>OY723391.1:37264601-37864601 GCA_963210295.1 Ophion ellenae | reverse complement strand
TCATGAAAAAACGGCAAGTATCGACACGGCTGAATGTCGGTTAGTACGTGAAGATATAAACCTTTTGATCTAAGGAATACGGATATTCTCTCTTTTAAGGGGGTAGGCTACCGTGAAAATTTCAAATATCGATGGTCGCTTTAGGCAACCGAGGTTTACTAGGAATGTCGAAGGTGCAGGAATCGCAGATTGAGGGTAAACTTATGATTGCAAAGATAGAACTGCTGGTCGAACTTTAAGGGGTCTTCTCACTTTAGACGCTAAAAAAAGGCTATTTTCGTGAATTTTTTTATAGGTTTATATTATAGATATTGATATAAAAGTTTTTACACTTAATAGATACACTTTCGAAATACGTTAAAAAATGTTTTTAATGTATTTATGTAACCCAAACAAACTGTAAACGCGTTTTTCTCGGAACAACGTTTTTCGACGGCTTGTTGATAAAGTCTTTGAAACTACTAAGTCGAACCTTATGAAATTTTAACCACATATTCTTTACAGCTATAGCTATAGCGCATTTCAAGGATTTTTTTTTTAATTTTGATATTTACTATTTTTTTGCCAAAAACGGTGGAAAAACACGTTTTTTTTTGTTTTTACGAAAAATGTCCGCCATTTTGTTATTTTTGCATATATCAAAATGCGCTATAGCCATTAACATACTGAATCCAAAACCGTTTAAATTGTTTGTTTCGGATGATCCATCTCCGAGATTTCATCAACAGCACAGACGTACAATTTTTTTAGGACATTTTTTCAACTACCATTTTCGTATATAAATGGTGACTCAAATAAATAAATTTTAAAAAAATGTATCACGAAACTGTATTTATTAAGTGTAACAACTTTTATATCATTACCTATAATATAAACCTATCAAAAAAAGTCATGAAAATAGGCTTTTAGCGTCTAAAGTGAGAAGATCCCTTAGACTCGTTTTTCACGAAACTATGTTTTTCAAAATGGTGTACAAGATGTCTCGACATCTCACGAATGAATCGACTTGAAATTTGGTACACATATTCAGTGTAATAGTAGTTTAGTCTTGGCCGACGTTTTTCTTCTCAACATTTTTTTTCGTTAGTTATTAAAAATAGCGATGACATTTTTCCTTGACAAATCGAGAAAAAAATGCTTTTTCGATTATGGAAACTCGATAACAAAAGAGCTCGGTCGAGTCAGTAAATATTGTCTATTTCAAGAAAAAAAAAATCGTTTTTTTCCCAATCAACCGGGTCTTGACCGACGTTTTTTTTTTTTTTTCAAAATTTGTTTCGTTAGTTATTAACAATAGCGATGTCATTTTCCCTCGAAAAATCGAGAAAAAAAATAGTATTTCCATTATCAAAACTCGATAACAAAAAAAGCTCGGTCAAGTTAGCCAATATTATCTATTTCAAGGAAAAAAAATCGTTTTTTTTTTTCAATCAACCGGGTGGCCGAAATCAAGTACACCGTTGAGCCCCACGGTAAAGGTCCTTCGCGAGATTGTTCATAACTTCTTTAAATATTAACATTTCAAACTGAAATTTGGTATATAACTTTGTTAATGTACATACAAAGAAATGTCTAATCGATTTTTTAACCATCTTACTTGTGCCTTCGAATTTTTCTTTTTTCAACATATCTCCTTTTACTCGTCACAATATCCTGACCCCTTAACAAAAAGATACGTGTCCAAGGTGGAGTTACGATAAGTCCGATATTTCGGATAAAGGAGATTTCTTGTTCAAATGTGCCGGTTGTGCGGCCGAAAGTTCAATAGAGTGTGAATATGCACGAACTTTGCCCATACATATGCCGAGTTAAAAAGAAACACATCCTGCCTCACCTTTCTGATGCAAAAAGTTCAACGCGAGGCTTATCTCGGCGGCGTAAAATCTCGCGTGTTCCTCCTCGAGGCGATGCTTCCTCTGCATGTGGAACATGAGATCGCCACCGCGTACAAACTCGATTACGAAGAAGAGGCGCGAGGGCGTCTGGAAGCACGAGTGTAGTCCAACGAGGAAGGGATGATTGGAGGCGGTCTCGAAAACGTGCTTTTCCGTTTGCACCCAATCGATGTCCTCGTCGTCAGTAACGAGAGCCTTCTTGATCACTTTCATAGCGTAAATTCTCTTGGTACGCTTCAACTCGACCATTAGCACCTTGGCGTACGATCCGCGTCCGATAACCCTAATTAGCTCGAAGTCACTCAACGAATACTGTCTCTGCATGTCGCTGTTGCCATCGGCACCGGCCATGGAATCCAGTGCCAACTCTTCCCCATCGTCGCTCGACGTGCCTGTCCATTTATGGCGGAAATTCAAGCATTAACACACTTCGGTCTTGCAATATCATTAGGTAGCGAAAATGGGAACATCGAACGATCTATTGGCTTTTTTTTCCTACGTAATCAGTGAATTTCCGGTCTAGTTTCGGTTGAAAAAATGAATTCGGATTCATTGAGAAGAGGCATTGCTTTCTGGGCTGTACGAAATCCACTGACACGTCGGTAGTTCGCAAAGGGCACCGATTTTTTATAGTGAGAAGCTCAAGGGCGGTTGTCCGTTTGGGCTACATCTACCTAGGTGGGCAAGAAATTGCATTTTCCAAAAATAGTTTTATTCGATAGTATCACCTTTTAGCTATATTCGCTGAAAAGTTCATTGACTTTTTTAATTGCCCCTTTTGGTTTTTAGATTTTAGATGGACCGTTTAACTATACCAGTGTAACACTTTTAAAAATCGATTTTTTTCGCTTTTTCAACAGTTTATACTTTTAAGAATATACTGTAAACATTTCAAGGCCGTATCTCTAATCATTTTATCTTGCAATAATCGATAATTAAATGTTCAAACGCGATTTTCTCGAAATGAGATTTTTCGAATTTGCTGACATGTAACTCAAAGAGCAATTATCCGATTGACGTGAAATTTGAACTGAGTACTCTTGAATATATTTACTCTACAATGACGAAGGATATTTTTCATTGGATGGAAATTGACGATTTGGCATTGAAAAAAACGACCATTTTGTAGGCAAAAAAACTGACTTTTTCATAACTACGCCATTTTGTTAGATTATGATATTTTTCTAAAATCCTACGTCATTGTACAGGAAATACCTTCCAGTTTAACGAAATTTTTTCCTTTTTCGGTTTCAGCTACTCAATCGGCTGGAATCATGTCAGCAGTGGAAGAACTTTTTTTTGCGCCTCCGAAGGCAGCGCATAAGTCGCTTGGATCTCAATATTTTTCTATGGAAAAATTATGTCATATAGATCAAATATAACCAAATATATTCTTAATTTTCCGAAACATTTAATTGAGTACTTTTCTTCCAAAAAATCCCGAAAATCACTAAAATGTTCAGCGTTCACACTGGTATAGCCCCTTAAGGTAGAACGAGCGCGCGCGCACTTGATTTCTATAGATTTTGGTCAAATTTTCACCAGACATTGTTCATATCATTATGCATGTTTCAGTGAAATTTCAGAACAGTCGACTATTTAGTTTGATAATGTAAATAATGGTAGAATTTAGATAATGGGTTTTAAAATTGCAACTTTTAACACTGCAGGGTTTACATTAAAATTTAGACGGAATCATTTTCCGTAAAAAATATTTGTACCCTATAATAAGAAGCCATATGCCAACACCGCATCGGTCCACGGATCCAATGACGTAAGTTCGCGTGGCATATTTAAAATAATACCGCAAAACAATTTTTTTTATTTTGGAAGTTATTTTTAATCGAACAAAGTTTTTAATTAGTTATGAATTAACCAACACTTTTATTTGTTAACGAAGATAACATAAACAATATAAAATATTAATATTTATAACGCGAATGGTTTTTTTATGATAAAAATTTTTAACTTTAGGAACACGATAATTTTTTTTTTCTCGAAATATTGAACAGTACTTTTCTGCGATGTTGCCATATGCCTTTTTATAATAGGAGACAAATATTTGTTACGCAGAAATATTCTGTCTTTACTGAACGTCTTTAGCAAAATTGAATGGTAAAGGCAATCCAAACTTTGTTCACTCTTTCTCTAACTTAATTGCTATCCAAACATAATTTTTTTCAATATTTATAAACACAACATGTGACTAATTATCTGACCTGACTTTCGGTCAATGCAGACCCTGCAGTGTTAAAAGTTGCAATTTTAAAACCCAGTATCTTTCAATCTAAATAGCAGACTGTTCTGAAATTTCACTCCAAAATGTAAAATGATATGAACAATGCCTGGTTAAAATTTGAACAATATATATAGAAATCAAGAGTGCGTGCTCGTTCTACCTCAAGGGATCATCATAGTGTGAAATTTTCAAAAAATCGATTTTTTTGCATTATCCGATAGCATAGACGGCTATAAACATGCTGTTCAATTTTTTAGGCGAAATTCGAATTATTCCAGTTGCCTTTCTCCGAAAAAGGAATTCGACGAGCTGCGTGAGACCGGGCGCGGACGGACGCGTTTTTCTCGAAATGTCATTTTTAAAAACGGTGTACACTCTCATAGGAAGAGTTTTCAAGCTATCCGTCTCAAATTTCGACACAACATTCTTCACGCCATTCTTCATCTTGTTATGGAAGCTTTTTTTGAAACCTTCATATTTTTTTTTAAAGAAAAACCGTCAAAAAATAGACTAAATTCGATACTTTTTTTCAAACCGCCGCCACTTTGTCATTTTTTATTTAAAAAAAAATTTCCACAGCTTACATACTGATCAATAATCTTTTGAAAAATTTTGTTTCAGATAATATTTACGGCCACAACTGTGTACACCATGAGGACTTCTTTTTTCGAAGACATTTTCAATCGTTGAAAAAATGTAAAAAAAAAATAAACGTTTAAAAATGTATTTTTGGTTCTTCCCGAGTGCTTTCATTTGAAATTAAAAAATCAGATTGATTAGCGTATTTCAGCCCTCGAAAGAAAGTCGCGAAAATCGGCTATTTTTCGACCCGTTACACTGTGATGATCCCTTAAGGTAAATTGTCCACCGCCGAACGTCACGAAAAAAATGTCATCATCTGAACAGCCGGTGGCCATGTTCTTGTTTTGTGGTATTTTTTGTGCTATTTTTTTAAGGCTGTCAAAATATGTATCTTTGCGTTAAAAAAAATGTGTTACTTTTTCACCAACCCTTTCCCAGAAAAAAAATCGGAATTCGGCCATATTTTCGGACCTCTAGGTAGATGTAGCCCCTTAAGGCGGAACGGAAAACTGGCAATGGAGAATAAACTCACGATGGCGCGAATGTTCCTCCACTGCCAAGGACTCTGTGGCCTCGTCCTCCAAATGCGTCGGAGGACTCGACTGTGGCGAATCGGGCGGCGCTTGGTCGCCATTCCTATCGACCGTTGGTTGTTCACCGGACTGAGATTGTTGCTGCTGCTGTTGGAGGCTCAGACATGGCTTCCGTACGACCTTGTGACATTTCTTGTGAACGAGAAGCTTGCATTGGATGCACTTGAACCCCTGTCGTCCCAGGCCCCATATTCGATCTTGGCAGAAAGCGCAGAACGCTCGCTAAACAAAACAACACGTTCACGAATCAAGACGGGTAATAAAACGTTCGATGATTCTGTTCTTTTTTTTTTCAGAATACCAGCCGTTTGGCAGAAAACTTTGAATCAGCGGCTGTCTATATTACGCTCGTGACAGCGCCGATTTTATCGTTGTGTCATTTTTCTTAAGGGGGGAAGATACTTTTAGACAAAGGAAAAAAGTGCTGCTTTTCGTGATATTTTTAAGGGGTTACGTGGGTTTGAAAATTTCAAAAAATTCTTTTTTTTATTATCTGATAGTACAATATGTCTAGAATATTCTCCCAAAGTTTTAAGTTAATCGGAGTAAAACTGTAGGACAGAGAGCCTTTGGGAAAAAGACCGGCCGGGAGCGGGGCAGGTATATCGCATTTTTCTCAAAACACTATTTTTAAAGTCGGTGGACACGATTTCTCAAAAACGAATTCACCGATCTTATTGAAATTTTGCACGCTTCTTCAAAATAGCATTGACTAGTGATTGAACGAAGGTTTTTTTTCGATTACAACTAACTTTACAAGGCTATACGTAGTGTAAATTGTACCAAAAATTGAACTATTTTGCATACAACTCTGCCAAAAATTCAAATTTCAATTTTTTAAAAATCCTTCGTCCACTCACGAGCTATACTTATCTACTAACAGAAAAATTTGGTTTTTAAATTTCAGATAAAGCTATCATGAGTTATCCTGACTACCACGAGGACACGTTTTTAGGGGTCCTCGGAAACCAAGTGCCACCGGCTGAATTTCCCAAACTTTTTGATGAATTTGTTTTTGTTTATTGTTAAAATATTCCTTTTTTATGTGCTTAACATTTTGAATGGAATAATTTATATATTATATTTTTTTTTTAAAGAGAAAATATGCTTTTTTGGCTTCGAAACCCACGTAACCCCTTAAGGAAAGATTTCTTCGTCATTTTTAAGACTTAGGGTATGTTTTATTACTACTTTGTGCTGTTACATGGTATTTAAGGTTATTGATTACCTTTAAAAATGGCGGAGGTATGGCCAGTGTTCTAAAATGGATTTTCGAAATTGGCGTGACGTATAGCTAAAAAACAAATCGACCGATTCTGATGAAATTTGGTATAAATCTTTCCAACCTGATTGTCTAAAACATGACGCTAAATGTTCGTGGAAACGAAAAATAAAAGTATTTTTATTGCAAAATGTAGCCATTTTTCGAAAAATTCAATGTTTTTGCTTCAGAGCGTACCATTTCATCGATTTACAACATTTCTCACTTTTTCTTGGTTCATATCCTGCGTATGAGTGTCAGTTACAGATTAACCCCGCCCACGCTACGTGTCACGCCGTCTTTCAACATCCGCCGCAACCCGTTTAGAAGACTATGCCACACCTCCGCCATTTTTAAAGAGTCATAAAAAAATACTAGGTAACAGCCAAAAGTAGTAATAAAACATACCCTAAATCCCTAAATCTCAAAAATGGTGAAGAAATTTAAAAAAAAAATCATCAATGTTATCCTCCCTTAAAAATATCTCCCCTCGTTGAACAGAAAAATCAGTGCTCATGTGAAAACAGCCGTAGTTCAAATTCTTTCTCTACTTCATGATGGTGCTTTTTGTATCAAAACATTAGTGTTTGCTTCGTGCCTTTTTCGAATGTATTTCTTACTTACTCGATTGAAACGTTTGGCCTGGAATATGTGACCGTTCACCCTGTACAATTTCCTCCATCGTCGAGCTCCTCGTCTGTAGATGTTCCCTTTTTCGTTCGAAAATCAAACGACGCACAGAGAGAAAAATATTGCGAAATTAATCGTGAGAACAGAAGATCTTTCGCGTCTCCGTCTTGTGCTTCTTTTCGTCATCAAAATGATTCTTTCTCGTTTTTGTAATTAACTGCTCCGAACTATAGAGAGGAAACGTTGCGTCGAAAGAAAGAGAGCAAAAAACGATATACCCACATTTGAAAAATTCGTAATTTCCGATTGCCGCGATACCGCATGTTAAAAATTTCAGTAAATTCCCGGCACTTGTAGGGTTGTCCATATTGTAACAGCCATATTTGTAAAGTCGACTATCATCGCAGGAGAATCGAGACTGCGTGGTGTATTTCATGGTAATTCATCCAAAGTATGTGTATAACGTGTGTGTGTGTGTATATATATATATATATATATATATATATATATATATATATATATATATATATATATATATATATATATATATATATATATATATATATATATATATACTGGTAGCCGGGATACAAACGAAATGAAAAAAGATGTAAACACTACGAATATCCGGCAGAATGGAAATTCACGAATAAACTCAATCTCAACGATAAATACAATTAGCAATTTGTCACTGTTTGGTTTGGCAAGGTTTACGTACGAACCGAAGACTATAGGTCATTATTATTCATCGCGAAATGTATGCAATCCTCACACTTTCCCGGATGGTAATTATGGAACATTCAATTAAGATGGCGTTGAAGTCTGCATCGTTCCGAATGCAACGAAAATTCTCCTCTGTTGCTTTATTACTTCATTGTTATTATTATTCAACATCTTATTTGCAGTTTTACGCTTCTCTCCCGAATATGATGATATTCAAAAACGGTGCAATGATTTTCGTAGTCCAAATGTGAAAAAAATGGAGCATTACGAAAGAAAAAGTTCGTTGCATTCCAACGATGTAAACTTCAACACCATCAATTGAGGCTGCCCCTGCTGCACAATCATGTCTCAATAGTAGTACAAATTTTTTTTTTTTGATTCCTGCAACTGCTTTTCCAATCAAATTAAGGCCTTATATACCTATTTAAAAAAAAAAACAAAAATCTTCTTTGTTTTAATTTACTTAAATCATGAAAATCTCAAGAACAAATTGGTTTCAAAACTTTGAATGCGCTTTTCTTGAAACAATATTTTCAAAATTGGGCGGGCTCGTAGCTCCTACAATTTTCAAACGATTGCCTTCATTTTTCGACTGTAGCTTCTCAGATAGATTTTTTAGCGAAGAGCATACGATTTTTACAATCGATGAATTACGGTTGCGGGAACAAATTAAGGCTATTTTTTAGCTGAAAATGCGTCTTTTATTTCCAAATAGTGCCAAGTTTGCAAAAATCAATATTTTGCAATAATTGTGAGTACTTCACTGGCAAAACTCATATAGATTACGAAAAAAATATATATATTTGTTATTTTCGGTGTTCATGCGCGTCTCCAATGATTGCGCCCGTGGAGGGCCTCAGAAAAAGGTGTTCTCTTTCCGGCGGCCACAGGGCCGCCATTTTGTATTTTTTGGAGAATAAAAAATTGATTTGAGTGCCTACAGAAACGTAAAATAAACGCTTCAAACCGCATTTCGATTGCTTTATAAGTATTTGAAAAAAAAATCCAAAAAGCCTTGTTTTCCTACCATCGAAAGGTATATAAGGCCTCAATGGCCCTTCTTCGTTTCGACACATAAACGGAGCCCGAAAAACATCTCGAGATAAACAAAAATCACCGGATTTCCTCAAACTTCATCAAAGAGCGAGAAATGTTATTGAACCAAAATATTATTGGAAGAAAGCAACGCGAGAAGAAAGTGGGACATCGATACTTACTATCCTCGCCCTGACATGGCATTCCCGGTGCTGGCGGTACATTCGGAAAAACTGAAACAGTCAACGGTAACGAGTGCACGCTTAGATATGCTATTTGGAGTGAATGAACACGGGAGTTCTAATTATAATTAGACACACACGAGCTTCATGTATATTTCAGGCTAACTCTCTCTCCCTCTGCGGGATTTCGCCCCCGTGCCCCTCGAGGATAAGATCCCGGAGGTGGCAATTTTAGCCACAACGCTGTATTTGCCATGGCGCTGGCCAGGCGAAAGGGTAAATATCAATGATTAAGAACCTCGAGGAATCGCAGCGCGACTTCCGCATCTTAATGCACGAGCTCAAAGGTGCTCGTTACACCTGCGTGTTTGAGAGCGAGACGAGAGGCTGCGGCGCGCAACGTGTAGTCGAGTTACAAGGGATACGGCCTTAACGAGCTACATCTATCCAGGTGGATCAAAAAATTGCATTTTTCAAACATATTTTCATTCGATAGTATCACCTTTCAGCTATTTTTCCTGAAAATTTCATTGAAGTCTTCCGAAAATTGAATGAGCTACAGCTTCTAACAGTCGGCCTGGCGAGCGGTAACAGCACCGTACTTCAAACTTTAAGGCACCACACCACGGTTCGTGCGCGGTACGGGGGTGTATTTGTCGTAATTATTTTCAAGCAAACGATGAATACAATTTTTTTTATTAAGGGGAGATATACACCTAGATGGTCGAGAAGACCTACACTATGAACCTGGTATCGATTATTCCATGTAAGTTGACAAATTTCATGATTTATTCATGCCCAAATTTTCAAAAGCACGTTTTTCAAATCGGTACCCAAAATTTCTCGAAAACCAATTAACCGATTGCCTTGAGGTTTTTTGTGGTTTTTCTATACACCATTATCTAGTACTTGTCATAGGATTTTTTTTTCCGTTACTCAGTTTTGTTTTATAGGCAAAATAATAACTAATTATCGGCCCAAAAATCACTATTTATGTTCAAACGTCCGCCATTTTGTCATAAATCGATATTTTCCAAATCGGCTATGACGAGTACTAGATTATAATATCTTGTTTAATAATCTTTTTGGTTTTTTTTTCAGATGATTTTTGAAGAAACGCCAGTGGGTACCGTATACGCAGATTTTTTTACGACGCTCCAAGGATCAAACAATATCCTTGTATATTTTTGATATTTTTAAATAAAGAAAATTAAACATATTTTTGAATGTATATACTTTTAGATAATGAAAACCCCAATCCGGAATTTCAAATAGTTTTCCTTGAAAAAATGCACAAAAATGACCTTTTTCCGGCTCCTAGGTGTATATCTCCCCTTAATACTCATAGTCAATATATACATAGAGAAGACTGTATACAATTTTTTGTATTCGAATCTAAAGCATAGTTTGCGGTGTACGCCGCTTCCAAGACACTTCGACGAAATTGCTGCTCGGCGGTTGACAGCGATTAAGCCATACGGTTCATTTGAAAAATGAAATAAGCATATATTTAGAAACTAGACATATAGGTTAATAGCATCACGTAGGGAAATTTCGATACCCAAAAAAAAAATGGCGGATCAGCGAATTGTATTCCCGATTTTCATGGAAAATTTTCATCGTTCATGAAAAAAAAAAATAGAAGGGGGCCCTTTATTTTTAAAAAACCCCTACGTGGTGCCATAGAGACTGGATTTTCGAACAGTTTAAGACTTTAGCGCATGCAAATCGGATGAATATTTTTTTAAATATGTTGCCAACCAGATTGAAAAACGTAGTTTCGAGAAAAACGCGTTCAAAGCCGCACATCTGCCGCTCGGCGCGGTCGTGTGCTTCGAACGGTTTCACATAAAATGCTGTATCTCGCCAATTGTACAAATTTTTTAAAAAATTTGGTGAGAGTATTCTTAACAAATGTATTTTTTAGAAAATGAAAAAAAAAAGAAAAGAAAAACGTGGGTTCGAGAAAAACGCGTTTACAGCCGCACATCTGCCGCTCGGCGCAGTCGTGCGCTTCGAACGGTTTCACATAAAATGCTGTATCTCCGCCAATTTTACAAATTTCTTTAAAAAAATTTGTGAGAGCACTCTTAACAAATGAATGTTTCAAAAAATGAAGAAAAAAAATGACGTCATTTTTTTTTACCGTGGTGTGGTGCCTTAAACGCGTTCTTCTCGAAACACTGTTTTCAAAGTCGGTGGACATGATATTTCGAGAACCACTTGATGCATTGTTTCCAAATTTACAGGACATACGACGAAAAACATTCAACCCTTCGACTTCACATTGGGTCATTTTGACCCCATTTTTTTTTCAACTGACTGTATCGCAAAATGGGGTAATCTATTCGGCCGCAGTGCGGCGCTCGGGCGATCCACTACTCCTATTCTGTAGGTGGACACTCGGCCCTCATCCTACATCCTGCCCGTGTACTGAGGACAGCTGTCAAAAAAGGTCCTGGGGTCCAATCAACCCCGTTTATGCAGTAGTGCGGTGATTTTTTTTTTTTTTGTGAAATTTAGTGTTTTATATTACATGTAAGTGAATTACGATAGAAATGCTCATGGATTTTTGTTATATTGCGCTACCATAGTAAATTATATATATAGAATGCCGATCGTAAAACTAAAAGCAAGTGTGCGTTATGCAGGAGGGCTATGTACGTTTTCAACAATTAATCTGCCGAAAGAGTCAATTTTTTCCATTTTTCCTTTTCCCGAAAATGCTCAAATTTAAACCTCTGAATAAATATACTCTTTGGAAAGACGGTCGACACTTTCTTTTTTTCGTATCTACAAACCTTCCTCTTTAAAAACCTCAAAGCACTTTTTTTTTCATTCTGAAAAAAACTATGATATTTTTCGTGTAAGTACATATTTTTCAACGCCTCTCCCACTTTGAACGAATGTTTGGGCAATCAATTTTTGTTTTTCTTAAAAAGATAAATGTTGGGCCATGAAATAAGGATCATTGACTACAAAAACCGTCTCTACAAAAAAAATGCATATATACCGAAATGCAGCGATCTGAGAAATGTCGGGAGTCGGATCGACCCCGTATGCAGTTAGAGGTTCGTGGCGGAAGTGGGCAGTCGAAGGGTTAAGAGGGGGAGGGGTAAGGTATTTTTTTTGGCGTTTAATAAAAATAGTCATATGAATGCTTTATGGGCCTGGCATCGATGATTCGGTGTAAGTATATGAAAACAAAACACTCGTTTATTGATGTTTCATATTTTATTTTCTAGTGTAGAAATCTTTAAAAAAATTTAACGCGTTTTCCTCACACTTGGCATTTTCAAAGTCGGTTAACTCTCTAGCTCAAAATCTACTGTACCGATCCTTTTGTAATTTTACACACTCTTTCTACACATAAATTACGAGGTAACGCTGTCGGGTTTTTAAATTTTTTATCATTTTTATTTATTTTAGAATAAAAAAAAATTTCAAATAAAATGTATTTTGACTTCTGTGAAAACCAAAAATTGAAAAATCAATTTTGAAAAACCCGACAGCGTTACCTTAAGGAACTTACCAACTAATGAAAACTTTTTGGTTTTTTTATTTCAGACGATCCAGTCATGAGTCACGCGATTCACCGCAATGCAACTTTTTTTTTTAGGCGTCTGCGAAGATTTGCTGTCAATGGCTTATTTCTGCATAATTAGCACTGAACATTTTACAGAATATTCTTCAAATGTACTTTTCTTATATACTAATTACATAAATTAATATATATTAACTGTTTCGTCAAAAAAAATTATCGTAAATATGCTTCTTTTTATAGCGAATTAACCTTCCACACCCCCCCCCCCCCTGCCCCCGCCCTCTTTAATCCTTTCAGTCACAGTGGGGGCGCTACGGCCCCACCCTTCAAAAAATCACCTCAGAGCTCTAATATTGAACTAATGCCTCTGAAAATACGGATCTAGGAGTTTTTTAAGTCGCTGATCACGAATATGAGGTCAGATTTTGAAAATTCAAAATGGTTGATCCGATATAGTCAATCCAACTGGGCAATGTAACAATAAAAATTTCAATCACATAAAATCCTACTTTATCAGGAATATTCCTTCAAATATACATTAGGAATAAATATTTCAGTTAATTTGAGATCATTCTGCAACCAAAAAAATGTATGACTGCAAAATTAAAATCCGTGGTTCCTTATCATTATCATTGATGTGCACTTCATATATATATATATATATATATATATATATATATATATATATATATATATCACGTCCACCATATTGGATACGCCATTTTGAATTTCGAAAATCTAATGCCAGATTCGTAATCAGCGATCCCGAAAACCCCCGAGTACCAATTTTCATCAAAATCGGTGCAGATGAAAAATGCATGACTGAAAGGGTTAAAGGTCGTCGACGATCCCACGTTTTCAAAATCGATCGTAATTTTTTAATAGTTAAGTAAAAATGACGCCACGTTGTTAAAAAAAAATGATTTAAAAAATCGACCATCGTCAACGACTCGCATTTATTGTTAACTTGAATAACCCGTTTGGTTTTAAGATTTCGGATGAATATTCAAGCTGGAGTGTGTACACCGCCAAACGTCGCGAAAAATATTTCATCATCTGCCAGCGGCCATTTTTTGTTGTTTTTCTGCATTTTTGGTGATTTTTTAAAAGGCTCTCAATATATTTACCTTAGTGCTAAAAAAAAGCGTTTCTTTTCCACCAACGGTTACCCAGAAGAAAAAAAATCGGAATTTGGTAATTTTATTTTTGGTCTCTAGGTAGATGGAGCCCCTTAAGGCACCGAGTCACGGTTGACGTACACACCTATTCACCCTTTTCAGGCTCGTGTATGGCCCGGGTGGCCACGAGGGGTTGCTTTTGCGTGAAAATGGGAGGTGGAGTATCTGCATGCTAGCTATAGCGTAACACGAATGTTGGCCGTATGACCCAAAGTGAATAGGTACACGTACACGGGTTTCTCGTATGTCCTACTTCGCTGGATTTAACGTTACACCATCGTTGGAACACACGTCGCCTCTCTCAGCGCGTACACGTTAGATACGTGACGAGAGAGAATCGCGCGCATCAATTGCACGTAGCTACGGATCGCGGGACCGTTCCCCAGCATCGTACTACGTGTTCCGGTTTGACGATTTTTTTTTTTCGCTGCTGCACTTTATCCAGCGCCGCTCGTGGACAAGATATCGATAGATGGTTCCCAGGATAGTAATTCGGCGAGCCGTAAGAGGCGATCCATAGTCACACGGAGCCTTCGTACATGCTCGACAACCAATGGGCCCCATTTTGTTCATTGGTCAATGGGGACCGTCCAGGGCGGATCATACGAAATGTACAAGGGACACGTAGTCGGGGTGAAGCTTGACGGGTTTATCGAATTTTAATATGGAACCGCCCTGGAATTAGGTTAAAGTCAGAGCGGCGTTTTTGGGACAAGAGGGAATGAAAAGCTCCACGATGTGTAGTAGGCATTAGCTGCTTAGCTTAGTAGGTAGGCGTATAACAGTTAGATTTTCTGGGCTTAGGGCTAGGGGTAATTTTTTATAAATATCGATTTTTGTTTTTCGACGGATTTTTTAAGTTAATTATTCTTTTAAATATGCTTTGAAAATTTGAAGTTGATCTGTTCAAATTTGAAGAAGCTATAACTCCTGCAAGGTATGTTCCACGAAGCGGCAAACTTTTGAGACTTTTTCTCAAAATGCCTTTTTCAAAATCGGTGACGACGATATCGAAAAAATCATTGCGTCGATAAGCTTCGAATTTTACAAGCTTCATTTACATTTTAAAAAGCAGTGCTTGAACGAACAATTTTTTTTCAATGCATGTCGACTCTCTATTTTCGTTTATCAAGGACGATAGAGCGATGTTTACACTGAAATTCGATACTTTCAATTTAAACGGCGGCCATTGGAAAAAAAAATTGATTGAATCCTTCGGCCAAGCACTAGATAATTTCGTTTTTCAAACAGCGGTCTGCACAAACTATTGTATCTACCACATTAATAAATATTTTTCAATACAACAATTGTAAAAGATACTTAAAATCATACGCTTTAATGTTTAAAAAAATGTGAAAACCTGCACACGTTTTGCCAGAAAAAAAAATCACGAAAATTCCTCTTTTTTCGGCCGTGAGCTAAGTGTAACTCGTTGAAATTAAATTACTTCTTTGACACGCTAAATGTCTCGAATATCGTGGGAAATATGATTTTTCCCTGCAACTCATTTCGAATGGTACTAAAGTTTGCATCGTTGGAGGGCAACGAAACGCTTCATGATTTTCGTCGTCTCTCTATTTTTATTATTATCTAAAATCTTTATTTGCACATTTTGGTTATAGATTTTTAATAAGGGTCGTCAAAATGTTTCAGTAACTTTCGTAGTCTAAATGTGCCAAAAAAAAAATCGGCAATATGACGAAAATATATTTTCTTTGCATTCCAGCGATGCAAACTTCAATATTATTATTTTGAAGTAGCTGTAACAATTCCTTGACTAATAATTTTTAGCGAAAGTGCTTTTCGCCATTAATTAATGGCATGAATTATTTCGCTCTGCTGTAGCAGGCGGACGAACATCACGAATAAAATTATAAGGGTCCCGAAACAACCCTTAAAAATCCCCAGTCTCGTGCTACTTCACTTCGACAAATATTTCCCTCCCACATCGATGGTCACTCATCGAACGACATTGATAAGCGATTGAGAATAAAAAACCGAAAACTCCAATCGAGAAAAATTGTTTCGCAGCACTGCCTGGTACTTTCCTCCCATAAAATTCTCACAAACCTCAATGTCCTGCCGAATATAATCGTTGAATCTCAAAATTCACCTTTAACGATTAAGGGGTTAGGCTACTGTGAATATGACGAACACTCATTGAAGAGGAAGGTCCAACATATGGCGCAGGTATTACTTAATAAAACTTCAAACCTCAAACACTTTTTTCGAAACTATGTTATTCAAAACGGTGTACACGATTTCGCGACGTCTAATGAACGGATTGACTTGAAATTTGGTGCACTTATTCAATGTAATAGTAGTTTAGTCTTGATCGACGTTTTTCTCTTTAAAATTTTTTTCATCAGTTATTAACAATAATAAAGTAATTTTCCTTCGAAAAATGGAAAAAAAATTCAAATGTTTTTTTTTCGCTGTTTGAAACACGATACCAAAAAAAGTCTCGGTCAATTCTGAGCCAATATAATCTATTTTAAGAGAAAAAAAATCGTTCATTTGTTTCAGATGAACTGTGCGACCAAAATGAAATACACCGTTGAGCCCCTCACGTTTGAAGCTCCTTCACGAGATTCTCTATGACTACTTTAATTATAAATATTTTCAAATGAAATTTGGTACACAACTTTGTTAATATATACACAAACAAAAATCCTAACGATTCTTCAGCCATCTCACTCGTTCCTTCAAATAAATTTTTTTCGATAACCCCGATTTTCTCGTTATCACAGTAGCCTAACGTCTCAACTCGTCCGATCCTAGTCGGAATTTCCTCTCACTGGTATTACGTTTTTTTTTACTCCCATAGAACATCAAAAAAAAAGAATCAAAGAAAATAAAACAGGAGAGCAGACATGTCAGCAAGATCGCAGCCAAGTTTGTTACCGCAGTCCAACGCGCCACCGAGTTCTGAATCTCGTGGTAAGAGAACGAGGGAGTATCAAAAGCTCACGTATATAAGGAGAGGGGATAAAAGTGGCAAGCGCAAAGTTTTGTCGCAATCTCTTTTCCGCAACTCCTATAGCTTATTGCCCCTGTGTGCGCTGGTTTTCGAGGAGGAGAACGAGCGAGTGAGACAGAGAGACTGAGGGGGATGAGAGTTGGGCCATGTTCGGGGTACTCCGGTGTGTATAAACCTTTCCTCCTCGCCGACGTTCTTCCCTACGAGTTTCCATTGCTTCGTGTTCCTACGGTTCCTCTCGGGTCTCGAGCTACCCGATAGAATTTTCTCTTTCGGTCCTCATGCCTGGTTAAAGCCTCAGACCGCAAGGAGAAAGAATACTCGTCCTTTTTCTTTCTTTTTTTTCAATACCAGAGAACGGTTCTCTGTGCGAGCGAATAGGGTTGCTACACGTATACGGTTGAAGACTCAGACATTCGAGATTCACCGAGAGCCGTTTTTCATTCGTATGCAATGCCCATAGCAGTTGACTTACGGCGTAACTGCGTTATTTACGTTCGCGTTTGACCAACAGTCAAGATCTTTCTTCGTCAAACAAAGTGCTCTAACACCACCAAAGTGTATACCTGTATTCTCCAGCAAAGTTTCGTCTTCGCCTTTGAACTTTGTCTTTTTCCTCAGTCTCAGCACTCGGCTGTTCTTCGACGTTTTTAGTTTCGACTCTCCTCCAATCGTTGTCGTAATCTGATTTATCGAAATCAAATATCAAAGCACTATCTAAAAATTGGAAAAAAGTCTGAAAGAACTCTACAATTGGGTAATTATACTGCGACTTCTTTTTACCCCGGTATCAATTTTTTCAGTCCATTGAAAAGCTCACAGCGGAGAAAAAGATTATAATTACAAGCTAGAGTTGCGAGCCGATAAATTCCTCACTGTGTCGGCCATTTATCCAAACGAGACACATTCTTTCCCGTGCCAACTTCGCGCGATCTTTCCGCCTCGTCTCGCACAGTGTGAGTGCTTTGATCAAAGATCGTGTTTGGCTCGTCTCGCGATTAATTTTTCACGTTCCACACAAACCAAGAGAGTGAGAGAGAGTAAAGTTTCATCATAAATCGGGCCACGCTAACTCGATACTCCGGGAGGAGGAAAAATATGCAGCTGCACGTGAGCTGCACATAGTCGAGAAAATATTTCATCGGAAGTTGGAAAGTAATCCGTTATGCGCAAAAAAAAAGAAGACGGGAAAATAGCTGGACCTTTCAGCGGTAATAGAGACGAGGTGCTCGCGAGTAGCGATGGATTGAAATGGATCGCTACCCTACTACGGTTATTAAAAAGTTTCTTGTCAGCAAATAACAAAGAACGAAATATGCGACGGTGTGCATATGTATGTACATACGAGGATATATAAACCGCAGGTTTAAGGCCCGCAGGCTCGTCCACTATTCTACGCCCTTTAATCTTTGGCAGAACATCACAGAAGGCCTTTCTCGCGTTTAATTCACGGCTGTTATATACTCCGTTCTTTTAGCCCTCTCGTACGGCTTCAATACGCGTTCCAAATGGAGTAAAGAGAAGAAAAAAAATCAACGAAAAAGAAAAAACGCGGAATGAGTTCAACTTTTTCCCTCATTTACGTACACGAGACTGCATACTCATAAAAAAAAAAGCTCCGTTTGTTAATATGGGTCTGGGAATTCGCATCTCGCAATGAGCCTGAAACTTGGTGCAAATGCCGTGCCGACTGTCCAGCAGGATCGAACATTTAAGCCACGAAAA
The DNA here is from genome assembly GCA_963210295.1 of Ophion ellenae. NCBI lineage: Eukaryota > Metazoa > Arthropoda > Insecta > Hymenoptera > Ichneumonidae > Ophion > Ophion ellenae. The sequence goes on along the minus strand of OY723391.1, from coordinate 37,846,034 downwards.
TACCTGACAGGCCAGAGACCTTGGCGATTCTTCGTGCTGGCGAGAAGACTTTGATACATCATCGGATAAGTGTAGGCCAACGCCATCGTTTTCGTTTCCCACAAAACCACCATTTCTCACAATCATTTTTCATTTAAAAACGAGATCGGTTGCTCTCACTTCCCTCGCTGATTCATACGCGAAGACGATCCAAAAAGCGACGGACGAAAATGCACAAAGTCCGGAAACCGCGCGAGAAGGGTACGTCAAACTCAACGAGTCACAGCGGAACTTTACATTTTTTTTCATTTTTCCCGAAAATTCATTGTTTCACAGTGGAACTTTACGTTTTTTGTCAATTTTTCGCTAAAATTCATTGCTTCACAGCGGAAGTTTGCCTTTTTTTCTTCACTTTTCGCTAAAATTCATTGTTTCACAGCGGAACTTTATGTTTTTTTATCATTATTCGCGAAACATCATTGTTTCACAGCAGAACTCTACGTTTTTTTTTCTTCAATTTTTCGCTAGAATTCATTGTTTCACAGCGGAACTTTGCGTTGATTTTTATTATTCGCTAAACGTCATTGTTTCACAGCGGAACTCTACGTTTTTTTTTTCAATTTTTCGCTGGAATTAATTGTTTCGCAGAGGAACTTTGCGTTTTTTAATCATTTTCCGCAAAAATTCATTGTTTCACAGCGGAACTTTATATTTTCTTCATTTTTCGCTAAAATTCATTGTTTTACAGCGGAACTTCGCGTTTTTTCTTCATTATTCGCTAAACATCATTGTTTCACAGCAGAACTCTACGTTTTTTTTCTTCAATTTTTTCGCTAGAATTCATTGTTTCACAGCGGAACTTTGCGTTGATTTTTATTATTCGCTAAACGTCATTGTTTCACAGCAGAGCTCTACGTTTTTTTTTCAATTTTTCGCTGGAATTCATTGTTTTGCAGGGGAACTTTGCGTTTTTTAATCATTTTCCGCGAAAATTCATTGTTTCACAGCGGAACTTTACATTTTTTCTTCATTTTTCGCTAAAATTCATTGTTTTACAGCGGAACTTTGTATTTTCTTTTCATTTTTCGCAAGAACTCATTGTTTCACAGCGAAACTTTGCGTTTTTAAAATCATTCTTCGCTAAAATTCATTGTTTTACAACGGACCTTTGCGTTTTATTTTCACTTTTCGCAAGACTTCATTGCTTCACAGCGAAACTTAGCGTTTTTTCTTCATTTTCTGCTAAAATTGATTGTTTCATCACCCTGGGGGAATGAGTGATTGACACGAGTCTACGTCGAGAAAGAATTGTCATTATTATGACGCGGCGACGAGTCCCTCATCGCGGGACGTCGAGGGACGATAAATCTTGACGTGACGGGCGAGAAGGCACGCGAACGCACTTCACAGTGATCCAGTTGAAATCAGCGATACCGCGAGGTAAAAGAGGAAAGAAGCAACAAAAAAAAGAGCAGAACATGTGAAACACTTTCGCATATATGCGAATGGATTCGTGCACCGCGCACCGATACGAGCCCGTGAATGGCGGTATTTGTTCGCGACAGCCTTCTCCGTGATGACCAACGAGAAAAAAAAACGAAGAGAAAAGCCCGAGTGCGCACTTTCAAAGAGAATCGAAGATAGGGAGAATATATGGGCTTTATAAGAGTTCCACTCGCGTGCGAGACCACATTTCGTCCGTTCGCTCGTGTATCTTTCGCATCACTGCTGGGACAGCGCTAGAACGTTCTTTTTTTTCTCCTTTTTCTTTCCCCTCGCTGATGATCGCGATGACGAGTATCGGTACGTATATATACGTATAGACATACGTGTGGGGATCTACATACGAGTGCTGCGTGAGTATGCAAGCGTGTAAGCCAACCGGGGGCAGGGGTGGGGTCGGCCCTCCTCTCGCGGACTAAGCCCTTGCCCCACACTGCGCTCAGATCCGTTATTATCAGTTTATCGACTTATCTACGCTGCGGAAACGATACGAGAAAGTAACCCTCGACACGAGCGAACGGAAACTTTCGTCATTTTGTGGCGATCAATTATCGGCATTTCGGCTACTGGACGGGAAAAACATCTCCGGAAAGGAGAAAAATATGACGTTGAAGTTTGCATCGTTGGGGTGCAATGAAAATAAATTGTTTTGGCTTGCTTAGTTTTTTTAGAGTAGGTTTTAACTACTAAAGTTTCTGAATATTTTTTTTCTATTGGGCAATTGGAGACTTGCTATTGAAATATTCAGTAATCATTTGGTAGGATAATAAAAATGGGGAGATAGAAAAACAAACAAGAATTTTCGTTTCATTGCAACGATGCAAACTTCAACGCCGTGAGGAAATTTGTACTATTGGATTTACGAGAACGATTCCGAGCTCAATAAACGTTTGAGGCGGGACATCATTGTGAGGGGTAAAAAAAACGATTTTTTTTTGCATTTTCTCAAAGTATGCATATTCAATAATATGTGTAGAAAATTCAAGTTAAAGTGTTAAAAGTTTACCGACTTACAGACGATTTGGTCAGAGCAGGTAGCGCAACGATCTATGTATATTAAAACTTCCAATCGCTCTTTTCTCGAAACGACTTTTCTTGACCTGGCCGGAATCGTAACTTTATCTATAATTGTCCGTTCTTCAATTTAAAAAAAAACCAAAATTTTCGTAATTGCAGTAGCTATCGTTGTACGTAGCCGTTTTTGGTTTTTAATTTGGTATTTTTCAAGCTCCAAAATATACATAAAAATTTCGCCGAAATTACACTTTTTGAATATCCACCATTTTGTGTTTTTTTTACTCAAAACGGGTACGTACAACGAGAACTACATTTATATAGATTATGAAACCTTTTTATTTCAATTTTCAGACCGACCATTGTGAAGTTATCTATCCGGCTGTTGGATCACATTTTTTATACAGAGGCTCTATTATACCTCAATAACACTGTTAATTTTTATGTTATTTAAATTAAAATTTACACGAAATAATTGCAATGCATGCGTAGAAACATACTTTTTTTCCCAAATTTCAAATAAATAATCTAATAGACATAAAAAATAGGGGAAAAAACGACCGTTTTGGCCCCCACGGTAGTGTTCTCCCCTGAATAAAAAATTAAAAATTAAAGCCCACCACACATTATAGCCAACAGTAGATTACTGCGCATCGCTGGATACGCCCTCTATATATACAAACAGAGACCTGTTAACTTTATATATCACCATCGGCGGTAAAATGATTAATTGTTATAATAAATAACAGATTATAGTTTCATATCATAAAAAAATATTTGCATCAAAGATCGGTAGATGGATACGAAAGATTTCGATCTAACGAAACACACTAAATTTACGAGAGAAGTTTAATCTTTGGATACTGTTATAATTTTTCCGGTGCGGATAAAATCTTTCTCGCCTGTATATTTTGGTTTCGACAGATAAAAGCCGTTCTAGGTGGAGATACAAAACACTATAGAAGAACGAAAGAACAATGTTTTTTCGAAAAAAAACAGACCGTCCAAATCAATGTGTACGTCATGTCTTAAACAATGAAAATCGGATTTTTTTGTTGATATTTCTCTAGTGTTTTATATGTACATTAATAAAAAAAGAAAAAATCCTTCGGTATTTTGCTCGAGGTTTAATCGTAGAAATGGAAAAAAAACCTACGATGTGCTAGAAAAACCGTGCTAGTGTGTGGTCATATTGCATTGAACAGAATCTTTGAAAAAATAATTTCTACTCTTTCTTGTATACATTTTACCGTAGCGGTTATAAATTATCAATAAAATTAATCAATCTTTTAAATTCGCTTACAAACTTCCCAAGCCAGTTTTTGGCCCAACACGACCGTGATGTCCCTCGACGCATTATTATTTTTTCCCAGTGGCCCACAATGTAGAAAGATGCATTTAAAAAATACCGAACAAAAGAGATACACATAGAAGAAAGTTTCAAATAAACTTCACCCTATCGGTGCACGTCCAGATCGAAAAAAAAATCACAATTATCCAGAGTTAAAGAAGCGGAAAAAAAATCGCCAAAGTTTTGTCTCGTGTAAAAAAGAAAAGCCACTGTCTCGACTTCGTCGTCTATTTCAACACGTGCCAGCGATATTCGACTTGGATAGCGACGACTTCTACCAAAGTTTTATTGGTAGCACAAAATGATAGTACGAGCTACGTGTGTGATAAACTTTAAGAAACCGATAACTATACACGTAGCATTGTCCTACCGAAAAAAAAAAAAAAACAAAAAAAAATGGAGAACGTAAAATTGGAGGAGCAATTTACGACTGTGTTTGACCGAGCCCGAAAAACCCCAGCTCCGTAGTTTTCGCACATATTATACATAATGAAATCTACGTGTGTACGTCGAGAGGCAACAGCGGTGAGAGTTGAGTCTATAGACATATAGATACGATAACTATGGGGACCGTCTCTTCTCCTCTTTATCGCTCGACCCGCCACAAACCAAGTATAATTTTGCTCCTCCGAACCGGAAAGATAAAGCACGATTCAAGTAGAGCAACCGAAAAAAAAGAACGTATACACGTATATGGCGCAGCCGAAGAACACACGCGTTTGGAGTAGATATACCTCGCTCGCTTGTATCTATTATCCCCGCGATAAAACATAAACTACCCGCAGCGTTGGAGAGCACTTATTTTTTACATATACACCCAAGATATGTACATTGATGTATGTATACACGGTGTATAAGTATAATTGACATAATATACAGCATTTCTTGCCCGCAGAGCACGGCTGGAGGTAAATTACGTCCACCCGCAATTTCTTGTTTTTGATTTCTCATCAAGAAAGTTCCGGTTTCTCCAGTGCGTTTTTTTTTCGTCGTTTATTCGTGCGGGAGAGCCCGATCCATTTGTCACAGTCGAGGAAATTGAAGAAAATTTTATCTGGATGTGAAATTGCGATGTAGGCTAATGGAATAAATTCTGGACACTTTTAAGGAGGAGATACCTTTAGGCGAGGAAAAAATTTGCTCATTTTCATGATTTTTTTTTTTTAAGGAAAGACTTTTTCACCATTTTTGAGACTTAAGGTATGGTTTATTACTACTTTTGGCTGTTACATGGTATACTTTTTTATTAACCTTTAAAAATGGTGGAGGTATGGCACGGTCTTCTAAACTGCGTTTTCAAAACTGGGATGACGTATAGCTTAAAAAGTAATTGAGCGATTCTGGCGAAATTTGGTATATATTTTTCTAACTTTATTGTACTAAGGGGCCAGTCCACTTTAAAAATTTCAAAAAATTGAAAGCAAACAAGACTTGAAGAAATCGACGATGATGAGCAATCAGAAGGGATTTTGTACGGTGCAGGAATTGCCGATTGAGTGTAGGTAAGAGTTTTTCATAGTATAAACTTCAAACGCGTTTTTCTGGAAACAACGTTTTCAAAATCTAGCTCCATCGTATCTCTAAAACTAATAAACCGATTCTCTTGAAATTCGAACCACATATTGTAAACATGATTCGCAACAAGATGACCCTCGATGGTTTTAAAATATTGATTTTTGCCCTTCTTTTGGCGAAAAACTGCGAAAAAGCGCGTTTAAAAGAAAATCGTTTTTCATCTGCCACTTTTTTTTATAAAACTTTATATCCGAGGGTCATTTTGTAGCTGGTGTCATACTGAATCTAATGGACTTTGATGTTTTGTTTCAGACAAGCCGTTGCCGAGTTGTGATGGAGCTACCTAGCCCACCTATTTTTCAGGCGTTACATTAAACTATATTTTTTGTACTTAAAAATGAATAAAAATGAATTAATTTTTTTCAAATGTATTTCAAGACTTTATTTATCAAGCCCAACAACTTTTATATTCATATCTTTTATAAAATCCTCAAAAAAAATCGCGAAAATAGCCTTTTTCGTGGCTCTAAAGTGGACTGGCCCCTTAAGGGGTATCACCACTGTAAACGTCTGGAATTAAGCGATTTTCGCAATTTTTTTGGGTGGAAGGACAAGAGGTTAATAATATTTAAGAATGTTATTAGTCATATTTTCACCGACACCGGTGGATGGGCGGTCGGAGTGCGGCTTGGGCGATCACTACTTTTAACTACTTTTGACACCGGGAGTGGTGACCGCTAAGCCGTGCTCTGGCTGGCGCATCGACCAGTGAGCGGTAGGCCGATTCTTCTTAGGCCGTGGTGTACGGACTTTAGATTGAAGTCTGTGCACCATGGAATCAGAAGAATACAGGGCCGTTCTGTACCAGTACGGGTTTTCCAGTTTCCCCGTGCCCTCGGCGAATGCCGTAGTGTAGCGTAAGTCGACTGTGGCCGCAACGGGGGTTAGGTTTAACGGGTGGCGTACGGGTAGAGATGACATAAGGCGGTGAGGGAAGAGTATAAGGCGGATAGGGATTATAGGGTGGACAGAGTCGGGGAAGGTAAAAGCGCGACAGCGTATACCATGAGAAAAAAGACTCAACAAAAAAAAAGTCATATGTTTAAGTGAACAAAAAAATTATATTAAATAATTATACAAAATGGTGACGCTGGAGCCATTCTCGCGAGGCATGTTGAATTTGAGACGCTCTACGGCACGCAGTATAACTGACGCAAATATGAATGTGGAATTTTTTAAAAATTCTATCAATTTATATGAGTATAGCTAGAAAAATACGTAGGAGATTTTGAAAATATTTATTTTTGTGTAATTGGCAAGCATTTGAAGTAAAAACTAAACTTTCGCCAGAAAAAAAAGAACCATCATTCGTTAATAAATAATGTTGTAATCAACTCATGGAGAATTCCGTACGTATTTCTCTTCGGAATGTTATTGTAAACATGTGTTCAAAATTTTGAGTGAATAGAATAAAAATTGATGGAGTTATGCTGCGTTATGTTTTTAAAAATTGTGCCCGAGAAAAACGGTCGACGCCTCGCACACGGTCTGCGTGCCTTTTTTTTACAGATATCAAAGATTTAAAAAAAATGTATCAATTTTTTAACAAATAAAAATAAACTCAGTTTTTTTTCAATTCTACATTGGCGTTACCCCTTAAACATGACGCCGAATGTTTTTGAAAGTTAAAAAATAAGTTTTTTTAAATTGCAATATATAGCCATTTTTCGAAAAATTCAATCTTTTTATTTCAAAGCGTACCATTTGATCGATTTTCAACATTGCTCATTTTTTCTTGGGTCATATTCTGCATACGAATGCTAATGAAAAAAAATCTTCGGTTTTTTTTTCAGATTATTTCCGCCGACGCTACGTTCACGCCGGATCACAACATCTGCCGCAACCCGTTTAGAAGACCGTGCCATACCTCCGCTTTTTTCAAATGACTAACAATTTAAAAAATACCATGTAACAGACAAAAGTAGTAATAAAACATACCCTAAGTCTAAAAAATAGCGAAAAAAATTTCCTTGGAAAAAAATCATGAAAATCAGCAACTTTTTTCTCGCCTAACGGGATCTCCCCCTTAATAGGAATTTGCTTCTTTTTATATTTACGCAGAAAGTGTATATTCTGATACGCCGAAATGATACTGTAATGTTTTTATTTGAATCTATAATGTTTCTGCTTAATATTTGCTTTGATAAGCCTACTTTGATAAGAATATAACATTTACGTGATTATAACGTAAACATGATCGATAATTTCGACATTTTTCAAAATTTGAAAAGTGTCGAGAATTAATTCCACTAGTGTAGATGCATAAAATGTTAAAATCGATCATTCCGGGCCGATTTCTTTTGAGCGCTTTGAAATCGCGCTAAATTTTGGAAAATTACCCTTTATTGCATAGTGTGGAGAAAAAACGTGCAAATTGGAAAATGGCACATTGCTTTCTGGTCGTTTTATTTTTGTCACACCGACTGCCCTATGTCGTTTTTCCAATGTCTTCCGAAGGGTGCTTTGCGAACAAGATGAAACGATAAGGGAGCGATGCGCGAGTCTCTAACTTTATACAAAACACTATAAAGTATCGACTTATGTAAAAGCCATGTCGAGCAGCGCCGGTCAGGGCTATTACTTGGATGGTTGACCATCCGCGTTTTTTTAATCTGCGGGAAAACGGTTGGACGGAACCACCCCTCAAAGAAAGCCCTTAATTTAATTTTTTATCAATACTTCGATAGTGAATGTTTCATCGCTGTACATGAAAAGAATTTTGGTTTTTATTATATTCAGATCCGTGGACCGCTTGTGGGTGAAACTGCAAAATCACCCCTCGACACACCTTTCTATGAGGGATGGTTTCTCCCCTTAAAACCATTTTCCGCCGATAAAAAGAAATACGTGTCTAATAGCTTTCAATGCTTTATCACATATATGAGTTCCAACAAAATTGAAAGCGGACACTTGAGTGATGTTCCTTCTAAGCGGGAAGCAATTTTACTGAGTTTTCGATGATGACATGAGTGAAATATAGTGTTGAAGTTTGCATCGTTAGAACGCAAAAAAGTTATTTTTTACTTGTTATTATGATGTTTATGTTTGCAGCGTTGGAATGCAAATAAAGTGAATTTCCATTAATTCTTCCGTTGCTCACGTTTTTTCGCCGATTTAGGGTACAATAATCACTCAAACGGTTTATTCTTATCCTCATCAGAGATCCACGGTCTTAATCTATGTAAAAAAACTGATAGTTTGTAATCAAAATGAAGAAGAAAAAAATTAAAAAGAACTTTCGTTGCGTTCCAACGATGCAAACTTCAACGCTATATTTTATTCTTTGTATTTCAATCATTACAGATGATCTTTTTTACCGACTTATATCGTAAATCGCCAAATGAGTATCTTAAAAATGGTTGAAGGATCTTTCTACGCAACATCAGCAAAAAAAAAATTGAAAGAATTCAGGAGTAAGGTTCCGAAAATCCCCAATCTCCGATCGAGCTGAAATTGTGCACAGACCTCCCTTTTTATATTTTAAGACAACCCCTAAACGGAATTTTGGCGACGTGCAATAGGTTTTGGGTTTGTTTAGGTTTGTTTTGGTATTTTGTTTGGGCAGCACGGAGAGCGCGATAACATATACAGGGTGGACGATTTAACGTGACCACCCCGAATATTTCCGTTGCCTTTAGACTGACGAAAAAAATGTCAGGAGGTAATTTGATTGATTTCGAAGGGCTGATACAGTGGTGAAAAATTCATTTTTGTCGAGGTCATAGTTTTTGCGTTCTCAAGGTCATCAATGGTTTTTCAAATGGAAACATGTTTTTTTTTAAATTAAGACGTCTTATCTGATATTCAGACAATGGTATGACCTTGCAATGATTTTTCAGTAAAGTACACGTGTAAAAACGGGAAATCGTGATGGTATTGACAATAAGAATATCCGAATAATGTAATTGAATTTTTCATGCAGAAAATTTATTGTAACAAATATTCGAAGTGATGGCCATTAACCTCGACACATTTTTGAACACGTCGGACGAATAATTCTCTTGGCCTTCGAATAGTTTCTGGTGTAATAGCGGCGCAGTTTACCCAACATAACAGATAACAGATCAATGGTTTTTCAAATTGAACATGTTTTTTTGTTAAGACGTTGCTGATATTCAGACTAATCCAACGACCTATGATATCATGACCTGGAAGTGATTTTTCACCAAAATATTTTGGTGAAAAATCACTTCGGAACCATATCATATCGGAACTTTATCCTTAAAAAAAAACTAAAAAATTCAATATCTCGAAAACTATTGCGAGTCGCTAAAAATCCCTTTAGTGGCTGTCTTAAAATACTAAAAGGAAGCTTTGTGCAAAATTTCAGCGCGATCGGAGCTTGGGGGTGTTCGGAACCTTATCCGAATTCAGAAACAATAATTTTCATTGCCCTTCAACGATGCACACTTCAGCCTCATAGTGAAGTTCAGTAAAGTATAGTAATGCAATATTTCTCAATAACTCTTCACCATAGTTGCCTAATCGATAAACCGTTTGTTGTGGATCGCTATTCACTTTCGTTTTCATTTCCGTGCCGTATATGCAGTTCCGTGGCGCGAAAGTTATGAATTCTCGTGCTTAAAGTTTTGCGTTATATATTTGCGTGAAGGTAACATATAACGTACATGTTTAACTGGGAGATAGTTTGTATGTCATTTAGGCTGTTCGTTAGTTTAATCAGAGAGGGTAAGAGAGTGAAGGAGAGAGAGAGAGAGAGAGAGAGAGGGAGAGAGGGAGAGAGAGAGAGAGAGAGAGAGAGAGAGAGAGAGAGAGAGAGAGAGAGTCACTATTGACGAGCTTTGAGCCATCTACAGCTTCCTACCCACTCACAAATTCATCTCTCTCTCTTTCGCCCTCTCCCTTTTCCTCTTGTGCACACTTAACGTGAATATAGATGACTGCGAGAAGATGAGTGTTTTCAATTTGCGAGAGTAATTAAGCCGGCACGAGAACTACGGGACTGCTCTACAGCGGGCGTGCTTTCAGAGTCCCGTGGTTGGTTACTCCCGTCCTCTCACTTAGATAACAGTACGACTGCAATATTTGCTCGAGAACTTTTCTCTCTTTTTCAGCGTCTACTCCGTACTCGATTATTCCAGTTCCCATAAACGGGGGATTCGTCCATATGTCTATACGAATAAAGAGGTATTATCCCGTGCGCGCCAAACATTAAATCAATATATCGTTCGAAAGGCCTCATCCCTCTTCTTCAAATGCCGCATACCCCGAATACCTCAGCGAAGAAATTGAATTCGGTTACTGAAGTATGAAACGCAATTAAGAAAGCTAAAGCGCTTCAGCGACGTTGAAGGATACTGATTATCTTTAAATACCTATATACGTCCGAAGATTCGTCCGATAAAAGTTCTACTTCGAAGTTTCGACAAGTTCCACATCATTTTCGAGACAGGAAAAAAGCATTTCAGTCCGAGCAATTGGGCACGGCTTCTTGTTTGAAAAATCGCGCATTTAGCTGGAGGTAATGTTTCTCGCTGAGACTGCGCTAATTGAAAATCAAATTCCAGCTTGATTCGCGATTCGTCATAAGAATCTGTGTTAAATTGTCTAAATCGCAATGTATAAAATGAAGATATGTACATCGTGTTTTGTCTATTCGTAAGTAAAATAGACCAATACTCAAATGTGACTATTATTTATGCCTATTTCACTTTTTTTTAGTCATATTTGCTTGAATGCATTCCAATAATTTTTTGGTTAGGTTTGATGAAAACGTCAAGTGGTGCAAAAGGGCAATGTGAAATGAAGTTGATACTTTATTTACATAACTTTCCTATTTATTTATCTTCATTGTTTGGGTTTGTTTAAAATGTGAAAAATGTAAAAATATATTAAAAATGTTAAAACATGTTAAAAATATTAAAATATGTTTACTGGATGTTAAGAAGAAACATAAAGAAAAATAAAGTTTACTGAATGTAAAGAAGAAACGACCAAAATCCAATGCCAAAAATATAAAGTTTACTGACTGTTAATAAAAAAGGTAAAGTTTTTGTTCGTTTACGATAATAATAATGATTTGTGTGCAATAAAATATTTTATTCTTATTTATGTCTAATCTCAGGGAAAAAACAGGGTGCTCGCTTTGCCCAGAAGCTGTGCCCGCTTTAGGCCACCCCCCCCCCCCCCCCCCCGGGCAAAGCGGACATGCGCTAAAGTTTTTAAATTGGTGTCATTCTTTGCATTTTTAAGATTTACTGGAAATGTGTGAATACACAATACGATAAATTTAGCACCCGATATAAAAAAAATGGTTTGAATATGGCATTTTAGAACGCCTTTTTTAATTTCCCTTAGTGTCTGCTTTGGGCCCCCTTTCCCTACATTCGAAAAGCGCTTCAAAATTGTCCGTCACCTGCAGCATCAGCAATTCACCGATGACTGAGATTTCGACCAGGCGAGATGTTCCATGAAAGCGCGAGCCTCCCAGTATCAACCTCAAAAGGCTATATTTGCGCCGGACCGTGAACCATCCCATGAATGTCCACGGACCCTGCTCCCCAATGTCGCGGTTCTTTGCTAAACGTGCTCTATCGATCATTTCGCCACAACACCCACCCCACCCCTATACGTGTGTATTCCATATAAAATTTAGGGGATACGTCAGACACTTCCTATAATCGGATATTAGTAATTTGGGAGGGAGCAGAGCGTTGGCAAAGTTTTAGCCTCCATTCCGGGGGGGTTAAGCTCTCGGTGAAGCTTTTTCCTTTCGGGGTATCTGGCTCGCTTCCGCTTTTCTCTGCAGCAATAACAATGTGACGTCCCGCCGTGGTGTGCGCGTGCAATGAGACTGAGAGCCAGATGGACCGAACGCTCGTGATGATACACGGGCCTTCGTGTGCGGTTACGACCTTCCGTTGGTTGGAGACCAATGTGTCGCTATATGCTCGCTTGACGGGAACTTCCCGGTGGAAAAGCAGCGCGTTATCCATGAAAGAGGAAGGAAAAGTCAGCGTTGTCATTGTGAGATTAGGGCGAAACGTACGCGGCTCTACGTGTACCTACCTATGTGCGCGCAATTGGTTGGTGGTGTTGGCGCGACATCGCGAGAACGAGCGAAAACAGCGACCTGATCCGGCGTCTATCGTCAACCCGAATGAGCGTGAGAGTGAGAGACATGACAGAGATGAGAACAATGCTTTCTGGTCGACCTGCATTCGGGGCTTGAGTTCCGTCCTCTCTCTCTCTCTCACTCTCTCTCTTTCTCTCTGTACAGCTCGTATAGCCCATCGCATTCGGCTGTGCATCCTGTCGAGCATCTCGCGCTGCTCATTCCCCTCGTATAGTGAACTACATTGATATACGTTGTGCAGGCTGATATACGTATTGGGCGAACTTCGAGGTCTGTGTTTTAGCCATTCTGGTGTGCGGATATATATATATTAATGTTTGAATTCATTTGGATATATATGTACAGGCGATTGCCCTGGGCGTTCATTCGAACGATGCAGTGGTACAGAACCAAGGACTCGATGCGTTTACGACGATGCATCCTATCTCTTCTCTTTTCCTACATCCTCTCTCTCTCTCTCTCTCTCTCTCGCCCTTTCGCCTGCTGTCCATCGCGGAACACAGAATTTAATGGAGCCTGATGATTGTAATGCTGCATTCGACAGCAAACTGTACGACACAATTGGCACTTTCGAGGCCAATATTCATTGAGGCGCCACCACAAAACTGTTTATGAGATATTTTGACATTTTGTCAGCGAGTTATCTGAACGAGACAAGGGCCGCACGTTGTTCCGCGTTGACGTCACGTTAATTGCATGTGGCTGCTCCGTAACGCGTAACGATCGTCTCTCGGTCTATGATTTTGAACTGACAGCCGAAACGGGTAGCTTTCCGACAATGAGCAAAATTCGTACACACGCGAGAGCAGTCTCCCGTTTGCCGCTAATTTTACGGATGTACGAGAGACCGCACGTATTTCGCGGTGGATTTCCTCATCTTTTGGAGATGGAGATACGCAGAAATTAATGAAGGATGTTGATGAACGCAAAAGGGGGAAAATGGGTGCTCGGCGGGGATGAACGTTGATTGCAACGAGCGCAAAGACGGGATTAAAGAGAGATTAGAATCGATGGAGCCATTGACGCTAATCCATAGATAAGTACAGCTTGTTTTAAACTTTGAATATCTGCTTGGGATCCGCGGATGGAAAATATTTCCTTCCGTGTAATTAAAAAGAAATAGCCCTTTGGGGTAGGGCTCAGATTTAATTAGGGACTTAAATGTATTCGAATTAAAAAATAATAATGGTGTTGAAGTTTCCATCGTTGGAATGCAACGGAAGGCAATTCTTTTTAGCTGCTCAAAAGGTTTTTTGGCCGAATTAGGCTTTGTTAAATCACTGATACGTTTGTACATGTTATTATTAGAGATCTACGATCGTAATTTTTTTTCAATTATTTGGATAAAGGAATGAATAAATGGAAAAAAGGAATTGTTACATCCAACGATGCAAACTTCGACATCACTGAAAATATCGATTTTTGGTTTTCAACGGATTCTCAAAATATAACAGTTCGAAAAAAACCGCTGAAAATCCGAGAAAAATTCGAACTTTGAATGCGTTTTGCTCAAAATGACTTTTTTAAAATCAGTGGCCACGACATCTCAAAAATCAATGCACCGGTCAATCAAATTTTACGAGCTTCTTTTACATATCAAAAAGGAGTGCTTGAACGAAGGAATTTTTTTTCGGCGCTTTTTCTTACCGAAAATCGATACTTTCACTTTAGACGGCGGCCATATTTTTGAAATCAATATTTCATTAAATCCTTCGTTCAAGCAGTAAATTATTTCGTACAAAAACGAAATGCGTTTGTTTTTTTATTCCGGAAGATTTGTTTCCAAACGGCAGGGTCCATCGCGAAAGACGTTTTTTAAATAGTACCCTGCACGAACCATTGTATCTACCACATTAATAAATATTTTTCAACACAAACATCGTAAAAGATACTTAAAACCATACTCTGTAGTGTAAAAAAAAATCATTTTTTTTCTCATGTTTTCGCAGAAAAAATTCACGAAAATTCTTTTTTTTTCCGACCCCGAGTTACGCGTAAGCCATTAAAAACTAATGCGATCAATGACGGTTTAATTGAAATAACGCGATTAGTGATAGAGTAGCTGAGACGGTTTAATTAAAAATAATCGCCCCGTATTATTTAATGCCCAAAGGCTGCGCCCGATGTGCAGGTGCGCAATCGCAAGACTGCCGCGATTTTTTCTTTGCGTTATGCTAGTATCCCAGACATTACTCAACGTCCGATTCAACCCCTCGTAGATCGTCGAGAAAAAAAATATATATCAGAATTTTTTTTATGCAAAAACACTTCGCCCCCGTGCGGGTTAAACACAGTCGTAGAAGCCCCGGGAGAGTTTTTTTCACTCCCACCTTAATAACGTATAAATGACGTTGCAGGTTCGCGAAACTCGGATTAAAGAAAACTAATGGGTCTTTGAGCGCAACACGAAGCTGGCTCGGAGGGGGACGACGAGGCCTCGATTTATCTAGATTCAAAGTGTACAACGATTCGTGAAATCCGTACGCGGTTAACTTTGTTGCCTCGAGTGAAAAAAAATGAAATAAAAAATGGAGTAGAAAGAAATCTTATTTAGAGGCAGGGTCTCGGCGGAATAGATCTGCGGCCTTTGTCCCTCTCGTTGTAAGCTCAAATCTTTATTATTCATGGGTCTCAACGGGCGCGTTGTAGTTTCATCCGTCGAAATTCTCATTCGACCTCCGGAAGATTAAAATATATATATATATATATTTTTATTTATATTTATATATTGAGGCAAGCCTCAGATTTTTCCATCACTCAGATAGTTGTATTACAATATTAGAATGGAATTGCTCAAGTCTCTGGAGACGTATTTGGAGCGACATATATTGCGACATGGAGGTGTTACATATGAGTAGAAAAAAATGTTGACCTTGTTGTTTAACTGCGTTAAGGGGCTATACCAGTGTGACACTTTCAAAAAATCGATTTTTTCGCCTCTTTCGACAGTTTATACTTTCAAGAATATCCTGTAAAAATTTCAAGGCCGTATCTCCATCTTTTTATCTTGCAAAAATCGATAGTTAAATCTTTAAACGCGTTTTTCTCGAAATGAGATTTTTAAAATTTGCTGACATTGTAACTCGAAGAGCAATTATCCGATTGACTTGAAATTTGAACTGAGTACTCTTGAATATATTTACTCTACAATGACGTAGGATATTTTTGATTGGATGAAAATTGACGATATGGCATTTTAAAAAACGAGCATTTTACAAGCAAGAAAACAGACTTTTTTTTCATAACTACGCCATTTTGTTAAATTTTGATATTTTTCCAAAATCCGACGTCATTTTACAGGAAATACCTTCCAGTTTAACATTTTTTTCCTTTCCCGGATTCAGCTACTCAATCGGCCGGAATCATGGCAGCAGTGGAGGAACTTTTTTTTTGCGCCTCCGAAGGCAGCGCATCAGTCGCTTGGATCTCAATATTTTTCTATGAAAAAATTATGTAATACAGGTCAAATATAGGCGAATATATTCTTAATTTTCCGGCACATTTAATTGAGTACTTTTCTTCCAAAAAAAATCCCGACAATCACCCAAATTTTCAGCGTTCACACTGGTATAGCCCCTTAAAATGTCTATCTATGAAATGCACTCTATCGCCCCAATCGTTATTTGAAAAATTTACTTGTAAGAAAGTGCCTTGGTGTATGGTTTACTTGCTTGATATACAATCACAATTATTTTTCATACCTTCAATCTGTGATTTCTTCACCGTATAACAATCAAACAGTCTGGTTGGACAAAGTCATATCAATGCCCTCAGAAACCATACAATGCACCGCGCAGCGCCAGAGCCGTAACGCAACGGGACGTTCTGATCTGCTTCACTAAGATCGTCATAACTCGGTCAATTTTTGAAATTTTTACAAAGTCTTTGAACCAAGTCAAAGTTTAGACTCTGCGCAATAAGCAAGTAAAATAAACCAAAAATCGATTTTTTGAAATTCCAAGGTCACGCATACCCAAACGCGTTTTTCTCGAACCACTGTTTCCAAAAGCAGTGGACATGATATCTTGAAAACCACTTGGTGGATTGTTTTCAAATTTACACGGGATACGATGCGAAACATCTAAATATCGTTGACGATCTCACTTTTTTAAATCGATCTTCATTTCTCAATAGTTACCTAAAAATGACGACTTCTTTCACAGATTTTGTATGCTGGAGTTTCAATTCGTTGCCACGTCGTTAAAAAAACTAATTTTAAAAATTGACGATCGTCATCGACTCTTATTTATTATTAACTCGAATAACTCGTTTAGTTTGTAGACTTCGAATGGTCCGTTCAAGCTAGAGAATGTCCACCGCCGAACGTGACGAAAAAAAATTCATCATCTACCGACGTCCATGTTTTTGTTGTTTTTCCGTATTTTTTGGTGATTTTTTTAAGGCTCTCAATGTACCTTTGTGTTCTTGAAAATGCATTTCTTTCTCAACAATCGATTCCCAGAAAAAAATCGAACTGTTACCATTTTTGAGCCTCTTAGTGGATGTAGCCCCTTAAGACATCTGGTCGATTTCCCAAAAGTTTAATTTTCTACTGCAAGCCACTTTCGCAGCATCGCCAATCCCATCAATCAACCAAAATGTTACAGACTGACCACTTTTCACTTTCAATCGCTTTTCCCTTTCAACCAAAACAAATTATTAGGCCCGAAATTGCGTAATGTCTATCAACGACATCAATATTCTTGGCTGTTTCGAGGTGCACTTCGTTCGAAAGCATTCACCCGTGCCACATCTACAAGCGCGTAAGAAGAGAAAGGTGAAACGAGCAAATTTGAATTGGGATGGGGCTGTTTGCCGCCCGAGTAACTCGAAATGTGGTGGTCGTAGCGGAGGCGAAAATTGCAGTTCATATAGCAAGGAGAGAAGTGGAATATTAGGAGCGAGCTACAGACGTTATACGAATCGCCGCTGGATGTTCCATGAACGTTGAACCCCTTTACCGAAGTCACGATATTACTCAACTTTGCGCAATATCAGAAAATCGATATTTCTCTTCGCTCTACGGAGCCGTACGGATATTATCGTCTTGATAAATTCGCGTAATCAACGCGAGCCAAAGTTCCGAGCTACTTTCCCAAACGTCGACATTTCTACTAAAAAGACCGAACGCACAAAAAGGCGATGAAAAAAAAACTCAATCGTTTTAGCGATTGAAAAATCTCCCCTCAAGCCCTCTCGGTTGGAACAAAAGCCCTTCGATCGCGTTGTATCGCGCTATTTGCGGAAACGCTATCGCCGTCGCATCGAAAAATCGATTAATTAGTTCATTACGCTCCAGAATGGAGAGTCTATTTTCGTACATGGGTGTCCTCGTTTCAGTTTAACCCTTGCTTTTTTTCCTTCTGTTTGCCAGCTTTTACTCTTTGTTTTTTTTCTTTTTTTAATAGGTTTTCCATTGTCTACGTTGGTTTATGCCCGATAGACTTGGACGATTCTACAAACGATTGTGGCCCATCGAGGCTCGAATTGATCGATGAAACGTGTGCGACTAAATCATCGCCCTCTGCTCTCCCAACCCTCAGAGCTGGAACGGTTTCCACATTGTTGCTTATCGCATGCCCCCTTAACGCCTCCGAGTGTAGGATCAACATTTTCCCTCTCGTGCCTGACTAATTAAGTTCCACTTGACCTTTTCTTAAGTGCTTCACTGTTGACGTTGCTGATGACAGTGGTGCAAGCTTGGAACAGAGGCACGGCTTTTAGTGGAATATTTTGCACCCGATGTAACGCCCAATCGATCTAATATCCGATCAATGCACGATCCTCGAGCGATGAATAAATATTTTCCTTCACTTTTAGCCGCTTTTCAATTAATTCGTATTTTTTTGCGGTGTGATGAAAAAAAAGTGTTTGCAAATTATTGAAAATTGTGTATAAGCAGATGAGTGTACATGAAGGAAAATAAAACAACTCAATATCGGTTAATTGCCTACGTGTATGTGTCCCCAAACGCGTCCCGTCCAATTTCCATTAAGTGTACGGGAAAAATGTATAGGAGAGGTGCGGTCATCGGAACTGGGCAATTTACAGGTTGACCGAGCGAATCGATTTTTAACGAAAGCCATTTTGTTCTAGCTTTGCTTTTGTCGGGCACATTTGATTTGATTGAATAAATGCTATTTTCGTTAAACACGCTCAGTTTGATGAAAATTAAAATAAAACTCAATCAGACTTGTCGATTAATCTCGCGATGCGACTAAAATCTCGTATCAATTGATTCTGCAAGCTGTTCCCCTCCGTTCGTGCTCGATGAAAGCCTCAAATTATCGTAAGGAAAGACAAATAAGTGGGGAACAAGGGAGCGGGAGTGACTCGTCAAGATTGCTCAAACAAATGTTGCCTCGTAGGTTTCTGTTTCGGGTATCATGCAAACACTTTGTTGAAGAGATTTGCTTTCGTTTTCCCCCTTGCGATAAAATTTCCTCGTGAATGAAATTTTCCAGCTGTGTACGCCTATCTGAAGGATCGCGTTAGAACCAATTAATCACCGGAATCATAATGTTTTGATTAATTGCCGACTCTCAGAGAAGGCTTGGTGACAGACCAGGCGATCACTTGTCTCGTTCACGCTCCTAGTAACTGATGAGCCTCGTAGTAGAGTCACTCTCTTTGGAGTGACAATGAAGATTCATCCGAAAACCCAAAGTGTCTACACAGGCCAAAGAAATCTACCTGTTCGTCTCTGTTTCCTTCTGATCTTACCTCTTGCATACGGTACGGGTATATCTATAGTATCTCGTAAACTGTGTAAACAGTCAAACAGCAAGCGGTGTAAACGTTTGTGTTACGCAAGAGTTGGTGGTGATTATTCCTCGCTCGCTATCGCTGCCGAGGTATCAGATCTGTCGTTTGCTTGGCCTTATCGGTAAGTTGCGATCGTACACGTACTATGATATCTCGTTACACTGTAACCTTTCAGCTGGGAGAGCTAAATATAGTTGCGGTTGTCGGAGCATGCGGCCTTCCCTCAAGGGCATTTTTGAGGCCTCATTTGCAATCGGTGCTTCGGGGGAAAAAACCTTTTCTCCGTTGCTACTCTTTTTGCTCCGTTATTCCGCTCTTACGTATTCGAAGCACGCATTGCAAAATGCGAGCCCAATGAGGTCCAAAATCACCAGGGAATAGACGAATGAAACGTTGGCATCAAAGTATGTTGGAGTTTTCATCCAACACCGTTCTTCACATTTACCTACAACTGCGGATGCGTGTAAGCCTGCTGTTTACCTATTCGTTTTCCTTTGGATCATTCCTACAAGGCAAATATGTTGCCGTCTGGAAAAGTCATACGCGACTTAGATCCGGTCCTAAGGATTTTAAACCAATGAGGGTCCAAAATCACCAGTGTGCAGGTGCGCAATCGCAAAACTGCTGCGATTTTTGGAAAATATGTTGCCATCTGGAGGAGTCATACGCGACTTAGATCCGGTCCTAAGGATTTTAGACCAATGACGGTCCAAAATCACTAGGCGATAGACGAAAAAAACGTTGGCATCAAAGTTTGTTGGAGTTTTCATCCAACGAACACCTATTTTCACATACACCTACAATTGCGGATGCGTGTGAGCTTGCCGTTTACCTATTAGTTTCCCTTTGGATCATTCTTACGAGGCAAATATTTCGCCATCTGGAGGAGTCATACGCCACTTAGATCCGGTCCTGAGGACTTTGGACCAACAAGGGTCCAAAATCACCAAGAAATAGATAAATGAAACATTGGCATCGAAGTTTGTTGGAGTTTTCATCCAACAAACACCTTTTGTTTCACATACACCTACAAGTGCAGATGCGTGCGAGCCTACCGTTTACCTATTCGCTCCCCTGTGGAGGATTCATACGCGGCTTACATCCGCGAGAGTACGGTATCACCGACGCGGAACCGTCGCTGGATCCCGACCGCAATCCGGGTGAACGAAAAATCACAAGAATATGATGAAAAAACGGATCGCTGAGATAGGAAGTGTAAGAGCGGGAGTTTGTGTTTTACGACCTACCCCAGGTGATGTCGTTCAGCCAGACTTGGGAGGAATAAGTAGCGAGTGATCCGGCCGGGTAGTGTTCGCTGATGAGGGAGGAGACTGACGCAGTAGTGTCGGGTATTTGACCGCATGGTCCGTGCAGGAGGCAGCCACCGGGTGGCAATCCAGCGGCGGCAGCCGCGGCGGCGTTTCTGTTGGAAGCGTATATGAGTTCGGCAACAGCGGCGTCCTCTTCGAATTCGGCATCGGTTATCTCCTCCTCGTGCTCGTCACCCCGGAACATCTTCATTCTCGTCGACGTGAGCAGCGACGAGGTGGATTGGGACGGCGCGGGTGGTGGAGGCACGAGCATGCCGTCTAGATCCAACGGTGAGTCCTCGTCGCCGTCGTCATCGTCGTCATCGTCGTGGCCACCGCGTTGTTGCACGTAAGCGCTGTGAAGCGCAATGGTGGGTTGTTCGTATTCCGCCGAGTCGCTGCCACCGGGCGACGAGGGATAATTGCTCGTGCCAGGCCGCTGATGATGCAGGTCTCTCGGTAGTACGTGCATTATCCCAGAGGACGTACCACCGCCAATCTCAATGATGCTCACCGGTGTGCGTCTTCCGGCGGCAGCAGCGGCTGCAGCCGCGGCCGCCACCGAGTACGAGTACATTGCGCTCGCACCGGGTATCTGCGACGACGTGTTCTGATGTTCCTCGCTCGCCTGCACGTTTCCCAACTCGACGGACACTTGCTGCAGCTGTTGTTGAACACCCGAGCTACTTTGCAACGGCGCATCTACACCCGGTGTCTCGTGCAATTGTTGCTGTTGTTGTTGATGCGTCTGTTGCTGAAGCGTCTGCTTGTCCTTGTCGCGTCTCGGTGAACGACCCCTGTCACCGACGGAAGTCGCGCTCCAATAGCCCCACGCCATTTTCACCTGGATGAATTTGGTCTGTGTACCGCGAGCTGCGTGTGCCTCGCCTGCCCGGTCGCACCCACGACTTGGACTTCGGAGCAGCTCAAAACACCCGAGGATGCCAAACAAGGTGCGGAGATCGAGCAACGAGGGAGAGATAAATCGCGGGGAGTGGAGCTGCGAGAATATGAGAATCCGATGACGATGCTTCTCCGCTACACCGATAGAGCTGATGAACTTTTGGCGGCTCCGCTCAACCTAATACCCACCAAAGTTTCCCTTTGTCGTCTTTTTTCTATCTAACTTCTCTCGCTGTTTCGGCTGGCACTTTGTCACGAGCCTTCGGCTACTGGCCTGCGTTGTCTTTGGCTTTTGGGTCTGGTGGCTCTCCGTGCACACGCGTTCTCTTGCTCTTGCTTCGTCACTCTCTTTCTCTCGATGTAGGAAAGGTACGGGCCGTGTGCCGGCGAGAGTGGTCGGGCCGGGTCGCGATCGATCTCGCGAAAGAGGGAGAGAGAGAACACCCTTCCGAACGCACCAGCAGCGGGACTGGCAGCTTCTACTTCACCTGGTGCAGGTCACCGCCGGGGTGTACTCCTCGGGGTACTCCCTCTTTTTCTTCTGTCTTTCTCTCTCTCTCTCTCTCTCTCTCTCTCTCTCTCTCTCTCTCTCTCTCTCTCTCTCTCTCTCTCTCTCTCTCTCTCTCTCGCTATCAAACACACACACGCACACTCTCCGTCGATCCTTCGTTCCTCCCGTTTCCTGAGATCCTGCCTTTCCCCCCCTTCCGCCACGATCCTCCCCTGCGCGTGTTCCAAGAGCCCGCAAAAACCAACAGCGCTTCGCTCAACTATTTCGGAGCCTTCTCTACTCGCTGATATCACCGAGGGTGACAATACTGGGATTGTTTAGTCCGCTGGCCTCTTTTTCCGTCTCTGTTACTTTCGCGAAGTCGATACGGACTCTCATCGATCGCAATGATCTCTTCTAGGCTGATTCTTCTTTCCCGCCACAGCGGCTGTTCCAACACGACGATTCCAACACTTGTGATCCTGCGATTCTCAATTGGTACCGTCCTCTCCGTTTCTTCCGACGGTATATATGTATATATCTATATACAAGTGTGTGTGCGTGTGTACAGACGTCTCCCGCTTTTTATCACCTCCCGGGCTGACAACGCGGGGTTTCTGACGTGTTACGTTCCGTGCTAGGATATCGACTGCGGCCAGAAAATGTTATACTCTGCTGGTGCCGCTGCCGCCTCCGCTACCGCTGCCACCAACAACCACCACCACCACCACCAGCATCGTCGTCGACGGCGACGACGTCGTAGCCGCCGCCCGGCGCAAACTACCGCCATCGTTCACCGCGCAAACGCGAATTGCCACCCTGCGTATTCTACCGAATGTGTACGTACGATATTCGCTTACGTATACACGGTTAGTTTCTGGGTTATATGTTCGAAGTAGATGCCCATGTATACACGTACATACGTATTCGCGTTTACTTGCCATATTATATAGAAATATGTTTGGTGTGTTTCACAACGAATATCTATATGGGGAGATACGTTCGACTGTGTGGAAGGGCTACGCGCGTTGTACGTGCCACCCCCCTGAGCAAGAGAGCCCTCATGCTCGCACATTCTCCAGCCTCGCCATTCCGCGCCCTTTTTAGTCTCTCCATCTTCTATACAACTTTCGCACTGTCGCTCTCGCTCCATTGTAGCGAATGTCGACAGCAGAGCCAAGGGTATATCGTGGGGTGGGGCCGCACCAGGTATTTTGGCACGGTTCCTTCCCGAATCTAGGGTATCCACGTGAATGCAACTCCGCTATGCCTTCCCGAGAGGCATTGTCCAACGAGTCTTGCTCTCTTTCTCCGTTCTTCTCTGCCTCTCGCTGTACTTCCGGTGTCGCGTGGATAAACAGGAAGGCAATGGCTCGCGGACTCTTTGAGGTGATGCAAGGCCAAGGACTCCCTCTGTCAAAGGACTTTCGTTGATTCTTTGATGGAACGTTCCTCACGGAGACACTTCGCGATATTTGTTTTATTGTCAAATCGGTGGAGCGTGTGGCGAAGCTGGCACGTTTTGTAGTTCGAGGATGACGGGCGTGTCAAAATATCGATAGGGGAAGTCTTTTTTCCGTTGTTCGGAGACATTGGAGGCAACACGGTCAATCAATGTGCATCAATGAGGGGATTGTTGAATGCAGTGTACAATGGGAAATAGCGTTTACAAAATTGGAAGTGCACGGAAATACTTTTCGATGTGCCGTATTCCTTGCTTCGAGCAGCTTCCTCAATTGGATTCAGCCATAAGAGATTCGTTGAGAGAGAGAGAGAGAGAGAGAGAGAGAGAGAGAGAGAGAGAGAGAGAGAGAGAGAGAGAGAGAGAGAGAGAGGGACGACCTTTCGAAAGCTCTGGCAGCCAAAGTCCTCGAGAAACGTATTCAATACTTGGCCTCGTGCTCTTCCTTGTCTATCTCTGTCTCCATATCCCCCTCTATTCGTCTCCCCCTTTCTCCGTCATTTCCAACCACCGCATTTTCCTTAGCGGACGACCGCATGGAATTGGGAAGGAGGTCACAGCGCGCGCTTCTTGGCCGCTCCCGTTCAGCTTCCTTCCACGAGGGGCGTGGAAAAATACTTGGCAATCCGTGATGTGGCGAGGGGAATATCCCTCGCTCTCTTTCCCTATCTCATTCTTAAGGATCCTTCACAACCCTCCTGTCATCCGTGAACCACGCGATCTTCGAAGCCCCGTTACATCAGCATCCTGTATTATATGCATCGACGATTCACCCCATCCGGAGTTATCCGCGTCCCGAGCAACGAGCACCTCGGATCCGATATAACCTTCCGGGGCTCTACAGTCGCGGTGATTTATAATTGTAGCCAGTCCATGTTCAAAGATAACTCAATTTTCGGTTTTCACTCGTACACAAAGGGCTTGGCATCCTGAATCAACAGCCACATTTTTCTAATGGATCTGTTCATTTTATCTTGTTCCACCACTTTTTTGTTAATATTGAGCACGTTACGTTCCGGGAAAATAAACAAAGGTGGATCGAAAATCTTGGAGCTTCCGGCCCTCTCATGATGCATTGAAGAATCCTGATACTTACTGAAGTATCTTCGGCACGCAACTTCACTTTTGGAAATTTTGTAGTTGTGCATGTCAGGGATTTAGAGTCATGTAGGGTCATACGTCAAGGTTATTGTGAAAAACACGTTTTCTATATATATTTTTTTAAACTTGTTTCCTATATCATGGTGCTTGCTGGAACGCAGCGAAAATTCTTTTTGATTTTCTGCAATTCTTCATTGCTCGCCTTCATTGCTGTATTTTTTATTATGTAAAATCTTCTCCTTCAAGTTTTGGTTATAGATTTTTAATATGGATCCTCGCAAATATTTCAGTAATTTTCGTAGTCTAAATGTGCCGAAAAAAAATCGGCAATATGAAGAAAATACATTTCTTTGCAGTCCAACGATGCAAACTTCAATGCCATTTTATGTAGCTAAATAACCCGTTTTCTATGCAGTTTAATACATACTCGTAATTAATCACACCGCCAGAACAAAAAGTAATGGTGTTGAAGTTTGCATTGTTGGAACGCAACGAAAATTCTTTTTTATATTTTAATTTCCTCTTTTGTTTTATTAAACATTCTTTCCGCCGATTTGATAGTGCACCCGCGAATAAGCATTTAAAAAATTGGCTGAACGATGAAAAATAATAATTTTCATTTTATTCCACGGTGCGAACGTCAATGTCATAGAAAACATAAAATGGAACCAAATAATGATTGAAGTCAACGGAACTTTTTTAACATTAAAAAAACGCATTTTCTTAGGCTCTGGTCAACGGATCCAGATGAAGTCAAAATCGCTGGGAAATTATAGAAAATTTTACATTCGCGTATCGAATATTCAGAAAAAAGATTAATCGCGTTTACTTCGCTCAGACGGACAAAAATTTAAAAAATAATAAGTATTCCAACCCCGCCAGTTTAATTTCAGCCAGAAGAATCAAATATACAGACACTTCAATTCGATAATATTAATAAGACTTTAATTATTCCACATAAATAGCTCCAAATACGTTTTTTATTCCAAATAAGCAGCTTCTTTTATCTCATCTTCCTGTAAGTCTTTGACAACCGCGGAATCTCAGAATTCTCCGCGAAATCTGAACGATGTCGGAGTTTACCCAACCCCGAAAGCGTGTGCACCGATGCACCAAGCTTTGAATACAGGCATGGCTGTGTGAGAGAATTATATTATGTATAGATTGACTGCACAGTCGGGCTTGCAATCTCGTCTACTTAGCTCAACTTGCGTAGCACAATAGCCGACTCTCCCTTAAACGCGCTACGACTTAGGATACCGTTGGTTTCCCAAGTTTACCTCAAGACACCACTTCTCTCCCCGTCAGACAACCTCAAACGCAACCATCTGACTACGTTAATTGCGCGTTCCGCAAGCGTTTCAGGGTGGAGACAAGTGCTCACACTTTCAGCATTCAGGGGAGCGGGAATCTACTAAACACGCGAGGTACGCCGAGGAATGCCGAGAAATTTTGTCGTCTGGCTATTGCCAGGGTGAGCGAAAGAGAACGCGGGGGAGAGAGCAGTCGATACGAGACAGATGCTCGAGAAGATTGCAGATGCAGACTGATGGACCAGCCCATCGTCTGGTCGGAATGACTTTTTTCAAGCTATGTCTCCCAACGGAAGAACTATATACACATATTCATTTACGGATACGTACATACTCGTAGATAGACGCCAAGTCTCGTATTTCGTTTTTTATGCATAGGCTGCAATTGATTGAATTTGTTCACACGGGAAATTGTACTTTATCGCATCACGAGCTCCAGCTTATCAAGCTGTAGCTTGATAATGGAGCTCGCATTTTACTTTAGCTAGGCTATTTGGGCCTAGTTGCTTCTATCCTATTGAACGAGCAACAGTTGTGTTTGCAAATTCCATCTTAGAACAAGGCCTTAGGATTGCAAGGAAATGGGGTGGATCTACCGTTTGTTGGCTGCGGGAAAGTCATTTTGCTCGTCATTTGGTGAGCACATTGAGGCGGTTAAACATATCTGTGTTGCTTCTTCCTCAATTAAGCGGTTAGGGTACTGTGAAAATGATAAACACCCGTTCGTCGCTCAAGGTATTGAAGAATAAGGTACAACACATGGTGCAGGAATCGTTGATGGAAGGCAAACTTATTATTACGACGATAGAACTGCTAGTAAAACTTTTAACACGTTTTTCTCGACCTATGATGTTCAAAACGGTGTACACGATTTCTCGACCTCTAATAAACGAATTGAGTTGAAATTTGCTACACTCATTCAGCGTAATAGTAGTGTAGTCTTGACCGACGTTTTTCTTCTTAACATTTTTTTCTTTAGTTGTTGACAATAATGATGTAATTTTTTCTCGAAAAATCAGATAAAAGAATCAAATTTTTCTTATCAATGTTCGAAACACGATAACAAAAAAAAATGGTTTATAACTTATTCAATCAATGATATTTGTTTATGCAATTTGATACACAACTTTGTTGATGTCCATACAAATAAATGTCCAAGCGATTTTTCAATCATCTTGCTTATCCCTTCAAAATAATTTTTTTTAAATAACCCTGATTTTCGAGTCGTCACAGTAGCATCACGCCATAATGCCGTTCATTTGTTAGTCCAAGCCATTTTTCACTGCAAGAATGTTTCTCCTTTGAGGCGGTTAAACATATATCCCACATTGAGGCGATTAAACATGACTGATTCTTCTCCCATAATTAAAGGGTTAGGCTCTGTGAAAATGACAAACACCCGTTCGTCGCTTGAGGCAACTCAAATTGAAGACTGAGGTCCAACGTATAATGCGGAAATCGCAGATTGAAGCTAAACTTGTGATTGCAACGATAGAACTGCTGGTCAAACTTTGAACGCGTTTTCTCGAAACTATGTTTTTCAAAACGGTGTACGCGATTCCTTGACATCTATAGTGTAATAGTAGTTTAGTCTTGACCGACGTTTTTCTTCTCAACATTTTTTTCATTAGTTATTAACAATAATGATGGCATTTTTCCTCGAAAAACCAAGAAAAAAATTGACAATTTTGTTTTTCGAAGATGGAAATACGATGACAAAAAAAGCTCGGTCAAGTCTTACCCAATATTATCTATTTTAAGAAAGAAAAAAAAACGTTTTTGTTTTGTTTCGGCTCAACTGGGTGGCCGAAATCAAGTACACCGTTGAGCCCCTCACGTTCAAAGGTCCTTCACGACATTGCTTATAATATGTTTATGAAATTTGGTACACAACTTCGTTAATGTTACATACCAGAGATGGGCATACTCGAATACTTTTAGTATTCGAGTGGGAAAATAATACCGCATACATGTCAGATGGATATTCATTTTTTTCAATAATGAATCCACCTCGATGCAGTATTCGTTCTGAGAATAAATAATGAATCCAGTTGGATTTATTATTCATTCTAAAATGAATAATGAATCCAACTGAATTCAGTATTCATTTCAACATAAGTAATGAATCCAATTCGATTCAGTATTCATTCCGTATACGGATATCATCAAATTAAATCATCTGGAAAGATGGACAGAAAACATGTTTATTCTATTCAAACATTATAGTCCGATTACATTATATTTACCCAAGGGGGATCGCGCTCTTAGTATCTAGTAACTGAAGAAATGGGGGTAGAAATGGGAAATTATATTTATCCCACTTCCATTGTCCATTTTTCCAGATTATTCGATTTGATGATATCCGAATACGGAATGAATTCGAATGACGAGTCTGAACTCGTCCAACGAACTGAATCGAGTTGGATTTATTACTTATGTTGAAATGAATACTGAATTCAGTTGGATTCATTATTCATTTTGAAATGAATACTGAATTCACTAGGATTCATTATTGATTTTCGGAACGAATTTTTAATAGGTTTCTTTATTATTCATTATTTAAAAAAAATCGAATATGCCCAACCCTGGTACATACAAATAAATGCCGAAAATGTCAACTTATCGTTGCCCAACCCTGGCACATACAAATAATGCCGAAAATGTCAACTTATCGTTAGCTCCGTTAATTTGTTAGTCTCGGCAATTTCTTTTTTCACTGCAAGAATATTCCTCCCTTGCGCGACCCTCATTCGTCTGAAGGACCGAGCGACACCGAGATACATGGAAGTACAGCAAGAGACTCGAGTGAAAGAGGAGGGTGTATCGTCGCCTGAGTATCTTCCCGTTGCGGATCGTAAAGGAAGTCCCACTAGCGATGCTCTATTGACTGCGAAATGCACCACGAGGATCCGCTTGCATCGTAGACGTACAGCATACGGGAGGAGATTGCGCGATGAAACTTTTTTATCGCCGCGGACAAGAAATTACGAGGTGGAAAGTACAGCATGTGAAAGTTGGTTGGTTGGAATTGAAGCATAAAGTAAACGTCGTTGTGTCGGGAAAGTCAAGATTTCCGTTTTTCCTCGTTGAAGATCCGGAAGACGGAATCTCAAGGATCAAAGAGCGCAACGAAAAGACAGCGAGGGATAGGCGAAGGAGATACATGAGAAAGTATTTTTTGGCTTTCGTTGATGACGTCTCGGATGAAACGACAGCTCACACCGTTGGCTTTTCCACCCACGAAATCCCAAGAAAAATCACGGGTGCGAATAAACGTTACGGAGAGCGAGAGACATAGAACGAGATGACACCGACGATGAAACAAAGTGAAAAAGAAACAAAGTTGAGAGCCCAACGAGAGAGGAGCGTATTCAAGGAGAACAACTGAACGACTGCTCCGGCTGTTCATTCCGCGCGTTTTCCTTCTCTCCGATCTCATAACTGACACGGTATACGATTTTTTTCCCCTTCGCATCGCCGTTTTTTGCGCCTCTTTGATCTCTCGTCATTTCCACAACGAGCGAGCATCTCGATTATTATTTTTCTTTCTGCCGCTCCCCTCGCCCCTGGAAGCGACGTGCGCGCTTGTCATCTCCGTGTAACAACTCCGGGAAGAATATCGTAGGCGCGAAACTCGTTCGTCCTCTTTCGAGGCTACGCTCGTTTTGGCATGTACCAGCGAGCGAATAATCTTCCGAGTACGCGATCGTGCACAGCTTGCTAAGACTAGGCGGAACAGACGAATCGTGCGAGGGAAGTTTATCATTGGAACTGAAATATGCGCATTATTGTTTATAATTTAATAGCTAAAGAAATCTAGGTCAATTGAGGGGGGAGATACCTTTAGGCGAGGAAAAAATTCGCTGATTTTCATTATGTTTTTTTAACCCTAGGACCCTACAAATGGGTACCGCACACCCCACATTATTAGTGAGAAATGCCAACATCATTTTTCTTGCTTTGTTTAATCGCATTTTTCACGGTGATAAATTTATATTAGGTTTTTCTCGCAAAGCCTATTCCATTCGTCAGTTCTAGAGCGTTCGATTTTCAAAAAAAATGCTCTACGGCGAACAGTTCGTTAGCAGCGTTGATTTGAAGTGCTGGGGTGTGCGTAACCCCAGTGTGGGTTATTTGTTTCGTACAGATAGTGTAGGGTCCTAGGGTTAAGGATGTCATCTAGTGTTCGGCTCCGAAAAATTATTTTTTTACATATTTCGAAAGTATAATATATTGAGAGTATGCTGTAAAATATTTAGACGGAAATATGAAATATTTACGAAGCTATACATAGTCGCTTATGGCTTACGCTCAGACGTACGACAACCATCGAATTATGAGAGCGGATAAAGAAACGTTTGGCGCTTCAAAAATGGCCAGGGCATCTCGCAGAACAGAAAAATTATCTGAAACTGATGCCTCTGAAGAAACGGAAGGATTACTCTATGCACCAGGCATAGCTGATTGGTGTGGGTATACATTTCTTATAAGAAATCTCGAATCAAAACTGAAAACACGTTTTTCTCGAAACAACATTTTTGTAAGCGGCGCGGGTGATTAAAAAAGTGCTATCCAACCGATTGCTTTCATTTTTCACATGTTATTCTACACAACAATGGCTCCATTTGATACTGAAATTGCTTAATTGTAATAAAAAAAATTTCACCGCTTTTTAAAGCGAAAAATCACGGTTTTTTTTTCTTTACAAGCCCGCCATTTTGTTATCTATTAATAAGAATGTGTATACCTAGTACTGGACGGAGCCACAAGCATACAGGGCAATAACCAATTTAATTTTTTGTTTCAGATGACTCTAGTGCCGTGCTCATCCGCGCCACCCACCTACCCCCATTTAAAGGTGTCTACTTTATCTTTAAAAAAAAACAATAATAAAATTGCGTAAAATTTAGTAAACCAATTTTTTTGAATAGTTCGCGATGTCAATACAAATAGGTCAAAAAATTAAAATTATTGTATTTTATTTTGTTATAAAAAAAAATTCCTGAAATAAGCTTCCAAAACGGGCCTGATATCCAGATTGCATCCTTAAGGGAAGATTTCTTCACCATTTTTGAGACTTAGGGTATGTTTTATTACTACTTTTGGCTGTTACATGGTATTTTTTTATCAATATTTAAAAATGGCGGAGGTATGGCACGGTCTTCTAAACTGCATTTTCAAAACTGGCGTGACGCATAGCTAAAAAATAATCGACCGATTCTGATGAAATTTGGTATTAATCTTTCCAACCTTACTGTCTAAAACGTGACCCGAAATGGTTTTGAAAATGAAAAAAGTCTTTTCTATTGCAATATGTAGCACTTTTTGTCGAAAAATTCAATCTTTCCCGATTAATCCCGCCGACGCAACGGGTCACGCCGTCTGACAACATCCGCTGCAACCCGTATAGAAGACGTATAGCCATACCTCCACCGTTTTTAAAGACTAATGTTAAAAAAATACCATGCAACAGGCAAGAGTAGCAACAAAACATACCCTACGTTTTAAAAAATTGTAAAAAAAACTTTCCTTTTAAAAAAAGCATGAAAAGCAGCAGATTTTTTCTCACTTGAAGGTATCTCCCCCCTTACTTGATTATTAGTAAAAAAAAAAGGTATTAGTTCACGTATTTGTAGTTCACGTATTTGTGTACATTTTGAAATAAAATGATAAGTCGCCCATAATAATAAGGCGGAGCGAGGAAAAAAACAAGCTGCTGGGAAATACGAAAAGATATTTGTTTGTTGGGAGCTTAGAAGAGTGAGCTTATGTACACGAGCCGCGGAGGACGATCGATCGATTATCGGAGCGTAAGAATGTCTCGTGGAAAATTGTGCTCGGAACACGACGAGATGAAAAGGGGAAAGAAAAGAGTACTCTCGATTATTCAGAGTTCATAAACTCCAGTAACTCTCCGTCAGACCCTCTTGAAACAGCAAACCTTCGCAACGACGAGAGATTTGAAAGAAAAAAAAAAAAAAGACTTCGCAACTATACTAATGCAAGCATGAATAATGATGTGCTTGAATGATCCGTTCCGGTGGAATGAAACGAAGCCGGAAGTGTATGAGATATAGCGATCGACAGTCGATGAACTCTGAAACCGACGATCTACGTGTACACTCTTGCGAAGTTATTGCAGTGGTTCGTCAATCTTTTTTCCGCCACTCTATTTTACTCCCGATAGCCATATTTTTATTTTGCCTCGATAAAATCTGCCAATCCACAATACTACATTAAGGGGTTACGCCTAGTTGTGAAAGTCGAAAAATCTCTTTTTTTTTTCAAAACCAATATATTTTGACATCATCTTTTAAATGTTCCCTGAATGTTTCAAGGCGATCAAATCAAAAGTGACAGATTTATAGGATTTTATGTTGGCGCACGTCCTAACGCTCAGAGCGTCGCACAGTGAAAACGGTGAAAAAAGTGACATAGGATTTTGTTCCGATTAATAGAGCTATATAACCCAATAAGAAGTGTTATGTCACGTTTTTTTTTCAAAAATAATATTTAGCAACAAAATGGCCAATATTCAGTTTTTGTATAGAGCGACACCTATCATGCTTTGTATCTTTGAACTTACCGACACACCTTCGGTCCTTCAAAGGTTCATTATCTCGCTATTCGTCTCTCATATGAGACTATGCAGAGGCCCATCTACCCGCAACTTTGCCTGATAAATGCGTTCGAAATTGGCACTCTGTGTAGTACCCCGAAACGAATTAAGAACATTATTTTATGTAAATGGGTGTAAGGAAAGAGAGAAGGCATTTTCCCGGCAGTGACAAGTGACATTACAGGCTCGTAATAATAATAATAAGAAGAAGAAAAATACCAATTATATTGTTATAATATTGTTTTATATATTATTTTTTAAGAAGAAAAAATGACAATGTTTTAGATAGGTAATTTAGACATTACAAGCTCATAATAATAATTATTATTAAGAGATTATTATATTATTATTATTAATAGCTATGTATTTTGCAGCAAACAAATACTAGCTAGGAATAGAACGTCAACTTACAAAGATAAGAAAATACAGTAGTGCTTCTATTGTCTATCACTCCACCTATTCTAAAAAACAAACTAACAAAAAGGTAGGTATCTACCTCGCCAACCAATCTTTGGTTGTAAATAACAATAACTAATGCAACTGTTTAGGAAGGCATCTTAGAAATTCATCTTAGAAATTCATCATTTTAGAAATCATCTTAGAAATTCATCATCTTAGAAATTTCAGTACACGTGAATACCGACCGATAATGATACCTCACGACAAATGTGGTTTCACGCCTTCAGTCGAAACACCGGGGTATCGGAAAAATGAAGGCTCACTTTGAACACGCGCCGATATTGTTTAATTTTACATTTCAGAAATTGCTTCCATTAATCGCTCGAGTGCACACTGGGTCCCTTTGACCGTACGTATTTAGTATTTTTCAAAGTATTTTTCAACGTATGCCCCACTTTGAACGAATGTTTTGGCATTTAATTTTCGTTTTCGTCAAAAAATAAATTTGGGGCCATAAAATATGGATAATTTACGACAAAAAATGTCTCTACAAAAAAAAAACAAAAAATGCATATTTACCGGCAATACAACAATTTGAAAAACGCCTTGGGTCAGATGGACCCAAGATGCACTTATAGGTTGGCGGCGGGGGTGTGCACTCCAAGGGTTAATCATAGGATAAACTAACACACTAACGAAATCTGTTTGGTTTTTCTTATACAGATAACCTGGTTCAGAAGGGCATTGTTCACCGCAAATTATAATTGAATATTTTTACACAAAAAAATTACAGTTTACTTCCGGATATACTTTTTCAAATCCCTAATATTTGCAGAAATTTATCATCGTGATATCCTCATTTTTTTAAATTAAAAAATGAGCAGCTTTCGATCGTCACAATAGGCATAACCCGTTAAAATACGTTGATTCGGTAGTCGAATATCGCAATTACGTAAATTGCCAACGAAATTTCGCATCCGTTGAGAATTTCACTGAAAAACTAGGGCCGTAAGCAATCGCGATAATTGCCTGTACCGGAAACGATACGGTCCTCTTTTTTCAAAGCTGCATCGTGAGTTGCATTCACGAATAATTCTTCAGTGCTGGATTAATTGTCAAGGGCGCATATAAATTCCTGCCGTTGCGCCGTCCATAAGAGCCATCACGTACGCGATAAATAAATAGATATTAAACAAATCCTCAAAGGAAGCGCCGGAATGTAAAATCGCATTTGAGCACGATCTTTTTCAATCTCGCAAATTGTGAAAGGATGAAATGGAATAAAAAGGGCTGCGCTTGAAAGCGTCTGTGCACAGAGCTGTGTTTTTGTGTACGAACAAGCTGACGGGGAAAACTCGAATCTCGTATATCTCGTTAAAAATTCATAAACGAATGTCGAGATACATTTTCTCTTCCTCGTTCTTTCTCGTCGCTGCCTGATTCGACCATTATTTTTCAGTCGTGCTTTCAGTGGCATTGTTTTCGCGAAATTGCACTTCTCGTGAAGTGCACCTGGCAGAGATAATCGCGACTGGGCTAATTCACGTAAAAGAGATCTGAGAGTCTTCCCGAGACTTGCGTTGTCTTCTGAGGGCGACTTATAGTGGATCGTTGGACCGTAAGAGTTGTACAACAGTTGTCTTACGGTGTCTGGTTTCCCCCCCCCCCCCTTCCTCTTGCGTTTCTCTAGCAAAGCGATGCAATTTTTCCAATTCTTTTTCGAAGCATATAGGTATTTTGGAAAAAATGCGCTTCGGCTGGGTGGCGCTGAGGCGATACAGTGAAGGGGCCGGGTGGAAATTCCGAAATTGGAATGTTCCGACGATTTAAAATTCCTAATTTTAAGGCGTTACGTGGGATTGAAAATTTAAAAAAAATCCATGTATTTTAAATTTCATTATCTAATCGTACAATATGTCTAGAATATTCTCCCGAAGTTTTATGTGAATCGGAGTAAAAGTCTAGGACAGAGAGCCTTTGGGAATTCCCTCCCAAAGTCTTGAAGTCGGTGGACACGATTTCTCAAAAACTAATGCACCGATCTTATTTAAATGCACACTTCTTCAATATAGCACTGACTAGTGATTAAACGAAGGTTTTTTTCTATTACAACTAATTTTACAAGGCTATACGTAGTGTAAATTGTACCGAAAATTGAACTATTTTGCATACAACTCTGCCAAAAAGTCAGATTCCAATTTTTTTTTAATCCTTCGTTCAATCATGAGTTATACTTATCAACTAACAGAACAAATTTGGTTTTTTAATTTAAGCTAAAGAGTTATCCTCTAAAGTAGAAGTAGAAAGAGTTATCCTCGTAAGCTAAAGAGTTATTCTGACCTCCACGAGGGCACTTTTTTTTTAGGGGTTTCTGGAAACCAAGTCCTACCGGCTGAATTTCCCAAATTTCAGGATGTTTTTTAAATATTGTTGAAATGTTGCTCTTTTATGTGCTTAACATTTCGAATAAAATAATTTATATATTAAATTTGTTTAATAGAGAAAATATGCTTTTTTTTGTTCGAAACCCACATAACCCTTTAAGGGGTATATATACTATAGGGTGACACTTTCAAAAAATCGATTTTTTTTGCATTTTTCGACAGTTTATACCATCAAGAATATGAGATGAGAGTTTTATACTTTCAAGATTTTTATACTTTCAAGAATATGAAATGAGATTTTTCAAATTTGCTGACATTGTAACTCAAAGAGCAATTATCCGATTGACTTGAAATTTCAACTGAGTACTCTTGAATATATTTACTCTACAATGACGTAGGATATTTTTGAATGGATGAAAATTGACGATTTGGCATTTTTAAAAACGACAATTTTATAGGCAAGGAAACAGACTTTTTTTCATAACTACGCCATTTTGTTAGATTTTGATATTTTTCGAAAATCCTACGTCATTGTACAGTAAATACCTTCCAGTTTGACGACATTTTTCCTTTTTCGGTTTCAGCTACTCAATCGGCCGGAATCATGTCACCAGTGGAGGAACTTTTTTTTTGGCGCCTCCAAATGCAGCGCATAAGTCGCTTGGATCTTAATATTTTTCTATGAAAAATTATGTAATATAGGTCAAATATAGCCAAATGTATTCTTAATTTTCCAAAACATTGAAAAGCGTACTTTTCTTCCGAAAAATTCCCGAAAATCACCCAAATTTTCAGCGTTCACACTGGTATAGCCCCTTAATGTTCCGTAATTACAAGTTTCGTAAAGATCATGGCAGCGAAAGTCTACACAGTGGACTGTAAATTATGTAGAACGTATAACATTGTCTAGACAAACTTCAAAATCGACGCAAAGTCACTTCTTAATAAATAAACAAAATCTTCAAATAATTCGTCGATTTATCGAAAATTTGTAAAAACTTTTAAAACTTCCATAGCCGAATTATTTTGACTTTCGGGTGAAATTCTTTCGAAGTTTTGATCGTTCGGAGTTTTGAGCGTTCTGATCATTCAAAGTACAGAATTTCAACCCGGCCCCACATTGAGTGAAGCAGCGCTCTGGGTTACCCATAGAACGTTATATTCGATGGAACGAATCGGTGACGACCTCGCCTACCGGATAAAACGTCGGAAACTACAAATTTCCGGTTTTCAATGAATGCGTCTTCCACCCTGCCTGCTCTCCTCGCTATCTCTTCGTCTCTCTGTTTCTCTGGCACGAATCGCTGATTTGCCTAAGGCGCTCCACCTCGCGTTTCGCGAGAGACGAAGGGCCCTCGAAAAATCGAGTCTCGATCGACTTTGAGAGACACCCAGGCACTGTGTCATCGACGCCAGGGCGATTTTTGTCGAGAAGAAGAGAGCGCGTCCAAGAAAAAAAAACATGTCTTCAGCTTCAACGATGGAAAAGTGTATGAAGTATTAACGAGATGAATTCTTCAACGAGGGAGACGAATGAGAGAAGGGCTAGGGGGCGGATAACGAAGGAGGGTGGAGAATGGAATTTTCAAAGTTCTTAAGCGGTTTTCAGAGTTCAGCTCGTTTTATAAAAGATTCAGCCTCGCGGGGTAGTCTCGTTGTATAAATAGAAAGAGAGGACGAGGGACGAAGAGCGAGAGAATGGTAATACGATCGTGCGGTAATGGAGCGTAATTAGTTGTCGTGTCCGCACGACTGACTTTGTTCGTATTCATTCGTTCGGATTTTCGCTAAAAGTAGTTGAGAGTTGCAAATTGATTCTCCCTCTCATTTCCATTCCGGGCAGAGTTGGACGTTTCATGGTGAGTTTGTGCGCTTATATATATATATATATATATATATATATATATATATGCGCAAGTATATATGTAAATACAGTGTAAGCGGAGTAATTGTACGCTGACCCGATGGATTATTCGTTGGGATCATTTTTGAGAACGAACGACTGCGAAAAGAGAAATTGAATATCGGGTTGGCGACAAAGCCTTCATCGCTTCCGTTTGATTAGAAGCCACAAAGGACGGAGAGTATTCGGCCAAACGTGCGGGAGAAAAAAACGGCCTGCGAAAATTAATCCGTCCGAAGGAAATTCGCGGACGATTGAATTCGATTTGACGTTTCTCGGAGAGGCGAATGAATGCGAGAATCAAGGGAGTACAAAAAATCTTCGCGGAAGGCAGTCAAGGGCGTGTCGGACCGGGTATTGAAGCTTCCGTGGATTGTCAGATAGTAACGGGGTTGAAGTTTTCAATTGAGGGAGTATGAGCACCTACCGTAAAATGGGGTTACTTTGAACAGGTTTTGGAAGTTTTTTGTAGGTAACTTTTTTTTAACATCCGAAATTCCAACTTTGTTAGCTCCAATAAAACAATGTGTCCGTTGGCTCTCAAATGCATAAGAAAGTCAAGCCCCCCACAATTTTATATATATTTTTTCAAGTGTTATGTCAAAGATGAAAGATTACTTTGACATCGTTTTAATTTTTTTTTAAATGAAATTGTATGCATTATATATGGGACTAAATGAAAAACGATTCTTTACAATCAAATTGTCATCTTTGTTAATGAAAGATTTTGCATAAAAATATCAAGTACCTAGGGTACTATTATAGGCACTTAATCAGTGTTATAATTGTCTCTGTGATGAAAATCAACTTGAGCAACATTATAATAAACTTGAACAACAAAGGTCACGGCCGCCACAGAAGGTCACGTGGGCTCCCTGCGCACACATTTGAACCGTATTTTGGCGCTCTGTTAACGTAGCCCCAAAAACTGTCAAAGTTGCCCTTAATCTCAATTTAACCCCGTTTTATGTGATTAGTAGATCGAGGCTAAAAACTTTTTCTAGGCTAAAAATAATCCGCGCAGGATTGGGTCTTTAAAAACTAAAGCTACGTTACCGGCTATTCAAGCTTAATAAATAAATCCAACAGGATGGGGTTCAAAAAGTCGAATGACCAAATATAGAACGACAAAGATTTCGAACCGACAGAATTATGAACTCTCAAAATAACGGAGGTTAAATTATTCGAAGTTTTATCCCTTGACCGATGACGAAATCGAATAACTATTACACCAAAAAATTACTTATTCGAGAGCTCATTTATTCGAGAACATATATTCAGATAGTCTGCAGTAAGAGTCATACAAATACAGATTCGAACAATCTACAATATTCATATCTCCGAAATAGAAAATAGTAAGTATCTAATATTCGTAATACCGTCTATAGCAAAAAGCCATATATCGAAACTACATACTTCGAATATGTAGATCTTAGAAACGCAAATGATCGATGGTCCGAAATGGCGAGTACCTAAATGGCGCACATGGCATGGCTGCCTGACCCGACTGACCACTAACGCCATCTGCCATCTTCATTCTGAAGCGCAAGTAGTATTCCTCGATCCCAAGTTTTCGCTATCCGGACCGTTCGCCATTCTGGCCCATCGCTATTTAAACCGATCGACTGTTTGGTCCGTCGCTTTAATGAATTCGAAATAGTAAACTGTCGTAATATTTACAATTCGCCGATTTAACGTCTCGGATTGTTTGGTGTATATATACAGGCGAATCGATATTATATCTCTCATTATTTTGTAAAATCTCATATTTGTTTTCGCTATAATTCAACTTCGAAATTTTTGTATTCACAATTTCGATTAACTATTTTACAGACTATCATAAGATTGATTTATCTATATTCGAGCGTTCGTCATTACTGAACTCGAAATTTCGGTCCTTCTGAATATTGATCGTTCGGATTTCCGATCCCCACCCAATCCAACATCCATATGTTTGGTTTCTTGTGGAACATGTGTCGTGACCGTTCTCCCATAGTCTTAGTCGTATTTCGCATTATATTAATATAGGAACAAAACAATGTTGAAGCTCGCGTCGTTGGAATGCAACGACGATCTATTGCTCACATTTTATTCGTCGATTTAGGGTACGAAAATCACTTACAAGGAAAGATTGCGAGGTCGATCTCTTCAATTTCGATGAAATTTGACTTGCTTGTAGAATGGGCAAAAATAGGCGACACATATTTTTTTATATCAGCGGATCCCGATTTTTGAGGGTTGAAACGCACCCTCGAAATTGGGGGGTTTTTCGTTTTTCGCCGACAACGTTTTAACGGTACGAGATATGAAAAAAAATCAAATTGCAACAATGTTTATTTTTTCGTGCACTATAGATTGGTGATGAGAACAATAACGTTATCGACAAAAAACGAAAAACACCCCTATTTTCGAGGGTGCATTTCACCCGTTAAAAATCGGGTTCCGCGGATATAAAAAAATACGCGTCGCCTATTTTTACCTATACTACAAGCTTGCTAAATTTAATCGAAATCGGAGAGATCGTCCTCGCAACATTTCCTTTCAATCGGTTTTTTCGTATTTTTATTGGAGATTCACGAACTTCTATAAAATAAATTGTAAATCATGATAAAAATGAAGAAATGAACAAAAATTGGAAACAACTTTCATTGCATTCCAACCATGCAAACTTCAACGCCATGGAACAAAAAACGCAACGCGTTCCAGGGATTTCGAAGAATGAAACGAGATTGGAATTATGTAACTAACGGCAGCGATCAGTCTGCAAGGGTAGAACTCCCTGTGAATGAAGGTAATGGCGCGACGAATTCGGCCCTGCGCATTCATTAGCCATGCTAAACCACTATCTGAGAACGACAGACCGAAAACACCGTGAAATCGATGGAATTCATGCGAAAATTAATCTTTTGCAAATTTATCGTCAATTGTAAAAATATAGCAACGAATTTACGATGTTTATTTTATAGATTGCAACGCATAGTAAAAATTATACTGTATCGCAGCGGTTCTCAAACTTTTTTGGCGACGGAACCTTTTTGAAACACTACTAAATATTTTACAGAACCCTAAAATAAGCAAAACCTGGTTTTATGTTTATTTTTTAATAAAAATCATACAGAAATAAGTACTTTACATAACAATGTATTAATTCCACTGTAATTGATGAAATTGTTTCCATTTATTGGGAGGTATGAAGTTGTTTTTTTTCGGCGGAGCCCTAGCAGAGACCTTGCGCAACACCCAGGGCTCCGCGGAGCACACTTTAAGTATAGCGGCGGTATCGTATTATAATTTTTGCGATAATGAAATACGCATATTTGCAAATATGCAATATTCAACTCTCGTTCGAATAACTACTGTCCACGTACTTGAAACTTGATGACTTTCGTCTGCTGTTATACTCTCAAGCAACTTAAAGTATATCATAAAAGTAGCAAAAAATGTACTCAATCCAAGTAAATTGATAAGGTTAGGCTGCTGTAAAATTTTTTTAAAAATCGATAGTCGCTTGAGGCAACTCATATTGAAGGGGAAGGTCCAACATATGATACAGGAATCGCAGATTGACGGTATACTTATGATTACAACGATAGAACTGCGAGTAAAACTTTGAACGCGTTTTTCTCGAAACGATGTTTTTCAAAACGGTGTACATGATTTCTCGACATCTTATCATCTTAACATCTTACGAAGGGATTGACTTGAACTTTAATACACTTATTCACTGTAGTCGTAGTTTAGCCCTGACCGACGTTTTTCTCCTAACATTTCTTTTTTATTAGTTATTAAGAATGTAATTTTCCCTCGTAAAGTTGAGAAAAAAGAATTCCAAATTTGTTTTTCATTATCGAAACACGATAACAAAAAAAGTTCGGTCAAGTCTTAGCCAATGTTAACTATTTTAAGAAAAAAAAACTCGTTTTTTTGTTCCAGATCAACCGGGTAGCCAAAATCAAGTACACCGTCGAGCCCCTCACGTTCAAAGGTCGTTCACGAGATTGTTTATAAGTGCTCTAATTGTTCATATTTTTTAATAAAATTTGGTACACAACTATTTTAAGGGGTCTTCTCACTTTAGACGCTTGAAAAAGGTTATCTTCATTAATTTTTTAAATAGTTTTATATTATAGATATTGATATGAAAGTTGTTACACTTAATAAATACACCTTCGAAATACATTTTTTTAAATTATTTATTTAAGTCACTATTTGTAGACGAAAATGGTAGTTAAAAAAATGTCCTAAAAAAATTGTAGTTGTTAATGAAATCTCGAAGATGGGTCATCCGAAACGAAAAAATCAAACGGTTTTAGATTCGGTATGTCAATGGCTATAGCGCGTAACAAAATGGTTTTTCACAAAAAAGAATAGGAAATATCAAAATTAAAAAAAAAATCCTTGATATGCGCTATAGTTATAGCGGTGAAGAATGTGTGGTTAAAATTTCATAAGGATCGGTTCAGCAGTTTCGAAGATTTTATCAACAAGCCGTCGAAAAAAGTTGTTTCGAGAAAAACGCGTTCAAAGTTTGTTCGGGTTACATAAATACATTAAAATTTTTTAAATATATTTCGAAAGTGTATTTATTAAGTGTAACAACTTTTATATCAATATCTATAATATAAACCTATCAAAAAAAATTCATGAAAATAGCCTTTTTTAGCGTCTAAAGTGAAAAGACCCCTCAATGTACGTACAAATAAATGTCCGAATGATTTTTCAAACACCTTACTTACTCCTTTAAAAATATTTTTGTTTCAATACCCTTGATTTCCCGATTATCACAGTAGCCTAATCTCTTAAACACCGGTATTTTTGGAAACACCAATAACTGGGAATATTAAACTCGTAAAACTTTTAGAGTGTCGAAAATATGATATACGAAAGCTCGTC
Source organism: Ophion ellenae (assembly GCA_963210295.1). Lineage (NCBI taxonomy): Eukaryota > Metazoa > Arthropoda > Insecta > Hymenoptera > Ichneumonidae > Ophion > Ophion ellenae. The sequence goes on along the minus strand of OY723391.1, from coordinate 37,803,974 downwards.
GAATTAAAAAGCGTTTTTCTTCATTTCAGTGCAAAACTCATTATTCTGCAGTGACCGGAATAACGTCACTCCAACCAAACTCACCGAATGCTACAGTCGTGAATTATTTGGGACTTTCAAAGCTGAGAGTTACGAGAATAGACGAGGGGGCACCGTATTGTGACAGACGAACGACATGACGAAATTACAAGGATCCCTTCTGTTCTACGGAGGAAAAAGCCGCATCAGATAAACTTGTCCAATAAGAAGTCACAGTGCTCCACCAGCATCGAGAAAAGACAAGGACGGAAATTTGGCCGCTCCGCGTTTCGATGCCCAGGGGGGTAATCTCATTATTCGACAAAGAAGGAAGAGGAAGAAAAACAAGAGATTCTTCTTCGTGCGCTATACTACGCGGTACACGTGACGTTAATGCCTCGTGCCATGCGAATCGCGTTTAGCCATCTTTCGTGACGTTAAATCGATGCACTCGCGGTAATCTCGGCGCACGATAGATCTCTTACAACCGTTCGACCTTTAACCCTCGACATTTATCGGTCAGTTATTATTATCAATGAGCGTTTTATTTGGACGTGTCAGAAAAAAAATCGTCTCGCGTCACGAATCTCTGCACGTTGAATAAACCAAGTGTATCCACGCTGCTAGAGATTTAACGCGTATTATTGTAACAGAATTGAATCGAAAGGCTTTACCTCGCAATGAATAATAGCGATCCGGTACGGGGAAAGCCAATTTTAAAAAGGTCGAAACTTAGAGACAAATGTCAATGCGATGATTTTTTTATGATGTCAAGAGCTGACGGGGGTTATCACAGTATGACACGTCTGAGGAGTATCTTTTTTTAAGGTAATCCTATCGCCAGGCTTCAATCCATAGGATTTTCGGATTTTTTTTTGAGCTTCACTAAATATATTAATAATCGACTCTGTCGAATTTCAGGATCAGTTATCGACCAGATTATAGAGAAAAAAAAATTGCGTATTTTTGTGAAGGCATTCCGAGACGACATACAAAAACCCAATTTCCGGTCGCTACAAAAGTGTATATTATAGTGGGAATCCGTCAGATTCTTAAAAATAATCAGATTTACATACTTAACACTCGTAGTAATCCAATGCTCTCAGAAAAAATTATGCTTGTTGACCTAATTTTGATGTAATATCAGGTTCAATTTGAACTTCCGGTATTGGATTTATCACCACTTGCTACGATAAAGAGACGTGACAGCAAGGCAACAGCTGACTGTAGCCCTAACCTCATCTCACTCATTCGAATTTCTACACATATTTCATTTTTAACCGACATATTTCGCAGACACAAACGTTCCACGCTTTTGACCAGTCGTGGCCCGTATACAATGCTTTAAATTTCCCGCACCTGACATTGTTTTGACAGATCGACGTTGAAAAGCATGGAGGTCAAACTCGCCTGGTTGAGTAAAAAGTGACGGAGATAGAACCCAATGTTGTCAAACAGCAAACCTAGAAATACTGCGCGAATCGGTGGAATAAGTATTTTTTCATTTTTCTAATTGAATGTGAACACTCATTGAACAGTTTACACATGGAAAATTTTAGTTGCTACAAATTATTTTTTTTGCATATGTTAAAAATATAAATTGCACAAGTCTCAAGTATAGTGGTATGACCAGTGTGAAGCGATAGGATTACCTTAAATGCATTTTGATGTCAATTGCAACGAAAAATTATATGGTGAGGAAAATTGGTCGCAGTATCCAAACCTCTTAAGGGGGGATATCTGTTTAGGCAGCCGGATGTAAGCGAAATTTCAAGATTTCTTCGTGTCAAAAATATTTATTCTGCATAATTAAAATTTTATGGACATATTATTGCATCTTTTAATATTTAAAAATGGCGGCTGCACGATACTTAGTTTAAAAAGGGACCTTTCGTGAACCTCGTAAAAGATAACTCAAGAACTATCCCTGATCGATCATTCTGAAATTTAGTACACTTTTAGAAAACATAATTACTGCTTATGTGAACCTGAAGTTCCCCGAAAATTATCTTTAAAAAAATGCTTTTTTAGTAACGAATACTATAGTAAAAATTTCACGAAAAATAAAACATTCTTTCAAATACGTATTATTTTTCGAATTTTCACTTTTCTTTGGATTTTTTAGGTTCACATAGACCGTGTGCGTCTTACAAATCAAAAACTTCTCGGCTCTGATGTTTCACATCAATGCACCAGACGCTAGGTTTTACGACGTGGAACAACTCAGGCGGCAACCGTCTCTGAAGCCAGTGTCGTACAGCGCCATTTTTTAATATTTTAAAAAATTTGGACATGGAAAAAGTGTAATAATATGGAAATAAAATTTTAATCATGTAGAATAAATAGATTCGGCACAAAAAAATCTTGAAAAATCGCTTATTTTCGACTGCCTGAAGGGATATCCGCCCTCAAATCCTAAAAATAAAGGTCTGAGAACTCTATAATGACTATATTCAGTTCGAGGACTTACGGTAATTAGGATAACATTATTATAATTACTATATATTATTTTACTATAATTAGTATTTAATTCCGGAGTTCCAGCGTATACCCTTGCGCGTTTTTACGTATTACCCTTCCCAATTAGACCCTTTCCTATTACTCCCTACCCGCACTTCGCTAACCTAATCTAACTTCGGTTGCTTCTCCAGCTGTTTCAAGGAGGGAAGATACCTTTAGGCAAAGGAAAAATTTGCTGATTTTCATGATTATTTTTGAAAGGAAACATTTCTTTACCATACTTGAGACTTGGGGTATGTTTTATTACTACTTTTGGCTGTTACATGGCTGTTAAATGGTATTCTTTTTTGTAATTAATATTTCAAAATGGCGGACGTATAGGTAGGTATTCGAAACTGAATTTTTAAAACTGGGGGACGTATAGCTACAAAACTAATCGGCAGATTCTGATGAAATTTGGAATAAATCTTTCTAATCTTATTGTCTAAAACATGACCCTAAATGTTTTCGATAATTTTTTGAAAGTATTTTTCAAATGCAAAATGTAGCAATTTTTTCGGCAAATTCAAACTTTTTGTTTCAAAGCGTGCCATTTAATCGATTTTCAACATTTCTCACTTGTTCTTGGTTCATATTCTGCGCATAAGTATTAAGGGGGGGGGGGAGCGTCTAAAACCCCTTTAGACGCCCGAAAATGAGTCATTTTTCATTATTCTTTTTTAAGGTGATAAAACAATCGCATCAGTTTGAAATTTTGACATTATCTTATTGCAACTTTGAAGTGTTAATTTTTTTTTCAACAAAACACAATGGGGCGTTATAAGATATTCCTTTAGGTATCTTTTAAAGAACTGCTCGTGTTATAGCTCAAAAAGTTATTGATTGATCTGGCTGAAATTTTAAAAGGTTTCATACTATAACATTATTGGAAGAATATGCCTATATAAATATTTTCTTAAATAAAATAAAAAATTGAGTAGGCTTTGTAATGAAATTTCCATATTTTGGACCATTTTCCCGACAATTTTTACCCCAAAAAGGTAGTTTATTTACGCGGTAACCTTAAAACTTTAGGTATATCCTTGCATATCCAATAATTTGATAGTGAGAAACCTCCCAAAATTTCCGCCAAATCGATCAATAACTTTGTGAGCTATAAAATGAGCAGTTTTCAAAAGACGCCTAAAGGAATACCCTCTAAACGCCGCCATTTTGTTTTGTTTAAAAAAGAAAAAAATGCCAACACTTGAAAGTTGTGATAAGATAATGTTAAAATGTAAAAATGATGCGATTATTTTACTACCATTTAAAACCTTCATGAAAAATGATTCATTTTCGGGCGTCTAAAGGAATTGCCCGCCTTAATAAAAAAAAATCGTCGGTTTTTTTTCTTCAGATTACTGTAGCAGCCAAAAGTAGTAATAAAACATACCCTAAGTCTCAAAAATCGAGATGAAATCTTTTCTTTAAGGGGTCTTCTCACTTTAGACGCTAAAAAAGGCAATTTTCATGATTTTTTTATAGGTCTATATTATAGATATTAATATAAAAGTTGTAACACGTTCGGAATACATTTTTTTTAAATGCATGTATTTATGTAACCCGAACAAACTTCAAACGCGATTTTCTCGAAACCACGTTTTTCGACGGCGTGTTGATAAATTCTTCGAAACTACTGAACCGATCCATATGAAATTTTAATCACATATCCTTTACCACTATAGCTATAGCGCATATCAAGATTTTTTTCTAATTTTGGTATTTACTATTTTTTTTTGCTCAAAACAGTGAGAAAACAGTTTTTTTTGTTTTTTCGAAAAATATCCGCAATATTGGTATTTATGCATATATCAAAAATCGTATGATATGCGCTATAGCCATTAACATATTGAATCTAAAACCGTTTGATCATTTTGTTTCGGATCCATCTCCTAGATATCATCAACAGCGGAGACCTACCATTTTTTAGGACATTTTTTAACTACCATTTTTGTCTATAAATAGTGACTTCAATAAATAAATAAAAATTTGAAATGTATTTTGAAAGTGTATTTATTAAGTGTAACAACTTTTATATCAATATCTATAATATAAACATATCCAAAAATCATGAAAATAGCCTTTTTTAGCGTCTAAAGTGAGAAGACCCATTTAAAAAGTCATGCAAATCAGCAATTTTTTTCCTCGCCTAAAGGTATTTCTTCCCCTTAAGCTAAACTATACAGCATTTGCCGAGAGAACGAGGAAACTGTGGAAAACCCGTGCCTGTATAGACGGCCCCATGTTCTTCTGATTCTCTGGTGCACGAACGTTTTACTCGTCTACACCAAGGTCTCAGAAGTATCGGCCTTCCGCTGACTGGTTGATGCGCCAGACGGTGCACGGCAGAGCGGTCACCGCTCCGAGTATCGGCCATGCTCAACGCTGCTTAACTCGAAGTACCGTCGAAGTTGAACGCTTAAGTTACTCCCATTTCCTTCAACCCCTCTCTGACAAAGAAGACGTAGTAATTTTTCAATATACGTGTACATACAAGTATACTAGGTGGAGTCAAGCCAAAAACAGCACGAGTGGTGCTCGAAATATTTAACGAGCGACCTTTAACGAGCCCGGTATGTCGTATTATTGGAGTCACGTTTCGATTTTGCCGATCCAGCGGAAACGAAAGAGGGACAAAAAAAACTATGCACGTTACGTAACCGAAGCGGGTCATTCGGGAAACGGACAACGGCCGAGCTTTTTTGCTTCCCTGTACTATGACCACGTACATCGGCGTATATGTATACAGGGGAAGGTGATTTCGAAGATATTCGACTTCGAGAACGGTCCTCATAATAAAACTTTAATGGCCATCCTCAAAACGGCCGTATGTGCTGATAGCCAACATTACATGGTATCGAAGTTTGCATCGTTGGAATGCAACGAGAATTCTTTTTTTTTAATTTCCCTATTTTTATCATTATACGAAATATTTTTATGCAGATTTTGATCCTAGGTCTCGAAATAAGCATCGCCAAAAATGGTTGCGGAATTGTCGTTCCTAAAATTTGCAAAAGAAGTGGAGCAATTCGAAAAGATTAATTTTCGTTGCGTTTCAACGATGCAAACTTCATCATCACATCACGTAGATATAATTTGCAGATATGATAAAAGTAATGGTAATTATAGAAATATAATATAGTTATTATGATAATATAATCATAATCATAGTAAAAACGTACGGTAATTATAGTAATAATGGCACAATATAGATGAGGTCTTTGAACTCTAATTTCAAGTATTTAAGGGGTTAGGCTCCTGTGAACATTTCAAAAAATTGATAGCCGCTAACAGAAATTGAAGAGGGAGGTCTAACATATGGTGCAGAAATCGCAGTTTGAAGTTAAACTTATTATTACACCGATAGAACTGTTAGTAAAACTTTCAACGCGATTTTCTTGAGACTATGTTTTTCGAAACGGTGTACACGATTTCTTGACATCTAATGAACGGATTGACTTCAAATTTGGTACACTTTTTCAGTGTAATGATAGTTTAGTCTCCACCGACGTTTTTCGACTGAGCGTTTTTTTTTCATTAGTTATTAACCCTTCGACTGCACACTGGGTCATTTTGACCCCATTTTTTTTTATCTGACTGTATCGCAAAACGGGGTAATCTATTCGGCCGCAGTGCGGCGCTCGAATGTTTCCCCACTCCTACTCTATAGGTGGACTCTCGGCCCCCATCCTACATTCTGCCCGTGTACTGAGGACAGCTGTCGAAAAAGGACCTGGGGTCGAAACGACCCCGTTTATGCAGTAGTGCGGTGAAAGTGAAAACATTTTTTTTTTGGTGAAATTTGGTGTTTTATTACTACATGTAAGTGAATTACGATAGAAAATGCTCATAGATATTTTTTATTTCACGCTACTTTAGTAAATTATATATTTAATGCCAACCATAAAACTAAAAGCAAGTGTCCGTTATGCCGGAGGGCTATATGTAACGAGCACCGAATGTACTTATGCGTCGCCTGCGGTAAATGTGGATAATAATAAGTCATTCAATACGGAATGCGGAGAATATACGTTTTCAACAATTAATCTATCGAAGGAGTCGATTTTTCCATTTTTCACTATCCCGAAAATGCTCAAATTCAAACCTCTGAATAAATATAGTTTTGGAAAGACGGTAGACACTGTATTTTTTCTCGTAGATGCAAATATTCCTCTTTAAAAACCTCAAAGGACTTTTTTTATATAAAAAAAAAGAATTATTATCTTTTTCGTGCAAATCGTATTTTTCAACGCATCTCCCACTTTGAACGAATATTTGGGCACCAAATTTTTGTTTTTCTTAAAAAATAAATTTTGGCCATAAAATAAGGATCATTGACTACCAAAAAAATCTCTACAAAAAAAATGCATATTTACCGAAATACAACGATCTGAAAAACGTCTGGGGTCGGATCGACCCCATATGCAGTTAGAGGTTCGTGGCGGAAGTGTGCAGTCGAAGGGTTAACAATAATAATGTAATTTTTCCTCGAAGAATGGAAAAGAAAAGTCAAACTTGCTTTTATAATTGAAACACGATAACACAAAAAAGCTCGTAGTACGCACAGCTTTCGTTGCTATAGCAGCTGCTCTGACAAGTTTGTCATGAAAAGAATGGTATATCGGCCGCGGCAATTCCATGAAGGCACAAAACTTTTTTATACCATGTAAACGTACACCTAATAATCGCATTGCGAGGGTAATTCTGCGATTAATTTCATACCCATTTTTCAGATAAGGGCGATTAGGTATTTCAGTTTTTTCACAGTTCTTGCAAGAAATCACGATTTTAAAACCCAAACCGCGTGGGGCCGATTTGGTGATGTTTACGTCTCGGCCGCACTTTTTGCAAACAAGCACTTGAGCAATTGCGTTCATAACAGATACGAAATTTATGAATCTGGAGCCAAATTCGGCGTTAATATCAACATCACACGAACTACTTGACATTCGCAGTTTCTTCGCCGATGCACTCGCGCCTTCAACATCTGCCTCCGCTTCGAATCGATTCAACGGTCGTCGTTTTGATATATTGGTCTTATGTGGTCTTGATTTCGACCCCTTCTTTTATGCGAAAACCTTTTTTTAGCTGCTCGTTGTAGAAGAGCACTTGAACGGCGTCCTGTTAACGGTTATACTGGCATTTGGTGATGCTCTACAGGTATATTTTTGTACAAGTAGTGTCCTCCATATAATTTCTTAAATTTACCGACCGATGGTTCGTCAGACCTCACGATATAGCTCCGAAAATCCAGAGGCGTGGAACAGCGCGCTCAGGTACTCTATGGCCGTGCCAGAGGTGGGCTTACGTTATACGCTCAAAGTCGGTGAAACAAACATTTTCTTGCTATAAATCGAATATTAACTTATTCTTATGATGATAAATCACCGTATTACCGAAAAAAATCGACTTTTGAAAATTGTACTGTGTCCTTACCCCTTAAGAAAAAAAACGCTTTTTTCAGATCCACCGGGGGGTCAAAATCAAGTACACCGTTGAGCCCCCCACGTTCAAAGGTCCTTCAGGAGATTGTTTATAACTTCTTTAACCCTTGTCAGTCACACCTCCAGATTGTGATGTTGGGGGCGTAATCAAGCCCACTCACTTTGGAGAGTGATAAATAATTGAAAAATTGAAGAAAATACTACAATGCATTTTCAACCCTTGTGTGTAAGACCATGCCGATTATTTTCAAGTCGTGTTATTTTTAATATAAAAAAAAATGTCGAAAAAAAAATTCTGAAAGGTCGGAAAACGGCTGGGGTTGATTCAACTCCGATGACTGTTAAGGGTTAATTATTAACATTTGATATACAAATTTGTTAATGTACGTACAAATAAATGTCGAAACGAGTTTTTAATCATCTTATTTATTCCTTCAAAATGAATTTTTTTAAATAACCCTGATTTCCGGACCGTCACAGTAGCCCACCCCCCAAAGTGCAGGGATTCGTGACGCATTTCAAACGTCCTTTCCCCATGTATATATTTACCACACACACATCCGTACATACCTACATAGGTAAATACGAGTGCGTGCATGTGCATGAATTACAAAAACGTATATAGATTGAGACTCTCAGGACTGAAGTGCCTTTGAACTACTGACCGTGTATCGTTATTTCCGTATCCTTTTCGAGCTCGTACAAGCGTAGCGCCTCGTCGAGTTCGTGCTGCGAGGCTATTCGGCACGGATCGCCTTCGTCGTCGATCCACTTCATCGTGAATTGGTCGGGCCCGGATCCCGGTCCCGCTGTCCCGAAACCACAGATTGTTCGCATTTCCTCCCGCAGCGTGTCGACCGATATACCGGCCGTGATGTACGTGATTTGCACCTCTCTGGTGGAAACAAGGACAACGGCGGTTTTAATACTGCTCGAAATGCGATACGAAAATAAGTATTTTGAATCAATTCGGTTGGGTACATTCAATGGTGCTGAAGTTTGCATCGTGGGAATGCAACGAAAATTCTTCATTTCTTTACTTTTCATTATTTTCTGAATTTTTTTTTGCATTTTTGGTATTAGATTTTTTTAAAAAGATCCTTGAAAATATTTCAATAATTTTCGGAGTCTAAAGTGTCAAAAAAATCAGCAATATGAAGAAAATATATTTTCGTTGCTGTCCCATGATGCAAGCCTCAATACCATACACTGAGTTAAGAATTCTTTAGTCTTTTTTTGAGCATTTTTCCATCACTGTGGCGAATCCACTATTTTGATTATTTTTAATGATGGGCCGAGGATCTTTGGCTGAAAATTGTCAGCTTGCGCGACCCAAGAAAAAAATTAGGATAACGCACATAACTGACGATAAAAATTCAACGACTTTGTAATTTTTTAATTACGTCCATGACAGTTTCAATGATTTTTGTACGGAATTATCCTTATACTTCCACGGTGTTGAAGTTTCCATCATTGGAGCTCAACGAAAGTTTGAATCAACATTTTCATTTCTTATTTTTATTGCTATGGAGAATATTATTTCGCAGATTTATATTGTAGATCTATAGATAAGTATTTGAAAAAGGGTCGAGGAACTTTTGTAGACAAATCTGCCGAAAGAAATTTAGGCAATTCAGAAATAGTAAGGTCGGGAATTTTTATCTCCAAAACTAATGTTTCGATTGGATCCGGCTTTTTTTCTTTGGAAAATATGTACATTGAGGTATGTTTAGGATTTTTTTAAAATAAATTCGTTGACTGGAAGCGTTTGAAACGCGATTATATCGAAACATAGTTTTCAAAGTCGGTGCCAGATGTATCTCGAAAACGGCTTGTCCGATTTTGTCCAAATTTGGATACAATATTCTTCGATGGTTTTTTCTCGTTCGCCACGTAGGTGTTTTTCATTTGATTGAACCATTGCTTTTTTATGCAATGTGTATGCAATCCAAAATCGTCGGAAATTGCGAACGAAAAACGAATGTTAAATTAAAACGGTCACAATTCCGTCAAATATGAAAAATTCAAAAAAATCCTACGTGGCGAACGAGAAAAACTATCGAAGAATATTGTATCCGGATTTGTACTAAATCGGACAAGCCGTTTTCGAGATACATCCGGCACCGGCTTTGAAAACTATGTTTCGAGATAATCGCGTTTGAATCGCTTCCAGTCAACGAATTTATTTTAAAAAATTCCTAAACATACTTCAATGTACATATTTTCCAATAAAAAAAAAACCCAGATCCAATCGAAACATTAGTTTTTGACATAAAAATTCCCGAAGTTTACCTGCTTTTCTCGCCGTTTACTCAGGTACCTCCCCTTAATCTTCACTGCAAACTTCAACCACATCTACTTTCCGAATTACTGCATCTTTAGAAATCGGCCAGATTTGTGTAAATAAACAGATTTTTTCGCGATAACGGATTGTTAGTATTTTTTCCTATAGTACATTTTTCCTACTTCGGAAAGCCGTTTGATTTTCTTCAAATCATCAGGATAAAAACGTAGACAGTGTTTTTTTGAAAAACGTCACTTTTGCACGAGCCTGACTCGTTGTCGTCGTTTAAAGGACTTTTTCACCCATTTCCGTTTATAAAAATTAAAATTTGCATACACCATTCTGATGGTTTTGAAGTTTGCATCGTTGGACTGCAACGAAAATACATTTTCTTCCCGTTGCCGGTTTTTGTAGCACCTTTAGTCTACGAAAATTACAAAAAACATCGAGAATCCTCATTGAAAATCTCTAACCATAACATGCGAAAAAGATTTTAGATGATAATTAAAAGAAAGAAATGAAGAAAGTGACGAAGAATTTTTTTTGTACTCCGACGATGTAAACTTCAGCACCATTCATTCTGTTCCTTAGAAAATAACAAAAAAATATATCTGTACGTAAAACTTTCCACTGTTCATAAAGAGCATCTTAGGTAATTATGCAGTATGAGGACTTTTCCGAAAAACGACGAGACATTTTTTTTTCACCGTCAACTTGTTTGTTCCATTATATTGAGTAGTATTCCGTCGGGGGAGGCTGACATTTCCCATTCATTCCATAAGTTATGGGGTTTTTAAGTTTGCGGAAACACGTGATAAAATAGGGAATTTTTCAATATTTCGACGCCTATATTGCGGAGCGTGTTTGGGTTTGTTTGCGTTTGTTTCTTGGGGTTTGTTTGTTTGGGTTGGCCCTTAGGAAACACGTAGCTGCTTAGCGACAAAAAACAAGAGGCGTCGAAATATTACCTGTTTCCGGAAACAGGACAGCTGTGATCACGAAATCTAAACATATACATCGTTACCTTCATAATACACTATCCATAAGAAAACACGCAGCGTCGGGAGGCGTCGAAATATGACATGTTTCTGGAAACTTCAAAAACCCATAACGTATGGAATTAATGGGAAATATCAGCCTCCCCCGACGGAATATCACTTACTATAATGGAACAAACAACATCATGGCGGAAAAAAATTCTCTCGTCGTTTTTCGGAAAAGTCCTCATATTGCATAAGTACCGCATTTTACACTAAGGATTCGCAATATGGTCTTGAATTTTGCATCGTTGGAATGCAACGAAAATTCTTTTTTATAATTTTACTTCCTCACTTTCATTATTTCACCACATCTTTCTTTGCAAATTCAACTTCTACATCTCTAAACAAGCGATTTAAAAAATAATTGAGGATTTTTTCGTGACAACGATTTGCCGAAGAAATTCGAGCAATCGAAAAATAATCATTTTCGTCGCGTTCCAACGATGCACACTTCGATCTCATTAGTCGCGTGGAGTCCCACGAGGTGTCCTATGGTCCATAAAGGGCCAAATTGGAACGCCTCATAATGGATCTATATATTCCCTTTTTTGCGAGGTTGAAGTTTGCATCGTTGGAATGCAACGAAAATGAATATTTCTGAGTCCCTTTAATTTCTTTTAACAGATTTCGCCTACCAAAAGCCTTTGACCATTTTTTAAAGATATTTATTTTGCTATCCACGATATAAATCCGAAAAAAAAGATCTATAATAATAAAAGTATGGAAAATAAAATGTGAAAAAAAGAACTTTAGTTGCATTCCAAGCATGCAAACTTCAACATCATCTTTTTTCTCATATGAGTCCAAATTTTTCGAGAATCAACACCCACGCATTCTGTATTTATCGATAAAAATCGTCAATCACTCCAGGCCGTTGCGTATGCGCGATTGTAACGACGTACAATCGCCAACGACAAAGTCTCCGAGGCTCTTCGTATTGCGCGCAACATAAACAAGCCCCGATGTGGATCCACGAACGCGAGCGATCAATTGGCGAGTATGGTCGATCGTCTAAGTGAGACCCACTCGTATCGACGTGGAATAAAGGCACTCTCTCTCTCTCTCTCTCGCCTCTCGTCACAATGAAATCTCGTTGTACACAGGCGTGTACTGGAACTTGGATGGATTGTCAAGGTTGTCCCATTGTGGAAGTGAAAAAGACGTCCCCGCACCGCGTACACGTTGTTCTTTTTTCTTCTTTTTTTCCTTCGCCATATTCTACGGCACGAAGTTTTGCAACTGGGGCGACCAGCGTCGAGGAGATATTGGCACGAGATGAAAAAGCCTCGGTCGCTATGTACATCGGCAGTGACTGTAGCTGTGCGTCGGTCGCGCATGAACGAGGCATTCCATGTACAATATTCCGCAAAACTGAACAACACGTCGAAGTTTGCATCGTTGGTAAGCAACGGAGATTCACCGGTTGCTTCTTCATTTTTACGATTATCCAAAAGCTTTTGGTACTCGTTGAGAAAGACGGGCATCCAACCGTGTTTGAAGTCCAAAATGAAGGCAACAGGGACCCAAGGTATTCCTTTAACGAACTCGAATATTTGACAATTAAGTGATTTTCATCTATAATCAAGGAAAAATACATACCGGTATACTGGTAAATATCAAGCCAAGTTACTGAACTTTAAACGAAAAATTACGACGTCACAAATCGTCTTATTTATACGGCGCTTCGTGGAGATTGCACGCTGGCCACATTTCTATGTGATAATTCAAAGGGGAAGATTACTTTAGGCGAGGAAACAATTTGCTGATTTTCATGACTTTTGTTCAAGTGGCTATACCAGTGTGACACTTAAAAAAAATCGATTTTTTTTGCCTATTTCAACAGTTTATACTTTCAAGAATATCCTGTAAAACATTCAAGGCTGTATCTCTAATCACTTTATCTTGCAAAAATCGATAGTTAAATCTTTAAACGCGTTTTTCTCGAAATGAGATTTTTCAAATTTGCTGACATTGTAACTCAAAGAGCAATTATCCGATTGACTTGAAATTTCAACTGAGTTCTTTTGAATATATTTACTCCACAATGACGTAGGATATTTTTGATTGGATGAAAATTGACGATTTGGCATTGAAAAGGACGACCATTTTATAGGCAAGAAAACAGACTTTTTTCATAACTACGCCATTGTGTTAGATTTTGATATTTTTCGAAAATCCTACGTCATTGTACAGGAAATACCTTCCAGTTTAACGGCATTTGTTTCCTTTTCCGGTTTCAGCTACTCAATCGGCCGGAATCATGTCAGCAGTGGAGGAACTTTTTGTTTTGGCGCCTCCGAAAGGCAGCGCATAAGTCGCTTGGATCACAATATTTTTCTATGAAAAAATTATGTAATATAGGTCAAATATAGCCAAATGTATTCTTAATTTTCCGAAACATTTAATTGAGTACTTTTCTTCCAAAAAATTCCCGAAAATCGCCCAAATTTTCAGCGTTCACACTGGTATAGCCCTTTAAGGAAACCTTTCCCCCTCATCGAATTATTTTTTTTTAACGCACGCCGACTACATCTGGGAAATCCCACGTCAATTCACCTAGCCCGTGACTCCGACCATTTTTGGTTTTCCTGATTTTTTTTGCGAAGTTGTACCCGATGAAAGGAATCTTCGGAACCTTCCCCTGTTTTATTACTACTTTTGGCTGTTCCATGGTATTTTTTATTCATTGATCTTTCAAAATGGCGCAGGTATGGCACGGTCTTTTAAACTGCATTTTCAAAACTGCAGCTGTCTTCTAAACTCAGTTTATCGTTGAGTATAATAATTGATCGTGACTTATTTTTATTAAGGGGTCTTCTCACCTTAGACGCTGAAAAAGGCTATTTCCAAGAATTTTTTTGATAGGTTTGTATTATAGATATTGATATCAAAGTTGTTGCACTTAATAAATACACTATTGAAATACATAAAAAATATTTTTAATGCATTTATGTAACCCAAACAAACTTTAAATGCGTTTTTCGCGAAACAACGTTTTTCGACGGCTTGGTGATAAAATCTTCGAAACTACTGAACCGATCCTTATAAAATTTTAACCACATATTCCTTACAACTGTAGCTGAAGCGCATATGAAGGATTTTTTAAAATTTTGATTGTTACTATTTTTGCCAAAAACTGTCAAAGAACGGTTTTTTTCGAAAAATGTCCGCCATTTTGTTATTTTTGCATATATAAAAAATCGTATGATTTGCGCTATAACCATTAACATACTGAATCTAAAACCGTTTGAATGTTTTGTTCCGGATAATCCGTCTCCCAGATTTCGTCAACAGCACAGGCCTACAATTTTTTAGAACATTTTTTCAACTACCATTTTCGTTTATAGTGACTTAAATAAATATTTTTTTTAAATGTATTTCGAAAGTGTATTTATTAAGTGTAACAACTTTTATATCAATATCTATAATGGAAACCTATAAAAAAAGATCATGAAAATAACCTTTTTAGCGTCTAAAGTGAGAAGACCCCTAACACATTAGATACTTTTCACTCTAATATCTAATATTTTTAGAATTATAATATTATACTCAAATCTAATGCAATGATGAAATTGAAATTCTTATAGCGTACTAATTAAATATAATAGAAAATAGCTTATATGTATGTGTATGTGTGAACGTGTGTCTTGCATGTGCGTGTACATGTACACTGCCGGCCAAAAGTTTCCGTACACTTCAGATAATTGTAAAACTTTTGATCACTGGACAATTGCCAAATAATGTTAGAATAATATAGTTCATTTCATTTATTATTTTACGTAGATATTATATAGCTCTGTATAATGAATTATATTATTCTAATATAATTTTGCAATTATCCAAAGTGATCGAAAGTTTTGCAATTATCTCAAGTGTCCGGAAACTTTCGGCCGGTAGTGTATGTGTATATGTATGTTTGTTAAGATGAGTGTTATCATGCTGTTATCATATTTGTAGAGATTTCATAAAGTGTGGTTTGTCTAAATGTCTTTATAATTGTTTTGCGCTCTCTGCCGATTACACATGTTTTAATTTCGGTGTTTTTGGTTCGGTTGTATTATGTGCACCTTTGTTAAAAGCTAAAAAGCCGCTTAACCTATTTTCGAGACAACAATTGGTAATAGCCAAATTTTAACGTGAGCGAAGTCGCGCTTAAAAGCTAGTTAATAATAAACCTTAAAAGGATATCCGATGGCTGATTAGAAAAAATAGATCTTGTGCATGACCTTGGGACATTTTGAGCAAGAGAAAAAAATCTGTGATTGTGACCATCGCAATTAGTTCCATTCGGTTGGGAACCACCCGTGGCAGCATACATATATATATGCGCACACCCACACATTCGTATCGGACGACAGTTACCAGCAATATCGTGATTCGCAGCACGCGTCCCGTCAAAACAAGGGGGGCGGATTGATTTTTTCGCGATCGCACGTGGTCGCCAGTTCTAATATGTATACGCATAAAAAAACGATATCCAGACTCGCGTTGTTGAAACGCAACGTGAATGGATTTGATTAAATTGCTCTGTTTGTGGCAGTTTCAGTCTACCAACGTTTTAGTTTTAAACTAATTTTACAATTTAAAGACTACATTTTTTCAAAAAGATTCTCGTTAAAGATCTACAACCTGAATCTGCAAAAAAAACATTCTGTATAGTGAGCATCAAAAAAAGAAATGGAATATAAATAAATAAAAACGTTCGTTGAATTCCAACGATGCAAAGCTAAGCACCGTAAATTTAAAAAAAAAGAAGCGAATTGTACATCATTACCCATTGTATACGATTTTCACGCGTATGTCATCGCTTTCCGTTGTCTGCGTGGGCATTCTTGTTTTGCACGCTCTCAGCCCCTTGCCTGCAACGAAAAACAATCAATTTATAGTCGATCGTTGTGTGAAATATTCATATGGATATCGATAATGATCATGGTGATAGTGATGCAATAATAATGTTGAATTGTGTAATAAAATTAAATCACATTGTATTTTGTAATGCCGTATTGTTAGTATTATTAATTAATATTACGGTTATGCTTACTTATGTGGCTGTTATTATTATCTTCGTCGCAGTTATAATATACTAAATAATATTTGGGGATTGGGGGAGTCTTTTGTAATTTTTTTCACCCATAGACCCTATATCCTAAGTATCACGGTAATTGAGATATTTTTTTTTTAATTACCCAAGATGCCGCCTTTAAATCGACATAACTGTTTTGCTCGTGGTTGTAATATCACGAAATAACTTTTGCTCTATTCTGCAATGTATGTTTATTATTTGAAAAATTACAACCACAAACAAAAAAAATTATGACGATTGAAAGGCGAAATTTTGGTAAATTAAAAATAAACGAAAAAAACTCATATCTCAAGCACCGTGACACTTAGGACATATGGTCTAAGGGTGAAAAAAACTAGTAAATGACCCCTCCCCCCCCCCCCCCCAACCCCAAAAAATGGCGTCAGTCTATGCGCCAAACACCCTATGGGTGGACATTATATTGCCTAATACAATATTTATATTATTTTATGCGACTAATTAATTGAGTTATATTAATTAATATCATTAATTTTCGTTACATCTTGCTTCAAAGACCCAAAATTTAAGCAAGTCATAATTCCCAATGGAGCAATCGCCAGAAATATTCGAAAATCCGTGACTACCAATATCCAAATCCAAAACTAAAAATTTTCGACACCGCGTATCTTTTTTCACCGTATTCACATTTTTTTCTCGTACACAAAGGAGACTTCTTTGTTATGACGTTGAAGTTTGCAAACGATGTTTTTTCGTCATTTCTCATTTCATAATTTTTTTCACTATCCAAAGTCTTTTTTTTGCAAATTTAGGTCTCGGATCTGTAATAAGAACACGTAAGGTCATTGTATTCTTATAAGAGATTGTAAGAAACGTTGTCGATTGATCGTTGTCGTAAAAAAAAATTTAGAATAATTTTTTTTTCTACCACATCGGAAAGAAATGTGATTGAAGTTTGCATCGTTGGAATGCAACGAAAAAATGTTTTCGTTCGTATTCTTGTATCTTTTTCCGCACATTTAGGTTACACCCAAGTCACCGAAACATTTTTTAGAATCCTTATTAAACATTTGTAACCAACGACTGTAATAAAAGATTTGAGATTACTATAAACATCAAGAAATGAAAGAATCGAGAGGAATTTTCATTGCATACCAACGATGCAAACTTCAACACCAACGAAAGAAATTGTGAATGATCTACGGTTAGCAATTGTCTGCACTACTTCTGCCCGCGCATTAGACAGATGGAACATATTTCTCCTCCACTTTTGAACTCCGATCTCAGAACCCCCCCCCCCCCCCTGACCGCCGGCAGGGTGCTCTCAGAAGAACTAATTGGGCGAATCATGCAAAATCAGATACATAGAATCCTCGCGGTGTTTCATCGATCACTATTCACATTCTAAGTATACACGAAAATAGCCGTGCTCCGGATAATGACTCAAGAAGCGTGATTGGATTCACGGAACGTCGTGACATGCACCGCAGCATCACCAACGCAACGTCTTTCCGTATTTTCTTGGAGACTCCGAGACGCCGCACTTCGTGCCAAAAAAAAAAACATACAGAATATGAGGAAAAACGCGGCGAAATTGCCAAAAAATCCACGAGCACATTGGAAAGAGCTGTCTACTTTTTTATTTTTTTATTTTTGATTCTATTGTTTTTCGCTCGCTGGCGCCGCGAAGTCAGATTTTCCCTGCACTCGGCGAACGAAAAAAAAAAAAAAAAACATGTTGAGAATTCAGCCCGGAAGTTGAGAGAAATAGCCGAGTGGTCTTTCGTGCGATTTTCCATTCGCCGTGAGAAAGGGAGATAGAGAGAGAATTGTTTCTTCGTTGAAAACTCGCCAATTTTTCGTATCTCAAGTACAAAGCGGTGTTGTGAAACTGATCGTTTTTGTACGCGAGCGGAAAAAGATCGTGAATGAATTGATATGTTTTATATTCGTTAAGGGGCTACGTGGGTTTGAAAATTTAAAAAAATCCATGTATTTTAAATTTTATTATCTAATAGTACAATATGTCTAGAATACTCTCCCAAAGTTTTAAGTCAATCGGAGTAAAAGTCTAGGAGAGAGAGAGCCTTTGGGAATTCCCCCCGTTGGGAAAGACCGGCCGGGAGCGACGCAGGTATATCGCATTTTTCTCAAAACACTATTTTTGAAGTCGGTGGACACGATTTCTCAAAAATCAATGCACCGGTCATATTGAAATTTTGCACACTTCTTCAAAATAGCATTGACTAGTGATTGAACGAAGGTTGTTTTTCGATTACAACTAATTTTACAATACGTAGTGTAAATTGTACCGAAAATTGAACTATTTTGCATACAACTCTGCCAAAAAGTGAAATTTCAGTTTTTTTTTTTTAATCCTTCGTTCGATCACGAGCTACACTTGTCTACTAACATAAAAAATTTGGTTTTTAAATTTCAGATAAAGCTATCATGAGTTATCCTGACTACACGAGGACACTTTTTTAGGGGTCTCCGGAAACCAGGTCCCACCGGCTGAATTTCCCAAATTTATGGATGGATTTTTTTTAAATATTGTTGAAATGTCGCTCTTTTATGTGCTTAACATTTTCAATAAAATCATTTATACATTATATTTTTTAAATAGAGAAACTATGCTTTTTTTGCCTCGAAACCCACGTAACCCCTTAACATATGCCAGAATTCTTGGCGAACTTTTTATGGTGTTCAAGTTCGCATTGTTGGAACGCAACGAAAATTCATATTTTTGTTGTTATATCGAATATTATTTGTTAACTTTCACCTGTAACTTCGCAGACCTCCAAATTAGCAAATTCGAAAATGGTTGAGGGACTTTTAAAGCTAAAATCCGCAAAGAGAATTTTGAGTAAATAAAAAAGTCATTTTCAATGCACTCCAAGGATGCAAATTTCAATCTCGTATTTTTTTTGTAAAGTGCTCGTTGTAATTTCTACGAAATAAGCATATTCAATGAACAAATACGTGGATTTTTGATTTTTCAAATAAAAGTTATATACAACTCTTAAGGGGTTAGGCTACTGTGAAAATGTCAAACCTCTCGTTCGTCGCTTGAGGCTACTTAAACTGCAGAGGAAGGTCCAACATATAGTGCAGGCATCGCAGATTGAAGGTAAACTTATGATGATATTACCGGCAGCGTGGATAATGCAGGCATTCTATAGAATACTTCGTTATTCCATACAACACCGGGTTCGCCAAGGCGATGTATAAAATATTTTATTTATCGTTAACCATTACATACTGTACCTAGGTCATGTATGCAATAACTAAGAATTATATAGAATGCCATTAGGAGATCAGGTAAAGTATAAAATGTGACATTTTGTTTGGCTTTGTTGGGGTCTTCAATAGGTTAACATATCTTACATGTTGAACTGTTGTGACATTTTGTTTGGGTAATACCAGCGCGCCCTCTCTCCAACCGCATCTATTAAGGGGTTACACCTAGTTGGAATTTTCGAAAAAATCGATTTTTCGTTTTCGACGGATTCTTATAATATAACCGTTCAAAAATATTCTGTGAAAATTTCAAGTCGTTCCGTTGGAAATTGGGAGAATTATGAGCGTTTACAGGTAGGTCCGCTTACCGCTTTACCGTTACAGGTAAAAACGTTAAACGCGTTTTTCTCGGAATGACTTTTTCGGAATCGGCGACCAAAATATCTCAAAAACAACTAGACCGATCTGCTTCAAATTTCACAGACATTTTTTGTCTATCAAAAGGTAGTCCTCAATCGAAGGATTTTTTTTCAATGCATACCTTTTTTTATATGCAGGAAAATAGTGTTTTTTTAACCGATTTTTCGACGATCACTTTCGATCGGCGAGCATTTTTTCAAAAATCATTATTTTATTGAATCCTTCGATTAAAGACTAGTTAATACGGTACAAAAACTAAATTCATTTGTTTTTTTTATTTCAGACGATTTGTTCCCGAGCAGGAGTGGTCACCGCGAAGGACCTTTTTGCACGGCGGTCTGTGCAATTTACTGTATCTCCGTCGTTTATAAAGATTTCCCAATTAAAAAATTGTCAAAGATACTAGAAATGATACCCTTCACTATGAATAAAAAAGTGAAAAACCTGCACCCATTTCCCAAAAAAAAAAAATTTACGAAAATACCTCTTTTATCCGGCCGCGAACTAGTTGTAACCCGTCAAGATGGAATGGCGCCTCATCGCGGTCGGTATGGTAGAACAATTATAGATACCCAAAAATCTCTGAAATGGCTCTTCAGATCCCGTCGAAACTTTTCCAAACGACGTCAAATTGAGGGCAGACAGCTGTTCGTCTATCTATTTGACGTCGTTTGGAAAAGTTTCGGCGAGATCTGAAGAGCCGTTTCAGAGATTTTTCGGTATCTATAATTGTTCTACCATACTAACCGCGATGAGGTGTCATTCCGTCTTAAACACTTTACCGGCTGTGCATTTGGTATTGTATAGAATCGCTAGGTAAAGTATGGAATAAATTATATTTTATATATTGCCTGAACGTTTTAGGCATTCTATAGAATGATTAGGTATTTTATAGAATACCGGATTATACCGATTGCCGGTAACAATTACAACGATAGAACTGCTAGGAAAACTCTAAACGCGTTTTTCTCGAAACTTGGTTTTTCAAAACGGTGTTCACGATTTCTCAACATCTAATGAACGGATGACCTTGAAGTTTGCATCATTCCGAATAACCATAACGTTTGCATCGTTGGAATGCAACGAAATATTTTTTTCTCCACTTCCCAGATGTCCTTTGGCAGATTCTGGCTTTTAAAATGGCGCGAACATTTTTTAGGATCGACTTTAGCGATCTGTACCCTTAATCTACTAATTTCGATATTCGGTAATAAACAATAGGGAATTGAAAAGAGTTCTCGTTGCATAGCTGCAAACTTTTCTTGCATAGCGGCAAGATTTTTTTCCCCAAATTTCCTTCGACAGATTTGAACTACGAAAAACACGCAAACATTTTTTAGGTTCCTAATAAGTTCTAAAAATAAGTTCTAAAAATTCTTTTCAATTTGTTACTTTCATTATTATCCAAAATCATACTTGACAGATTTAGATTGGAGATCGCGAAATATATTATTTCATTACTATCCATTATCATTCATAATATTGAAAATAAAAAATTCAAACGAATTTTCTTTGCGTCCCAACGATGCAAACTTCAACCGCATATGAACGAATTTATTTGAAACTTGGTACACTTTTTCAGTGGAATAATAGTTTACACTTGACCGACGTTTTTCTTCTTAACTTTTTTCCATTAGTTATTAACAATAATGATGTCATTTTTCCTCGAAAAATCGGGATTTTTTTTTACTGAAACTCGATAGCGGTAATAGCTCGGTCAAGTCTTAGCCAATATTGTCTATTTTAAGAAGAAAAAAAACTAGTTTTTTCAGATCAACCGTGTGGCCAAAATCAAGTACACCGTTGTGCCTCTCGCGTTCAGTCGTCCTGCACGGGATTGGTTATAACTCGTTTAATTATTAATGTTTTTTCATGAAATTTGGTATACAACTTCGTCAATGTACATACAAATAAATGTCCAACGATTTTTCATTCATCCATGTCCAAATTTTTTTTTTAAATAACTGACTTTTAGCTCGTCGTAGTAGCCTAACCCCTTAATGATTTCGGTGTCCTTAAGCGGCTATACCAGTGTCACACTTTCAAAAAATCGATTTTTTTTTGCCTTTTTCGACAGTTTATACTTTCAAGAATATCATTATCATTTATATAATTTATATCAATATCATTTTATCTTGCAAAAATCGATAGTTAAATCGTCAAACGCATTTTACTCGAAATGAGATTTTCAAATTTGCTGACATTGTAACTCAAAGAGCAATTATCCGATTGACTTGAAATTGGAACCGAGTACTCATGAATAGATTTACTCTACAATGACGTAGGATATTTTTGATTGGATGAAAATTGACGATTTGGCATTGAAAAAAACGACCATTTTATAGGCAAGAAAACAGACTTTTTTCATAAATACGCCATTTTGTTAGATTTTGATATTTTTCGAAAATCCTTCGTCGTTGTACAGGAAATACCTTTTAGTTTAAGGACATTTTTTCCTTTTCCGATTTACGCTACTTAATCGGCCGGAATCATGTCAGCAGTGGAGGAACTTTTTTTTGGCGCCTCCGAAGGCAGCGCATAAGTCGCTTGGATCACAATATTTTTCTATGAAAAAATTATGTAATATAGGTCAAATATAGCCAAATATATTCTTAATTTTCCGAAACATTTAATTGAGTACTTTTCTTCCAAAAAAATTCCCGAAAATCACCCAAATTCTCAGCGTTCACACTGGTGTAGGCCCTTAAGGTGGGGTCAAGTCTCTATCAGCCTCTGTCGCGCTGCCCCCAGCGCCACCGTTGCTGGCTCTCTCGCACTGCCTGTTTCGCATCACCAGTGATGCGAAAGACGTTCTCGCGGTAGAGCAATAGAGACGGGTCGCTCCCCCCACCGCGTGCGTTTTTCGCATCACTTTTGGGTGACACGAGTGCGAGAGAGATCGCAGCAGAGGCAGCAGAGTGAGCGAGACGAGCAGAGAATTATTTTCCCATCACGTTGAGACACAAAACGACAGACGTCCGATGAATAAAAATCGTTCGCCGAATTCTTACGATGAAGCTTGAAACGTTCGCAACGAGAATACATTTTTTCTAGTAGCGCCCAATTTTTTGGGGACACATTTACGCCGCGAAAATCGCTCGGAGCTCTTTCCGGATCCTTAAAGGAGATCTACAACCTAAATTTGAGAAAAGTTCTTTTCGACAATTGCAAAAATCGAGAAATCAAAGCAAGAAAACGAATTACGATATTGAAATTTGCATAGTTGATATGCACCAATTCTTTTTTTTCTCTTCATTCAAAAAAAATCTTTTGTTTATCTCTCTTTATTATTTTTAAAATTAAAAAGATAATTATTTCTTATTCTTTTATTTCTTTTTTCGAATTATTTTTTCGAATAAGAACATTCTTTTTCATTATTTTATTTCTATTTCGTGTTATTTTTTAGAATAAAAAAGAAAATTCTTTCTTATTTTCATCATTATCGAAAAGATCTCGCCAGTTTATGTTGTGGACTTCTAATAAGGATCCTGAAATACGTTTGAGTGATTCACGTGGCTAAAATACGCCGAACGAATATTTTGACAATTCGAAAAAATGAATTTTCGTCGACCAAATTCTTTTTAGCACATCAAGGCTACAAAAATTACTCGGAAGTTTTCTCAGAATCTTCAATAGAGACCCACAGCCCAAATTTTCAACAAAATATTTCGTATTATAATAGGAATGGAGAAAGCAGAAAAAATCGTTGCATTCCATCGATGCAAACTTCACCACATAAGGAATTTACGTTGAACTAAAAAAAAAGCAAAATGGAATGATTTAACGGAATTTTTGAGGAGTTGAAGTTTGCATCGTTGGAACGCAACGAAAATTCTTTTCAATATCCAATTTTCATTATTATCCAAAATAATATTTCGCAGATTTGTACTAGATCGCTAAATAAAAATCCTCAAAAATGTTTGCCTAACTTTCGTAGCTCGAATTCGCCAGATGAAATTTGGAGAAGAAAAAATCATTTTCGTTGCATTCCAACAATGCGAACTTCAACATCATGCATTTTTTCATTCAAATTTAATTTACATTGCACATAAATGGGGCGGTTCGCGATCTTTTGCTCCGCACCCGTCGTGTATTTTTTTTTCCGAAATGTAACTCGGGGTGAAAAAAAATGGTAGAAAAAAAGTCATCGCTCTCCCTCGCACCCACAGCGGCTCGCTCGATGTGGCATTGCGCCTCAAAGAGGCCAAGGTGTCTTCTCTCTGTACATATAAATAAATTGAAACACGTCCCGCTCCATTAATAACCAAGAGTATAAATATATATATATATATATAAGTACGGAGGTGAGGCATTCTATATCTATACCCATCTATACCGAACAAGGTAAGCCCGGTGAAAGTCCAGGTCTGCTATTTCCGTGCAAAAGTCTCGACTCCCGTTAAAAACCGAGGAAAGTACGATATTTTTCCTGCTCCCGTCGCGCCCGTCTCAGAATTCCGCCTATTCCTAACTTTACGTTCTACTCACCCCCGAACACCTTGCGAAGCGGCATATCAAGATAGAAATTCGGATTGAGAAAGAAAAGTTCGTTTCTCCGAGTTTTTCTCAGCAGTAAAACGAACTGCGCGTCCGTACTCATTATTCGCGATTTTTTATTTGACGTACAGTTGCGTTGAAATGCCGCGCGAGTCGCGCGTCTCCAAGCGAAATATCCCAGTTCAAAGTCACATCACACAAACTGTTTTTTTTTGTTCCGTCCGTAACTGCGTGTGGTGTAACAGATGCCGAGTGTGTAATCGAGATTGGAAACTCAATACGTAACAGTGCTAATCTTTCGGCTCTCTCTCGCGCGACTTCCGGTTTGAAAGAACCGCGAGCCAAACAATTGGCGCAAAGCTCGACACTCTCGCGCGTATGCACTCGAGATCTCGGTCTGGCGCGGCGTATTCGAACTCGTCCCGTAACTGTCAATCGCAAGCAAAGAACACTCGTGTGCGCTGCGTGAGACAACGAAAGAAAAAAATGGCACGCCGTATTTGAAAACGTACGTGCAGACCGGCCCCCGTGAGGCTCGTCTCGCTGCCCGACTAGCTTCGTCGGGCGAGTTTCTCGACTAAGCTCGTACACAACGCCGATTGAAGTAGTTATTTCACAGCGGGCGTTGATGCGCGATAACGTTGGAGAAACACGAGACGAAGCTCGCGCCCGATGTGTTCGGAGAAAAAGTCCGGCGCGCGATGTTTTGAGATAGTGTCATTTCGATCGAACGCTTCGGAAAACGTCGCAAAGGAACAATACGGGGAAGAAGAAAAAAACGTAGCGAAGATACCAAATCGAACCGGACCACGTCGGAAAGAGTTGGGTCGAGTGAGCTTTAAGCGAAAATATACATCAGTGCCGGGCGACGGAGGGACAGAAAAAGAGAGAAGATCCTTAATTGTCCCCTCTTTGATATCAATTAACCTCGTTTTAACCTGCGCAATATATATAAATAATACGACCAAGTCTCTCGGAGACTTCCCTGACTCACCGTTTTTACGTGTATGCGTGTACGTGTGTGCGTGAAACAATGTGACACACTCGTTTGTGATCCTCCGTACTTCGCGTGCCGAAACAAAAATATGTACATGAAAAAAAAAAACGTCGGTGGGAGCCCTTGTGATCCTGTCTTCAGGTCGCTCGCGAAACCCCCCACCACGCTCCTTCTCGTCCTTATATTCGGGTGTGATCAAAAGAAAACGTCAACTTCGACATCTACGTGATTTACGGATGAAAACGTCATGAAAATAATAGACTTAAAAAAAAAGAAAATAGTCGCGAAACACTCCAACGACAGACGCGTTGTCACTTTGCTTTCGCCATGTTTGATCCGTGAACGCCGGGAGCGCCGCCAGTCGGGTGAATCATCCGCGCGACGCGTGGCTACGGGGTTCACAGCGCTCGCGACAGATGCCGCCACACGCTACGCTGAAGCTCACCGCAGTAGGCGAAATCGCCGCGCACGCGGCGCCACCGATTGTCCACATTTTCAAATATGGTCACATTACCTACCAAGCCTTTCGTCGTTGGGTTCACGCGAAATATCCCGGGTACGCGGTATTACTGTATGTGGGAATATATACGGATATGCGCCGAAGATATCGCCCTCCGCGACCACGACTCTCTTCTCCGCGATGCCCCACGGGACCGAATGCTAAATTTATCGTTATATCTCGCTGCAGGCGCATACAACGCAACGCCGTGAATATAAAGCCGTAAGATCGTTGAAACAATATTGATCTTCGTGCGGCGTTTTACGAATTACTCGCGTTACGATGACTCTCTAGGCGTTTATATATTTATGAAACTCGACACTTTAGGCGGATTACCGTAACGAGGATGTGGACCCACTCGTGTACGATGCTTCAGCGTAATGTCGCTTGACGAATTTACAGGAGTACGTATGAAAAACGCTTTCGAAATCGGAACGCTGGGGAGGGCGAACCTTCCATCGATGAATGCTGAAGGGTGTTGGTTTTTTTTTCAGACGTAGATGCGCTCGATAGAAGCTTGACATTGCAATGTTTCGAAAGTTTTGAGATAAAACTTTGACTGCGTTTTCGAGAGAAAAAATGGAATTCTAGACAATTAAGAGGTTACTGGGGCGACTAAAAGAACAGGGTTATTTGAAAAAATTGATTGGAAGGATAAAGTAAGGTGATTGAAAAATTGTTTGGACCTTTATATTTGTATGTACATTAAGGGGTAAGGCCACAGTAGAATTGAAAAAAAAGCGATCTTTTTCGGTAAAACGGTGCTTTATCATCATAAGAATAAGTTACTATTCGATTTATAGCAAGACATTTTTTTTTCACCGACTTTGAGCGTACAACGTAAGCCCACTTCTGAAACGACCATTACTAAGTACCTAAAACTTTAAACGCGTTTTTCTCGAAACAGCGTTTTTCCAATTGGCGTGACAAAAATAACTTCAACAATTTTCACTCGATTTATTTCAAATTCAGAAGTTATGTCCCTATTGCATTTCGCAGAGAAATACGTACGGAATTTCTGATTAATCGAAAACTTTTCATTTTATGAGCAGTTTTATACGAAATTTTTCACTGTAAATTCATTCAAATACCTACAACTCTTGAATAAAACAATATTTAAAAAATTCCGTATTCCAAAAATTGTGGACGCTAAATGTCACGCCGCGGAGCGCCTAAAAAAAGATATCAAAAGAAAATATTGGTAGTCGGCCATTTTGTACATAGAAAAAATATATATATATTTTTTAACAGCTTGATATTAATACTAAATAGATGTGTAATTAATTTTATGAGTAAATCACTTTTTCATACGAAAAAAATGGTTAAATTCGCACATGATTTTATACCCATTACTGTGGCCTAACCCCTTAATAAAATTGTGTACCAAATTTAATTTAAAAATATTTATAATTAAAGAAGTTATAAACAATGTTGTGAATTTAACGTAAGGGACTCGACGGTGTACTTAATTCTGACCACCCGGTTAATTTGACACAAAAAAACGAGATTTTTTCTTAAGGGGTCATCGCAGTTAAAATTTTTTTTAAATCGATTTTTTTTGCATTATCCGATAGTACAGTCGGTTGAAAACATGCTGTTCTATTTTCGGAGCGAAATTCGAAATATTCCTTTCTCAGAACAAAGGATTCGACCAGCTGCGTGAGATTTGGCGCGGACAGACGCGTTTTTCTCGAAATGTCGTTTTTCGAAACGGTGTAACACTCGCAGAAAGAGTTTTCAAGCTAACCGTCTCAAATTTTGACGCAACATTCTTCTCGCCATTCTTTATCTTGCTTTGGAAGCTTTTTCAAATTCGAAATCTTCATTTTTTTAAAACAAAAAACTGTCGAAAAAATAGCCTAAATTCGATACTTTTTTTTCAAAACGCCGCTATTTTGTCAATTTTGATTTTTTTTAAACTTCCACAGCAAGTTAGCGGCTTTCATACTGATTAATAATCTTTTTACAAATTTTGTTTCGAACACAACGTGGACTCTTTTTTCGAAGACATTTTCAACCGTTAAGAGGGAATGTCACCTCATCGCGGTCGGTATGGTAGAACAATTATAGATTCCCAAAAATCTCTGAAACGGCTCTTCAGATCCCGTCGAAACTTTGCCAAACGACGTCAAATAGATAGACGAACAGCTGTCTTCCCCTCAAATTTTCTGAATTTGAAAAAAAAAACTAGATTGGCTTATCATAAGCCAATCTACATTTTTTTTCTCAAATTCAGAAAATTTGAGGGGAAGACAGCTGTTCGTCTATCTATTTGACGTCGTTTGGCAAAGTTTCGACGGGATCTGAAGAGCCGTTTCAGAGATTTTTGGGAATCTATAATTGTTCTACCATACCGACCGCGATGAGGTGTCATTCCCTCTTAAAAAAAATGTAAAAGAAATACGAATAAACGTTCAAAATTTTATTTTCTGTTCTCCACGAGTGCTTTGATTTGACATTAAAAAATCAGACTGATTAGCGTATTTTATCCATCGAAAACAAAATCACGACAATCAGCTATTTTTCAACCCGTTACGTTGTGATGATCCCTTAAAATAGATAATATTGGCTGAGAGCTGTTTTTGTCATCGTGTTTCAATCATGAAAAGAAAATGCTTCAATTTTTTTTCGATTTTTCGTTGACAAATTACATCATTATTGTTAATGAGTAATGAGAAAAAATGTTAAGAAGAAAAACGTCGGTCAAGACTAAACGACTATTACACTGTATAAGTGTATTAAATGTCAAGTCAATCCGTTCATCAGATGTCGAGAAATCGTGTACACCGTTTCGAAAAAAACTCGTAGAAATTTTATTAGCAGTTCTATCGTTGTAATCATAAGTTTACCTTCAATGTACGATTCCTGCACCATATGTTGGACCTTTCCCTTCAATTTGAGTTGCCTCAAGCGACTATCGATTTTTTAAACTTTTTACAGCAGCCTTAACCTTTAAGTACAGTTTCTTAGCAAGAATCGCGCTGGAAATTTGTTCTCACTTTTCGACTAAATAGCAAATACGTTTTTATACTTTTATACTGTATACTATACTATGCTTCGACTAAATAGCAAATACGTTTTTATACTTTTATACTGTATACTAAATACTAAGAATATATTTTTTGTCAACGACTAAATTCACAATTTATCATGAGAAACTGTGCTAAATAGCCGAGATTTCAAAAAACTCTAGATAAAGATGTAAGGGAACTCCGAAAACTTCAAATTTGACCTTTCACCACGTGCAGAAATTGTAGGGTTCCAATTGGGTTCCCATACTTATCCCTACACTAAAACGCCACATTCGTACATTGGTTTCCCTTTGGAAGCCCCCATTATTATATACAAATCCAATTTAAATTCCAAAGTATTCCCATATTATCGTACAGAATCTGATACGATTCTTCATGGATCCCATTGCATTTTGTACATTAACCTTTCTAAACAAAATATCTAGCTATATAAAATGAGTGAATCGTAAAAAAGTATGTCAAATCTTATCTCAAAGAAGTATAAATTGCTTAAAAAAGGATATCGTAAAAATCGATTTGAATCACATCACTGGAAATCCACTGGCATGATCGTTTGTTATTTATTTTACTGCACTTTGACATAATATCACCGCACGTACACGCTCGCAAAGCGTGCAAGTTACGTTTCAACACGCCGAGTTTTTCTCGTGACTTTTCACATATTCTCGATTCGAACGTGGTAAGAAATCTCAAACGAGGTTCATCGGGGAACAGTGCAAAATCCAGTTGGATCTCAATGAGGACTCCCTATGTGCAGTAACGCTAACAAATTCCTATCGAGATGTGGGTGTATCTTGGAACTGTCTAAGAAATTTGTGCACGGGATAACGAAAGGATATTTTTTAGGAAATCCATAAATTTTTTTCAAATGACGTCAATAGGGAAATCGCGCGGAATCCACTTGGATTCCAATGTGGACTTCCTTCGTGCCGCGTCCCTATCAAATCCCTATAGGGATGTGGTAGGACTCCCCAACAAATTTCTGCACAGGACGAATCTGCGTCTGATAGAACGTGTCATCACCCGGAAAGACTTTCACGACAGCCACAATTTTGAAATCCCCTCGATTCCATCAACGGATCCAATACCCCAAAATGTTATTCCACACGATCGAGAAGCGACCAGCCGTTCGAAATCCATTGTAGTCCAGTAAAACAAACGAAAACCCAGCACTTATTAGCGTAGAATATGAATTTTTGACTTAAGGCCTCAGGCCACAGTAACGGGTATAAAATCATGTGCGAATTTAACAATTGGTTTTCGTATGAATAAGTGATTCACTCATAAAATTAATTACACATCTATTTAGTATTAATATCAAGCTGTTTGAAAATATATATTTTTTTTTCGATATACAAAATGGCCAAATTCAAAAGTTATGTTCCTCATTGCATTTCGCAGAGAAGTACGTACGGAATTTCTGATTAATCGAAAACTTTTCATTTTGTGAGCAGTTTATGAGCAGTTATAACGAAATTTTTCACTGAAAATTCATTTCTTAAGGGGAGGGTAGAAGTTTCAGCGTGAAAAAAAAACACTTTTTTGCGAACTTTTTTCATCTATATGGATAGAGTAAATTTATTGAAACCTTTTGTACATTGTTAAGTGTCATTTCAAGAACATTCCGTGAAATTTGTACGCGAAAATATCCACAAACAACCCGGTGCTGCGTTTTTCTCGAAACCAATTTTTCAAAGTCCGTGTTCACTGCCATTTGAAAACTAAATGACCGATTTATTGAAATAAATCGGTCATTTAGTTTTCAAATGGCAGTGAACACGGACTTTGAAAAATTGGTTTCGAGAAAAACGCAGCACCGGGTTGTTTGTGGATATTTTCGCGTACAAATTTCACGGAATGTTCTTGAAATGACACTTAACAATGTACAAAAGGTTTCAATAAATTTACTTGGTACACACTTTTTGCATATAAAAGACCTCCCCCCAACGGTCAGTTTGAGATTTTGTTTTGCATTGAGGGGGTTCTCCGCCCCCAAAATGGCGGAATTTTTCATGAAAAATAGCACTTTACACTTTATATGACCGCCAAAAGTTTAAAAATGAAAAAAAATCAAAGACCTTTGGGGGGAGGATTTGATGATACTTTTACTAAATTTTAATGGTACTTGATTTCAGATCATTTCTAGCTGAGATATAGTGAACACCGCAAATCGTGTTTTTCCAAAGGAGTTCTTGGAGAAGCTTTGTCACCGGCTTGTTTGTGGATATTTTCGCGTACAAATTTCACGGAATGTTCTTGAAATGACACTTAACAATGTACAAAATGTTTCAATAAATTTACTCTATCCATATAAATGAAAAAAAATCACAAAAAAATGTTTTTTTTTTCACGCTGAAAGAAATAGAAAGAAAGAAAATATTAGTAGTCGGCCATTTTGTATATCGAAGAAAAATATATATTTTTTCTAACAGCTTGATATTCATGCTAAATAGATGTGCGACTTATTTTATGAGAATACAACTTTTGTTTGGAACATTTTTTTATCGGGCTATTAATTATCGAGATACGGCGATTTTTAAGTTTTCAACCCCTATTTCTTAGGGTCGGGGGGAGTAGAGAAGCAAAATGTTATTGGGGTTACTTTAAGTATGCAACCATCTACCTTCAATCAAACATTCATATTTTACGCTAAAAAGTGCTGGGTTTTCGTCTCTTTTACTGGACATTTGCAAGGAAAGGAAGGATTTACAAGGAATTTACTGGACTATTTAAGGAAAAGGAGAAAAAAGCATTTAATTTCTACCACCGCCTCAGAGAACACGGCAAATCAGCTATTCCTCCCCCACTCACAGCCACTCGGTTGTTCTGACACTTCGTCTTGAGGGCACGCCACAAAGTCAACATAACCTCACAAACTTCCGAACGGAATTTTCGCACCGATTGCTAACTTTTTCACAAAAAAACGAAGCATCAGGCTCTGTAGAATCCCCTGGCGCAGAGCTTGACGATTTTATTTTATCCTATATATTATTCGTCGCTGCGAAATCTCGGTTCGAAATTCTCCCCGTCTTCCTCGCACTCACAGAGGGTAGCTAAAAATGACCCGACATTTTAATT
This sequence comes from Ophion ellenae, assembly GCA_963210295.1. Lineage (NCBI taxonomy): Eukaryota > Metazoa > Arthropoda > Insecta > Hymenoptera > Ichneumonidae > Ophion > Ophion ellenae. The sequence continues at coordinate 37,771,885 of OY723391.1, read as the reverse complement.
TATTAATAAAACGTATTATTTATTTGAAAAGTACGATTATTTTAATTTTAATATAAGGTGCAGTCATGGAGGTTATGTGTGGAACAAAATATCCGATAAATGGCCTAAACGCCATGGACTTGGAAGACACATTCTTTCAACAAGATGGCGCAACCTCATATCGTGTTATCTCGCGCCGCGGCGATGTGAATTGGCCACCAAGATCTTGCAATTTGACGCCATTGAAATTCTTTCTTTAGTGTTTTCTGATCGAAAAGTGTGTGAAAAAATGTTACTGAACATTTCGTCAAAAGAGTGGACGTTTGCAAACAAGGACGAGGTGGCCTTTTATCGGATATTGTGTTCCACACATAACCTCCATGTTTGTACCTTATATAAAAATAAAAATATCCATACTTCTCATATAAACAATACGTTTTATAAATAAATCAAAATGTCAGGTCATTTTGAGACATCCTATATGTCACGTGGTGAATCTTTCACTTCGCCCTGAAGCAAGTTAGATGCTTTACTACGTGACGCATGCGTGCGAGAAAGCAAAAATTTTCAAACAGAGATTTCTCCGAGATGAATAATATTCAGGGCAAAAGAAAATCATCAAGCCCTACGTCGTTGAATTCTACGAAGCTTCAACCTTCGTTTTTCCTGAAAAACTAAGCCATCAGCGAGAAAAGTCCGTTCGAAAGTATGTGAGGTTATGTTGACCTTGTGCATACTATCAGCCATTTCGAGAAGGTTTGAAAGTATGTGAGGTTATGTTGACCTTGTGCATACTATCAGCCATTTCGAGAAGGTTTTCCCCCGTATTCGTGCGTTTTTCGAACTCGTGTACGAGAATAGTACCGAATATACATAGGAAATACGTTGCTTCGGATCATTTTTCATATTTTTTTGCGAAACGGTAGAGCCCGACGGCGACGTAGCACGAGAAGATAAATGAAGTACTGCTCATGGAGTATTCCCGTGTCCGTATGTTGTGCATACGGACCGTATAATGTAGTAATAATGTAGAGAGCGCATAGGTCATTGTAGGGAAACGGGGGAATGGCTCAGACGCGTGTGCGCGCACGGTTCTCTTTACACGCGCGGTCTTCACCGCGCGTCAAGAGAGACGAGCACGCATTATAATGATCATTCAATAGAATATATACTGGCGTGCGTTCGCATGCACACAGGATATGCGATGCGCGCTGTACGCAGCATGCATTTTCTCGCCAATTTCCAACGCGAGTACCAACGAACTCTGGCTCTGAGTGCTATATCATAAAAGATGTGTGTGTGCGTGTGCGTGTGTGTGTGTGTGTGTGTGTGTGTGTGTGTGCGCGCGTGTGTGTGTGTTTGTGTGTGTGTGCGCGCGTGCGTGTGTGTGTGTGTGTGTGTGTGTGTGTGTGTGTGTGTGTGTGTGTGTGTGTGTGTGTGTGCGCGCGTGCGTGCGTGCGTGTGTGTGCGTGCGTGCGTGCGTGCGTGCGCGCGCGCGCGCGCGTGTGTGTGTGTGTGTGTGTGTGTGTGTGTGTGTGTGTGTGTGTGTGTGTGTGTGTGTGTGTGTGTGTGTGTGTGGAGAAAATATGATTTTGAAGACTTTGAGAACCTTATTGTTGTCCCCATACTCAACTTTGTGAAAACCCCGATATCATCAAAATATCCTGTAGAAATTTAACGGCGTCTCCATCAGCTCGGGGCCCATAAAACAGCATGTGAAGTTTGCATCGTTTGCTATCGGAAAGAGTATTGAAGAAGAGGAATGTGTACTCTGGTCCAGGCAAAGCGGGTTAGGTGTAAGTATGAAACTTTTCATTTTATTCGCACATAAACTTCAGTTTAACTTTGAACGCGTTTTTCTCGAGACCACGTTTTACAAGTTTAGGGCAGTGCTCCTACACGGCCTAGATTAGCAATCGTTATGAAATTTGGCAGGTACGTGTACAACAAACGTCTTCATTGGTTGAACTACAATTATCCAAAATTATTCAAACGTTTTTATTTTATGAACAAAGTAATAGTATGTTTGTTTTTTTTTGCTTTGGATCATCTATTCAGGACTTAGGACTTCCGCAAGCGAAAAATATCATCGCCAGCGCACCGACATACGTGGCTCCTCCCACTCCCAGTATCATGTTTTGTAAAAATAAAAATAAAATATTGTCACGTTTAATAAAGACCGTTTAGTAAACATACCAACTTTCAATATTCTATGTTTGATATTTTTTGCATAAAAAATTGGTGATAAATCGAAATTGGTTAGCCTAAAAAGTAGAAAGCTCCCTTTATTTTCCTTGCATTGCTCACGGTTTTTTCGCCGATTTAGGGTACGAAAAAAACCTCAAACGGTTTTTTCTGATCCTCATAAGAGGTCCGCGATCTTAATGTATAAAAAAAAGAATTATAGATTGCAATAAAAATGTCGAAACAAAAAAAAAATTAAAAAGAACTTTCGTTGCATCGCAACGGTGCAAACTTCAACGCCATAAAACGGCTCTATTTTCAATCTTTTTTTGGCGAGAGTATTCGGATGACTGAGAGCCGGCATTTTAGACACAATTCAGACATAGTCTTGCCGAGTTTGATGTTTTTTTTATTAAAGAATATTGATAAACAATAAAGTTATACTTGTTTAAACAAAGTGGGGCTGTTGCTGCATGGCCACTCGATGTAGGGGGCTCCGGTAACTAGGGTGATCAGAAATGAAAAATAGAAAAATATTCTTCTAGTACAATAATAACAATTTCGTATGATCGGATACTCTTTGGAAATATTAAAAATGGCAAAAATGGCAAACTGTAAAAAAATGTTCAATTTTCGACCGAGAAAACAACTGTTATCATGTGTTATTAAATAATGGATACATTTTTAAAAAATCATCCATTCACGATAGAAGATGTTAGGTAAATCGCAGCGGGGCTGTTCGCCGTAGCGCAGTGAGTAGACCCTTAAAAAATCGTCATAACTCGCTGAATTTTTGGAATTTTTACAAAATCTTTGTTGCAAAATAAGGTTAGGACTCTAGGCTATAAAACTATATACTTAGCGTATAACACAAAAATCGTATTTTTGAAATTTGACACTCGTGCAGACCCTTGAAACTTCTATCAGATCACTTCTACGAAGGAACTTTGCTAGTATTAAAATTGGCAAAAATTCACTCTGCTTTCTTTTCATATCATTGTATTTTTATTGTTCAAATTGGGTTCCATTTACATATTTGAAATCATTGCCCCTAGGGTCTCTACACACTTATCTGCTAGAAGTGGTTTATTTTTATATCGTTATATTGATTTACATTTTCATTTTACAGAATCTTTTGGTAAATCTGCTTGAAAATCATATTTTACGGATGCAAAAAATGGGGGACACAACAGGCTGGCGAAACATTGAAATTACGTAAATACCCTCAAACTCTGCGTACGTAGATGCAAACAATAACAGTTCCGAATGACGGATATTCCAGAAGGGAGTACTTCCGTGAATATTGAACTCGCGTGCAACTTAATGTGCATTATTACGCCGAAGCTCCCTGTGGAGATTGAAAAAATATGACGTCAAACGAATATTAAGGGGTCTTCTCACTTTAGATGCGAAAAAAATAGTTATTTTCATCATTTTTTTAAATAGGTTTATATCATAGATATTGACATAAAAGTTGTTACACTTCATGAATACACTTTCGAAATACATTCCATTTTTTAAATTTATGGAAGTCACTATTCATAGACGAAAATGGTAGTTAAAAAAATGTCCTAAAAAATTGTAGGTCTGCGCTGTCGATGAAATCTCGGAGATGGATCATCCGAAACAAAACATCAAACGGTTTTAGATTCAGTATGTTAATGGCTACAGCGCATATCATACGATTTTTTATATATGCAAAAATAAAATGGCGGACATTTTACGAAAAAAAAACGTGTTTTTTCACCGTTTTGGCAAAAAAATAGTAAATATCAAAATTTTAAAAAATCCTTTATATGCGATATAGCTATAGTTGTAAAGAATATGCGGTTAAAATTTCATGAGGATCGGTTCAGTAGTTCCGAAGATTTTATCAACAAGCTGTCGAAAAACGTTGTTTCGAGGAAAACGCGTTTAAAATTTGTTCGGATTACACAAATGCATTGCATTAAAAAAAAATGTATTTCCAAAGTATATTTATTAAGTGTAACAACTTTCATATCAATATCTATAATATAAACCTATCAAAAAAATTCATAAAAATCGCCTTCTTTGAACGTCTAAATTGAGAACACCCCTTAATGTCGAAATAATCGCGTATAAAATGCAGAGCGTTTGCATTAGCCCCGATCAATTTTGCTCCCGGAATGGTAATTCTCAAAGGCATCGTACTCGTTAGTTTGCATCGCGAGACTAATTGGACGGAAGTTGCGACGAATTAAAATGAATACTGGCCTCGTTATAAAAATTGTGTCTAAAAGCCACGAGGCCACGTAGTAATTTCGTCTCTTTTCCCACGCGACCGAAAACCCGAGCGATAAGACTAGTCGTCTATCTTAAAGTTGCCGTCCGATAAAAATCGGACAATTGCACAATGTCGTCGAAGCATAGGAACGAAAAAAACAGGTTGAAAAACATCAAGTGTTTTCGTTGTCTCGATTTTCCTTCTCGAAAGATATGTCTTCAAGAAGAGCACCATAGATTGGTAATCAGTCGAAGTGATAAGTTCTATCTGACGATAATCGGCGACGCGTCGTTCGAAATAACACGATTAAATAAAAACAAAAGCATCTTCCCGGTGGTCGAGATTAAAAAGAGGGCTCGGCGATCTCTTTTTTTTTGCTTCATCAACGTCAACGATGTACCTCCGGTACCTACGACGTACAGTCGTATTCGAAAATGCGCCAATTTTTTTATTTCTTTCTTTCAATTTCACCATCACCATTCACGATGCTCAGCCGTCCAATTTCGGGAGCGTCCGGTGATGAAATTAATACAGCTGGGCATCGTTCACGAAAATTGCGAAGATGAATATTGCTGCTTCGCGTTCTTTCGCACAAACCTGTGGACGCAAACTCAAACGTGACAAACGCCGACGTTTACGATCCTGCCGATATTCCTCGGACCGCATCGCTTATAAATAGAAAATGTCGTTGTGTGGATTCTGCAGCAACTGCAGCAATGATATAGTATCTCTGTATATATATATATATATATATATATATATATATATATATATATATATATATATATATATATATATATATATATATATATATATGTGTGTGTGTATATGTGTATATATATATATATATATATATATATATATATATATATATATATATATATATATACACAGATTATGAGTGGATGATCCTTCAATAGTCGATATTCCAGATCATGTCCTTCTATATGCTGGAATTTGAGTTTAGTAAAAGCTCCACGGTTTTCGAGATAAAAATCATCTGCTTTTGGTTTTTCGCATGCCATTTCTACAAATGACAACTTTTTTTACTCGGGTTAAAAAAAATACTCTTGATTATTTGTTCTATCTAGAAAAGTCTTCTTTTTAACCGCAAATGTTAAGGAAACTTCATGAAAAAAGAACTTATGCAGAATTTTCATACAAACCAATTCGAACATCTGACTTTGATAGCCCGCGGTGTCAAAAAATGTACTGCGCATATCGTGCCAATTACTTTAAAAAGTTGCTCAGTTATTGTCGATTCATATAATTCAATTTGGAGAAATGGCATGCGAAAAACCAAAAGCAGATGATTTTTTTCAAAAAATAACATAAAGCCCAAGATCTCGAAAACCGTGGGAGTTTTACTAAAATTCCAGCATATAGTAGGACATTCATAACACGACACCCTGTATTTATATATATACATGTGTGTATGTGTTTGAAAGGTAAAAGGGGATTTTGAAAACGTTCGACTTCAAGGACCTTCCTTATCGCAGTCCCCATCCTCAATTTTACGTCAATCTCGATGTCCTCAAAATCATTTTAGTTAGAAAAATTCAATAAAATTATAGATTTGTTTATAATTGAATACTATCATTAATTGAATACTATAATTGAATACTATTAAATTTTGAAAATGAAGTAAAGTTATGAAAATTAAAAAAATAAAATAAACTTGTATATCATTATAAAAACTAAATGAATTAAATAAAATCATTAAAATTATATGAAATTAAGTGAAATTGTGACAATTAAATGAAATTCAATAAAATTATAAAAATAAAACAAAATGGTCGATTAAGAAAAAAATTTCGTTTCAAATGTATGTAAGTGCATAATTCTCATTTTTTCCGTACAAACGAACGAGAGATACGAGACGATCGGGGAGAAGCACGAAAAAGTCTCACGCGCTATGGTACATCGGTATACGATACAGTTATCAAACATTCGCGACCGCGAGGGCATCGGAATAAACGCGAAGCCCCAACATACAAGCGAGAAAGGAAAAAAAAAGCTACGCTCCAAACGAGCGTGGTTGATATAGAGACATACAAAATATGGTGCATGGCTACAATAATTGAAGAGGAATATATACTCGTACGAGTATATTTAGAGTATGTACTCGAGCGAGGCTTTCCCCTCATTCTGCTATCTCCGTCGCTCTCCTGCGCTCACTATTTCTCTCGCGATAAGTGCAACTCCCGGCTAAATTATCCGTGGCAACCCACTGATTACATGGTCGCGAATAATCGGCACTATTGTCCGCGTTCGAGCTCCACGCACTATTCCGGAGAGCTCTTTCTCTCTCTCTCTCTCTCTCTCTCTCTCTCTCTCTCTCTCTCTCTCTCTGTCTCTCCCTATCTCTCTCCTCTCGTTCCCTCTGCGCATTGCACAGCTTCTCTTTGTTCGTGAACGATGCGTTCGTGAACAAGCGCGTATACGCACGAGGCGTACACGTATCAGCCGTTCCGCGTAAATTTTAATAGTTCCTTTCGATCGTAAAGGATCTTTGTATTTTATCCCAGGATGTCTTTGCTTCCGGTTCGTGATATCCGCGGGTCCGGAAAAACGTATGCAGTAATCAATTCTCGTGCATTTAGACCTTGCGATTTTTTGCCGATTGTAATTTCGGATAATCCAGGCCAATAACTTTTGGAACGAAGACAAATCGTGAAAAAGGATTCTGCTCAATTTTTCCTACGGTCTCGGCGATGATTTTGGAATAGGATATGGCAACGGAGAGTCAGTGGAATAATTTCTTTGGAGGAGCAAAATATTACGGTCAGTTCTCATTTTTTGGACAGACGTAATTTTATGGCTCGGATTACAAAGTTAGGTCTACTGTGAAAATGATGAACACTCGCTCGTTGCTTGAGGCAACTGAAATTGGAGAGGAAGGTCCAACGTATCGTGCAGGAATCACGAATTGAAGGTAAACTTATTATCACAACAATGTGATGTGATCACAACAATGTGATGTGATCACAACAATGTGATGTGATCACAACAATGTGATGTGATCACAACAATGTGATGTGATCACAACAATGTGATGTGATCACAACAATGTGATGTGATCACAACAATGTGATGTGATCACAACAATGTGATGTGATCACAACAATGTGATGTGATCACAACAATGTGATGTGATCACAATAATGTGATGTGATCACAATAATGTGATGTGATCACAATAATGTGATAATCACAACAATATGATAATCACAAAAATGTGATGTGATCACAACAATGTGATGTCAAGGTAAACTTATGATCACAACAAAAACGGTGTACACGATTTCTCGAGATCTAACGAACGGATTGACTTGAAATTTGGTACGCTTCTTCAATGTAATAGTAGTTTAGTCTTGACATACGTTATTTTCCTAACATTTTCTTTTCATTAGTTATTAACAATAATGATGTCATTTTTGCTCGAAAAATCTTTAACAATTCCAAGATTTTTGTTCGATGATTGAAACCCGATAACAAAAAAAAATCTCGGTCAAGTCGTAGCCAATATGATCAATTTTAAGAAAAACCCAGTTTTTTCGTTTCAGATCCACCGGGAGGTGAAAATCAAGTACATCGTTGAGCCCTCACGTTCAAAGGTCCTTTACGACAATGTATATAACTTCTTCAATTATTAACATTTTTTAATGAAATTTGGTATCCAACTTTGTTAATGTACATACAAATAAATGTCTAAACGATTTCTCAATTATCTTACTTATTCCTTCAAAATTAATTTTTTCAAATAACTCTGATTTTCGGGTCGTCACAGTAGTAGCCCAACCCCGTAAAAACAAAAATGGTCTATGTAGCATTGAATCGCCTGTATATGTGTGTGCATACGTATAAATTGTTTACGAACGGTACTTCAACGACCTCTTTAAGTGTTCTCACTCTTTTTTGTCCCTCTCTTTCTCCCTCTTTCTCTCTCTCTCTCTCTCTCGGCATTATTAACCCTTTAATCGACTAAATGCATGATATTCCGCAGAATAAGTGGGCATTGAAGCGAAATAACTCACGGGAGTACACACCCGTCGCTGCAATATGTACGATTTACTTGATCAGATCGTTGAAATTGATAACCGCTAAATATCGCGATTACGTTCCGCATGAAACCCCGTTATAATTTAAATATTAATAAATAAACGTTCTCACGAGACGGATCGCGTCGCTTAGCCTCGTGGAAAATCCACGCTCATTCATTTCGAAGTCGTTTTACTTCGCCCAAGAGCTCCGAAATGAAGAAAAAAATTAATTTTCTGCAGTTAGAGTTACTGCCTTCGTTCACGCAATAAAATTGCCCGTCAGCCGCAAGAATTTAAAAAAAAAACCAAAAATGCTGGAACCACGTGGAGAAAATGTAATCTCGGAAATGAGCGAGGAGAAATCGGACTTCTTTTTAATCATGGATGGAACTCGATCGGTATATGAGAGTTGTTATTCGAGTAGCATGAGAAATGCGCGCTGCGCTCTTGCGGTGCAGCAACAGCGCGAAATGTTTTCACCAAGAATGGCGGGTGGCTGCCATTGATATCTAAAAAGCGGCTGATTAACGAGTGCATAATAATCAACGAGTGCAACGCGTAAATAAAAAATACGTCACGACGCATATACAGAGCATGAAATCTTATCGGGAGCTTATTATTGAATCGCTGGACTCTCGTCGAGACAAACTCCAAACGAGACGAAGAATCATCGCGTATCTGCAGCCGGAAACATTCCGATTCTCTTCTACCATTACGCACACGTGCACACGTGTCTATGTGTATGCACACGTAGCCTTGGGCAAAAGTATCGAGCACTCAACTTCATCGTCAGCTAGAAAATAAATCCGGTGCTCGTTAAGGGGCTGTGCTAGGCTTGGGACCCAAAAAACGTCGTTTTTCGATACTTTTTTGCAGATGAAAGTATGGGGATGACGCGGTCGGAATTTTACACACAATTAATACATAGTCTTGCCGGGTTTGAGTTTTTGTTTTATTAAAGAATATTTATTAACAATGAAGTTATTATTATTTAGACAAAGTGCCGCCGTTGCTGCATGCCCAATCGGCATAGGAGATTCTGGCAACTGGGGGGATTGGAAATGATAAATGAAATATGTACTTTTAGTATGACGATAAAACTGTCGTATGGCCGGATGCTTTTTTGATAGGGTAAGGCAACGGTTCTCAAACTTTTGACACACTAAATATTTTACGGAGCCCTAAAATAAGCAAAACCTGGTTTCATGTTTATTTTTCAATGAATATCGGGGGCTAGTACGATATCCAGGGCGCCAAGTTTTGACCGTTGATTCTTGATATTTGAACCAAAATAATAAGAATTTCAAGAATAAAAAATTTGCCGTTCTGGCTTCCTCACGGCATTATGTGTGCTTTTAGCGGTAATTGCGAATACGCCAAAATTCAACGATTGTTGTTGGCTTATGGGTGCAATATCTTTATTTTATCGCAAATAATGGAAATTGGCCGGGCGAGCTTCAAAAAGTATTTCTTTTTTTTTTATTTGTTTGGGTTTGTTTAGTGGTATCATATAAATACCACTAAACGTAGTAGTTATATGATTTTCAACATAAATTCCGAGATTATAATGCCTTATTTATTCGTATTCTCTGTTTATTTATATCAATAAAAATTGTTCCATATAATTACTAAACGATATATTTTATATAAACTTAGAGCCTTACGAGTCCGAAGAGGGATGTACCGTACACTTTTAATCCCTCTTCGGACTCCTAGCGATTGAAAGTACTACTTTACTTTCTGTCTAGTCGCACTTATAAGCGAGGAAAACATGGTAGCGGTATTTAAAATAGATTTTTGGCTTCTGATACACTGTTGAAACTATACATTACCAAGTTACCTTGCCTGATGTTGCTTGAAATTTTCAAATTCGAAAAAATCGTCATTTTCGATAACTATCGACAAAATCTAATTTGAACGCAAAATAAGCGAAATATCGACTTTTACTACTCTTCATATTTGGATTATTTTGACTCGGTAACCCTAAATTCGCCGTCAAATATTGGCGCCACGGATATCGTATTCTTGCCGAAAATCGTACAAAAATGGGTACTTTACATAACAATGTATTAATTCCACTGTAAATTGATTAAATTATTTCCAATTATTGTGAGATAAGAAGTTCCCATATAGGGTCGCCTGTCGTAACAAAAATGCCAGCATTCAGCCATTAAACGATTTGCTGATAATCGGCCAATAATTCGTCGACCAGCATTGGGGTACCGTAGGCGGATGAACGGCTTGCCAGATCTATGCCAGCCATTCGTGGGCCAATACTATCGCACCGATAATATGGCGATCAGCATTGGGGTATCGTAGGCGGATGAACGGCTTGCCAGATCTATGCCAGCCATTGGTGGGCCAATACCATCGCACCGATAATATGGCGATTAGCATTGGGGTATCGTAGGCGGATGAACGGCTTGCCAGATCTATTCCGGCCATTGATGGTTTGTTTTTGGGCGTTTTGCGAATGCAGGTCGTTAAACTGTAGCACGTAAAAACAAGGGATAAGGTTTCGAATAGCATATCCCACTGATGAAGCCGAAATTTTGCACCGACATTCTTTTCAATATTTTAAGAGAACCTTTAAAAGGATATTGGCGACTAGCAATAGTTTTCGATATATCGTATATTGAAAGTTATTTATTGTACTGCGCTTCTACTATATTAAATAAACCCAAACAAACCCATCCCACATGGCAAGTGATGTGCACATGCGGGCGAGCACTGTTTGCCAGGAAGCAGCGCGGCCGGAGGAGTGGGGGGTATCTATCGGATATATAGATATACTTGTATAGCATGAAATAATAAACTTTACAATGCGATATATCGAAAACTATTGCTAGTCGTCAAAAATCCATTAACGGTTTCTCTTAGGATAATGAGAGGAAGTTCGGTGCAAAATTTCAGCTCGATCAGAGGAGTATGCTTTTCGGAACTTCACCCAAAACGAGCGAGTTATTTTAACAGCCTAAATGGACCAAAAAAATTGTCGGTAAACTTTAATGTCACGAATAAAATTATCGGCATAAAAGTAAGGAACGAACAAACGATGGATTCTGTAAGTGTTAGAATGCCTAAGTGGGTAGGGCGCTCGACACTAGAACGAAAGGCGCAGGTTCGATCCCGATGAAAGGTAAAAACTTGAACAACGCAGAGAGCGTTTTTAATGCAATTATTCTATGTACATGGACATAAGTAAAGCATTAGAAAACAAAAAAGATACTACTAGAATTTTTATATTCATAATTTGTCAATTTTTTGTTTTTCATTTCCGGCAGAAGATCCCGCAGCCGATGCTGGGCCAATATGGGCGTATGATACTTGGCCAAGTCTTAGCAGCCATTCATGGTTTACCATTACCAACCATGCATGGTGCGGATCTGGCCCGTTTATATAGCCATTACCGCGCCATCGTTTGTTCTCTGGCAACCAGTCGTGGGCCATTACTGTGCCGATTGTAAAACCCTATTTGGGTTGTTTTTTTTTCGGCGGGGTCCTAACAGTGGCCTTGGCCCCCGGGCTCCGCGGAACACACTTTGAGTATGGCTGGGTTAAGATGCCCAATTATTGGCATTTTAATCCCAATTATTGGCACTTCAAGGGCTTATTTAGTGACACTTTAAAGGCCCAATTATTGGCACTTCAAGGGCTCAATAATTGACACTTTAAGGGCCAAACTATTGGCACTTTGAGGGCCCAATTATTGGCACTCTAAGGACTAGTGGGGGGGAGGGAGGAGAGAAGTGTCAATAATTGGTGGGGTGCCAAAATAAGGTCGCTTCATCCTATTATGAAAATTACGAAAATGGCAAGCTGTAGAAAGTGAGTTCAATTTTCGAACAGAAAAACAACTTTAATAGTTTGTTATTAACCAATGAATAAAGATATTTAAAAAATCATCAGGTCATACGATATAAAATCTTGTAAACGATGCTTTCTTTGAATTCAAAGTGAATCGGCCAGATAGATTTTGAGATACTACTTACACCGTTTCCTAAAGCAGCTTCGAGAAAAGCGCTAAAGAAAGAAGGGATCCGACCCTTGTGAAAAATCGTCATAACTCGGTCAATTTGTGGAATTTTCGTAAAACTTTGTTGCAAATAAAAGTTAAAACGCTAGGCTATAATAAAACTATGCGATCAAAATCTTGTTCTCGAAATTTCAAGCTTATGCAGAACCCTTAAATATATGGGCAAATATTTTAAAATAAGACATTTAAATAATGAAAATAAACAAATATAGAACACATAGCCAAATACGAAATAATTCAAAATAAGAAGAATCCGAGCTATGGCAAAAAGTTTGATTTTCTACTAATAAAACAACTTCGATCACTTGCTATTAACGAATAAATAAACATTTTTTTTTTCAATCCTTTGGCCATACGATAGAAAATGTTGTAAACGATACGTAGCCTGTTCGACTTTAAAGTGAATCGGCCGGATAGATTTCGAGATACGACTTACACCGTTTCATAAAACAGTTTCGAGAAAAACGCTAAAGGAAGGAGCGACTCAACCCTTCACAAAAATCGTCATAACTCGGTCAATTTGTGAAATTTTCACAAAACCTTTACTGCAAATTAAAGTTAAGACCCTACGTTGTAATAAAACTATGCAATAAAATTCATATTTCCGAAATTCCAAGCTTATGCACATCCCTTAAATACATACGCAGATATTGCAAAATAACACATTTAAAAAATCCAAAAAAGAAATATTGAATACATATCCAAATACGAAATCATCAAAATAAGAAAAATCTAAACTGTAGAAAAAAAGTTTAGATTTCGACAAAAAAAAACAACTTTGATCACTTGTCGTTAATAAATGAATAAACGCATTAAAAATCCTCCGTTCATACGATACAAATTTTTATGAACTATGCTCGTTCAAATTTTTGGAATCATAACCAATCTTCGTTGCAATTTAAAGTTAAGACCCAACTGGGTCAGTTTTTGGAATCATTACAAAATCTTCGCTTTGAGGGGTTATACCAGTGTGACACTCTCAAAAAATCGATTTTTTTGCCTTTTTCGACAGTTTATACTTTCAAGAATATCGCTATCATTTATATAATTTATATCAATATCACTTATCTTGCAAAAGACGATAGTTAAATCTTTAAACCCCTTTTTTCGAAATGAGATTTTTCAAATTTGCTGACATTGTAACTCAAAGAGCAATTATCCGATTGACTTGAAATTTAAACTGAGTACTCTTGAATATATTTACTCTACAATGACGTAGGATATTTTTGATTGGATGAAAATTGACGATTTGGCATGGAAAAAAACGATCATTTTATAGGCAACAAAATAGACGTTTTTTTTTCATAACTACGCCATTTTGTTAGATTTTGATATTTCTCGAAAATCCTACGTCATTGTACAGGTAATACCTTCCAGTTTAACGACAGTTTTTTCTTTTTTCGGTTTCAGCTACTCAACCAGCTGGAATCATGTCAGCAGCGGAGGACCTTTTTTTTGACGCCTCCGAAGGCAGCGCCTAAGTAGCTTCGATCCCAATATTTTTCTATGAAAAAATTATGTAATATAGGTCAAATATAGCCAAATATATTCTTAATTTTCCGAAACATTTAATTGAGTACTTTTCTTCCAAAAAATTCCCGAAAATTACCCAAATTTTCCGCGTTCACACTGGTATAGCCCCTTAAATGAAAATAAGACCCTAGACTGTAATAAAGCTGTGCAATTCATGCAGGCATGCATAAAAATGTGTAAACCTAAAAAAAAGCATAATTCGCAGCCCGCTTATTCGTCGTAGCAGTGGGCGTTCTGAACCTCTATAAAAATCGTCCCAATTTTTCAACAAGCAACATCTTTGCAGCAAATTAAAGTTACGATCCTCGTTTCCAACACCATCAATTAAAAAAATCGTATTTATAAAATTCCAAACTCACATCCCGCAGAGAAACAATAGAACCTCCAGAAGACCAATAACTTTCGGATCACATTTTCCCACTACCCCGTACCCTACTTTTTTCGACGGTGGTAATATTTTTGGATAACAAGATCGCAATGAAGTGCCATATAGCATTAACCAAGGCTGCGTACACACACATATACATGCATATAACAAACATGCCCGCAAATCTGTTGTCCGGTAGCATTTTATCGGCTGTAATCAGTTATTGTGCTCGGTTGCGTGGTGAATATGCAAATATTGAGTGTTTGCTGACTCTGTAATTGCGACACGTAACGTAAATGCAAAACTGGCTGTCGCGATCTCGGATATATACATATTTCGATTTGCGTCGCATACCGTCCGTAATATTTACATATTGATACAGACGTACGATTTTCCAAGCACTACGATGCTCGTAGAGACGTATAGGGTGTCTCAAAATGACCCGGCATTTTTATTTGTTAATAAAACGTACTATTTAGTTGAAAAGTACGAATATTTTAATATAAGGCACAAACGTGGAGGTTATGCGTGGAACACAATATCCGATAAATGGCCGCCTCGTCCCTGTTTGCAAACGTTCAGTCTTTTGACGAAAGTTTCAACAACATTTTGCCATAATCGCGGACTAATTGAGCAAGAATTAATTTAACAATTTTCGTAGAACGGGGTTAAATTGACGTCAAGGGTAACTTTGACAGTTTTTGGGGCTACTTTAACAGAGCGCCAAAATACGGTTGAAATGTGTGCACAGCGAGCTTTTTTAAATTGTTGCTCAAATTTTTCGTTCACCTTTATTACAATGTTGTTAAAGTCTTTGTAAATAACTTGTAAAGCAAGTTCGGCAAATAAAACTCGACTATTATTATTATTATAATGTTGCTTAAGTTGATTTTGATCTCAATGCTAATTATAAGACTGATTAAGCGTCTACAGAGTGTCCCAGAACTGGTGGTAGTCCCTGAAATGGGGGGTTGGGGGTGAAATTCTGAGTCGATTGATATAATCATGTATGGGTCTCAGATCAAACCCTGAATTATTATTAATTTTTTAAGGCGGGCCAATCAGGTGCGCCCGATAAGCCAGCGTATCGCTCACCGGCGTACGCTGGCTTATCGGGCGCACCTGATTGGCCCGCCTTAAAAAATTAATAATAATTCAGGGTTTGATCTGAGACCCATACATGCTTATATCAATCGACTCAGAATTTCACCCCCAACCCCCCATTTCAGGGACTACCATCAGTTCTGGGACACCATGTATAATAGTAGCCTAGATACTGGATATTTTTATGTGAAATGTTTCCTTAATAAAGATGACAATTTGATTGTAAAAAATCGTTATTTTTAATTTAATTCCCTGTATAACGCATACACTTTTTTTTATCAAAATGATGTCAAAATAACTCATAATCTTCGACATAAGTTGCATTTCATCGCCTTGTCAACGGAACCCCACACTCAAGGTTACTTTGACACTTAAAAAAAAGATATAAAATTGCAGGAGGGTGGTGGGGCTTGACTTTCTTATACATTTAGTAACCAAAGGACACATTGTTCTATTGGAGCAAAAAAGTTTGAATTTAGGATGTTAAAAATGTGACCTACAAAAAACTTCCAAAACCTGTTCAAAGTAACCCCATTTTACAGTATGCAGTAAGCATGCAGCAAATAACAATTTCTATGCGTTCCTCGATCCTGCTCGATGACTAAACATCAATAATTGCTGATGCCAGTTGTCAAAGATTGGTACTCTATGTTCGCCACAAAGAAAAATGGCGCGCAATTTGGAATGTCAGGTCATTTTGCGACACCGTTTATGTAGGCGCGCGGCGCTCACACGGGCAAACGTCATTGGCGAACGGAAGGACGTAGGTTGGGCGGCTCGAGGTGCAAACTCGCGCGAGTTACGCCACGCGGGAAAACGCGTCGCTCCGAAGCCGTACACTAGTACAGGTGTGGGTACGTGCAAGCGAACTTGGTGTGCAGGTAACGCGGTATCGAGGTGTATGGCAAAAGTGCACGCGGGCATTAAGACTCGCGTACGCGAGGATATGTTTGTTGTGACGTGTTGCTGCCGATGATTTAAGGTCATTGATCATATAGGCGACTGCGTCGCCGTATACGCCACTGCCGACGCCGCGAGAGACACAAAGTTCAAAATAATAATACGCGTGCACGTTTCCCACAAGTCGCTTCTTCTCATCGCCTCTATGGCGAGACGATTTTTTTATATATTTTTTTTTTCTCTTTTTTCATCGTGTCCTGGCAACATTTGCACTTGTCGGCTTTTGCTAGTCGCGCGGACGGGCTGAGGACGAAACGCAATCGAGTAGTGTGAGTGGGGATTGCATTATACGGTAAATTTTCGTATCCGGATAATATGAATAATAGTGAACGATGCGGATATCCGGATTTTTCGGATAATTCCAATAATTAAAAAAAAAAGGAAATCCGTTAAAAAGTAATTTTATTCATATTTATTAAAATTCGACCAAAGCTAATGGAGGACATTAATATTTTTGTACGAACGTTTTGTTATATATTATGCTAAAAGCACATTGTTTTATTTTTTATTTTAGATGAACGTAGTTGCCACCTATATTTTGACTGTTAGGTGGTGTTTTTTTTTATAAATCTTCAAAAATGGGGACGTATGGCACGATCTTCTAAACGGGTTGCGGCGGATGTTTTCAGACGGTGTGACGCGTAACGTCGGCGGAATTAATATGAGAAAAAAACGAAAGACGATTTTTCTTTCGTTAACACTCGTACGCAGAATATGAACCAAGAAAAATTGAGAAATGTGGAAAATCAATGAAATGGTACGCTTCGAAAAAAAAAGATTTAATTTTCCGGATAAAATGGCTACAGATTGCGATACAAAAAAACTTTTTATTTTATTTTCAAAAACATTTAGGGTCATGTTTTAGGCAAGAAGGTTGGAAAGATTTATACCGAACTTCATCAGAATCGGTCGATCAGTTTTTTAGCTATACGTCACGCCAGTTTTGAAAATGCAATTTAGAAGAACTCCGCCATTTTTAAAGATCAATTTTAAAAACCATGTAACAGCCAAAAGTAGTAATAAAACATGCCCTGAGTTTTAAAAATGGTCAAGAAATCTCTCCTTAAAAAAAAAAGCATGAAAATCGGCAAATTTTTTCCTCGCCTAAAGGTATCTCAAGCCTGCAGGCACGCCAAGCATGCATGGGAGCTACAGACCCAGGGAAGAGTAACAAAATTCAGAAATTCTTGAATATGTGGCGTGACATTTAGACCAAGACTCAAACTTCCACGTGAAATTGTCTTTTTTTTCCAATGTACCTTTGATCATTATATCTAACAAGGAACATCACTTAACGGCTTATCACTGCGTAAAATTGTCAAATAATCGATTTTTTTTATTATCCGATAGTATACACGGTTATAAACGTTCTGTCCAATTTTTAGATCGAAATTCGAATTATTTCGATCGCTACAGCCTTTCTTAGAAAAAGTGATTGGAGCGTCAAATCCCGCACTCCAAACATTAAACGCGTTTTTTTCGGAATGGTGTTTTTCAAAACGGTGGCCACTGTCAAACGAAGAGTTTTCAAGCTATCCGTTTGAAATTTTAACAGAACATTCTTCACGTCATTCCTTATGTTGCTATGGAAGTTTTTTTTAATCTTTCTATTTTTTCACGAAAAACTGTCGAACAAAAGGCTAAATTTGATACTTTTTGTTTAAACTGCCGCCATTTTTTCAAATTTCACTTGTAAAAAACCTCCATAGGAACATGTCGGCTTTTCTACAGATTAATAATCATTTTGAAATTTTTGATTTAGATAAAATTTGCGGCCGCAATCGTGGTCACCATGGGACCATTTTTTTCCAAGCAATTTTTCCCAAATAAAAACAATATTAAAAAGTAAATCAAATAATTAAAAAAAATAATAATTTTGTATTCTTTATCGGCCCTTCAATGTGGAAAAAAAACTATTAGACCGATAAGCTTATCCTATCCACCTAAAAAAAAGCGAAGATCGGCTATTTTAGGGTGGTCACACTGTAATGATCCCTTAAGTGTCCGGTGTCGATTTTGTTGAAACTCATATATGTGATAAAGTATTGAAAACTATTAGACAAGTACTTCTGTTTATCTGCGGACAACGGTTTTAAGGGGGAAAACCACCCCTCAAAGAAAGGCGTGTCGAGGGGTGGTTTTGCAGTTCCACCCACAAGCACTCAACCGATCTGAATGAAACAAAAACCAAAATTCTTCTAATGTAAAGCCATGAAAAATCCGTTATAGAAAAATAAAAAAATAAATGAATTAAGGGGTGACACGTCTCCCTTTGAGGGCCCGTTTACCACCTTAAAAATGTTTTTTCCGCATACAAAAAAAATCCGTGTCTAATAGTTTTCAGTCAAATCGAAGGCGGGATATACATTTACAACGATAAAAAAATCGATTTCTTTTTTTTTCTTTAAGGGAAAAACCCCCACTTGCGATTCTGAAAAAATCGATTTTGTTTTCATTGCATTTTTTTGAAGTATAAGTATCTGACAATATGTCCTGAAAATTTCAAGTCGATCCGAACAAAATTGACTGAGATATGAGTGTTGAAAGAGAAGAATCCGCGTTGAAAGAGCGTTGAAAGAGAAACTTTAAACGCGTTTTTCTCAAAATGGCATTTCTGAAGTCGGTGACCAAGATTACTCGAACACTAATGAACCGATCTTCTTGAAATTTTGCAGGCTTATTCAATACATAAAAATGTAGTCTTTAATCGTTCGATTTTTTTTTCGAAAAAAAATTGCCGTTTTATAGCCAAAAAACGGCCGTTTTTTTCGTTAAAATCGAACCATTAACTTTGACTGGCCGCCATTTAGTGAAAAATGAATATTTTTTAAAATCCTTCGATTAAAGACTAGTTTATACTTATATTTGACTAAATCCATCCGCATTTTTTTTCAGATGATCCACTTCGCCTCAATGTTGGTCACCGCAAACCGTGTATATAAAAACATTATTTCATTGACGGCCATTTGCCAAACAATGTAATGGCCAATGGCCATTTGACGGCCATTTGCCAAACAATGTAATATTTTTCAATAAAAAAATTACTGAAAGTTCTTCAAGATGTGTTCTTTAAGATGGTAGATTGATCGATTAAAAAACTTTTGTAGTTTTCTTTAAAAAAATTCATGAAAAAGGCCTTTTTTTGCGCTACAAGTGGGGGTAACGCCTTAAACGATAGAGCTATATATGTAGAATATTTTCAAAGTTTCACAGCGAAATTCGAAAAACTTTTAACGTTGCAGCCTGTCAACGCTGTGCCTCACCGCTCGGATTCGGAGCGGGCGTGAACTTCAAACGCATTTTTCTCAAAACTGCATTATCGAAATTGGCGTGCAGGATTACTCGAAAACTATTAAGCCGATTGAGTTGAAACTTGGTAGAAATATTGATAACATTGGTACCTTCTACTTGACAGGAATTGTTTTCGAAAAATTGAAAAAAAACTACTTTTTTCTCCACATTTTACACAAATGTTTTGTGAAATGTTGATTTTTTTGCAAATGCGTGCCATTTTCTTAAATTTGCATTTTATTCATTTTAGTTACCGTGACATAGAACTACACATGTTCTAACTGAAAAATTGTTTGAACTTTTTTGGAAATCAAAGTCTACGGGAAGCTAGACTGCACGCCGATTCGCAACTCCCGCGGCGACCTTGCTGTAACAATCTGCCACAGCTCCGCCACTTTGATGATGAATTAATTTGAAAAAAATTGTTTTGTATACTTAAATATACTATTAAAGTATACCTAAAGTTTTATAATTGTAAAATAATTATCTCTTATTTTTAAAAATCCCTCAATATTGCTTATTTTTTTCCTGTCTAAACGTATAGCCTTAAGGCCTTAAGCCACTCCAGAGGCCGAAAAATAGACTTTTTGGGGATTTTTTCCAGAAAAACTACAAAATAAATCGAGATTACAAAAAAGGGTGTTTATCATACATATCAGTGACTGTATACAATCTTTTTTTTTAAGCGATTAATTTCAAAATAGCGGCTGTGCAGCGTTTATCTCAAAATTGCATTTTTTAATTGGCCGAAACATAACTTAGACAATTTTCAACCGATTCACTTTAAATGGTGAATATATCTTGAAAACTACATTGTCTATGGAAGTACGTAGGATTTTTTTTATATTGCATAGTTCATTTGTTATTAAGGCGTTACCCCCACTTGTAGCGCAAAAAAAGGCCTTTTTCATGATTTTTTTTAAAGAAAACTACAAAACTTTTTTAATCGATCAATATACCATCTTAAAGAACACATCTTGAAGAACTTTCAGTAATTTTTTTATTGAAAAATATTACATTGTTTAGTGGCAAATGGCCGTCAATGAAATAATGTTTTTATATACACGGTTTGCGGTGACCAACATTGCGGCGAAGTAGATTATCTGAAAAAAAAAATGCGGATGGATTTAGTCAAATATAAGTATAAACTAGTCTTTAATCGAAGGATTTTAAAAAATATTCATTTTTCACAAAATGGCGGACAGTCAAAGTTAATGGTTCGATTTTAACGAAAAAAAACTTTTTTTTTCGAAAAAAAAAAATCGAACGATTAAAGACTACATTTTTATGTATTAAATAAGCCAGCAAAATTTCAAGAAGATCGGTTCATTAGTGTTCGAGTAATCTTGGTCACCGACTTCAGAAATGCCATTTTGAGAAAAACGCGTTTAAAGTTTCAATTTCAGTTTACACGAAGAAAATATTTTTTTCATCGCAAGTGGGGGTAACCTCGTAACAGTTATCTGACGATTTTTTATGCAAATTTTTCACTTTCCACTTTAGAGATGTGCCATTTGGGCAAAAATCAATATATCGAAAAAATCCTACGTACTCTGTAGCAGTTATTATATATAATCGAAAAAAATTCATTGACTCATTATAATTCAAAAATTACAGGAGCTGTTTGTCCGGCCGTGGACCCTGGAAAACGGAGACGTAATCGCAAAAACGCAGCACAGCCGCCATTTTGAAATTAAGTGCTTCAAAAAAGTTATTGTAAACAGTCACTGATATGTATGATAAACACCCTTTTTTATAATCTCGATTTATTTTGTAGTTTTTCGGAAAAAAAATTCCCCGAAAAGCCTATTTTTTCAGCCTCTAGAGTGGCCTAACCCCTTAAGTGATGTTCCTTGTAAGACTGAAGCACCGTCTCCTAAGAACGGATGCAAAACTACTGCATATTAAAACTCATTTTTGTACGACTTAATGGATCGATGCCAATTTTTTGCAGGCAGACTTATAACAAACGATTAATCGATCAAATTTTTGTCGCATGACATCACGACGGCAAGTCTCCCATACTATATGGCGCTAACAAAAAAAGTGATCCGCTCTACTTTATCGCTAAATTCCATCGAGTTCACGGTCCATTCGTCGTCGAGCAAACAAAGTGCCCGGAGTCGAACTTAGCGTTATTTCCCTACGAAATATTGCGGGATGAGCGTTTCACAAGGACGCACACGATGTGGAAGCGCGTAAAAAATAAATGAATGAAAGAAAAAAGAACGATAGCGGATAGTGGTTCGGTTTAATTATAGCACAGCATCATCGTCGTATGAAATGATACACTTTTGTCTGCTGCGAGCTGCAGCAAGAGGGGACGGAAGTTTCTTTTATCTGACAAAAACAAAATAGAACAAAAAGCCTCAAAGACGTCACTCCGTGATTTTTAATGCTTTTTCTTTTTTTTGTCCCTTTCTCGCTTTTCCTTTTGATTCGATGATTTGCGACACCGTGAAAAGTAAAATGGAATACCAATCCCTCTCATGCATAAAGTGTGAGGCGCCTTATTTCGGATTTACGAATATCTCGCCAAATGTGTCGACACTGGAATGAAAAGTTCCTAGAATGTTGTTTGGGGTTGAAGGGCACTTTGCTGGGGTTAATGTTCTTTCAGGTGTAAGCGTTCGGAATCCATCGAGGCCATCTCCGTCTTTCAAAATGGCCCCGGTTGATTCACCTGGGGTTATAAATGCGAAACCAGAAATCCAATGGCCCATGTTTGCCCTTGGATGAACTTGGAAGCTGCGGTGAAAGCTTTTTATATTGACAGGCTACACCTAGCTTGTGGCCGGCAAAAAGGGGGCTTTTGGTGATTTTTTTTTCAGGGAACACGTGTGCATGTTTTTGAATTTTTTTTACGTTAAAGAGTATGGTTTTAAGTATCTTTTGCGATTGTGTGTTGAAAAATATTGCGTTTTTGTGTTGAAAAATATTATGTTTTCCGGTTGAAAATATTGTGTTTTTGTGTTGAAAAATATTGTGTTTTTGCGTTGAAAAAAATTATGTTTTCGTGTTGAAAAATCTTGTGTTTTTGTGATGAAAAATCTTGTTTTTGTGTTTTTAAAAATTGAGTTTTCATATTGAAAATAAAAAATTGTGTTTTTGCGTTAAAACTAAAATATTGTCTTTTCGTGTTACAAATAAAATATTGTGTTTTTTTATTGAAAAAAGAGGAATTTTCGTGACTTTTTTTTTTGGGAAACGTTTTGAAGTTTTTGATTTTCTTTCTTTCCACATTAAAGGGTATGGTTTTAAGTATCTTTTACGATTTTTGTATTGAACAACATTTATAAATGTGGTAAATACAATGGTTTGTGCAGAGCACTTTTTGAAAAACGTTCTTCGCGGTGACGACTTCTGCTCGGAAACAAATCATTCGAAATAAAAAGATCAAACGCATTTAGTTTTTGCATGAAATTATCCAGTGCTTGGACGAAGGAGTTAATAAAATATTGATTTTTGAAAAAATGACCGCGCTCCGAAGTGAAAGAATTGATTTTCGGTGAAAAAACGTTCTATTCTCGTTAATAAAAAGAAAACTGTGCATCGAAAAAAAATTCCTTCGTCCAAAGACTGCGTTTTTGTATGTAGAAAAAGCTTGTAAAATTTTTGGTTGATCGGTGCATTAATTTTCGAGTGAGCGCGGTCACCGTTCTTGCAAAAGTCATTTTGAGAAAAGGGCATTTGAAGTTCGCCGGTTCGCAGAACCTATCTATAAACGCTCATAATTCCCTTCATTTTGAATGGATCGACTTGAAATTTTCAAAGAATATTTTTCAAACGTTATATTTTGATAATTCGTCGAAATCCATCGATATTTAAAAAAAATATTAACTAGGTGAAATCCCCTTTAAAGAAGATTTACAGCTCTGATAGAATTAAAGACTTGCATTTGTTGTTTCGTGCTATGCGAGCCTGGCTAAGAAAAGTAGTTTCATAAAAACTCTCATTTCAAAAAAATTAACACGACCTTTATATACTTTCCTCGCCTCCACCTGGAACAAAATTTAAGGGGTTGTGCCTAGTTGTAAAAGTCGAAAAATCACTTCTTTCCAAGCCAATATATTTTGACAGTGTATCATCTCATAAATCCTGCCTGGAAATTTCAAGGTGATCGGAGCCTCATTTAAAACTTTAAAAGCTTTTTTTTCGACAGTTCGTTTCCAAATTCGGTGAGCAGAATATATAAAAAAAACTACTGCATCGATCTTTCAGAATTCTCTTGAGTTTTTCTAGGTGTAGAAATATAATATTTGATCGAAGGATGTTTTTTCCGATGTATACTCTCGATTTGATAAACGAAAAATGCCCATCTTTTGCCCAAATGAAAAACAGTCTTGAAACGAATGATAAATTCTATTCTATGGTGGATATATATATAGAATAGAATTTACATACATTGGTTTTTTTGGGGCCGGGTTGAAATTCCGAACTTTGACCACTCCGATGGTTTGAAATTCCGAATTTTAATGTTCCGAAATTCAAAATGGGACCGGGTTGAAATGCCGAACTTTGAATGGTCAGAACGTTCAAAACTCCGAAAGAATTTTACACGAAGGACTAAAACTCCGAAAATCTTAACATCGTCAAAATAATTCGGCTATGGAAGTTTTAAAAGTTTCAACATTTTCAATAAATCGACGAATTATTTCAAGAATTTCTGTTTAATTAAGAATTGATTTTGCGTCAATTTTGAAATTTGTCTAGACAATGTTATACATTCTACATCATTTACAGTCAACTGTGTAAACTTTCGCTGGCATGATCTTGACATGAGGGCCGGGTTGAAATTCCGAACTTTGAATGCGCCGACGGTTTAAAATTCCTAATTTTTATGTTCCAAAATGACAAAGTTCCTCAAGATTATGCCAGCGAAAGTTTACACAGTTGACTGTAAATGATGTAGAACGTATAACATTGTCTAGACAATTTTCAAAATGGACGTAAACTCACTTCTCAATAAAGAAAAATGCTTGAAATAATTCGACGATTTATTGAAAATTTTGAAACTTTCAAAACTTCCATAGCCGAATTATTTTGATGGTGTTCAGATTTTCGGAGTTTTGATCTTTCGGGGTAGTATATTTTCGGAGTTTTGAGCGTTCTGATCATTCAACGTTCGGAATTTCAATCCGGCCCCGTTTTTTTTACATACATAGATTATTCTAAATAATTGATCATTTTTACATACAGTGATTATTCTAAATAATAGATCATATATGGATAATAATAAAAAGAATAATAATAGATTTTGACATACAGTGATGATTCTAAATAGAATCCGATGGTCGATACAAAAAATAAAATTAATCATTTGTTTCAAGACTGCATTTTTTATTTCATTTTTAATGATAAAACGCAAAGACGTTCTCGCCAACCTAATATTTGTACACAAAC
Source organism: Ophion ellenae (assembly GCA_963210295.1). Classification (NCBI taxonomy): domain Eukaryota; kingdom Metazoa; phylum Arthropoda; class Insecta; order Hymenoptera; family Ichneumonidae; genus Ophion; species Ophion ellenae. The sequence continues at coordinate 37,746,740 of OY723391.1, read as the reverse complement.
AAATTACAGTATTCTTCAGATGATACTTTTTCAAAAACCTCATTTTTGAATAAATTTATCATGACGATTTTATATTTTTTTAAATTGCAAAAATGATCTGTTTTCGACTGTTACTAGGCATAGCCCGTTAAAAAAACGCAGGCCCTTCCAAACCGATGGGCTCCGATCGTTGACTTTTGGCTCTCGCCTCGCTATTCACCGAGACATTTGCGGATGTGAAAGGGGGCGTCGCACCCTGTATACGTTGAATTCTCTAATTCCGAAAAGGGACGAAGGCGTATTCGCCGAGCTTCTCGCGTACGTTGCATTGTTCGAATGCATTTATACATCGTATATCGTACCTCCACGAGTTCCCCGCATCTTCTCGGTCCCCTCGGGCGAGAGTTGCAGCACGCGTGCATAAGCCTCGAACAGTGTCTCGAATGCTGCTCCCATCGTGCATGTACCAGTACAGACATCGTGTTTTGTCACGGGTGCACAATAGTGCGCGATTTTTTTTTTTCTCATTTTTATCCAGGGAACTTGTCGTCTTGTCGTGTAAACTTTGAACTCTTCTTCGGGAAGGCGGGGGAGGAGGCTCTCCACGAAGCTCGTTGGATAAAATTAATTATCCGATGATAACGATTCCGGGGCATCGGCGGTTCTTTATCGAAGAAAGAAATTGGCACGCAATTGCGATATCGCGCAATATACGCGGACCTCTAAAAACTCGTCTGCGACTGTTCGTTCGCAACATTGCCAATATGCATTGAGAGAAAAGTCCATGGTATTTACAACAAACGCCCATGGTAAAAGAGCGGATAGTAAAATTCGTTATAGTTCATTGACACCGCAATCGTAATATGGAAGGGGATGTCACTCTTTGGAAACTTCAAATAATCGATTTTTTGATAAATATTTACAAGTGGGGCTCCAGCTAGAAAAGGGGTTTAGAAATTTTGTACCGAGTCGATGTATTTCAGGACACTTTGTTTATAATATTCAAGTCGGGGGAAGACAATTTCAACCCTTACTTCACAACCTAAACAAACCCAAACAAACGCACTTCAAAAATCGAATATTTTCCGGAAATATTTTTTCTTTCTTAATGTAATACCCCTCCCCCGTCATAAAAAAAAAACATTTTCATACGGCAGAATAGCCCCGAACACTTGAAAAAAAATTTTGAGCCGATTGAGGCTGGAATATAAATAATGTAAATATTTATTAAATATTTACAATATTGAAAAAAACTTGTAAATATTTACCGTTTTTTTGCATATTGTTATAGTGTGAACTTTCAAGAATATTTTGAGACCAACTGGAGCCCGAAATTCTAAAAATTGACGAAGCTACACCTATTTTAGTGGAACAGTGTGCGTTGGGTTCACCACGATTCTACATATCTTGATACGGCGAGATTGATATGTTGAGTAACTTTCACACTATTGACTTGAGATTGCACAGTTAACGTTCAAACAGCAGTCGTTTTCAATTCACGATCGCATTTTTTAATAGGATGAACCATTTGTTAATACCAATGACTTCAGCATGATGTTTTTCAAGAGAAAAATGAGGTTTTCTTTGGAGAAGCTGTCATTTTTCGTATTTTTCAAAATTTCGAAAATTGGATCGTGAACCCATAGCCAGTTGGATACATTTGACGACAATTTTTGTTTTGTTTTCGTTTCAGATTACATTTGAGCCTGATTGAGATCCCGCCGTTTCGGACCTCGCCGCTGGAGGACTGCAACGCCAACTGCAGCACCACGAACACTTTGGAAGATTTTCTTCCGAAAAAATTACATTGTAACCACAAACATGTGTACAACATGCTGGAAAAAAATTAATTTATTCCAACCAATGTGTTACTAGAAAAAAATTCATCATTCTGACCCTTTAAATTGGGCGTCGAGAGAGGGATACCCCGTTAACAGGACTATAAGCGAAGAGTATACCTAATATATAATTACCTAAGATATAATTACCTAATATATAATTACCTAATATATAATACCTATACCATAATATATAATTACCTAATATATAATACCCATACCATAATACCTAAACATGCGATTTGGGTGGCGTGTTTGACTATCTATTATCCCCGAAATGATTATTCACTATTGTAAAAGGCTTGACAATAGAGATATGGTTATAATGTTGTATACTGAACGTTAGGGTTTGTTCAGTCAAACTTCTACTATAATATTCAAGTTTGTACAATTAATATGGTTAACATTAACGTTTATCGAGTATAATTTGTTATAAGACCTTATGACAAGTGACTATGCGAAAAAAATTATAGTAAGGATTATTTATAGCGAAGATGTACATCATTTGCAGTTCGAGCAACCTCAGCTTAATAGTTTTAAGGGCTCATCACAGTGTAAAATTTTCAAAAATCGATTTCTTTGGCGTTATCTGATAGTATAGACGGTTATAAACATGCTGTTCAATTTTTGGGGAGAAATTCGAAAAATTTCGTCCGCTACAGTTTTTTTTTTGAGATAGCGAATCGAGCAGCAGCATTCTGCACTCGGAACATTAAACGCGTTTTTCTCGAAAGGTCATTTTTCAAACCAGTGTACACTCTCAAGGTAAGATTTTTCAAGCTATCCGTCTCAAATTTTCACACAACATTCTTTACCTTACTATGGAAGCTTTTTTTAAACGAAAAAAGGTAGAAAAGTAGGCTAAATTTGAGACTTCTTTTTTAAAAACCCCGCCATTTTGTCAATTTTGATTTTTTTAAACCTCTGTAGCAAGGCAGCGGATTTCCTACTGATTAATAATCTTTTCACAAATTTTGTTTCAGATAATATTTACGGTCACAACCGTGTACACCGTGAGGACTCATTTTTTTCGAAGATATTTTCAACCATTAGAAAAAATGTAAAAAAATAAACGTTGAAAAAAATATTTTTTGTTCTTCATGAGTGCTTTGATTTGACATAAAAAAATCAGACTGATTAGCGTATTTTAACTATGGAAAAAAAATCGCAAAAATCAGCTATTTTTCGGCCCGTTACCCTGTGATGATTTACCCCTTAAGCTTAATTACCCTGTGATGATTTACCCCTTAATTTACGCATGTCTCACAAACTGTTACATAGTATTTTTTTCTTGCATTGCAAAAATAGGATATCAGTTCAACACTTCTTGTAGTTCACCTTCTGTTCTTGTAGGACACACATTACTATGCATTTAGCAGGTCGTATCATATAATATGGTATAAATCACTATTATATGGTACAAAACTATTGCAAAACGCCAAAAATCCATTTAAACAGTGGCTCATATTATAAAACAAAAGATCTGTGCAATATTTGACCTAAATCGCAGGTAACAGTTATTCGGAAGTACAGCCGGAATTACTTTCGTCTCTTATGCCATATATGTGCTCAAGATGTCAAAAGTACTCGGTAGCGTAGTGGCAGCGTGCGTAGGATAGGCAGAAGGTAGGCAGTTAGGTTCTAGGTTCGATTCCGATTGGGCGAAATATTTTCTTCAAAATAAATCATTACAGGAGGTCGGGGAATGGCGAATTATAATTAAAAAATCATCGAGGTCGAACTCTCAGTTGCGTATTTTATTTTATTTCGGATTTATGAAATATTCTATGCATTTAGTAGACGGGCATTGACGCCTTGTACCAACACTTGAATAACACACCAAATACGCATGTAGCAGGTCGTACATTGTAATATGGTACAAATCACTATAAACATCGTCGCAAATCACAGGCAATATTTTTAATCAACGTATATATATTTCAGTTTACCATTAGAATCTTGGGGAAGTAAATTTTTTATAGTATCAGGGAATATCCATTTTATGAAAGCCTACTATGTTATATAGCATTGAAGAATAAACGTATGTTTGTGAGATTGGTGGTTGCGGTTAACATATGTGCATAAATAATCAATGAGCAGTACTATAATTTTGGCAGTAACCATGGCTATAAAATATTATTGTCCCCTCAGGGAATGATAAAAAGTAGTTAAAATATGGTTGAGAACACCATACATTTCTCTCAGTGTGGCGAATTAATTGTGTGCCTAATTCGCAACGAAGTTTGTGTCTCAATTATTTATTTTCCATTTCTTTGGCCTCGATGGAAGGATCGTGACGCGGCCTTTCCATCACAAGCCGCGCGTTGGTACCGTGCTGTAATAAGGTTGTCGACTCGGGCTTAACTTATTCAGCCTGTACGGATAGAGTCGATTAGTCTCGCGCCCGACTCCCCAGGGACGCCCTAGAGTCTCTGAATTATTTATAAAATATTCTAAAATCGTCAAACCGTCTAATAATTCGATTCGTGTCCGCGCGCTCACGTTTACGACACCGTAGCGCGGTTCTTTTTTTTCGAGAATCTCCGCCTCGTACACGTAATCTATTATTTAATAGCTTTTCGCATTGGCCTCTAGAATCAAATCGAAGGCGCTGCCGTCGTCTCGAGTGTCTCATCGTGTATCGATCTTTACAGAAACGTGTAGGAATTGCAAGTTGAAAATCTTCCAACGATATCAATCGTCGCGATAACTATTCTTAAGGGGCTGGGCCACAGTAAGGGGTATAAAATCATGTGCGAATTTAACAATTTTTTTTCGTATGAAAAAGTGATTCACTCATAAAATTAATTACACATCTATTCGGTATGAATATCAAGCTGTTAGAAAAAAATCTATTTTTTTTCGATGTACAAAATAGCCGACTACTAATATTTTCTTTTGTTATCTTTTTTAGGCGCTCCGCGGCGTGACATTTAGCATCCACAATTTTTTACCTCGAACAAAACACAAAAATTCTCGTCAATCTACATTAGAATACCTAAAGAAGTACGTACGGAATTTGCAAAAGATTGTTTTATTCGAAAGTTGTAGGTATTTGAACTTAAGAAATGAATTTTCAGTGAAAAATTTCGTTATAACTGCTCATAAACTGCTCATAAAATGAAAAGTTTTCGATTAATCAGAAATTCCGTACGTACTTCTCTGCGAAATGCAATTAGGAACATAACTATTAAATTTGAAGTAAATCGAGTGAAAATTGTTGAAGCTATTTGTCACGCCAATTGGAAAAAAGCTGTTTTGAGTAGTTTCGAATGTCGGCCATTTTGTAGACCGAAAAAAAATATATATTTTTTTCTAACAGCTTGATATTCATACTAAATAGATTTGTAATTAATTTTATGAGTAAATCACTTTTCCATACGAAAAAAATTGTTAAATTCGCACATGATTTTATACCCGTTACTGTGGCCTAACGCCTTAACAGGAAAGAGAACGTATTCGTGAGGAGAAGTAGAGAAATCATTTTGTTACAATTCTGTTCATTTTAGGGAGGGGGAGAGAGAGAGAGAGAGAGTGAGAGAGAGAGAGAGAGAGAGAGAGGCATAACTTTTAGACAACAAATTACATATAAAGAATGAGAATAAAGATATAAAATAAACAACAAATAAGTTGAAGTAAATAAGGAAGGGTGACAAAGCATAAAGAAAGAAGCTGTATAAATAAAAAATGGCATAACAAAACATAAACAGAAAAGCTATACAAATTAAAAATTTAAAAATGCCATACCGAAACATAAGCAGAGAAACTTACATAAACAAAACACATGGAGAAAAGATATATAAGCAAAAACAACATTTAAAAACATAAGAAGAAGAGCTATCGAAATAAAAAATATAAATAAAAAAGTGAAGAAGAGAGTGAAGTAGAGACTCACCAGCTCAACATATGATCAAAGAGATGCGCAAAAAGTCTGCTCTTGAAAATAGCATATTCTGTTGAGCATAATAGTAGGGAGGGAGAGAGAGAGGTTTGATTTTTTATTTATGCCTCAGCTACGACGTAAAGTACGCATGTAACAATACAGATGATAAAAACACCAACAATAGTAGCAGTAATAACAGTAATATTAACAATAAAGCAGAAATTGAAGTAATAATAACAATAAAGTTACAAATAAGGTATGTTAAGAGAGTAAGAGAGGGGAGAGATGGGAAGAGGGCCTTGGAAAATACCTTCAAGCAACTTAGAATATAATGAAAGTAGCAAAAAAATTAACGCAATCCGAGTAAACTTACACTGAAAAAAAAATTCGTTCATCCATCCAAGATTCAGTTGGTTTAACAAAATGTATCTTTAAATCCGTTCAACTTGATTTTTGGTTGGCATAAAACATGTTATGTCAATCTAACTGATAGTTTTAGTAGTGTGAACGGTAGCTTATTTAGCATGTCTGAGCAACTGTTAAAACAACAAAATTTCGGGACAACAAAATGCATTTTGCACATTCAACGATTTTCTTTTTTCAGTGTATAAGTTAGGCTACTCAAAAAATTTGACAAAAATCTTTCGCCGCTTGAGGCAACTCGAATTAAAGACGAAGGTCCAACATATGGTGCAGGAATCGCAGATTGAAGGTAAACTTATGATTACAACGATAGAACTGCCAATAACACTTTAAAAGCGTTTTTTTCGAAACTGTTTTTTATAACGGTATACATGATTTCTCGACATCCAATGAACGGATTAACTTGAAATTTGGTACACTTATTCAATGTAATAAGTCTTGATTGACGTTTTTTGCCTTAACATTTTGTTTCATTGATTATTAACAATAATGTCATTTTTCCTCGAAGAATCGAAAGAAAAATCGATTTTTTTCTCATTGTTGAAAAAGGATAACAAGAAAAGCTCGGTCAAGTCTTAGCCCATATTATCTTCGTTAAGAGAGAAAAAACGCGTTTTTTAATTTCAGATCAACTGGGGGCTAAAATGAAGTACACCATTGGGCCCCTCATTATAAACATTTTCAATGAAATTTGTTGCTGGACCTTGTTAATGTACATACAAATAAATGGTCAAACGATTTTTCAATCATCTTACTTATTTCTTCAACTTTTTTTTTAATGACACTGATTTTGGCTTCGTCACAGTAGCCTAGCCCTTTTACAACGTTAAAGTTTGCATCGTTTGAATGCACCGATGTTTTTTTTGTTCATTTTTCATTTATCTATTTTTATTATTATTAAAAGCCTTTTTCGCGTATTGAGGTAATAAATCTCAAAAAAAAATACGTAAACACGTTTGAGTGATTCTTCACAGCATAAATCGGTTTGAAAAATTGAGCGGTCAAAAATAGTCAATTTCCGCTGCTCCCCAACGATGCGAACTTATAAGTTTATAATTATGATATATAATATCACATATAATTAAACAATATATATATATAATTTTAACATATAGAAAATTAACTAATCATTTTATAAAATAACAAAAGAGTGCCCATGAAAGTAACCAAAGAAACTTGAAACTCAAGAATAATATCAACATAAACCGAAATATAATGAAAATGAGAATACCAAGTCAAAGTTTTGAATGGCAAATTAAAATTGTAACCGATACGAAAACTCGCATTAGAAGTAAAATTATAACAGCACGTGGAGAAAAAGAAGAAAGAGGGAGAGAGACAGATCGATGAATATCGATGTCAGATGTAACATATGAATGTACAGGTGTGGCACGTATCGTTAAAACATGTACAAATGCAATTATTCATCGAGCTTGACACCGGTGAATTGAGAAGTTTGATATTTCTCAGCAGGTGCTGGAAATACGAAACTCAAGGCTTCGACATACACGTATATTTACACACACACACAGATATGACCGATCGGGGCTACGAATATCGGTCTCAGCGTCGCTGATTCGGCGATCACACTTCGAGTGTCGGAAAAATTCAAATTCGATTATGGTGCTACATCTAGAGGCCCGAAAAAAATGGCCAAATTCCGAGTTTTCGTTCTGGCAAACGGTTGGTGAAAAAAAAAGCATTTTTCTTTAACACAAAGCTTCATATATTGAGAGCGTTAAAAAATCACCAAAAAATACAGAAAAACAACAAAAACATGGCCGTCGCCAGATGATAAAATTGTTTTTCGCGAGCTTTGGCGGTGGACAGTCTCCAGCTTAAACGGTTCATCTGAAATCTAAAAACCAAACGGGTAATTCAAGTTCACAATAAATACGAGTCGTTGACGATCGTCGATATTTAAATTAATTTTTTTCAACAACGTGGCGACGAAGCGAAACTCGAGTATATAAAAGCTATGAAAAAAGTCGCCATTTTTACGTAACCATTAAAAAATGAAGATCGATTTTCAAAAAGTGAGATCGTCAACGACCTTTAAATATTTCTCGTCGTATCTCCTGTAAATTTGGAAACAATCCATCGAGTGGTTCTCGAGATATCATGTCCACCGACTTTGAAAACGGCTTTAATGCTACCGCTCACCCGGCCGACTGTTAGAAGCTGTAGCTCATTCAATTTTAGGAATATTTCAATGATATTTTCAGGGAATATAGCTGAAAGGTGATCCTATCTCATGAAAATATTTTTGGAAGATGCAATTTTTCGACCTACTTAGGTAGATGTCGCCCCTTATGGAAACATTTCGAACGATCGTACTTTTGTGTCTGTCAATTGTCGCCTTTTCTTGTCGTTCACCTTCTGTTCTTGTAGGACACACGTTACTATGCATTCAGCAGGTCGTATCATATAATATGCAAAACTATTGCGATGCGCCAAAAATCCATTGAAGGGGAAGCACCTGAGTAAACGGCGAAAAAAACAGGTGAACTTCGCGAATTTTTATCTCAAAAACTAATGTTATGATTGGATCCGGGTTTTTTTTTATTGGAAAATATGTACATTGAGGTATGTTTAGGAATTTTTAAAAATAAATTCGTTGACTGGAAGCGATTCAAACGCGATTATCTCGAAACATAGTTTTCAAAGTTGGTGCCAGATGTATCTCGAAAACGGCTTGTCCGATTTTGTCCAAATTTGGATACAATATTCTTCGATAGTTTTTCTCGTTCGCCACGTAGGATTTTTTTGAAATGTTCTTTTTTGACGGCATTGCGACCGTTTTAATTTAACATTCGTTTTTCGTTAGCAATTACCGACGATTCTGGATTGCATACACATTGCGTGAAAAAGCAATGGTCCAATCAAATGAAAAACCCTTACGTGGCGAACGAGAAAAACTATCGAAGAATATTGTATCCAAATTTGGACAAAATCGGATGAGCCGTTTTCGAGATACATCTGGCACCGACTTTGAAAACTATGTTTCGAGATAATCGCGTTTGAATCGCTTCCAGTCAACGAATTTATTTTAAAAAATTCCTAAACATACCTCAATGTACATATTTTCCAATAAAAAAAACCCGGGTCCAATCGAAACATTAGTTTTTGAGATAAAAATTCCCGAAGTTGACCTGTTTTTCTCGCTGTTTACTCAGGCACCTCCCCTTAAACAGTGACTTATATTATAACACAAAAGAACTGTGCAAAATTTGACCTAAATCGCAAGTAACGGCTATTCGGAAGTACAGCCGGAATTATTTTCGTCTCTTATGCCATATATGAGGCATTCCACGTCACTTCAGCCAGTAAAAAAAATCCACAAATAATTTTGAAAAATCGAGTTACTTTATTGAAAAATATTCACCGAGTGTCGATATTTTTTTTAAATTTCTGCCTTTTTTCTCGTTGATTATCATTTTTTAATATTTTTCCATTCAAATAGCTGTATCTTTGGCAGGATTTGACGTATTTACATTCGTAAAAAACGAAAATGTGCGTCTTTTTCTAGCCTTCCAGAAAAAAATTAATTTAGATTTGATTGAGCAAGTCGAACGTCCGTTTCAGGGCAAAATATGCAAAAATATTTTTTTTCTCAAGGAAAGACACTCGTTATTCTATTTTTAAGAATTTCCCCGAATTGTGAATACGAAAAACGGATTTTTAGTATTTTTTATATTATGGGATTCCTAAGCACCGTAAAGTAACAGCTATTTTTATTTTTATTTTTTTTTATTAATATTCAATTGAAGAGTGTGGAGCACTCGCTGTATGTTTACCAGGTCTTTGAAATACATATGACATATATGTCATATGTATTGAAGTTTGGAGTGCTTCACACTCTTCAATCGAATATTAATAAAAAATAAAAATAAAAATACAAAGGAGCTGTTACTTCACGGTTTTTAGGAATCCCATAATATAAAAAATACCAAAAATTCGTTTTGCGTATTCACAATTCGGGGAAATTTGAAAAAATAAAATAACGAGTATCTTTCCTTGAGAAAAAAAATATTTTTGCATATTTTACCCTGAAACGGACGTTCGACTTGCTCGATAAAATCTAAATTAATTTTTTTCTGGAAGGCTAGAAAAGGACGCACATTTTCGTTTTTTACGAATGCAAATACGTCAAATCCTGCCAAAGATACAGCCATTTGAATGGAAAAATGTTGAAAAATGGTAATCAACGAGAAAAAACGTCAGAATTTTTTTAAAAATTTCGACACTCGGTGAATATTTTTCAATAAAGTAACTCGATTTTTCAAAATGACTTGTGCATTTTTTTTTACTGGCTGAAGTGACGTGGAAAGCTTCATATGTGAGCAAGATGCCATAAGTACTCGGTAGCGTAGTGGCAGCGTGCGTAGAATAGGCAGAAGAAGGCAGTGAGGTTCTACGTTCGATTTCGAATCGGCGAAATATTTTCTTCGAAATAGATCATTACAGGAGGTCAGGGAATGGCGAATTATAATAAAAAATCATCCAGGTCGAGCTCTCAGTTGCGTATTATATTTTATTTTGGATTTATGAAATATACAACACTTGAATAACACACCAAATACGCATACAGCAGGTCATGTCTTATAATATGGCACAAATCACTATAAACCTCGTCGCAAATCACAGGCAACATTTTTAATCAACGTATATATATTTCAGTGCACTATTGGAATCTTGGGTAAGTACATTTTTGATAGTATCAGGAAATATCCATTTTACGAAAACCTACTATATTATATAGCATTGAAGAATAAACGTACGTTTGTAAGATTGGTGGTTGCGGTCAACATGTGTGCATAATTCACGCAACTGCTAAAATATCATTAAGGTAGTTCCTCTGCGAAAATCTCAACCAAAAGTTTACATACCATGTTCATGTTTAAAAGATTGATAATTGGTTTAATTAGTAATGAATAAAATTAAAAACTACGCAATGTTGACTCGGTACTCGTAGATAATACGATGGATATCATTTATTGCCGTAAAATATATTTTGTATTGTGTTTTTGATCGACCATTGCCAGTAAACTTTTTGCCGGGACTGTCCAGGCTTTGCTCCAATTGTTTTTTTTTCCAGGCTTTGCCAGGCTTTGCACCAAAATTGTGAAGCCTTCTCATGGTTATATCTTGGAAACTAGATGGCGAATAATTCTCATTTTTTTTCACATTATTCGTGATATCTTACTGTAGCTTATCCTCGTTTTTTATCAATTTCTTAATTTTAGTTATGACAGTAGAATTAGTGATGCTCTGTTTGCCCATCATAACGCATTTGTTACGTGTAAACCAAGCCAACTTTAAGTGTAAATATCTCAGGTTTGGGGTGGTCAAACTTATTCAAATTGCACAGATGTTTGGATAATGTATTAAATAACGTATATGTCAAATTTCAACCATTTCTTAATTCAACTCTTCTGTGGAGGTACTACCTTAAGCAGTACTATGCTTTTGGCAGGTCTTACTTTTGTTTCTCTCCATTGTCGCGAAATATCGTTGAACTTTCAAACGCGTCGCACGATTTCCGTAATAATCGATCTAACAATATCGTTACAAAGTTATGTGCAGCTTGACACGTGCTCGAGAATCATCGAAGCACAGTCGTTGTACAAGGTTTTGCTTCGTGTATTACATTACACCGTGTCGATATGTGTATACGAATCCGATAAGATAAGAGATCCACTGAAACGAAGAAGTTGAAACATTCGTCCGGAATACCTTATATAACGCACGTGTTCAATTCTCCGCGAGTTCAATGTTTCTGCTTGCATCGTGTTTAATTGAGTCTCGCCTTATCTCGCAGCTCTATGAGGTGTCGCTTTGTTGCCTCGACTAATCTCCTCGACGACCGATTCGCCTATCAGCTTGAGAACATCGTCTCTTTCTCTCTTTCTCACCTTTTCTTCTGGTATAGGTGATGGTGAACTTTGTTTTTCCACAGTCTATGCCACATGCCTCTTTTCATTGCGAAATACTGCGGTAAGACAGCTTGGAAAATTGACTATGAGGTCAAGGTTTACGCGTGCTACTTGGGTGGGGGCGCGTTTTCATGAATTGCGGTTGAAACTAAGGGGGAGACCTTTCCTTTAGACGAGGAAAAAATTTGCTGATTTTCAGGATTTTTTTTTTTAAGGAAAGATTTCTTCACCATTTTTCAGACTTAGGGTTCGTTTTATTACTACTTTTGGCATACGTGATATTTTTAATTTTTATTTATCTTACATGGTTTACATTTATCTTGCATTTTTACTTTTATTTATCTTACAAAAAAAAGAAAGTATTTGAGGCACCTTAATCCTGTGATCCTGGGTCGTTTTCGTTTTTACTTTTTTTTGCGTTTTTTTATGAAATTTGGGATACATCATTTTAACCTTATTGTCTAAAACATGATCATTAAAAAAATTCAAAATAACAAAAAGGATTTTTTATTGAAAAATGTAGGCGTTTCTTTCGGAAAATTGAAGATTTTTGTTTCAAAGCGTACCATTTCATTGATTTTCAACATTTCTCGCTTTTTCGCGGTTCATATCCTGCGTATGAGTGTTAATGGAAGAAAAAATATTTTTTTTTTCAGTTTAATCCCGCCGACGCTGTGGGCCACGCCGTCTGACAACAACCGCTGCAACCCGTTTAGAAGAGCGTGCCCTATCTCCGCCACTTTTGAAGATTAATTTTAAAAGTACCATGTAACAGCCGAAAGTAATAATAAAACATAAACTAGGTTCTCAAAAATAGTGAAGGAATCTTTCTTTCAAAGAAAAAAACATAAAAATCAGCTTCTTTTCCTCGCCTAAAGGTATCTCCCACCTTAAGGGTTTTGCTGGGTGAAAGACGCGGAAGGGGGATTACTTTTCGAAAGAAAAACCGGTAACTAGAAATGATGCACTTGAAACGTCGATTCCATTCGGGTCTGCATAGGCTTGAGGACCAAAAAACAGATAGGATTGAAGTTTTTACATCGTTGGAATGCAATCAAAGTGATTATTGTTCAATTACTCGAATTTCTTTTGGCAAATCTTCGTTACGAGAGAATCTCAATAATTTTTTGGGTCGCTTATTTAGATATCTAGAATTTAAATCTGCAATGAAATGTTTTATGAAATAACAAAAATAAGGAAATAAAAATATGAAAAAGAACTTTCGTTGAATTCCAACGATGCAAGCTTCAAGACCATAAAAACAGATCGGTTTTCAATTTTTTTTTCTGACGAGAGTATGGGAGTGGGGAGGTCGGAATTTTACACGCAATCAATGCATAATCTTGCCCGGTTTTAGTTTTTTTCGTATTAAAAAATATTCATAAACAATGGAGTTATTATTATTTTAACAAAGTGCCGTCGTTGCTGCATGGCCAATCGGTAGAGGAAGTTCTGGTAACTAGAATATCCGATATAGAAAATAAAAAATTGTACTTTAGGTGTAATAATTAAACTTTCGTATGACCGGAAGCTTTATTGAAATTATTGAAATTAAGGAAATGGCAAATTGTTGGAAAGAAGTTCGATTTTCGATCAAAAACATCTTCTACCGTTTGTTATTGACAAATGGACAGAGATATCGCAAAGTCATCTGGTTACACGATAGAAAATATTATAAACTAGGCTCTGTCCGAATTTGCAGTGAATCGGACGAATAGATTTTGAGATACGACCAACACCGTTTCGTAAAACGTAGTTGAGAGAAAAACGCCAAAGAAAAATGTCGTTGAATTTTGCATCGTTGGAATGCGACGATTTTTTTTGGTTCTTTCTTTTTTCATTTCTTTATCTTGATGCTTATCCAGAGCCTTCTGTTTTGCAAATTGAGGTCGCAAATCTCTGATAAAAATACATTTAAAAGTTTGGGTGATTTTCACAGCCAAAAAAAATCGTACAATTAGGAATAATTAATTTTCGTCGCATTCAACATCATAAAGAAAAAAGGGATCCGACCCTTCGCAAAAACCGTCATAATTCGGTCAATTTTTGGAATTTTTACAAAATCTTTGTTGAAAATTAAAATTGAGATGCTAGGCTCTGATAAAACTATGCAATAAAAATCGTAATCTCGAAATTTTAAGTATATGCAGAACCCTCAAATATATATGCAAATATTAAAAAATGGTACCAAAAGAAATAATTTAAAAAAAAAACAGATATTTAATGCATATCGAAATATGAAATAATGAAAAATAAGAAAAATCGACACTATAGGGAAAAAGTTTGATTTTCGACGCAAAAACAATTTTAATTATCAGTTTTTAACGAATAAATAAACATATTTAAAAAAACATCCGGTCGCACGATAAAAAATGTTGTGAACTATGCACTTAGGACTTACACCGTTTCATAAACAGACTTTCGAAGAAAAAAAAACCCCAAAAAGGATGAATAAAAACTATGCGATAAAATTCGTATTTTCAAAATTTCTCGTCTACACAGACCCCTCACGTACAAACGCAGATATCTAAATACAAGTAATCTAAAAAATCCGCCCAAATATTGAATGCATATCCAAATACGAAATAACAAAAAAGAAGAAAACCTAAACTGGGCCCTAGACTTACAATAACATTGCACAATACTTTCATTGTGCAATAATATTGAATAACACCTTGAACCCAAACGACCAATTATGATCACGCCATAACATTGACGGCCCATAAGCATCAATGTTTTCGCGTGAGCAAGACCTCTCTAGTGTATGGCGCAATACTAATCCTACACGGTGCAATGAAAAAATATGGTGCAATAACATTTAAACTCGCTCAAGCTTTTGTTCAATCATTGCGCAATCTTAAATACTAACCCTTAAGGGGCTATACCAGTGTGACACTTTCAAAAAATCGATTTTTTTGCCTTGTTCGATAATTTATATTTTCAAGAATATCATTATTATTCATATCATTTATATCAATATCATTTTATCTTGCAAAAATCGATAGTTCAATCTTCAAACGCGTTTTTCTCGAAATGAGATTTTTCAAATTTGCTGATATTGTAACTCAAAGAGCAATTATCCGATTGACTTGACATTTGAACTGAGTACTCTTGAATATATTTACTCTACAATGACGTAGGATATTTTTGATTGGATGAAAATTGACGATTTGGCATTGAAAAAAACGACCATTTTATAGGCAAGAAAACAGACTTTTTTTCATAACTACGCCATTTTGTTAGATTTTGATATTTTTCGAAAATTCTACGTCATTGTACAGGAAATACCTTCCAGTTTAACATTTTTTCCTTTTTCGATTTCAGCTACTCAATCGGCCGGGATCATGTCAGCAGTGGAGGAACTTTTTTTGGCGCCTCCGAAAGCAGCGCGTAAGTCGCTTGGATCATAATATTTTTCTATGAAAAAATTATGTAATATAGGTCAAATACAGCCAAATATATTCTTAATTTTCCGAAACATTTAATTGGGTACTTTTCTTCCAAAAAATTCCCGAAAATCACCCAAATTTTCAGTGTTCACCCTGGTATAGCCACTTAAAGGGTTGCCCCCACTTGCGATTTTGAAAAAATCGATCTTTTTTTATTGCATTTTTTTGAAGTATAAGTATCTGAGAATATGTCCTGACAATTTCAAGTCGATCCGAACAAAATTGACTGAGATATGAGCGTTGAAAGAGAAGAATCCGCGTTGAAAGAGCGTTGAAATAGAAACTTTAAACGCGTTTTTTCTCAAAATGGCATTTCTGAAGTCGGTGACCAAGATTACTCGAACACTAATGAACCGATCTTCTTGAAATTTTGCAGGCTTATTTAATACATAAAAATGTAGTCTTTAATCGTTCGATTTTTTTCGTTAAAATCGAACCATTAACTTTGACTGTCCGCCATTTTGTGAAAGATGAATATTTTTTAAAATCCTTCGATTAAAGACTAGTTTATACTTATATTTGACTAAATCCATCCGCATTTTTTTTTTCAGATGATCCACTTCGCCGCAATGTTGGTCACCGCAAACCGTGTATATAAAAACATTATTTCATTGACGGCCATTTTCCACTAAACACTAATATTTTTCAATAAAAAAATTACCGAAAGTTCTTCAAGATGTGTTCTTTAAGATGGTATATTGATCGATTAAAAAAGTTTTGTAGTTTTCTTTAAAAAAATTCATGAAAAAGGCCTTTTTTGCGCTACAAGTGGGGGTAACGCCTTAACGGTCAAAAGCATTGCGCAATTCGTAACATTGTGCAGTATAATTGATTGTTAACGGCCCGCCTAAGCAAACCTTCTACAAAATCCCAAAAATATTTATCGGTCCTAATCGATGCTGATAGCAGCGACTCCGGTCATTAAATACTTTCAAATTCGTAAGCGCCCGTTTTCCCGCTGTTTACGGAACTACCGTACGAGTTGCACCATCTGCGGTACATAAAAGCGTAATATTCATGGGACATTTAGCGTCCGGCTGCGAGTATCCCGGTAGCCCGGGGTGGGATGATTCTCCGCGTGCATTGGTGTGCTCGCGGCGCATCGAGTGTGCCCGACTGTCCGAGCGCTTTGTACGCGAATGTACGTATGTAACGTCGTAGTTGGGTATACCGGATAGGCCGAGTAGGCTGCACGTAAGCTGCGGTAAAGAGCGTACGAAAAGTAAGCGCGATCTCTCGCGCGGGGTGTCGAGAGAAGGGCGAAGGGGCTGAGGATGGCACGAGCGTCCACCCGATGGGCGATTGAAAATACGTCGGCCAGCCTCGTGCACGATCGTCGTGTAAAGACTCGAGGGTTCGCGTTTACGGGGGGACTACTGGTTCGTGCGATAATACGAGGGCGCAAGTCGCCGCACGAGATCTCTCCTCTTCCTCGGCAAACTTTTTCCCTCTATATATACCGTATCGCCGCGCCTTGTGTTTTTATCTTCGTCTTTCTCTTTCGCGCGTGTATGGGTGAGAGAGTATGTGGGAGAGCGCGTCGGGGTTCTCGGGCTATACGCAGGCTATTTTGACGGGAAGGTCACATGACTAGACGCTCAGCCGACCGCGAGAGAAGAGCGAGAGAACGAGTGAGCGCGACGCGTACACTCGCCGCCACCCCCCACTGACATCTGGTAGGCCATGCGACTCGGCCGCGCCGTAGCTGACGATGCTGCCGCTCCCGGCTAGCGTCTGTGCGAGCCTCGGCTCCTTGTACACACGTACACACCCGGGAGGGGGGGGAGCACACGCGGGGTCGTGTGTATCGAGCGTACACTCGCGAAAACACGTTGGGCGCGACGGGGCGGAGGGAGGAGAGCGGGTTAGCGAGCGAGTTTAGCAGACGCGCCGGTGCGGGAGGGGCCGCGTCGGGGAGCGAGAGAGAACGAGGCTCGGCAGCGGGCTGGAGTGGGGGACTCGACTGGCGCGACGCCGGAGTGGGGGGGACGGGTCGTGTAGCCTCTGGAGTGGGGGGAACGGGTCGCAAAGTCGTTCGTCGGAGCGGGGGGGTCGGGTCGCAAAGCCGCGCGTCGGAGTGGGGGTAATCGGGGAGACAGATAGGTAGAGTTTACGGAGATTCCTCTCTTACCAAGAGTGTCGCGAGAGCGCACGCGCTCGCGAGCTCACGTATATAGATCGCTCGGACTCGAGCCACCAAACAATCTCACTTTATTTCACACGCAAAACTCGGACTCGTGGATCGAGGCGAAAAACATACACATCGATGCTTTTCAGGTTATGTTTGCGCTTCTGAAAGGCTTGAGAACGACAAAGGCGTGTGTTACAGAGTCGGTCGTCGTTGTGAGACGGCTGACGCGCCTTGTCTGAAAAATCGATGCGGACGAATAAGCGCGTCCCTGTACAGCGTACGAGGTCACGTACGAGGTTGCCGCTCGGAAGACGTTTTTTTTTTCGTATCGTATCGTTTGCAGACGCCAAGTGAGCCTTTTGATTTCGAACGAAATTCTCAGCACGCATTGCTACGGCTGAGAGTAAGAGAGATGCGAGTTGCGTAGATTTGCGCATCGAGCGCCGCGACACGCGACCTTTTCATTCCGAGTTGTACCGTTGTAAATGCGACGGCCGGCTTTTGCATACGTTACGTATCCGTGTACGGAGATTCATAAAACTTGAGAGTGTATACGTGGATTCGATGTCTCGCTCGGTCGCACGTCGCGCTCTCTCGCGTGGGCCGACTCGAGTCGCGACCGCGACGAGCACGGCGAGGGAGAAGGGGGGGGGAGCGACAACGCGAGACGCACGCGCGTACCGCGGGCTCCCTCGAGGGCTCGACTCCGCACTACCACCTTTACACATTTTTCTACACTCTATCCCTCTCGTATTCGTATCGCGCAGGCGAAACCAAAGGGCGTAACGATAATCACAGCCTCGCGGTGTATCGCGGATACAAAATCAAGATTACGATCTACATTCTGCACATGTTTTGGGCGGCAACGCCGAGTATCAGGCGCGTGTTAAATTTCAGATGGGCTCGCGCGGTCTATCTCAGACACGTGTGTATTCGAAGGCTCAACATTGATAGCCACCGTACACGAAACTGCGAAATTGTCAAATGTATTGGCGAAAAAAGGCTTACCAATGGGGCGAAGGACAACTTTTCGAAAGCGACGAACTATCTAGTTTTTGAGATGGCATCGATAAAATGGAGAGTGGTCCGTTATCGAGTGGGTCGTTCGGAATCTCGAATATCTCTCTCTCGCTTTCTTACTCTTTCTCTTCCCCCACCACCGCGCCGCGCTCTAACGTCTCTGCGGTCGCGCCCTTCTCGTTCTCAAGCGTCCGAAGACTCACGTATATACGTAGCAGCAAGAATGATAAAACATGGGGGAACGAGGTGGAGTGACACGAGAGAGCGCGCGCGCACGCACACACGCGCTCGAGTACAACTTCGCGTATGTACACGCGAAATAAAGCAGCGAGAGACTGGGAAGAGTGCAGTTCGCACGAGGGAGACACGGCGATCCCCCGCGAGAGTGCTCGAGCGCGAGAGAGAAAGAGTAGTCGCGTATGTGTGCCCGCACACGTACGCTATCAGAGTACGCTCTCTCTCTCTCTCTCTCTCTGCGTGTACAGCGTCATATACAGTGCGTCAAGGGCCTCTCTAGGTGGACGCTCCGTCTTCTGTGACTCGAAAGCAGAGAGAGAGAGAGAAGCAAAAAAAGCCAGAAAAACTACGCAAAAATGCGTACTCCCGCGAATGGTTCAGTGTGCCCGTTGCGTGGACGATCGATACGCCATTGCGCGACGCTTCGTGCAATGTAAAATCGCTCTTCCCCCACCCTCGAGCGAAAAAAAACGAGTCTTCCCTCCTTCCCCGCCGCCGCCGCCGCCGCCGCGAATGTCTGCGCGACCCCGAGGATTGCCCGAGAAGATATCTGTCAAAAGGCCCGCGGAGTTGCGAACGCTGCGGGAAAGAGTCGTGACGTTGGAAAAGTGTGCGTGTTTCTTCGGCTCAGTTGGCAATATATATACAACACGCACATACGTTTACTAAACGTATATATACATTGTGCCGAAACAAGATACACCGAGTTTCAATATTTTCCAATCAAGATAAGCGCGAGGCTCTTCTTTATTCCGTAATTTCGTAGTTTCGCGGAGCCTCCGGGACGCGGTCACACTTCGACGATTATTTTTTTCTCTCGCGGTGTGTGTGTGTGTGTGCTGCGCGTCTAGCGATCGTTGGCGGAGCGAATTTCACGTTGAACACGGACATGTGTTGTTTCGCAGGTCGCAAGAAAGGCCCGAGGCCCAGCGACCAGGCCACCGACCCATACCAGTGACCGAACCTGACTCTCTCGAGCTGTAGTTCTATATATACGCGTCACGTATATATACGTGTATAGAGAATTACTACTGGCCAGTGGTGCCACCGTGTTATCCCCATAACCACAAGCCCGTGAAGAGACCAGCTCAATCCATAAACCCCGTACCGGATCGCCACGAACTATAAAAGACAACAAAAAAAAAAAACACGTTTTGACGCTTCAGGATCGAGGCAATTTCTTCTCCCTCGGAATTGTCACAATCCGTGAAAATCTCGTTTTGCAAACTCTTCGACGATACTTTCGGTGCTTTTTCCGTTTTTTTTTTCTCGTTCGAATCTCCACGAAACTGCGTGCATCGTGTGCGACGACGTTTGGCCGCGTGTGTGTCTGTGCGCGCGCGCGTCGCGAGTCAATGTGTGCGTGCGTTCGCGAATCGTGACATAGAAAGACAGAATAAAGGAAAAAGAGGGGGGGTGGGGGGTAAGAAGTGCGTGTGTCGACGGATCATGGATAACGGCGCGAGCGCCTCGGTGTTTTCATCAACGTCGTCGTCGTTCCTCCCGACGTCGACGTCGTCGTCGGGAACGATAATATCACCGGAGAAACGACCAAGTTAAAGTGAGAGAGAGAGAAACGGGGCGCGCTCTAGCGTGCTCTCTCTCTCTCTCGCGCGCGCATTTCTCGTAGATTTCGCGGTTTTCTATATATATATATATGTAGCCTATGTGTCCGCGCGTGTGTGCTGTGACCGTACGCGAGTGTGCGCATGCAAATATACGGGCGCACTGAGACGCGATACGAAAGAACCGAAAAAGAAAAGAAAAAAAAAACGTAAATAGCGAAACACGCGCGCGTCGGTCATCCGACGAGATGGACCGAGTTTATCTCGGTTTTTGTCGGCGTAACGAGTCGATTTTGCGACCAGGAGGCTCGCCGATGCTAAATCACATCGAGATTCGCGTTTTTCTCCCAGTGCGCCTCACCGAACCTTCCAAGTGCGAAAACTCACGAGATACTCGCTTCGAGACTTGCCCGATAAGTAAATAAAAATGTGTATCGCCGCTGTGCGCGAGTTCTTTCGCTCGAGAGATACACGAGAGTGATCGTTTTTTGTTTTGTTTTACACTCTCCGTTGTTGATTTTTCAGCCTCCGCTGAGAAAAACAGAGTTTGTTATTGTTGCTCGTGGAATCGTCCAGTCGAGAATCTTGGGAAAGCTAGCGGTGAATAATCCGTCGTTGTTTTTCGGTGCCGAGGGAGAGGAGATTCCAACGATGGAGACACTTTTGCCGGTCAGTAGCAACACGCAGTCGTACAGTCCGCAGTTGAAGACGGTCCTGAAGACTTATCAGCTTTCGGCTGTCAAGAGTCTTCAGGGGCCGAGTTCGGCGCTGCTGGGTATGGACTGCAAAGCGCTGCGTCAGGAACAGCCCTTTCACTTCCCGTCGCTGGCGCTGGCGGCGCGCTCGCCGTGCGCTCTCGACGATCGCGTCGACAAGGATCCCAAGAAGATTACGGAGGATATCGTTTCGACGGACGCCCTCTGCGTTCTCAGGAGAGAGCCACGTTCTTCGCCAGTCGACTCGGACGACGATCCCCAGCCGGAGAAGCCCAAGATAGCGGGCGAGAAGCGTCAGCTGGAATTTCAGATTCCCATACTCACGGCGCCGGATCAAAGCTGCTCCGAGAGGTGCGAGACTATATTGGAGAACGAGAGAATATCGTGCTTCGTCGTGGGCGGAGAGAGAAGACTGTGCCTACCTCAGATACTGAACACGGTGCTTCAGGACTTTTCTCTCCAACAGATAAATCAGGTTTGCGACGAGCTCCAAATCTACTGCTCCAGATGCAATCACGATCAGCTGGAGGAGCTCAAACTGTCGGGCATTCTGCCGAGGAACGCGCCGTCCTGCGGCCTCATCACTCAGACGGACGCGGAGCGTCTTGTCAGCGCGCTCCTCAGAAGAAGCGAAGCTCACAGAGAGACGCGAATGCTCAGAGACACGGAGGACGACCCTGTCGCGGAGGAAAAGGCCAGAAACAAGAAGGACAACGGCGACGAATCACTCGGCAGATTCAAAGTTTATCACGAGTGCTTCGGCAAGTGCAAAGGCATCTTCGACGCGGACGCCTTCGCTTCCGAAGACTCTGCTTGCATCGAGTGCTTAGAGTGCGGATGCTCCTTTTCGCCTCAACGCTTCGTTCGACACGCTCACAGACCACTGGAAAATCGAACCTGCCACTGGGGATTCGACTCCACCAATTGGCGCTCTTATCTTCTACTATCCAGGGATCAACAACACTACAACAAGATCCAAGCGCTCTTTCGCAATCTCAAGGAACGATATCCCGTTCCGAGCTTCAAGAGAAAAGCAGAGGTAACTCGCGCGGGTGAATGATCGAGGAGCGAAAACTTCAGTCTTCGATGATGCTCAACGGCGCGCTCTAATGTGGGCCGGTCCTTGGAGATTAATGTTGAAGGATAGAGATTTCTGTTTTAGATGGGGTACAGTCGGAGTTGAGAAGTTTCGGGATATTTTACTGCAGCGTTTTCAGGGAAAAGATTGTTTGGTGGCCAGACGTTTTTAAATGGGGTCTTATGGAGCATGGCCAATTGAGCTGGAGGTTTGTCAGTGGAAGCAGTTACATGAGAATGAAGTTTGCATCGTTGGAATGCAACGAAAGTGATTTGTTTTTATCGCTCAAATTCTCAAAATTCTTCAACAATTTTTTTGATTATTCAGAAATGGGTTATACGAATTTGCGAAAAATATTTTGCAGAATGATGAAAATGAGGATATAAATATAAAGAGTTTCAGTTGCGTCGCTACGATGCAAACTTCAACATCATGCAGTTTAGTCGATGCGGCAACAAGAGATACTCATGTGCGAATTTAACAATTTTTTTTCGTTTGAAAACGTGATTCACTCATAAAATTTATTACACATCTATTCAGTATGAATATCAAGCTGTTAGAAAAAATATATATATTTTTTTTCGCTGTACAAAATGGCCGGCTACTAATATTTTATAAATCTTTTTTTTAGGCTCTCCGCAGCGTGACATCGACAATTTTGTACCTAGAACGAAAAACAAAAATTCTCGTCAATCTAAATTAGAATACTTAGAGAAGTACGTACGGAATTTAAAAAAATATTGTTTTATTCAAAAGTTGCAGGTATTTGCACTTAAGAAATGAATTTTTAGTGAGAAATGTTATAACTGCTCATAAACTGCTCATAAAATGAAAAGTTTTCGATTAATCAGAAATTCCGTACGTACTTCTCTGCGAAATGCAATTAGGAACATAACTTTTAAATTTGAAGTAAATCGAGTGAAAATTGTTGAAGTTATTTGTCACGCCAATTGAAAAAAGCTGTTTCGAGAAGTTTCTAGTAGTCGGCCATTTTGTACATCGAAAAAAAATGTATATTTTCTAACAGCTTGATATTCATACTAAATAGATGTGTAATTAATTTTCTGAGTGAATCAATTTTCATGCGAAAAAAATTGTTAAATTCGCACATGATTTTATACCCGGTACTGTGGCCTAACGCCTTAATGAGAGTAAATTCACGATTTTTCATGAGAGAAGCTGCTAAATTGTTTGGGTGTTGAAAATAATCTCAAAAACATAGCGGAAGTCATGGAAACTTCGGAGTCGAACTTTCAATGGAGGTATCTACGGCTTTGAATAGAAATCAGTATCCTTTAACGTTTCTTTTGTGATACGCTCGACCCTCCTTAAACTTCTGGCCGAGTAATGAAAAACGTGCCTAGAGTCTTTTACTTTATTCCAGAAGCTTTGCATCGTTGAAACAACTATGAAAATTCTTAAAAATTTGTTTTCTTCGCTTCAATAATACTTGAAATCTTTTTTGCAGATTTACGTTGCAGATCTCCAATGGGGATCGTAAAAAACGTCTGAGTAATTTCCTTACCCCAAATTCGCCGGAAGAGCGGGCGATTGGGGAATATAAATATTAAGGGGTTAGACTACTGTGACGAAAAACAGGGTTATTTAAAATAAAAATAAAATTTTGAAGGCATACGACGATAGAAAAATCGTTTGGCCATTTATTCGTTTGTGCATTGAAAAACTTGTCTACGAAATTTCGTCAAAAAATATTAATAATTAAAGAAGTTATAAAAAATCTCGTGAAGGACCTTTGAGGGGCTCAATGGTGTACTTGATTTTGGCAACCAGGTTTATCTGAAACAAACAATAAAATATTTTTTTCTCAAAATATACAATATTAGCTAAGACTTGAACGAGCTTTTTTTTCTCATAGTGTTTCGATCATCATAAAAAAATGTTCAATTTTCTTTTCTTCGATTTTTCGAGGAAAAATTACATTTTTAATAACTAATGAAAAAAATGTTGAAAAGAAAAACGTCGGTAAAAACTGAACTATTATTGCACTGACCAAGTGTACCAAATTTCAAGTCAATCCGTTTATTAGATGTCGAGAAATCGTGTACACCGTTTTGAGATAATGTTTCGAGAAAAATCGCGTTTAAGGCGGGAGCCTGAATTTTTTTAGAAGGGAAAAAAACAAATGAGCCCAGTGAACATTGAGGTATCTTTTCATGTATATTTGAAATGTATAAAAAAAAAAGTTCAACATGAAACAATAAATGACTGCAGATTTATCAGCCTATTCCATGTGCATCTTGCCACTGCACCCCCCAATGGGCGGAAAAGTTGCAGCTCGTAATTTTTGACTGAAAACAAAAAACCAATAAAATTTTCAATTGTCATATATTTTTCTTTTGGATGAATTAAGGAAAAACTGAAAAAATCGTGAAATTATAACTTTTTTCGGGTTTAAAAAAAATGTGTTACAAAAACACTTTAACGTGCTATAAAAGTTATTTAAAAAGACTGTTTCAACGACTTTTTAAATTCAATTACAAGAGATTTTCATACTGAAGAAAATAAACTTTGGCTTGATTCAAGAGGTCGTTTAGTTTTTTTGTCATCACGCCCGCCAATTTGGACAAATCGTGAAAACGAAACCTGGAGAAAACGCGCATCAAAGTTTTCAATAGGAAGCAATATCAATATCAAGTATCAATCGCTTCTCTGCTTTTGGCGCTGTATCTTCGAAAATATTTACCATTGGCTTCTGTAACTTTGTAAATATATTCTTGGATAGTTTATCTATCGATTTAAGGCGAAGTAGAAGATCTACCACGTGACATATGAGTGCGAGAGAGATAGCTGCAATTTTCGAACAAAGATTTCTCAGAGATGAATAATATTTAGGGCAAAAGAAAATCATCAAGCTCTGCGTCACGAAATTCCCCAGAGCCTAATGCTTTGTTTTTCCTAAAAAAATTAACCATCCATGAGAAAATTGGGTTGGAAAATATGTGAGGTTATGTTGACCTTGTACATGCCCTTAAGCCATGAAAAAACGATTTTTCGGACCTTCTTATTCAGGCTCCGGCCTTAAATATAAGTTTACCTTCAATCTGCGATGCCTGCACCGTATGTTGGATTTTTCTCTTCGAGTTGGGTCATTTTCGCAGTAGCCTAACCCCTTAATGTCGTTTCAACGATGCAAACTTCATCATCTCATTCCGACGTAACAGCGATTATATAAATTCCGACGT
Organism: Ophion ellenae; assembly: GCA_963210295.1. Lineage (NCBI taxonomy): Eukaryota > Metazoa > Arthropoda > Insecta > Hymenoptera > Ichneumonidae > Ophion > Ophion ellenae. Next base: position 37,721,282 of record OY723391.1, on the reverse strand, counting down.
AACAGCGGTAAACAGAATATATATTGACAAATACATTGTCTATGGAAGTACGTAGGATTTTTTAAAAATATTGTATGGTTCATTTGTTATTAACAATTATCTGACGTTTTATTGAAAGTGAAAAATTTGCCTAAAAAAATCCTATGTACTTCCATAGACAATGTATTTTTCAAGAAATATTCAACAATTCAAGTGAATCGGTTGAAAAATCCCCAAAAAGCCTATTTTTTCGGCCTCTAAGGTGGCCTAACCCCTTAAACAACTCTTCATATTTCCCAAGCTTTCCCGTCAAGAAGCGAAAAGTCCATTCCGAATCAACGAGAACACAGTGTTTTTGGCCTCGTGTATCGATTGCCCCGGATCATTCAATTTTAATGGCGCCCGGAATACGTCTCCCTGAATCTTTTACTTTTATCTCTCCCTTGCCCGGCTCCGAGAGAAGCGAGCATAGCGTTAAATTTCGATGGTTCTTTTGTTGTGCTTCCAGCTGCGACACGAGTCCGAAAAATTGGCGAAACGATCGAAGAAGGAGATCGGCCGAGAGGAATGTACGGGGGTGTACAACGGCAACGGTATGGGAATGTACCATCCGGTATCGTCGGCGGGAGGCGCCGGTGATCCGTATTTGCAGATGCAATGGGCCGTCTTCGAGCTCGCGGCCAGAGGAGCCTCGGCTTTCAGGCCTTGGAACGCGGCAGGATCATGTAAACACAGAGACAGGTGAAACAAATGTTCCCTTCGTACTATTACGACATGTTCGGCTTTCAAATGCCACTTTTGAGCCTCCCTTTGTACCTTTTTATGGTCTCGAAGTTTGCATAGTTGGAATGCAACGACAGCTCTTTTAATTTCTTTGAGGCGTTAGGCCACAGTAACGGGTACAAAATCATGTGCGAATTTAACCATTTTTTTTTTCGTATGAAAAAGTGATTCGCTCAGAAAATTAATTACATATCTATTTAGTATGAATATCGAGCTGTTAGAAAATATATATATATATGTTTTATCTTTTTTTTTTAGGCGCTCCGCGGCGTGACATTTAGCATCTACAATTTTTTACCGAGAACAAAAAACAAAAATTCTCGTCAATCTACATTAGAATACCTAGAGAAGTACGTACGGAATTAAAAAAATATTGTTTCATTCAAAAGTTGTAGGTATTTGAACTTAAGAAATGAATTTTCAGTATACATTTTCGGTTAATTGCTCATAAACTGCTCATAAAATGAAAAGTTTTCGATTTATCAGAAATTCCGTACGTACTTCTCTGCGAAATGCAATTAGGAACATAACTTTTAAATTTGAAGGAAATCGAGTGAAAATTGTTGAAGTTATTTGTCACGCCAATTGGAAAAAAAGCTGTTTCGAGTAGTTTCGAGTAGTCGGCCATTCTGTGCATCGAAAAAATATATATTTTTTTTTAACAGCTTGATATTCATACTAAATAGATGTGTAATTAATTTTATGAGCGAATTATTTTTTCATATGAAAAAAAATAGTTAAATTTGCACATGATTTCATACCCGTTACTGTGGCCTAACGCCGAAAATATCATTTTCATGTGATAATATAGCAATATACAGTCGAACCGCGGTATAACGAATCTCTAGGGAAGCTCGTTATATCGAGATCATGTTCCTGGAAATGTTCTTTAAAAAAAAAGTATATATTAGTACTATAAATATAGGGATATTTTTTTGAAGAAAGAAAGGTTTGAATTAAAGCAATTTTTACAAGTAACAAGCAATTACAGCATAATGCATATTATTATGTCGTTGTATCAAAGTTTTGGGTGTCTATCGGAAGGGAATGGACAAATCTTCGTTATATCGAGGTTCGACTGTATGATGTTTAATTATTTTTTTTTTATAGATTAAGAAGGGACCTTTGAGCTAGGAAAAAATTGCTGATTTTTATGATTTTTTTTACAAGGAAACATTTCTTCACCATTTTTTAGACCTATAGTATGATTCATTACTATTTTTGGCTGGTACGTGGTATTTTTTTAATTTTTTATCAATCTTTAAAAATGGCGGAGATATGGCACGGTATTCTAGACGGGTTGCGGCGGATGTTGTCCGACAGCGTGACACGTAGCGTGGGCGGGTTTAATCTGAACAAAAAAAAACCCAATGAAGATTTCTCCTTCATTAAGGCCTCTTCTCACTTTAGACGCTAAAAAGGGCTATTTTCATGAATATTTTTTGATAGGTTTATATTATAGATATTGATATGAAAGTTGTTATACTTAACAAATACACTTTCGAAGTACATTTTAAAAAGAAATTATTTATTTAACTCACTATTTATAAACGAAAAACGGGGTTGAAAAAATGTCCTAAAAAAATTGTTGGTCTGCGCTCTTGATGAAATATCGGAAGTGGATCATCCGAAACAAAAGAATCAAACGGTTTTAGATTCAGTATGTTAATGGCTACAGCGCATACCCTACGATTCTTGATATATGCAAAAATAACAAAATAGCGGAAATTCTTCGAAAAAACAAAAAAAAACGGTTTTTTCACCGTTTTTGGCAAAAAAAATAGTAAATATCAAAATTTAAAAAAATCCTTGATATGCGCTACAGCTATAGTTGTAAAGAATATGTGGTTACAATTTCCAAGCCGTCGAAAAACGTTGTTTCGAGAAAAACGCGTTTAAAGCTTTTAACGAGCAGATGAACGTGCTCAGGTAGTAAAGTAAAAGTCACACAAAAATAGAGTTAGACTACTCCGATCTCCATAAAATTTTAGTATGATACTTTTGGATATGTATACTTTCGAAAAATGTAATGAAAAAAAAATCGATTTTTTGCAAATTGCTAAGTGAGAAGACGCCTTAACACTCATACGCAGAATATGAGCCAAGAAAAAGTGAGAGATGTCGAAAATCAATGAAATGGTACGCTTTGAAACAAAAAGATTGAATTCTCCCGAAAAATGGCTACATTTTGCCAAATTTTTTTTTTTAACATTTAGAGTCATATTCTAGACAATAAGGTTAGAAAGATTTATACCAAATTTCATCAGAATCGGTCGATTAGTTTTTTAGCTATACGTCACGCCAGTTTTGAAAATGCAGTTTAGAAGACCGTGCCATACCGCCGCCATTTTTCAAGATTAAGGCGAAGTAGAAGATGTATCACGTGACATAAGAGTGCGAGAGAGATAGCTGAAATCTTCGAACAGAGATTTTTCAGAGATTACTAATATTTAGGGCAAAAAAAATTGTTAAATTCTGCGTCAGGAAATTCTCCAGAGCCTAATGCTTTTGTTTTTCCTAAGAAACTTCACTATCCGTAAGAAAACTGGGTTGTAACATTTGTGCGGTTATGTTCACCTTGTAACTGCCCTTAATACAAAAAATACCATGTAACTGCCGGAAGTATTTTTTTTTAATTATTTTTTTTGCCATTCCTGCCCTGCTACGATATTGAAGTTTGCATCGTTGGAAAGCAACGAAAATTCCTTATTTATTTTTTATTGCCTCATTTTACCTTATCATCCAAAAATATTTCTTACGTATTTGGGCTGAAAATCATTAATGACGATTCTGAAAAAAGTTTGAGTGATTTTGGAGGCCTGAATTAGCCGAAAAAAATTGGGCTACGGAACTTTCGTCGCGTTCCAACGATGCAAACTTCAACGTCATTGCTCTGCTGGGCTTTAGAATTTACATTTTCATTCTACGTTATATATTCTTAACTCCTCTGCTTGAAAACACATTATCTTTATCCGTTTGCTTTCCTTTTCTTTCGCTCATCTTGATCCCTTTCCTCTCCTTAATTCTTGCCTCGTTCTGGAATGCCGTGTGGCATTCGCAAGGGCTGGTATGATGTCTCCTCCGAAAACTTGAAACCATCGCTTTCCGGTATTCTCCCATGTTTGAATTATATCATCTATTTCCTCCTTTAGTTCTTTCCTTATCATTTTCTCAAATTCTCCACATCCCTATATGCGCTCAATGTCCTCTTTTTCTATTCCGCAGATTCTGCCTTCTCCTCAAATCCTTTCCTCCCAGTTCGTCCCGCATTTTCCCACCTTATTCTGGCCTACTCTTCTTTGTCCCTAATTTTTGTGCTTCTATCCTCCTGGTATTTTTCCACTCCTATGTCGTAACAGCCGGAAGTAGTAATAAAACAAACCCCAAGTCTCAAAGAGGGTGAAGAAATCTTTCCTTTCAATTCCGGGAGCAAACCCCACATGATTAGTGAGAAATGCTTCAATCACTTTTCTTGCTTTGTTCAATCGCATTGTTCACGGCGGAAAATTGATATTAGGTTCTTCTCGCATATCCCATTGCATTCTTCAGTCTTTCCGCGTTCGAATGAGGAAAAAAACCGTCTACGACAAACAGTTGGTTAGGCGCGTTGAGTTGGGGTGCTGGGGTGCGGGTAATCCCTGTGTAGGTTCTTTGTTTCGTACGGATAGTGTAGGATCCTGGGGTTAAAAAAATCACGAAAATCATCAATTTTTGTTCTCGCCAAAGGTATCTCCCCTTAAGATCACGGATCTCTCATGAGAATAAGAATAAACCGCCTGAGTGATTTGTGCCTCTGGTGATATTGACATTTCGATGAATCAATCCAATCTTAAGGGGAGATGTACACCTAGGAGCCGGAACAAAAGGTCATTTTTGTGTTTTTTTTTCAAGGAAAACTATTTGAAATTTCGGATTGGGGTTTCAATTATCTAAAAGTATATACATTCAAAAATATCTTTCATTTTCTTTATTTAGAAACACCAAAAATATACAAGGATATTGTATGATCCTTGGAGCGTCGTAAAAAAATCTGCGTATACGGTACCCACTGGCCTTTCTTCAAAAATCATCTGAAAAAAAAACCAAAAAGATTATTAAATTAGATACTATAATCTAGTACTTGTCATAGCCGATTTTGAAAATATCGATTTATGACAAAATGGCGGACGTTTGAACATAAATCGTGATTTATGGGCCAAAAATTAGTTACTATTTTGCATATAAAACAAAAACTAAGTAACGGAAAAAAAAATCCTATGACAAGTACTAGATAATGGTGTATAGAATAACCACAAAAAACCTCAAGGCAATCGGTTCATTGGTTTTCGAGAAATGTTGGGTACCGATTTGAAAAACGTGCTTTTGAGAAAAACGCGTTTGAAAATTTGAGAATGAATAAATCATGAAATGATCGTCGACTTACATGGAATCATAGATACCAGGCCCATAGTGTAGGTCTTCTACGATCGGCGGAATGTTCATAGCTTCAAAATCCTCGACCTCGACCATCTAGGTGTATATCTGCCCTTAATTAACCGTTTCTCTTTCTTTCACGAAAAAAAAAAAAAAAAACACAGTTCGCCGTTGGTGCCTGCTTATCTGAGTCGCGGTCCACCGGTGCTCCAGCATCCGGAGAGGGTCGTCCCGATGTCGGAGTGCGAGCGTTTCGAGCCTCATTTTCAGCCGAACGTCGCGCTCGCGCCGATAGTCGCGCCCTCTTTGTCGAGCGGCGCTCCGCCCCCATCGACAGGTGGCGCTGTTGTCGCGCAGCATCCCCGTCGCTTGAATCACCACGAGCGCCGGCGGAGCAATCATTGCCCGAGTCCGGGATTGGAGAAAATCTACGGGCTCGGGGTGAGCGTAAAGTTGGAAAAACCGTCGACACCGAGTCCCGAAACGATAGCGGACGTTTACGAGCCTCTGCACGTTTGTACGACGGCGCCCGGCGAGCCTCCCCGCACCGAGGACAGTCCCGAGCTCGGCGACGAAGAGCCTCAGGACAAACGAGTCGTCCAAGAGCCCGACGAAGAGCGTCGTCGCGCGACGGAGCCGGAAGAGCAGGACGAGGAGGAGGAGGAAGAGAGCAGCGCCGCGGTGACCTCCTCGACTGTCACGATGGAAACTCCGCAACCGGAAGTCGGCACGTCCTCGCGGGACAGCGATTCCGAGTCGTCGAACGTCGCCTCAGCCGCAGCCGCTGAACTCGAGGAACGCCTCATCGCTCTCGACATACCGCGGGACGTTTTCGCACTCGCCCGCAAATTGTGCCACGAGAATCAACGCCTGAGGGATCGACATCGCGCTAATTTACGCGAAATCGCGAGGTTACGGGCCCAACTGGACTCGCAAAAGATACACGAGGGCGATCCCTCTTATGAGAGGAACAACCCGACGAATCCAAGTGCCGCGGACAGTACGGAAATGAGCGAGGAGGCGGATTTGACATTGGGAACGGTTAATAAAGAAATTGAACCTCCGTTAGCTTCGGTTAGTAACGATTAGAATAATACATATTTAAATATATATATATATATATATATATATATATATATATATATATATATATATATATATATATATATATATATATATATATATATGTACGAAATATTCGGGTCCAAGCTGCTCTACGTTTGATACTCGCCGGCCGCCATTTTTCAGACGATGCAAATCTCACGAAGTCTGGATAAAATACGATTTTACGAAATTATCCATTTTTCAAATTCCGAGCGTAATCCCGACCTCAAACGCGAGGACTAAATTCTCGAATGATTTTATCCTACAGAATGACGTTGTTCTTGAGTTAAACAAAAAATTCTCCGTACTTGGCAAATTATGTTTTTGTCCCCGACAAACCGTACTAAAATATTGAAAAGGGAGAAAAAAAATCGTAGATGGCATGAATCAAACGCAGGTTGGTTTTTCCTGGATCGTCTCGTGCATATATATATATATACACACACACATACACACACGTATGCAAACGTGTATGTACGAAGCAGTCGGGTCCAAGTCGCGCTATGTTTGATACTCGCCATCCGCCATTTTTCCGACGATGCAAATCTCACGACGTGTGAAGAAAAAAAAAACGATTTTACGAAATTATCAATTTTTTTTTATTCAAAGCATAATCGTGGGCTCAAATGAAAGGATGAAATTGGTTGGTTTTATCCTACAGAATGACGTTGTTGCGTTAAAAAAAAATTCTCCGTAGTTGGCAAATTATGTTTTTGCCGACGACGAACCGTACTAAAATATAGAAAAGAAAGAACAAAAATCGTAGGTGGCATGCATCAAACGCAGTTTGGTTTTTACTGGATGACCTCTTGTATGTGTGTGTGTGTGTGTATGTGTGTGTATATATATATATATATATATATATATATATATATATATATATATCCAATATAAAGATAATAAAAATGAAAAAAAACTGCTCAGCAATTATTGCGACGCTCATCAATTTCGGTAAGATAAGCGTGCACTGAATTTTTTTTTTAGTACACTAGAGAAAAAAAACAAACAGTAACGATATATATATATATATATATATATATATATATATATAAAATTTGAGAGAAAAAAACACGTAAAGGTGAGAGAGAAAAATAAATAAAACTGTCTTGGTTATGTGATATATGAAGAGCCTTTAAAGTTGTAAACGGTTAATTTTTGCGTTCTCATTGTAAGTAAACCTTTATCGACGGTTTTGTTTGTGACCGAATGTAGATATTGTATTATACGAAGGGGGGGGGGGGGGGAGGAAGGAGAAGAAAAACAAGTAATAGATTTAAAAGGTTGAGACCGGGAGGCAAACAAAGGGAGAATAGAACTTACCACGCCAATATCCATTACTGTGAATTTATTATTAAATGCGTAAGCGTTTTTGTGTATATTAAATATGCATGATACGCGATAAATGAAAAACATGGTTTTTTTTAACGGTCGTACGTAAGATCGGTCGAGTAGCGAAAAAAAAAACAGTCCGAGTTGATGATGGAAGAAAAGTAGAGAAAAAAAAGAAGAATACAATTTTTTTTAGATTGCTTTCCATTGACATCTCGTAATCGTTAAAAGGAAGGGAAAACAACCAACAAAAAACAAGTGAATATAAATCCTCGTATCATGTAAATACATTCTCTCGTCATAGGCGTATGTTGATAATAGTAATAAATACTATTATGCGAATTATTGCGAAAAGTACAAAAACCCTAGGTGCTATGTTGTTACACTAGGTAGTTACCGAGCACGAGTAGCTCGCGAGAAATTCGTTTTAGGGGCATTGGAAAAATCACTCATGCTGTGTTAAGGGTGCACCGGTCGTACGCGTTTTCGAAAAAGATAATAAACGCGTTGACGAAAAGATAAATTGATCGAAATTAAAAGTTGAAGCAATCGTTGTAATCGTTTGGGGGCGGGTTGAATCTCCGAACTTTGAATGATCAGAGCACTCGAGACTCCCAAAGAATTTTACACGAAAGACCAAAACTATGAAAATCTGAACTTGGTCAAAATAATTCGGCTATGGAAGTTTTAAATGTTTGAAAATTTTCAATAAATCGACGAATTATATCAAGAATTTGTTTTGATTAAGAAGTGATTTTGCGTCAATTTTGATATTTGTCTAGACAATTTTATACGCTCTACATTATTTACAGTCAACTGTGTAGACTTTCGCTGGCATAATCTTGACATTGGCCGGGTTGAAATTCCGAACTTTAAATGCGCCGACGCTTTAAAATTCATAATTTTAATGTTCCGAAATTGCAAGGTTCGTCAAGATCATGCCAGCGAAAGTCTACACAGTTGACTGTAAATTATGCAGAAGTTCTAACATTGTCTAGACAAGTATCAAAATTGACGTAAATTCACTTCTTAATAAAAAGAAAATTCTTAAAATAATTCGTCGATTTATTGCAAATTTTGAAACTTTTAAAACTTCCATAATCGAATTATTTTGACGCTGTTCAGATTTTCGGAATTTTTGTCTTTCGTGTGACATTCTTTCGGAATTTTGATCTTTCGGGGTAGTATTCTTTCGGAGTTTTGTGCGTTCTGAGCATTCAAAGTTCGGAATTTCAACCCGGCCCCCATCGTTCGAAAAACGAATTTTAATTTAAATTAATGATCAAATCAATTTCAATTAATGATCAATTTAATTGAATTAAAATGAATTTAATTACGTTCTGTCGAACTTATTTTTAGAGGCTCACTTTTTTTTTTTACAAATACGCTCCGAATGGATTTATTGGAAGAAAAAATTAATTTAGAAGGCTCTCATTAACGTCCCATGTGTTCGCAATACAATTTTATTTCATGAAAACAAAAATCCCGACTACAATTCGTTGAGACAATTGAAATAATCGACCTTTTCCGACACGTTCGTACGACCGTTGCGTCCCTAATTTCGTCACTTCTTTTCTTTACGGGAAACGAAAAAAAAATGACGAAAGCATCAAAGCGACTATGCAAAAAAGAAGAAGAAAAAACATGGCAATAACGATACGTCACGTCGTTGTAACAAAATACCGCCCTACTAATCGTTCGTTCGATTATTTTATCATCAGTAATATCGACAACTGTGCAAAACAGTTGACCGAAAAAAAAAAACAAAACAAAAAAAGAAAGAAAACAGCCGTAACCGCGTAGAAATTACGCGCATAATTTCTTTTCTACTTCGCTTTTCCGGCGACATAGATCGAAAAAAAAAGCGAGGAGAGAGAGAGAGACTCGAAGAACTTGTTTGCATAAAAGAAAAAGCGGCGTATTCAATGCTCGGTTTCTACAGACGCACCGCAATTAACCTTAAGGGACGACCCACGAATTCATAGGAAAAAGAAAACGAAATGAAAAAAAAAAACAACACCGATAAAACCACTTTCTCTTTATCAAGTCAAACCGTACTATTCTATATGTATAGACGATACGATACATATTAGTCATAATAATTATTGATACAAAAAATACACTCACATATATACGAGAAGAAAAATAAAACAAATCGTATATCGTACATATTTACATTTGCATTATATAGTCTCGAATACACTCGTCAATTTTTTTTTTTTTTTTCAACGATTTATGTGTATTTGAATCATACAGCGCGTATCTCGGTAATTGCTTCGAAAATCGCTGTGGTGGGTGCCCGGTTTCGAAGGGCACCGTTAAGGGGTTACACTACTGTGACGAACCGATAATCAGGGTCATTAAAAAAATCATTTTCAAGGTACAACTAAGATGATTGAAAAATCGTTCTAACATTTATTCGTATGTACATCAACAAAGTTGTGTACCAAATGTCATTTGAAAATATTTATTGACGAAGTTATGAACAAGCTCGTGAAGGACCTTTGAACGCGAGGGGCTCAACGGTTTATTTGATTTTGGCCACTCGATTGATCCGATAAAAGGTTCTTCTCAAGTTAGATCAAATTGGCTAAAACTTGAAAAAATAAAATTAAAATAAAATTATTAAAAATAAAATTGGAAAAAAAGTTGAATTTTTTCTTTTCGTTTTTTTCGAGGATGAATATCATTATTGTAGATAAGTAATGGGAAAAATATTAAGACGAGGCAAAAATACCTTTAGTCGAGGCAAAAAATTGCTCATTTTCGCGATTTTTATTTAAAAGGAAACATTTCTTCGCCATTTTTGGGAAGAGATGTTTTTATTACTACCTTCGCCTGTTACATGGCATTTTTTTTTATTAATCTTTCAAAATAGCCTGAACGGCATGACACGTAGCATCGGCGGAATTAATCTGAAAAAAAAAACGAAGATTTTTCTTTCATTAACGCTCATACGCAGAATATTAACCAAGAAAACTTAAGAAATGTTGAAGATCAATGAAATGGTACGCTTTAAAACAAAATTAAATATTCCGACAAATGGCTACACTTTGCAATAAAAAACATACTTTTGAAAAATTTCAAAAACATTCAGCATCATATTTCAGACGATAAGGTTAGAAAGATTTATACCAAATTTTATCAGAATGGGTCGATTAGTTTTTCATCTATACGTCACGCCAGTTTTGAAAATGCAGTTTAGAAGACCGTGTCATAGCCTTGCCATTTTTTAAAAATGAAAAAAAAAATATACCATGTTGCAGCCAATAGTAGTAATAAAACATACCCTAAGTCTCAAAAATGGTGAAGAAATCCCCTTAAGACGAAAAAAAGTGTACGAAATTTCAAGTCACTCAGTTCGTTGGATGTCGAGAAATCGTGTACACCGTTTTGAAAAGCATAGTTTCGAGAAAAACGCGTTTAAAGTTTTACCAGCAGTTCTATCGTAACAAGTTTACCTTCAGTCTGCGATTCCTGCAGCTTGGACCTTCCTCTTCAATTTGAGTTGCCTCAAGGGACTATTAATTTTTCCAATTTTCACAGTAGCCTAACCCCTTAACGTGGATCAACGCTGATCCTTTATTCTAATAGTCACTTTACAGCGTGACCGGACATTCTGCCATCTCGTACAACATATATATATATATATATATATATATATATATATATATATATATATATATATATATATATATATATATATATGGCTGTACTCACACATATACATATGTATATACACACGCGTACGTTCATTTTCCCCGCAACATGTATTGGTACTTCGAGTCGTCACGTCTTCAATGTTATAAAAAAAAAAAAAAAAAACGAATGTGTCTTCCTCCGCGAACGAAGACTTCCCAACCGGAAGTTCAGTCTCACAAATTTAAAAGCAAAAAAAAAATCACGCGTCGTTACTTTTTATTATTGTTTTTCCTCTGGCCTCGCCGGCCACACTCGATTCTCGCAGTCGCATCACGAGAAGGGGGCGCGAATGCATGATAGAATTTCAAAGCAATTCAAGTAGATGATACTATTGGACACGCGATAGCGCGTCGCGTCTACGATCGGACGGCGCGTACGAAGAAAATAATAAAAGGATTCAATCATAATTACGTTCGATGTAACTCAATCTGCATAAGGTTTGCATTGTAATCTTACCGATATAATAAGGTATCCCACCTAAGGTATAAAGGATGTAATAGATTACGTTTTTCATACATACACACACCCAGTTATTATAATTGTAGGGTACGATCTGAGAATGAAAAAAAAAACGTAAGGAAAAGTCATATGTATACACATATGCATCTACAAACTTGCATATATATATATATATATATATATATATATATATACACACCCACCGTGTGTCCCATTTTAATCTTGCACCTGATTTATCTTCAAAAATACTGCTCCGATCAAGTATTGAGTGTAGTGAATCTCTTAGAATACTAAGAAGACGTTAAAAAAAAAAATTGTTCCAAAATTCAAAATGGCGACGTGAAGATGGCCGGGGTGTTTGAAAAAAAAATGGAAACATGACTTTTTCCGAACAAAAAATTTGTCAGGCCAAAACTAACAACTGGTAGAACATTTTTTTTATTAAGTTCATAATTTTCAGGTTAGAACATAATTTTTTACTTTTGCAGCGCCATCTAGGATGTACCACGAGGAGGTAAAGTCTTTAACAGCCCTAGTGTGCGTGTGCAAGGGCGTACCCAGGATCTAATTTGGGCAGGGTGGGCAACAGATAATAGACTTAATTTCTTCTTCCGGGAGCACCTGCCCCCCTCTGGGTACGCCCATGCGCGTGTGTGCGTGGGTGTAACTTTGTTTGTGTTTGTTTGGGTTTGTTCGATGACGGGAGTGAAGAGGCGCAGGCACCTAATCCTTGTTTGGGTATATTTGGGTCATCGAACGAACCCAAACCAATCCAAGCAAACACAAACAAACCCAAACAATCTCACACGCACACTTACACTTGGAATGTTAAAGACTTTACCTCCTCGTGGTACATTCTGGATAGCGCTAAAATAGTAAAAAAATGGTGTTCTAACCTAAAAATTACGAACTTTATCAAAAAAAGCTCCTACGAACGTTGTTAGTTTTCGCCTGACAGAGTTTTCGGTGGAAAAAGTTATGTTGCCGTTTTAAAAAACCATCTCGGTCATTTTAACATCGCCAATTTGAAATTTGGACCAAAAAAGATGTTTTTTATTATCGTCCCCCTTTGAACCCTAAAAGTTTTACCCTCAATTCTTGATCGGAGCAGTATTCTCCGGGATAAATCAGGTGTAAGATTAATTTGGGATACCTGACACAATCGCACACACACATACACACTTATATATATATATATATATATATATATATATATATATATATATATATATATATATATACATGTGTATGTATACACATGTACAGCATGTATCTGACTCCTTACATGAATATGAATCCGAGGTTCAATAGATACAAGATACACCAAGCTCCCCGCCCCGCCCCTCGAGATTCGTGCGACTGCCGAGTCTGCAAATGTATTTCGCCAATAGATTAGACATTTTCGCGGATACCGGAAGAACGAGGAGACAAAATAACGAACCACACGAAACGGTCATGTAATTTATAAATAAAAATCCAAATGTTTGTGACGTCTGACTTTTGTTATACGTTTATATGCGCGAAGTGCTGCGTGCCCTCGAATATCGCGAAATTGATAGAAACGAACGAGAGAAAAAAAAAGAAACGAAGAAACGCGCGTGAAGTGTATTTATAAGGATACCCGCTTTATTTATTCTCTAGGTCTCGATGTAATTTTCTAGCGAAGGGCCAAAGGCTGCCCAGGGTCGCGGGTTCTGTCTTTTCAAAACTTGCGTAGCCTAAATATTCTCAAAGTACATTGTAAGCATCGTCTATCGCGACCTACGTTGTGGATATTAATAAAGAGAAAAAAGAATAACGGATTTATGATAACGGTAATGATAATAATGAAAAATTGTTAAAGAAAATAAACTATTGGGTATTGTACGAAGATTTTACGGCGAATTGTGAATGCAATGATGGAAAGCAAGCGAGGTTACTCTTCGAAATGATTGTCAGATACCGACACACACGTATATATATGCACACTTGATAAGCAATTTGGAAAATATTGAAATGATATTCCATCACTCTCAATATATCGAAAAAGTTTGCATTTTTGTATTATTATTTATTGTCGAATTTACCAACGGTTTTCTCAATGATCGAAATATAGTACCTGCAATTGGCAATAGCCTTGTAATTAAATAATAATAATGATGATGATAATGTAAAACACTTTTCGGGTCGGGCGTTCCGGGTTATGCAAGTGCATGAGGAAAGTGAGTGAAAGCAATCGGTGAGAATTGAAGATACGATCCATAATTAATTTCGTACCACTAGAATCTAACCAGTGAATGCCCGCATTGAAGTAGCCGATTTTTTACTCGAGAATTGTGAGAAAAAGAAAACACGATACCCAGAATGATCCTGAGGGGTTAGGCTACTGTAACGAACCTAAAATCAGGGTTGATGGAAAAAATGAAATTTGAAAACAATAAGTAAGATTGAAAAATCGTTTGGACATCTATTTGTATGTACATTAAGGCGTTACCCCCACTTGTAGCGCAAAAAAGGCCTTTTTCATGATTTTTTTAAAAGAAAACTACAAAACTTTTTTAATCGATCAATATACCATCTTAAAGAACACATCTTGAAGAACTTTCAGTAATTTTTTTATTGAAAAATATTACATTGTTTAGTGGCAAATGGCCGTCAATGAAATAATGTTTTTATATACACGGTTTGCGGTGACCAACATTGCGGCGAAGTGGATCATCTGAAAAAAAAAAATGCGGATGGATTTAGTCAAATATAAGTATAAACTAGTCTTTAATCGAAGGATTTTAAAAAATATTCATTTTTCACAAAATGGCGGACAGTCAAAGTTAATGGTTCGATTTTAACGAAAAAAAACGGCCGTTTTTTGGCTATAAAACGGCCATTTTTTTTCGAAAAAAAAATCCAACGATTAAAGACTACATTTTTATGTATCAAATAAGCTTGCAAAATTTCAAGAAGATCGGTTCATTAGTGTTCGAGTAATCTTGGTCACCGACTTCAGAAATGCCATTTTGAGAAAAACGCGTTTAAAGTTTCTCTTTCAACGCTCTTTCAACGCGGATTCTTCTCTTTCAACGCTTATATCTCAGTCAATTTTGTTCGGATCGACTTGAAATTTTCAGGACATATTCTCAGATACTTATACTTAAAAAAAATGCAATAAAAAAAAATCGTTTTTTTCAAAATCGCAAGTGGGGGTAACCCCTTAACAAAGATGTGTACCAAATTTCATAAAGAATATTAATAATCAATGTTATAAACGATCTCGTGAAGGACCTTTAAACGTGAGGGGCTCAACGGTGTACTTGATTTTGGCCACCCGGATGATTTGGAACAAAAAATAAACGAGTTTTTTTCTTCTTAAAATACATAAAATTGGCCAAGACTTCACCGAGCTTTTTTTATCGTGTTTCAATCATCGAAAAAAAAATTAAGGTTTTTTTTCTTCATGTTTTGGAGAAAAATGACATTATTGTTAACACTTCGTCTGTAATCGTTTTTCCGGCACCTTCCGTCTATAAATCTGGGTATTTCAACTCCTGTCGTTTTTTCACCCAGTTAATGCATTCGAAAAATTGGAAAACATTCATGCTGGGTTTCGAAGCATTCAATTTAAGGGGCTGTACCAGTGCGAACGCTGAAAATTTGGGTGATTTTCGGGAATTTTTTGGAAGAACAGTACTTAATTAAATGTTTCGGAAAATTAAGAATATATTTGGCTATACTTGACCTATATTACATAATTTTTCCATAGAAAAATATTGAGATCCAAGCGACTAATGGGCTGCCTTCGGAGGCGCCAAAAAAAAATTCCTCCACTGCTGGCATGATTCCGGCCGATTGAGTAGCTGAAACCGAAAAAGGAAAAAATGTCGTTAAACTGGAAGGTATTTCCTGTACAATGACGTAGGATTTTCGAAAAATATGAAAATGTAACAAAATGGCGTAGTTATGAAAAAAAGTCTGTTTTCTTGCCTATAAAATGGTCGTTTTTTTCAATCCCGAATCGTCAATTTTCATCCAATCAAAAATATCCTACGTCATTGTAGACTAAATATATTCAAGAGTAATCAGTTGAAATTTCAAGTCAATCGGATAATTGCTCTTTGAGTTACAAGGTCAGCAAATTAGAAAAATCTCATTTCCAGAAAAACGCGTTTAAAGAATTAACTATCGATTTTTGCAAGATAAAATGATCAGAGATACGGCCTTAAAATTTTTACAGAATATCCTTGAAAATATAAAATGTCGAAAAGGTAAAAAAAATCGATTTGTTGAAAGTGTCACATTGGTGTAGCCCCTTAATATATCAATCATCAAATTATAGGAAAATAATTTTTTTCAAATATTTTTCGTTAAATAAATGAAGCAACTCGGTAGGGAAGCAGTTTTGGCTCCGACACGAAATACCCAGGTTTACAGGCATTGTTAATAACTGATGAAAAACAATGTTAAGAAAAGCGTCGGTCAAGACTAAACTACTATCACACTGAATAAGTGTACCAAATTTCAAGTCAATCCATTTATTAGATTTGGCGAAATCGTCTACACCGTTATGAAAAACATAGTTTCAAGAAAAACGCGCAGTTCTCCAGCAGTTCTATCGTTGCAACCATACAGTGGGTAAAAAAAGTATTTGTACACCTCGTATTTTTGAAATTATCCTTCGAAAAAAATAAAATGCTTTATGAAGTTTCTGTGTTCGATAGCTTAACCTAAATATACATGTCTATTTACAAAAATCTTGGGAAAACACGAACAAAAAAACAAAGCCAAATTAACAACAATTTCGTGTACGATGTACAAATACTTTTTTTTACTCACTGTAAGTTTACCTTTAATCTGCGATTTCTGCACCATATATTGGACCTGTATCTACAATTTGAATTGCCTCGAGCGACTGTCGATTTTTTTTGACATTTTCGCAGTAGCCTAACTCCTTAATGTATACGTTATTTTTCGATTTATTCGTTTTTGTTTTCAATCGTCAATAGTTTATTTTCTTCACGTGCGCACTTATTTATTTATTCTTCGACATGAATCGACGCGAATGGAAAGTTCGGCGATAGGACCACGCGTCAATATTCAGCTTTTTATATTACCGTAATGATAAATAAAAGAATATATATATATATATATATATATATATATATATATATATATATATATATATATATATAGCCGAAAGGCATAAAAGGAGAAAGAAAAAAGGAATGAAATCGTTTGATAATTAGCGAAATCTATTGTTAATTAACAAGTAAGAGTGTCATTAAATACAACAGTGCAAAGTCAACAGTACAAAATGTCGTCTTCAGCCCGGGACTATACCTCGCACGTGGAAAAGAGACAAAAAAACAGTTCCACGGATTCCGGTGTACATATATTTATACGTGTTTGTACACAGCTGAAATTCCTGGTCTATATTTCCCCGCAAAGTCACGAATAGCACGCGCCTTCTACTAATATCCTGTCCCAACAGCATCGACCGCAAAATCAATGCTCCATACGTGCCGTACAGATGTACCTATTGAAACGTCACGAAGAAATGTACATGCTCGCACGCGCGCTCGTAAAAAGAAAGAAATCGCGTTTGAGCGAAGAAACTTTGACATAAACTTTGACAGATATTGGCATTGGGAAATATGACACGTGACACGGCTATAAACGTTCACCTTTGAAATTTTCCTATCACGCCTACAACCGGGCGGAAGAATGTCCTTGAGGGTGGTGTGTACGTATGCGTCAGTCGTGTTGCTTGTCAAGTTGCAAATCCGGAGATGGAATGAACTGGTCAAGATTGCACGTATTCAGTGGGGCTTTTTGAGGAAAACGTTTTTTCTGCTTTGAAACTGCTTCTTCTGCGGGGGTTTAATTTCTTTCGGGAACTTGGATGTTGAGGTTTGTCGGATTTAGTGTTGAAAAAAAATCGGTATTTAACGCTTGTCGGTGAAGCAGCATACTTAAGGGGAGATATACACCTAGGAGCCGGAAAAAAGGTCATTTTTGTGAATTTTTTCAAGGAAAACTATTTGAAATTTCGGATTGGGGATTTAATTATCTAAAAGTATATACATTAAAAAATATCTTTCATTTTCTTTATTTAAAGATATCAAAAATATACAAGGATATTGTATGATCCTGGAGCGTCGTAAGAAAATCTGCGTATACAGTACCCACAGGCGTTTCTTCAAAAATCATCTGAAAAAAAACCGAAAAGATTATTCAATTAGATACTATAATCTAGTACTTGTCATAGCCGATTTTGAAAATATCGATTTATGACAAAATGGCGGACGTTTGAACATAAATAGTGACTTTTGGGCCAAAAATTAGTTATTATTTTGCCTATAAAACAAAAACTAAGTAACGGGAAAAAAACCCTATGACAAGTACTGGATAATGGTGTACAGAATAACCACAAAAAACCTCAAGGCAATCGGTTCATTGGTTTTCAAGAAATGTTGGGTACCGATTTGAAAAACGTGGTTTTGAGAAAAACGCGTTTGAAAATTTGGGAATGAATAAATCATGAAATTTGTCAACTTACATGGAATCATCGATACCATGCCCATAGTGTAGGTCTTCTACGGTCGACGGAATGTTCATAGCTTCTAAATTTTGTTGTTCGACCATCTAGGTGTATATCTCTCCTTAATTACGAGTGAGTGTTTCTTTCACGAACCCTAATATTTAACAATTAACTGATTTTCGTCTATCAAGTGAAAATAAAGGGGGCCTCAAAATGACCTGACATTTTTATTTATTAATGAAACGTAAGGTACAAAGAGGTTATGTGTGGAACACAATATCCGACAAATGGCCGCCACGCCCCTGTTTGCGAACGTCTACTCTTTTGACGAAATTTTCAATAACATTTTGGCGTAATTGCGGACTAATTTCACTAATGGTGCATCCGATTGCGTCCTTGAGCTCCGGAATGGTCTGTGGATCGTTGGCATACACTTTTCCTTTCAGAAAAGCCCAATGGCGTCCGATCGCACGATCTTGGTGGCCAATTCACATCGCCGCGGCGCGAGATAATACGACCATGAAACTTCGTCTGCAATAACTATGCAGTAACAATGCAGCAAATAACAATTTCTATGCGCTGCTTCTCCATTACTAAACCTCGATACTTTCTGATGCCAGTTGTCACAGATTAGTACTCTATGTTCGCCACAACAAAAATAGCGCGCAATTTAAAATGTCAGGTCATTTTGAGACACCCTTTACATCTCAGTATACTATTGGGATATTGAATAAGTTTGTGCTGTTTTTTCGTGAAAACTAATGCTTTATTTAAAAAAATAATTCATAATGTTTTTAAACGTTTTGAAACTGTTGCGCAATCTTCAAGTTCAGTTGGCGTCTGACATGAGTCCTCATGAAGTAATGCCTCCAATTCAACACATCAAAATCATTATTTTTGAAGCGTAGACCATGGGTAGCCAATCATATTTCCAACCTAATTTCCTTTTTTTGCTAATTAAAGCAAACTAGCAAGTTTGCTTTTGGTGATGTGTACAATCAAAGTTAACATTTATGGTCATTTGACCCAGGTCCGAGGGCCACAACTCGACCCCCAGCGGGGCACATGCGGCCCGCGGGTCGCAGGTTGGCCACCCATGGTCGAAACGAATCTCTGCATGTTGTTTCCGACAGAGCATGGTCGCCGTAAGTCTCAACAAAATTCTGTGTGCTTCAGTTGCAGATTTTTTTTTCGAATAAAGTAGTGCAGTCAAATTCCCCGCAAATACTCTTTTGTTGGCACGACATTTGACATATTTAACGCAATGAAAAAAAAAATTATTTACACGGCGGCGAAATGACACACTGAATTTCTAGGTTGCTTATAGTACTTCTTTATATATGTGTTACCATCTTGAACTATCGCACGCAGTTCTGGTAACGCCATCTGTCGGAAAACAGCGAGAACTTATCCAACGTTGTGATGGTAAATTTTCAAGCCAAGTTATCGAACTTTTAACGAAAAATTACGACCCGAAAAATCGTCTAGTTTATACGGCACTTTATGGAGATGACACGCTGACCACATTTCTATCTAATAATTTCTACACCAAATAACTCTAGATGCCTGATATAGACTGCTCACGCGTGTAAAACGTTCTAAAGATTCCGTAACGACAATAAAAAGAGGGCGTCACCGAATCTTTAAAGAAAATGTTAATGACAAAACTTAGAGAAATGTGACTAGCAGAAGAATTTTCGTAGCCGCGAATTTTCAGAGAAAATGTCAAAATGTCCAAATCTACTAAATATGCGCGGAAATTTTATTCCAGTTTATCGTTGGGTATAATAATTGATCGTGCCTTATTTTTATCAAGCGCCACTGTAATTTATCAATGACTCAGAAGGGCCCTCCTTATGCCCCCACAACATACGGCCCTCCGCGAAAGGAATACCTTCATTTCATATTTTGTAGAGATATTTAACGAATTTTATGGAGTGAATCGAGAATGAGAATAATTCGGAAAATAGTAAAGACGGTAGACGTCGGAGGCGCTCTTAAAAATATAACTTCCGGTTACGCGCATTGCTCGTTTCTATATTACGTTCGAGCGTTTACACGTTTTCGGTTCGATCATATGAGCCCGAAGAAATAGACAATTGCCAGATGGTCGATTAAATTGAACGCGTCAGGCGATTTTTGATGAGTTCTCGATTTGAATGATTGAGACGAAAATAGTGCGGACACTTCCTGTGATGGGTACGACTGTCACGAAAACACGACGATTGTTGCAACTTGCAGAGATCTCTAGTTGAAAACCGAAAGTTAGATTCTACCGATAAGTTACCGACTCGGCGTGAACTTTTTCTGCTTTTCCTTTTATCGTTTGGGAGCTGTTTCTGGCTGATTGTGAGATCGTCGTTTTCGAGAGAGAAAAAAAAGATAAACATTCTCCACGGACGTCTTAAGGTGGGAGCACTGGCCGGCGCTCATCTAATCGTCGCTGCGGAGTCCGGTGAACTTCGGAAGTGACAACATAAACGAGAAAAATTGGCGCTGCGATCGATACGTTGCAGGAGTAGTGTAAGCCAAACAACCCCAAACAAATCCAAGGATCGCACGGAAAACAATACCTCATCACTCCCATTAATGTCAAGCATATCGGCTACGCTTGTACTTATACTTTTATGCGGTTAGGGTACTGTGACGAGCCAAAAATCAGGGTTATCCAAAAAATTAATTCCGAAGAAATAAGTAAGGTGATTGAAAAATCGTTTGGACATTTATTTGTATGTACATTAACAAAGTTGGGTGACAAATTTCATTAAAAGTATTAACAATTAAAGAAGTTATAAACAATCTCCTAAAGGACTTTTGAATGTGAGGGGCTCAACGGTGAACTTAATTTTGGCCGACCGGTTGATCTGAAAGAAAACAGAGTTCTTTTTTAAAATAGATAATATTGGGCAAGACTTGGTCGAGCTTTTTTTGTCACTGTGTTTCAATGAAAAAAAAATGAACTTTTCTTCAATTTTTCGAGGACAAATGGCATCATTATTGTGAACAACTAATGAACAAAATGTTAAGTAGCAAAACATCGGTCAAGATTAAACTACTATTACACTGAATAAGTGCACCAAATTTCAAGGCAATCCGTTCCTTGGATGTTGAAAAATCGTGTACACCGTTTCGAAAAACATTGTTCCGAGAAAAAAACGGGTTTGAACTTTTACTAGCAGTTCTATCGTTGTAAGCATAAGTTTACCTTCAATTAGTGGCTCCCGTACCATATGTTAAACTTCCCTCTTCAATTTGAGTTACCTTAAGGGGTAAGGCCACAGTAGAATTTTCAAAAAAACGGATATTTTTTCGCTAAAACGGTACTTTATCATCATAAGAATGAGTCACTATTCGGTTTATAGCAAGAACATTTTTTTCCACCGACTTTGAGCGTATAACGTAAGCCCACCTCTCGCACGGCCACAGGCCAGGTAGCAATTTTCAAAAAGTTGTCCAACAGTCGGCTAAAAGGGTGCCAAATGTCCGCCCGGAAGTTATCTCAAAGTCAACAACCATCCAAAAAGACAACTGTTGGCCACATGATAACTTATAGGCAACTTCCAAGCGGACATTTGGTATCCATTTGGACAACTAATAGACAACTATTTTGAAATTGCTACCTGGGAGAGCACCTAAAACTGTAAACGCGTTTTTCTCGAAACAGCTTTTTTCCAATTGGCGTGACAAATAACTTCAACATTTTTCACTCGATTTACTTCAAATTTAAAAGTTATGTTCCTAATTGCTTTTCGCAGAGAAGTACGTTCGGAATTTCTGATTGATCGAAAACTTTTCATTTTATGAGCAGTTTTATACGAAGTTTTTCACTGAAAATTCATTCAAATACCTGCAACCCAATTCAAATACCTACAACTTTTGAATAAAACAATATTTTTTAAATTCCGTACGTACTTCTCTAGGTATGCTAATGTAGATTGACGAGAATTTTTGTTTTTCGTTCTAGGTAAAAAATTGTGAATGTTAAATGTCACGCCGCGGAGCGCCTAAAAAAGATAACAGAAGAAATTATTAGTAGTCGGCCATTTTGTACATCGAAAAAAAAATATATATTTTTTAACACCTTGATATTCATACTAAATAGATGTGTAATTAATTTTATGAGTGAATCACTTCTTCATACGAAAAAATGGTTAAATTCGCACATGATTTTATACCCTCTACTGTAGCCTAACCCCTTAAGCGATGGAGTGTTTGTTGTTTTCACAGTAGCCGTTAGGCCGTGAAGGACAATTTGAGGAGACTCTCTCGGAGATTCCCCTAAAAAATAGCTCGAAAACCACTTTAAGGCTGTTTTTCAATTATAAAGGGATATGCATTATATTTTTGAAGGTATAAAGGATTTTTTAAAAGTGTTTCCATAAAAACGATTTTAGTAGTGTCCTCCCTTAAGGCGAAGTAGAAGATGTACCGCGTGACATATGAGTGCGAGAGAGATAGCTGAAATTTCCGAACAGAGATTTCTCAAAGATGAATAATATTTAGGACGAAAAAATCATCAAGCTCTGCGTCAGGGAATTCTCCAGAGCCTAATGCTTTGTTTTTCCTAAAAAAATCAACCATCTATGAGAAAATAGGGTTGAAAAATTTGTGCGATTATGTTAACCTTGTACATGCCCTTAAAATCAGAAGGTCGAATATCTCCGTTCCGCTATGCCGACTACTGAAATTGGGCGCCATCTTGAGGCGGCGCTCTTCACGTCTGGATTTTCGTCTAATTCGCTTTAGCCCCGTCCTATTTTTCGTAGCTCTCCGGACTGCACGTTCTCTTCGCCTACTTCATACCGCTGCCTCGTTCCATCTCCCTCGCACGTAACTCACTTCAGTGCGCATCCGAGCACCAGCAGCGCCGCACTCCTTTCTTCGCTTTTTGCAGCCACTTGTTTTTCGTTTATTCCGCCCCCCGCCAGTTCGAACTCCTCCCTCTATCCACCGTGGTTCGGGTTCTCTCTGTCGCTCGCGCGCCGCGGGCGTTTCAGCGCCGTCTACCCGTCAGGTCAATGACTAAAGTACGAGTTTTCAAATGTTAAAATCTCGGACAAGGACAGAGCGAAGAGAGAAGCCTGGGTTAACACGCGCGCGGGGCGGCCTGTCAGGCCAACCTGCACCAACCTGTACATGTGGTCTGTGACCTGTACAGTGTGGACACACGGTCGAAGAAGAGCTCCCGTGAGAGTGCCTCGTCGTCACCTGGTTTGCGACTCTCGGAAAATTTCGCGAGGACATTATAAATACTTTATCGTCGTTTCGCACGCGACCTCCTCACCGATAATATCGCGACTCTCATCGACGATTGTACGGATCCTCGATATTTCGAGTGAACACGCGAGGAGGAAGAACAATATCAAGTTCATTTGGCGTTTCAATGAGTTCGAGTGATACGAGAGCCTGAAAAACGCTCGCGACGTCTTCCGTCTCTTTCTTTCTCGTCCCCTCGATGCTCTCGTTTCTTTCGCGAGACTTCGCAGACTCCCCAATGGATTCTTTACCATAGCCGCACTTCCCCTTTTTCTCGTTACTTTATTTTATACAATTTTTTTTCGTTCGTCTCATCGAGCCGATTTGAGATGTAAATTTTTTGCACGGCGAACTGCGCGAAGCAGCGAAACCGCCGAGTTCGGAAAATGGCTTTTCTGTGCCCGGTTCGCATACGTCGAGGGAAGAAAAAAAAACGTAAGTCGGCGTATTATGAATTGTGCTTTTTTACTTTTCTTTACTTTCGATAACCGGAAGACTATCGGCGATTCGCGCACGAGATAAGTGGAAAAGGTGAAGCAAACACCTGTTGCGTGTGCACGCGTGTGCACGATGTCACGAAACTCTTGTTGCGTGCGCCTCGATTTTTTACTTTTTGCCCACTTTGCACCGAACAAAAGATCGAATTTTCGCGTCACTTTCGTACGAAAATACGCGATTATTGGTTATTATTTTGATTCGAGATTTAATTTTGGTGTCATTTTCATAAAAATCGATTTACGTTATACTTTTTTTGATTCACTAACTCGCCGTGAGTTTTGAGTCGTCGCGTTTTATTTTCGATTGCACTTGAAGTATGCATTTGATGGAAATTGATAGAGAAGTCCTAGATGCTGCTTGTGCAGAGACTTCAACACGCTCATTGTGTTTCTTCCAATGCAAAGATCCAAGCGATGTGCCCTGTCCACCTTTGATCCGTTTGTGGGTACCAAATTCTATGGCACAGCTGCTCGTTTGTAATTTCCTCCAGAGGCTAACGAACTTGCAATCGTTTAGATTTATACAAATTTTGATAAAGAAGCTTTGTATAGTGAGTGATATGTTAAAAGAGGACAGCGACAAATGCCTTTTCTTGAATGAAAAATGAATAATATCTCAGGCAAGGAAGCAGTAGCGTTAGACATAAGGTAAAACACAACTCTATCGAAAAACCACATTCTTTGCACTAAAGACTGTCCTACAAGTAGCACCAATCTCTGGAAGGAGACTGGGATATGAAACATTTGATATTGAAGTTTGCATCGTTGGAATGTGGTAAACGTTTATTTTATTTCCTTTTTCGCGTCCATTTTCATTGTTATCCAAAATCGTTCTCGATAGATTTAGGTTGTAGGTCTCCAATGAGGATGTAAACAAAATTCATTGTAACTTTCTTCTGCTGAAAAGGGTGGCAATTGGAGAAAAATTATTTCTGATACGTTTCAATTATGCAAACTTCAATATGAAAAAAAAAGTTAAAAAAGAACTACTGGAAGCAGTGCAGAATAATGAGAAGTTTGTTTAAAAACTCAAAGAAGTTTGATTTCATTGATTGCTGAGGTTTGATAGATAAATCTGAAATGTTTTGATGAAGTTGTAAAATAATGAGAAGTACTCTACGACTAAAGTTCTAAAATAACGAGAAGTACTAAACTTACTCGATGCAGTAAAAAATAATGACTAGTTTGTTTTAAGTGTCAAGAAAATTTGATTTGATTGATTGACGATATTGAGGTTTGATGAATAAATCCGAAATGTTTCATTAAAGTTCTAAAATAATGAAAAGTTTGCACAAGCATGTATTTGATTATTAGATTGCTGCCCAATCTTTTTTATTGTCTTGAAGTTTGCATAGTTGGAATTGAAAAACAAAAATTATCTCTTACATTTTCATTATATCACAAAATCTTTCTTTGCAAATACAAATTCTAGATCTCTAAATAAGCTATTCAAAAAATGATTGCGGGTTTTTCGTAACGAAGATTTGCCAAAAGAAATTCGAGTAATTGAAAATTACCTATTTTCGTTGTATTCCAACTATGCGAACTTCAATCTCATTCTTTTTTATACATTGCGGAAAATCCACACACACTTGTGCATGTAAAAATTCAAGGAAGGTTACTGGCTATCGAGGCTTAACAAGTGAATCCAAAATGTTCCTGTAATGTTCCAATATAATGAGAAGTTTGTGGTAGCATGAGCATGTACTTGATTATTAGATGGCTGGCCAATCTTTCTTTATACAGTGCGGATAATTCACACAGGTGTGTGTTTGAAAACTCAAGGAAGGTTACTGGCTACAATCTTTTCTTTGTACAGTGTGCATAATCCACACATCTGTGTGGATGCATACATGCACACAGAGGCTTAACAAATAAATCCAAGATGTTCCAACAATGTTCCAAAATAACAGGAAGATTGAGGTTGCATGAGCATATACTTTATTATAAGATTGCTGTTTAATCTTTTTCAGGTGTGTGTCTAAAAAGCTCAAGCAAGGCTATTGGGGCTATTGATGATTGATACCCATTGAGGCTCAATTGGTATCAATCTTGATGGCTATTGAGGCTATTGATGATGGATACCTATTGAGGCTCCATTGGTATCAATCTTGATGGCTATTGATGATTGACTGATACTTATTGAGGCTCAACAAATAAATCCAAAATGTTCCGCTATCTGTATTTAAACATTTTGATAATGGCAGTCAAGTTCGACCTCACGTGTATGATTTAAGAGATCCTTGTTTTGGAATCAACGTACCGATCTATTTGTTTCTCTCCCTTGGGCTTATTACCTAAAGTTTCAATTGGCATAATATTTGGAAGGTGCATAAAGGGTTTATAAAAATGACCATAATCACAAATACCTCCTCTATTTCATTTTTTCGCTTTCTCCGTCTCAAAAACTTTCTCTTCCGACGGAACAGTTAATTGAGTACAATGTTACCATGATGTGTGCGCGAGCTCTCCAATTTATGGTCTTGTGCAGAGGCTGCTTTGAAGAATGAATAAATTTGCTTTCAGCCGGCACTCACAACTTCACGCTAGAGAAGGATGGCACGGGTTTGAGCGGTAGCGGAGGAGTAGGTCCGGGTAGCAGAGTACCTCTGCCACCTGGAAGGATAACGGGCAGTGCCAGTATAGAGACCTTGGTGAGAGTCGGCATTGAGAAGGAAAATGGTCTTTCGCCGGACAGCAAAATGGTCATAGTTCACGACTTCACGCCTTGCGTGGACGACGAACTTCTGGTCAAAAGGGGGCAGGTAATAAAAATTCCCTCCGCCTACGGATCTTTGTTTCCTTCGTAAATTTGATTGTTCAATTCGCCCATTTGCCTACGACACAGGAAAGACAGTTTCTTATCTTCTATTTCCAAATGTATGAATTTCATTCATCGTTAAAAAAAACGAGAGCAATTAAAATTTATCGAATACTAACGCTCGTCCAAACGGTCCACAGGTAGTCAATGTGCTGTACAGAGAAAACGACTGGGTGTACGTCATAGCGGCGGACACGAGGACCGAGGGTTTCGTGCCGCACTCTTACTGCGCCCCTTACACCTCCCAATTGGCCGAATCGACGTTGGCCGCTCTGATGAACAATGTGAAAAAAAAATTGCCAAGATCGAGTGACAACGAGGGCGATGTGGCGAGCACTGCGCGGTCGCAGGCTATGGAATCCCAGCACACCGACACCGGCTCCGCCTCCGATTGCGAGAGTTACGCTCGTAACGTAACGACCGCCGATGTCAACGTTAATCGTTCGAATATAACGCAGTCGCAAAACTCGATTCAGACTATACACTCGCAACCGGATGTACATCCTTTTTTCAAGGTAACGAACATAGCTTTGGTATATCGCCTTTAAGGGGCTATACCAGTGTGAACGCTAAAAATTTGGGTGATTTTCGGGAATTTTTTGGAAGAAAAGTACTCAATTAAATGTTTCGGAAAATTGAGAATATATTTGGCTATATTTGACCTATATTACATAATTTTTTCATAGAAAAATATTGAGATCCAAGCGACTTATGCGCTGCCTTCGGAGGCGCCAAAAAAAAAGTTCCTCCACTGCTGACATGATTCCGGCCGACTGAGTAGCTGAAACCGAAAAAGGAAAAAATTTCGTTAAACTGGAAGGTATTTCCTGTACAATGACGTAGGATTTTCGAAAAATATCAAAATCTAATAAAATGGCGTGGTTATGAAAAAAGTCTGTTGTCTTGCCTATAAAATGGTCGTTTTTTTCAATGCCAAATCGCCAATTTTCATCCAATCAAAAATATCCTACGTCATTGTAGGGTAAATATATTCAAGAGTACTCAGTTCAAATTTCAAGTCAATCGGATAATTGCTCTTTGAGTTACAATGTCAGCAAATTTGAAAAATCTTATTTCGAGAAAAACGCGTTTAAAGATTTGACTATCGATTTTTGCAAGATAAAATGATTAGAGATACGGCCTTGAAATTTTTACAGGATATTCTTGAAAGTATAAACTGTCGAAAAAGGCAACAAAAATCGATTTTTTTAAAGTGTCACACTGGTACAGCCTCTTAAGGTGGTAGTATCGCCAAGGCGTTTTTCTATAGATTTTTATTTTATTTTGAGGACACATTCAACACAATATTAAGTGATTACCTGCAAAATTTCAAAAGGATTCACCGTTCTGTATTCGAGATATTGGCAATCGAAAATTTCACATTTCATGCAATAACGTCGAAATTTTTCTACAGATTTTTCTTAAAAAATTCTCAATTGCAGAGGAACATATGATAAAGCGGGTAAAAAAAATGAATTTTTATCGGCTGCTTTCAGAGATATAGCGATTTTAATTAGCCAATGTCTAGCGACGCTAGCGCCACGAAGCGACTGGAGCAGACTAGAGCCGGCGTCTGGCAGCGCTGCAAGCGTTCGGCGCTTTCATCGGTAAAAAATGCATCTAGAGACGCGGCAGATGTTTCATATTTACTTTTTTATATTACTATACATATATTGCCAGGTCAAAATTAGTAAATTAATAAAATTAAAAATTCGTTGAAACAATAAAAAAATTTTATTATCAATTCATCGACGTGAAATTCATCAATTAACGATTCACGATACGATGTCCCACATTTTCATTCGTAACCTCTACATGGTTCTTCTTTTCGTTTTCTCTTTTTACACGGGTCATAATTTCGACAACTTTTCTATCTTTGGCGATCGTTTTTCGTTTGGAAAATTTGCCGCTATGTCGCACTTGTTCCATTATTCCGGCCGCAGCTCAAATTTTGCTTTTCCGTTCATACTAAAATATCACGAAAAAAAAAATCGCTGGACTTGCAACGTTGCAGTAGTGTGTGCGTATGCGTATACGCAGAGTGTCTACGCATTAGTAGCCGGAATGGGTAGTCCGATACAAAAGTGAGGGTTATTAGGTGATGGAGGGAACGTTGTTATTTTTTGAACTCCAAACATTATATTAGGTTTTTCTTAACTAATTTATAAGTTTTCACATCCTGATAAGATGTACAAACTGCATTATAAAACTATTTCGCAATATTTCGAAGCTTTCATCGATTGAGCGGAGAATAAACTTTTCAACGTGACTGTGGCGACACTACTACCTTGAGACGATCTGATTTCATTGGACAATAAATTTGAAAGAACGAATGAGATCAATGTAGCTGACGGCAGGATATTTTTACGGCGGGATATACATTTACAACGATAAAAAAAATCCGTTTTTTTTTTCTTCTCTTTAAACGATAGAACTATATATGTAGAATATTTTGTCAAAGTGTCAAAGCGAAATTCGCCAAACTTCAAACGTTACAGCCCATCAACGCCATGCCTCGTCGCTCGTATTCGAAACGGGCGTAAACTTCAAATGCGTTTTTCTCAAAACTGCATTTTCGAAATTCGCGTGCAAGATTACTCAAAACTATCAAGCCGATTGAGTTGAAACTTGGTACAAATATTGATAATATTGCTATCTTCTACTTGACAAGAATTGTTTTTGAAAAATTAGAAAGAAACTACTTTTGTAATCCAACTTATACAGAAATTTTGCGTGAAGTGTTGATTTTTTTTGCAAATGCGAGCCATTCTCTTAAATTTGCATTTTCTTCATTTTAATTACTGTGAAATAGAAACTATACATGTTCTGGCTGAAAAAATGTTTGAATTTGTTTGCAAATCAAAGTTTACGGTAGATTGCACGCCGATTCGCAACTCCCGCGTCAATCTTGCTGTGACACTCTGCCACAGCACCGCCATTTTGATGATAAACGAATTTAAAAAAATTGTTTGGTATACCATAGTTTGATAAATGTAGAATAATTATTTCTTAGTTAAAAAATCTCTCAAAATTGCTTAATTTTTTCCGGTTCAAATGTATATCCCGCCTTAAAGCCTTGGAATCTTTTAATTCAAGATATCTTATTTTCTATTTGATCTATATATCTCTTTTCGGCTAAAATAGTAAAATAAGAGAAGACAGTAGGATTAGAAGAAATGAACGATTAATAATAATTCAATTGAATCGCTAATTATCCTTATTCCAATAATAAAGTAATTATTATCCGTCACCCTTATTCTAATTAGCGATTAACTTATTATTATTGATTATCCTAATTCTATTATTGATTACTATAAAAAGAAACCTAAATTTATTCATCTTTAAAGATGAATAAATTCGCTACGAAGTACGAGTGGATATTGTTCTTTAAGGGGTTAGGCTACTGTGACTACCCGAAAATTAGGGTTATTTAAGAAGATTAATTTTGAAGGAATAAGTAAAAGGATTGAAAAATCTTTTGGACATTTTTTGGTATGTCCATTAACGAAGTTGTGTACCAAAGTTCATAAAAATATCAATAATTAAAGAAGTTTTAAACAATCCTGTGAAAGACTTGACTTTCACCACCCGGTTGATCTGAAACAAAACACGAGTTTTTTGTTGTCTTAAAAGTAGATAATATTAACTAAAACTTGATCGAGCTTTTTTTATCATCGTGTTTCAATCAACAAAACGAAAATTTTGATTTTCTTTCTCGATTTTTCGAGGGAAAATGGCATTGTTAATAACTAACGAACAAAATGTTAAGAAGAAAAACATCGGCCAAGACTAAATGGCCTATTACACTAAATAAGTGTACCAAATTTCGAGTCAATTCGTTTATTAGATATCGAGAAATCGTGTACATCGTTTGGAAAAATGCGTTTAAAATTTTACCAGCAGTTCTATCGTTGTAATCATAAGTTTACTTTCAGTCTAAGATTCCTGTACCATATGTTGGACCTTTCTCTTCAATAACAGTAGCCTAACCCCTTAAACATGCGAATGTAGCACACGTATACCTCGAAAACCATAGGCGGTAGACATATTGAATTTCTTTCTAGCTTCAGCATGTAAAATATTATCGTGTGATCGGTAGGATCCATCGGCGGGTCGGTACATAGTGCTGTACACGTTTGTGGCGAGAGACGAGAACGACGTGAGCGTCGAGAGGGGTGAATTCGTGACCGTACTAAACCGCGACGATCCCGATTGGTTCTGGGTACTTCGGCACTGCGACGGAAACGAGGGCTTCGTACCGTCGGGTTTTGTTTATCCGGGCCACGTACTACACTCGTACGCCACTACGGCGACGACCACAACGACAACGACTACGGCTGCCAACGATCAACACAGCTTGGGTATGCTTTTCTTTTCATTTGAATCGAAAGTACTCCGGGAAAAATGACGGAACTTCCGGTTAGTCTCACCTAATTGCAACTTTCTATCGGGCTTGCGGGCTTTTACGATTCCGTGTCCCATTTGCACGAGGGCACAGGGAAACTGTCGAAAACCTGTGTCGATACCGACGGCTATATTTTCCATGCCTGTATTGGCTCCGTGCGGAACACCATCGCCGCGTCCCGGTCGTTTTTTAGTCGGCTCTGTCAAAGGCTCTGTGATTGTGGCCAAAAACGGCAAGAAGCGTTTCATTTCAGAAAAGTGAAAAAAAAGTTTCCGTAAAATGTGTATTTTTGTTCACTTGGATTTTTGTTATAAGACGAGAAAAGTGAAACTATATAATTGCTTTTATTAAAATTTAATGAACATATATCGTTGATGTAGACTTTACAATGTAATAAATAACATTGTGTTTTCAGACCGAAGTGAGTATAATTTTGAAGACCGGTTCCGAGAGAATAACTCACAATATTAATTTCCAACCTCAAACTCAATTTAAGGGGTATACCAGTATGAACGCTGAAAATTTGGGTGATTTTCGGGATTTTTTTTCGAAGAAAAGCACTCAATTAAATGTTTCGGAAAATTAAGAATATATTTGGCTATATTTGAACTATATTACATAATTTGTTCATAGAAAAATATTGAGATCCAAGCGACTTATGCGCTGCCTTCGGAGGCGCTAAAAATAAAAAGCTCCTCCACGGCTGACATGATTCCGGCCGATTGAGTAGCTGAAACCGAAAAAGGAAAAAATGTAGTTAAACTGGAAGGTATTTCCTGTACAATGACGTAGAATTTTTGAAAAATA
The DNA here is from genome assembly GCA_963210295.1 of Ophion ellenae. Lineage (NCBI taxonomy): Eukaryota > Metazoa > Arthropoda > Insecta > Hymenoptera > Ichneumonidae > Ophion > Ophion ellenae. The sequence goes on along the minus strand of OY723391.1, from coordinate 37,689,216 downwards.
TCAAAATCTAACAAAATGGCGTAGTTATGAAAAAAGTCTGTTTTCTTTCCTATAAAATGGTCGTTTTTTTCAATGCCAAATCGTCAATTTTCATCCAATCAAAAATATCCTACGTCATTGTAGAGTTAATATATTCAAGAGTACGCAGTTCAAATTTCAAGTCAATCGGACAATTGCTCTTTGAGTTACAATGTCAGCAAATTTGAAAAATCTTATTTCGAGTAAAACGCTTTTAAAGATTTAACTATCGATTTTTGCAAGATAAAAAGATATTGATAATGATATTCGTGCAAGTATAATAGGCAAAAGAAACCGATTTTTTAAAAGTATCACTCTGCTATGGCGCCTTAAGGAAAAACTATTGGTTTCTGCTGAACATGTCAGAGACGTAGAAAACATGACCCAAGTTTGATAATTCAAGCTCGTATCGTAAGGCAAACCGCTATTTTTGTGACGCCTCACAAAACTTCTTTAAGGGACAACACCACTCTAGCGGAAGAAAGTAAGGCCTAACTTTGACAATTTATTTTGGGAGTATGAAAAAAGGAATAGGATTTCGTTTAAGAGGATTTATTTCACACATATTAAAGTACAAAACAAAAATTTATTATAATATTCATACAAAATAGCGGCGACAGAGCTTATCTTGAAACACGTGTTTTTTACAAATAGCTTCTCGGGAGGACGATTTTCTCGTAAAGTATAAGACCTGGAACAACAACAAAAATATATATAATCTATATATTATTAGCTATGGGACTACGTACACATTTTTTAAAATCAAATCTAGAAAAAATGGCGCACTTTAAAAGAAATAAATCGATTTTTTGCCCAAAAAAATAAGCAGTAAATTGATTATAAAAAAAAACATTTAATTAAAAAAACGGCTACGTACTCAGTAGAGAATGTAATTGTGAAGCGACTATTAAAATTTCAAAACGATCCATGCAAAGGTGTTCGAGTAATTCGTTCTCCCAGTTTGACAAAAGGGTTTCGAAAAAAAACGCGTTTAAAGTTGTACGAGGCGCCTGAAAGAAGTCCGAGGCACTGCGGCAAAAATCGATTATTGAACCCTAAACCATTTTTTTTTACGCTACAGGACCAATTGCCTATTGTTTTTATGACCCCGAAGTATTATTTACGCCAAAAAAACGATTTTTCCAAAATTCTAGAGTGGTGTTATCCCTTAAAGGCAAAACTGCAGCTATCCATTTGTTGCGTTGTTCTAACTTCCAATTTGCGATAGAGATTCGATCAAATTTGCATTTACTATTTATTTCGGTATTCTTGCAATTTATTACACAGCAACTGACGTGGTCCATTTTTAATGAAACGATAATTGAAATTTCCTTGAAAAAATCTCGTACTACACAGAGACAAATTTGACAGATAAATAGCTGAGTCTGTTGCAATTTTTGTCCGCTGCGGGCGCCGCGTTCGATTCCATGACCCCCACCCTATACTCTGCACGGAGCCAATATGAATAATTTCGACATATCTTCGTTCGGATGAATTGTCGCCTCGTTCGCACGGGACAACTGTAATTTACGATTGTCGTACTTGTCGTGGGCGCAGGAAGCGGCAACGTAACGGGAAGCGAGCAATTGCAACAGAAGGATTTGCGAGACTTCAGAGACGAGACAACGGGCACCGAGCTCGTTGTGCTGTACGATTACAAGGCGCAGGCGCCGGATGATTTATCTGTTAGACGAGCCGACTGGATATACGCTGATCTTGGCAATCAAACGGTCGACGGTTGGCTCTGGGCATACGCGCCCAAGACGAGAAAATACGGTTTCATACCGAAAGCGTACGCCCGTCCACCAGCTATGACGAGTTTGTGATCAATGTCCCTTGCAGTTTTAAGACCTCCTCTTTGTTTTTCTGTACTCTTAACTTTTATACGTATTTTATATCGCTGAAGCCCTTTGTGTTGTTTCTTGTTTTTTAAATACACCACACGATGCTCCCCGAACTCGAATCGATCTCCGTTCCTCTCGAGGCACGTTTCTACTTTGTTTGGGTTGAAAAATCGACTTTTGCGTACATTTTTCAAGGAAACTATCCAAGATCAATGAAATTTTGTACAGATTTTTATACCGGAGACATACATCGCGCGGCTGAGAGTTGTGTCCCGGAAGTATCGGATCCTCTGGAAATTATCGGATATACGCGAATCAGGGAGATTCTTGAGAGGTTAGGCTACTGTGACGACCCGAAAAACAGGGTTACTTAAAAAAATGAATTTTGACGGAATAAGTAATTGAAAAATCGTTTGGACATTTATTCGTATGTACATTAACAAAGTTGTATACCAAATTTCATTTTTAAATATTAATAATTGAAGTATTATGTGAAACTATTATATAAACCATCTCGTGAAGGACCTTCGAACGTGTGAGGGGGTCAACGGTGTACTTGGTTTTGGCCACCCGGTTGATCTGAAAAAAACATAAATGAGTTTTTTCGTCTTAAAATAGATAATATTGGCTAAAATAGATAATAATATTGACCGATTTTTTTTTATATATCTTTCAATCACCGAAAAAATCATTTTGATTTTTTTTTCAATGTTTTTATAAAAAATGACATTGTTAATAACTAATAAAAAAATTTTAGAAGAAAATCCTCGGTCAAGACTAAACTAATATTAGACTGAATAAGTGTATCCAAATTTCAAGTCAATCCGTTCATTGGATGTCTAGAAATCGTGTACACCGTTTTGAAAAGCAATTTCGAGAAACACGCGTTTAAAGTTTTACCAGCAATCGTTGTAATAATAATTTTACCTTCAATCTGCGATTTCTGCACCAAGTGTTGGACCTTCCTCTTCAATTTGAGTTGCCTCAAGCGACAAACGCACTTCTTATCTTCCACAGTAGTCTAACCCCTCAATCTGTTCGAGTTCACGCACGAAGTGTGCTACAATCTTAATGTCGCACAAACTTTCGCGTGGCCATGAGTCAAAAACACAAAAATTCAACGAAAATTTCGTTAGTTTTCCTTTTATAAAATAAACAGTTGTGCCACCTGAAATTACAATTGTAACTCACTCTATCGAGACGACTATTCTGAACATATTGAGCATACGAAGTTTTAGGCAGCGCTAGCACGAGTATAAAATCGAACAATTTTCACTTCCACCTAGTCGCCAATTTCGAATTTGTACTTGGAATTTTTACAACATACTCTCTACACCGAATTTCCATAAAATGCAACAAAAAAAAAAAAAACTTCAACCCAGCAAAGTATGAACCTGCCACAACCGACAAAAAAGCCTTTTGGTTTCGCGAAGTCGCGCGTGTATTTTTTTTCGCTTTTCCCTTCCAAGTAATTGGAATAGCGTAATCGTTTGGTACTCGAGCTTGTCATCATTGCTCCTGACGGATGTGCAAAGGTCGATTTTCTTGCGAGGGTTTTTTTTTTGATAATTTTTATTTATTTGGGACTGACGCGAGGAGAGGTAAACACGCACAGGAGACTCAGTGGACGATCACGTTGATGTTGAGGCTCGCGCAGTCTGATGTAATATGATTAATGAGGCCCTCGTGGAGTATGACACAGTCGCCGGTGACAAAGACCTCGCGAGGACGCTGGGCCGTTCTCAGCGAGTTCACGGGGCCGGTGTACGTGAGCGAGCGCACCGACTCGCTCTCCACGTTGTCCACCGCCTCGATAAACACAAATTGAAAGCTCAAATTTATTTTCGTCAGTATGAGACGAGAGCGAAGACGAGATGAAGAAAAGTGTCGCGTCGATCGGTCGTACCTGTATGCTGCATCGCAGAGTGCCTGCATTTACGTTTCCGATGTCCAAACCGGCGACCCAAGCGATAATGACGTCACCGCTGTCGCGAGCTTCGCCGCCAGGCGGCGCTCCGTCCGGACTCGTGTAACGACTCGCGCAGTGTAATCGAGCAGCCAATACGGGGAGCGGCAAACGATTTCGATACTTGGAATGAATTTGACTGCCGTTGAACAGTCTCGATGCCGGGCCCCTAGGTTTGGAATGAAACGTGGAATTCTCGTAAGTTCATCGAGGGCCACACCGCAATGACGTCTCGAACATCGTGGTGCTGAGATTTGCATCGTTCGTCGCACAACGAACATTCATTTTCTTCCTCTATTTATTTTTATTTTGAATCTTTTTTTGCAGCTTTTGGTTATAGATTTTTTATGAGGATTTTCGAAAGTGTTTTTGTACTTTTGGTAGTCTAAATGGGTTAAAAAAATCGGCAAGACGAAGAAAATATATTTTCGTTGCAGTCCAACGACGCAAACTTAACATTCGAAAATCGGTGGACACTTTGAGAATTCGTTGTAAGAAAACTACATACGCGATCTACTTTATCTTTGCCATATCAAGAGTTAATAACTCCGCGATTATTTTCGACGATTTGAATATTTCAAAACGCTTAAAAAATTCTCGTTACAAAATTTATCGCGAAGGTGTTGTTTATTTAATTGTGTTTTATGTTCGAAATGTATCTAATTTAATTTGATTGGCGTCATTTTAGTCAGATTCACTTTTTAAATATTAAATTTTCTTTTGTTACATTGGAAGGTTTATTTATTTTTTATTTTTACTCCTACTTTGAATCTTTTTTGGCAGCTTTTAGTTATAGATTTTTGATAAGGGTCTTCGAAAGCGTTTCAATAATTTTGATACTCAAAATAAGTAGAAAAAATTGGCTATACGGACATAATACATTTTCGTTGCAGTCCAACGATGTAAACTTATCATTCCACCATCGGTGAACACTTTGGGCATGCGTTGTAAGAAACCTACATATGCGATGAACTGTATTTTTGCCATATCAAGCGTTAATAATTCCGCTATTATTTTCGACGATTTTAACTTTTCAACATGTTCAAAAAATCTTCGTCACAAAACTTATCGCGAAAGTGTTATTCATTTAATTCTATTTTATATTAGAAATGTATGTCATTTTATTCAATTGGCGTCATTCTATTGAGACTTACTTTCGAAATATTGAATTTTATATTATTATTACGTTGAAATATTTATTTATTTGGATGTTGAATAAGTGGTGGCTGTTTTTTCGTGAATATTAATACTTTATTTTAAAAAACCATTGCTAATGCTTCCAAACGTGTCGAAACTGTTCTGCGATCAACTCCTAATGATTCTGCAGGTTCAGCTAGCGCCTGACATGAGTATCCATGAAAGAATGCCTCCAATTGAACACATCAAAATCATTAGTTTTGAAGCGTTTAAACTAATCTTTGTATGTTATTTCCGACAGAGCATGGTCGCCCTAAGTTTCAACAACATGAGATTGAAGTTTGCATCGTTGGAATGCAACGAAAATTATTATGTTTCAATTGCTCGATTTTCTTTCGGCACATTTTCGTTACGAAAATCCTCAATCATTTTTTTAATTGCTTATTTAGAGATCTAGGATTTCCATTTGCAATAAAAGATTTTGTGAAACAATAAAAAGAAGGATATGAACATAGAAAAATAATTTTCGTTGCATTCCGACGATGCAAACTCCAAGATCATTCAACAAGAATTCCGAGTGCTTCACCTACATATTTTTTTCAATAAAGTAGTGCAACAAAATTCCCCTCAAATACTCTTTTTTGGCCCGAAATTTGACATGTTTAACACTATGAGAAAAAAACGTTTACACGTCGGCGAAATGACATACACTGAATTTTCAAGCTTGCTTATGGGAAAGCACCGTCTTACATACAGGTCTTGCAACAAAGCTAAATTTTTGCGGTGGGGGTAGGCACGCTTATCGGCTTCACTTTTCGATTCACTAGACGCCGCTACGCGTCGCTACTAGCAAGGGGAAGTAGTTTCCCCCTTTACCTCTTACCGGCGAATGGGCCCAAGGTGTTTACATATGTTTTTGTGGCACGATTGTCGAAATAACCGTTATTTGCGACCATATATCAGAAGGTTCTACGCGATTTACCGTGACACATTTTTTATCGTGTTTTTACGCATAAGTATGCATTTTTTTTGGTAGTTTGCGAAAAAATATGCAAAATGGCTGAGGGTTGCGCGGTTCGCAATTGTAAAACGGGGTACAAAAATTGTAAGCAGAAATGCTCCGTGTTTCGCGTGCCCAGAAACGTCGAACGATACAAAAAATGGCTCGATGCTATTCCGGGACTGAAAGAGTCTCAGTACGTGTGCGAAAAACATTTCGAAGAACGATGTATTGTGAGACATTGGAGAAAAAAGGATGTAAATGGTCGTAATATGTGCTGGTGTGAATTAATGTATTCAAAAAGATATCAGTTTTTTTTTAGATGAAAGTAGTCATCTTTTTTTTAATCAACTAATTTTTTTTATTGGTTTCGTATATTATGCAGTTTACACGACAGTACGGTAAATTAGGTTAGGTCAAACGGCGCATGCGTTGCGTTCAGGAGGGAAAAGGACGGAGGAGCTATTTCTCTCTTCGTCGCACCACTACTTCCCGTTGCCGTCACGCACCAAGCGGCGGAAATCGGAATAAAAAACAGAACCGGTAAGGGTGCCTACCCCCACTACCGCCGATGTCAGACCTGTATGTAAGACCGTGTGGGAAAGGCAACGTAAAGCTCGGGGCAGATGGCGTCACCATAGCACGTCCCAATCATTTCAAACTCACGTCACATCCCCGAAAGTGAACGATTATACATATTTTCTGAAAGTATTATATTTTAACATTAAAACTTTTAATGTTACGTTAGTTCGAAATTTTCATGTGCTTCCGTTATTAAAACGGACTTTTCAGAGCGACCCACGTCGCTGTTTGTACCATATATCTGTGGAAGACATTGAGGTTATTACAGAGTTTATTACTTATTGTGTGCAGAGAAGAGAGGCATCTCTGCATTCTCTGTTGTGTGCAATGGGTACTCAAAACAAATTTTCTCACTTAAGGGGTTAGGCCGAAAAAAATAGGCTTTTTGGGGATTTTTTTTCAGAAAAACTACAAAATAAATCAGGATTACCAAAAAGGGTGTTTATCATACATATCAGTGACTGTTTACAATAATGTTTTTTAAGCGATTAATATCAAAATGGCGGCTGTGCAGCGTTCATCGCAAAACTGCATTTTTTAATTTGGCCGGAAACATAAATCAGACAATTTTCAACCGATTCACTTCGGATGTTGAATATATCTTGAAAAATACATTGTCTATGGAAGTATGTAGGATTTTTTTTATATTGCACAGTTAATTTGTTATTAACAATTATATGACGATTTTTTAGGCAAATTTTTCATTTTCCTACTGTTTACAACTTAGGAAAAAGTGTTCCTTCAGCAGTACAGTAAACTCGCCCTAACTCAACGCTCTGTAGTAGGCCATTTTCCCTCAATTTTCTCCGGTGGTAACACAACGAGCGGACAAGCGTTACCCCCACTTTCCTTTATTTATGGAACGGCTCGTCGGGTGCAATCATAACCTCAATTTCAGTATTAAACTTTCCACTTCGTAATTCCAAAAGTCACAAAGAACATGAACGAAAAAAGAAAAGCGTACCGCTTTCAATTAAAAAGGTTGCATTAGAAAATATCGAGAACGGATTAGAAAATATCGGGAACGTAATATCCGTTTCTGATATCGGCAAAGGTGTGGGTGTAGCGGAATCAACGGTTCGACACCGGAAAAAACTAAAAGTAGCTCTATATGCATGGACAAAAACGTGCGATGATGTTTGCGATACGAGAGAAAAAAATGGATACATTAAGTTATGAGAGAAGTATTTTTGTTGGACTGTTATCTTGTTGGACTGTTTTCTCTTGTTGGTTCTTTTGTTGGACTGTTCTCTTGTTGGTATTTTTGTTGGACGGTGAACATAAATATTTTAAATGAAACATGATTTTCTTTTATTCTGATTTCGTCAAAAATTATTCACCCTCAAACAATAATAAAGTATTCTAATCTGAAACAACCTAGTAAAAATAACATGTGACATTTCAACTTTTATCCTAACCTAACTAAATATCCCGCCACACTACATCGCACAGTAGCTCGCGGTGGGGGACCTTGTCTAGCAAGCCACACTCTCTAGTACCACGGCAATGCAGTCCCGAGAGGTAAGTTAGGAGAGTTCACTGTACATCCTATGCACAACATTGAGTCACTTAAAAAAATCAGCTATCTACCTGTAAACAATTATAAAAATCGTAAATAAATAAATAAGTTTGACCGTCTGGTTGAAAACAAAGGCTCAGACACCGCTCGGTCGGAACGGGCTATGCTAGCGCCGCCAGTGACGAAAAGTGGCAGTTGTCCTTCCCATAGTATTTTTTTATAGATGCGGTACCATCTCAAACTACACGCACGCAGTTCTGGTAACGCCATCGTTTGGAAAACAGCAAGAACTTATTCAACGTCCTAATATTTTATTATTACATTGAAACGTTTATTTATTTTTTAAATTAACTTCCAACTATTACGCGTTCGAGAGCGGACGAAGAACCCCGTTGAAAATGGCAAATAATAATTCTTTTTGAAGGCTCATTTTCAGCGCAAAACTTACGAGAGTTTTCCAGAGACGAGGAGGAGAGCGAGGCACCGACTGGAGTCGCACGACAAAGCGGCGAAGCTGACGATCAGAGTGCTCGTGGCGCCGGGTTCAACGCTGAGGATCGGTACCTCGGGATGATCGAAGAGGAAGTGATGGGTAAGTGCGGAAAAGGCGACATTGACGGCGCAATCGAGTCTGGGACATCGTATCGGTCGTCTGGAGCATTCGGTGACGATGTGCCCGTTGACTCTCGTCTCCGAGGGTGTAGGTTCCATCGTCGCGGTGTCTTTGCCGATGATACTGCAGTAGCTGCGTTGCTGATGATGCCTCGGCTCGGTCGGATAGCGCTCCTCTCGCACTTGCTCGTCCATTTTGTCGTTCCACTCGGACGAGTAACAGGACTCGACTCTCCTGACGCCGTTGCCACCCGGAAAGCTCGTTCGCGTTCCAACCACCGGCGCCTCGGAGTGCGCACGGGCCCATGGAATGGAGCCGTGGAACTCGTTGCCGCGCGTTCTGTTCGCGCGTTGTTCCTCCGATGGCTCGTGAACGTTTCTCGTCTCGCGAGGCCTCGTCGGCGCGAGGCGCTGCTGCTGGTTCACACTCGAACTACTTCCACGGGAATCCGTCGAATTCGAGTGCTGACTATCCGTGCGGCAGAGAACGCAGCCCATATCTGCGGGAGAATCTTCGTTTGAGGCACGAGTAGCTCCTTAAGGGGTATGCATAACCTTGGAATTTTGAAAAATCGATTTTTGGTTCCATTTACTCTTCTTATTGCGTAGAGTCTTAAGGGGGGGGGGGGGGGTACCTGAGTAAACGGCGAGAAAAACAGGTAAACTTCGGGAATTTTTATCTCAAAAACTAATGTATCGATTGGATCCGGGTTTTTTTTGGAAAATATGTACATTGAGGTATATTTAAGAGTTTTTTAAAATAAATTCGTTGACTGGAAGCGATTCAAACGCGATTATCTCGAAACATAGTTTTCAAAGTCGGTGCCAGATGTATCTCGAAAACGGCTTGTCCGATTTTGTCCAAATTTGGATACAATATTACATATAGCGTCATAATCGTCATTATAACAATTAAATTGTTTATAACGAAAGAAAAAACGATTCTAGAATAAAATAAATGTTCTATTCGTATTGTCCGTACCCGAAACCATAAAAAAACCCCCGAAAATATTGGGCAGACCCAAACATTTATTCGAAAATTGTATACGGAAAAAGTGGATTTAGTAACGTTTTCTTCTCTTGCGCTTACCTCGAAAGTATAATTTGCAATTTGGCGTACGTAATATTGTCCGATTTACTTCAAATTTGGACTGAACATATTTTATAACATATTCAATCGACAGACCGGCTGATTTTTTCATATGTTCCTCCGTTTGTTAATAGCAAACGTTTTCAACAAACGTTAATAACAAACTTTTTTTTTTCAAAGCAGTGCAATTTATGCAAATTTTAAAACTTCGAAAAAGTATCCGGTGGGTTTGTAGCTTCACCATTGTACTAAAAGTATATTTTTCCGTTTTTTTACTTTAGATGAATCTAGTTACTGAAATCATGTACACGACCGGGCCGTGCGGAGGCTGCAGTCCTGAGATTAAATGACAATGATTATGTTGTTTATATATATTTCGCAATAAAAAACGGTATGTCAAGACCATGTACGTTCTGTGTGCGAAAGATTGACCTTATCATCCCAATTCCTGAGACGAACAAAAATATTGAAAATCGATCAGTTTTTTAAACTTCAAGCTTATGCATACCCCTTAAGGGCTTACACCACGGTAAACGTCTAAAATTAAGTTATGAGAAAAATTATTTTAAAAAATTATACAAAATGGTGACGCTGGAGCCATTCTCGCGAGGCATGGTGAATTTGCAACGCTCTGCGGCACGCAGTATAACTGACGCAAATTTGAATTTGGAAATTAAAAAAAAATGTATATCAATTTACATGAGTATAGATAGAGAAATACGTAGGACATCTAGAAAATATGAATTTTTGTGTAATTGACAAGCATTTAAAGTAAAAACTGAATTTTCGACAGGAAAAAAAAACAATCATTTGTTAATAACTAATGTTATAATTAACTCATGAAAAATCGCGTACATATTTCTCTTCGAAATCTTATTTTAAAGATGTGCTCAAAATTTGGTCAGTGAAAAGGATAAAAATTGGTGGCGTTATGCTACGTGCCGTTTTGGAAAATTGTGTTCCGAGAAAAACGGTCGACGCCGTGCACACGGGCCAGCCACTGCCACCGCAGACCCACACGGGCCGGCGGACCTTTGTTTTACAGGAACCAAACTTTTCCCCCTTATTCTAGATGGATCAAAGCATCTCTTAAGGCCTTATATGCGCGAAAAATTTCAAATCTTTTTCGAAAATTGAGTAATTTTTTTTTTTAGAAAATTGAGTAAAAAAATTTTAAGTTTCGAATTTTTATTATAATAACTTTTTTTAAACAATATTGTTGATTCACACTGAAGATACATTCATTATGCAATTACAAATATGTTTATTTTTGGACAGACACCCACATCGATGCCGAGAACTTTCACCATCAACGCGCGGGCAAAAAAAAATACATTTCTTCATTATGTTATATCTCCGCTATTTGTTAATATTTCTGATTTTTTTTACATATACTTAATCCTGTGCATAAATGGTCTGTAAACAAAATGTTGTCAATATATGGGTCATTTTTTAGTAGTACTTTAAAAGTAGTTTCGAAAATCGGCGAAATCAATTTGTCCAAAAGTCCAAAATGTTTGAAAATATCGTTTTTGGCGCTCGGCGGAATGTCAAAGTATTTTTAAACATATTTTCTCATAATTTCAAGTCGATCTGGTTAAAATTGAGGGAGTTATGGGCGTTTGTAGGTTGGTTTGGCGAATCGGGGAACTTTGAGGGGTCAGGCTACTGTGAAAATGACGAACCCTCTCGTTCCCGGCAGGTTCAACATATGGTGCAAGATTCGCAAATTGAAAGGAAATTTATGATTACGACGATAGAACTGCTAGTTAAACTTTGAACGCGTTTTTCTCGAAAGTATTTTCTTCAAAACGGTGTACACGATTTCTCGACATCTAACTAACCGTTTCATAAGTTGTTAACAACTAGTGATTTTTCGTCGAACGATCGAAAAAAGAAATGATTTTTTTTGTTAAATGATTGAAACACGATAACAAAAAAAAGAGCTCGGTGGATATTATCTATTTTGAGAAAAAAAACTTATTGATTCAAATCAACCAGGTGAACAAAATCAAGTCCACCGTTGAGCCACAGTTAGAGGGCCCTTCACGAGATTATTCATAACTTCTATAATTAAGAATATTTTTTAATGAAATTTAGTACGCAACTTTTTTTTATGTATATACAAATAAATCGCCAAATGATTTTTCAATCATCTTAAGGGGTCTTCTCACTTTAGACGCTAAAAAGGCTATTTTCATGAATTTTTTGATAGGTTCATAATATAGATATTCATATAAAAGTTGTTACACTTAATAAATACACTTTCGAAATGCATAAAAAGAATTTTTTATGAGTTTATGTAACCCAAACAAACTTTAAACGCGTTTTTCTCGAAACAACGTTTTTCGACGGCTTGTTGATAAAATCTTCGAAACTACTGAACCGACCCTCACCCATAGCTATAGCGCATATGAAGGATTTAAAAAATTTTGTAATATTTACTATTTTTTTTGCCAAAAACGGTGATAAAAACACGTTTATTTGGTTTTCGAAAAATGTCCGCCATTTCGTTATTTTTACACATATCAAAGATCGTATGACATGCGCTATAGCCATTAACATACTGAATCTAAAACCGTTCGATTTTTTTGTTTCGGATGATCCATCTCCGAGATTTCATCAATAGCGCAGACCTACAACTTTTTCAGGACATTTTTTCCACCACCATTTTCGTCTATAGTGACTTGAATAAATAAAAAATAAAAACATTTTTTTAAATGTACTTCGAAAGTGTATTTATTAAGCGTAACAACTTTTATATCAATATCTATAATATAAACCTATCGAAAAAATTCATGATAATAGGATTTTGTAGCGTCCAAAGAGAGAAGACCCCTTGATTATTCATTTGAAATCGATTTTTTAAATAGCCCTGATTTTTGGGTTGTCACGGTAAGCTAACCCCTCAAACGAGCTTTTCTCAAAATGACGTTTTCAAAATCGGTGACCAAATCTCAAAAATCACTGCACCAATTAACTTCAAATTTTACAAGCTTCTTTTACATATCAAAAAGCAGTGCTTGAACGAAACAATTTTTTTTCGTCGCATAGTTTTTTTTTATCAATGAAAATAGAGCTCTTTTTTTACCGAAAATCGATACTTTTACTTTTGACGGCGGCCATTTTTTTCAAAAATCGATATTTTATTAAATCTTTTGTCCAAGCACTGGACAATTGCATGCAAAAATTAAAAGCGTTTGATTTTTTAATTTTGGATTTGTTTCCGAGCATCGGTCGTCACTGCGAGGGAAGTTTTTCAAACAGCGGCCTGCACGAACCATTGTATCTACCACATTTGTAAATATTTTTCAATACAAAAATTGTAAAAGATACTTATTTGCTTGAAAAATTGTGTATGATACTTGAAATTATTTGCACAAATTGTAAAAAATGTGTGCGTGTTATATGGACCCGGCATAGCAGACTAATGGTGAGTCAACATTTTCTTTGCGTAAATCATTCCAGAAGAAAATCTCAAAAATTCCACGTTTTTTTTATATTAGTAATAACATTATCATTGATTTGATAATAATTTGAATCGTTATACTTATAATCTCAATAATAATATTTATCAGTAATCTTTTTTATCAATAATATTTCCATATTTATCAATAATATTCCTCAGTAATAATTATTTTTATTGTATGGAATAATACCGATAATAATATCGAATTTTTAATTAGGGAAACGACATCTTTTACAATTCCGCCATCGAAGTAGTGAGAAAATCCAATAAACCGAAATTATTTATTTTCTTCCTCATTCAACTTGTTTCATTTATACTTTTTTCAATACTCACATTTTATACTCACACTCATTTTTTCAGTGGTCACCAATATTTTATTTGTCTCATACCACGTGCTGAATTTTTGTCTTGTATACCTGATCTAATTGCAAATCGCCGAACGCACCGTTGACACAGTAGATGGCCCTGATCGCAGGATCGAGCTTGCTCGAAACTGGCGTTGGCGCTACCGAGACTGGTCGCGCCCGCGACGGTAAAATTGCACACCGCACAGACGCCGACAGCGGCGCCGACGCTTGAGTATCGTGGACCATTGTCTCGCGCCAAAACGTCCTTGTTATCGTCCCGATCCTCCTCGTGAGCCTCCTCGCAGTCGTTGTTCGTACGCGCACGTAAAAACGTTCTTTCTCGGGGATCCTTCTCGTCACCGGATTGTCGCGGGACGCCTCTCATCAGACGAAAGTCCGAAGCCTCCAAGTACGTAGAGAGCAAACGAAAAAACAAGAAGACTGCAATGACTTTGCGTCAAAGTTTTTTTTGGAGATCTGTGAACGTTCAATTCACTGCCCTTTTCGCTCTGGTTGATCAATTTTCCTTTCGGATAAAATAGCGAAAATAGCACATGCGTGCGGATGTTGCGCGAGGTGCAAAAGGGGTTGTGACTGATTTGACAGCTGAACGACCAATGACAAACCGATCCGGTTCGCAAGCTCGCAATTTCCGTGCGTTTCACCGGCAGTCTTTCGACTAATTTTCAGCGAGAAAAAAAACGATATCTCGTTACTCACGAACTCGTTGTGCTGATTTTTGAAAGTATCCTCGTCGCTCCTACACGCTCGATCCATGACAAATTTAAACACGATTTTCCTCTCATTCACGTTATTATCGAAGTTCCGCTGGCGACGCGCGTTATTTTTTCGTCTTCCTCGCGCACTTCCGGTTTACTGCGGCATCGACGCGCGTGTTCATGTCACAAGAAATTTGCGGTTGCCTCGCGTGATCTTCACGACGCGTGTGGGCTCGGGCTTGTTATACGGAGATGCACGAATTTTCGGTCCTCGAGCCACCGATCGCGTATTTATCGATCATCGATTATTTTAACGCGACAAATTTGTTCCGAGGAAATTTAATGAAATAAGGAAAAACCGAGTGGGTGAACGAGCCGCGAGAGGCCGATCTGTTGTTATCACGGGAATGTCTTGCGCCAGCTACGGGACATCTTGACGGTTTTTGGGACCATAGAAGAAAACAAAAGAAACGAACGTTACGAGCAACGGTGCAACCGCGTGGAATCGCGACGAGACATTTTCGAGCAACCGCGTGCGTAGTCAATTTCGCGAGTTTTTAATGTTTATATTTGAATTTTTCTCCGCCATTTTTTTTCGTCGTCGATAATTGTTCGAAGTCTCATAATCCGCCATCTTTATCAACGGTGGTCACGCGATCTCACGATGCCGTTATCTACGGATACCATCGCGCCATTTCTCAGAGCTAGGCGACCGTTATTATTTATTTACGCAAATACCTGCTGCGGACAAAAACATCACGCGGCCATATTTGCAAACGGTAACGTCACGATCTGCGATCCCGCTACGGATAATACGTAATCGAGGCGCTCGAATCACAAACAACGATAATAATATATTTATCAGAATACGGCACCGTTGATTCCCGATACAATGGCCGCGGAAAACGCAACGGCCATGATTTTGAACGGTGATCACGTGACATGTACATTCGTGGGCTTTGAGTTTCAACGACAAATAAATGATAACGCTTGTCCCATAGATAAATAATAATCGCGAATTATTGTTAAATACAGAAATCATCAAGTTTCTTCCTCGAAAAACATCAGCTTCTTCTTAAGGGGGGAGGTACCTGAGTAAACGCCCGAGAAAAACAGGTAAACTTCGGGAATTTTTATCTCGGAAAATGATGTTTCGATTGGATCCGGGTTTTTTTATTGGAAAATATGTACATTGAGGTATGTTTAGGAATTTTCAAATATTAAATATTTTCATTTTATTGAAATATAATTTTAAATATTTTTTATTGAACCATTGCTTTTTTATGCAATGTTTATGCAATCCAAAATCGTCGGAAATTGCGAACGAAAAACGAATGTTAAATTAAAACGGTCGTAATTCCGTCAAAAAAGAAAATTCCAAAAAAAATCCTACGTGGCGAACGAGAAAAACGATCGAAGAATATTGTATCCAAATTTGGACAAAATCGGACACGCCGTTTTCGAGATACATTTGGCACCGACTTTGAAAACGATGTTTCGAGATAATCGCGTTTGAATCGCTTCCAGTCAACGAACTTATTTTTAAAAAATTCCTAAACATACCCCAATGTACATATTTTCCAATAAAAAAAAACCCGGATCCAATCGAAACATTAGTTTTTGAGATAAAAATTCCCGAAGTTTACCTGTTTTTCTCGCCGTTTACTCAGGTACCTCCCCTTAAAATAATCATGACAAGTGAAAATCTTCTACAATTCTCGAATTACAGTAATCTACTATATTTCAATCGCAAATGTAGAAAATCCAGATCCGCATACACATTTTTTCGCCCGGTTCAGTTTATTTTATCATCGTCCAAATTTAATTAAACGAATTATCCTCTTACGCCAGTACGACAGGAAGTATCGATATTGACAAGTTAATTTAACTTCTTTTCATCTCGTTCAGCAACATTTTCAAACCGCACAAAATGCGCGTGCTTTTCTTTGAAAAAGGTAGTAAACTTAGTGAAATTAGTTGAAACGTTGGTAAATATGTAGAAAAAAAGTAAGCTAGTTAACAAAAATAGTAAATTGGTATCTTTTTTTAAAGTAAATCAGTAAAAACAGAACCCCAGTAAAAGAGGAAAAATAAAAAATCAGTAAAAATTAGTAAATTAGTAATGTTCTTAGTAGATTAACAAAATAGTATTTTTCAGTAAATTAGTAATTTTCAATAGCAAATCAGTAGATACCTAATAGTAAATCAGTAAAATAGCTAATCAGAAAAAGGAAATTAGTAAAAAAAAGGCATTTTTTAAAGTGAATCAGTAATTTTTTTTAGTAAATCAGTAGAAAAAAAATAAAGTCGAGAAAAAAGTTAGAGGGGCGGTGATTTCGAAGATAATATTTTCTCGAACGTTTCCTCTTTTCTATTTCTTTATTCGTCACCGATTTGCCGATAGCAATGAAAACGACGCAAAACAAAAACAAAAGTTGCGGAGTATTCGTTTCCTGTTAGCCGTAATGGTTGAATTAACAAACAAAAAATCTAAAAGCATTCACATTGTACAAAGTTGTTGTGAAATTATTCGCGTACATAGCAAAAGATCTATGCCAGCGTTTACACGATAAATGGAACGATCAACCGAATACGAAATAGTTTTTTTGTACGACAATGCCAATGTATGTGTATAAATATAATACATGAATCTATATACGCACCTCCCCACGTGTAAATAAGGCTAGATGAATTCATCTCTTAAAGAATTTTAAGATTCTAACATTATTTACAACTTTATTATTATTATTATTAAGCTAAGTTCTACGAGTGTACGTAGTAATATCGATTTTTCATAGGAATTATGCTCGTCGATTTATGCCGTTGGACACACCGAGCAACGATCATTGTTCGACGATTTGGGTACACAAATTACAAAGATGTTTCATTTTCTCTCCTCGTCTCGCTACGTCTGCAGATGTCCTATTTTGCGTAGTTTTGTTTTCTCTCCGTAGAACAATTACACGATTCTCTATGGAACACAACGCGATTGGCCACTTTCAAAGATTGTTTAATTTTTTTTTCTTCTATAAGTTAATTCGGTAATATCTTCCGTTTTTTTGCGATTCATCAAGTCGCGACTATTCCCTATAGCGACAATGTTGATAGTGATTCAAAAGATCTATTCCATTGTTTGCCGTTTTTCCAACGGGATTTTCGTAGAAACACCCGTTGGTACAGCGAGAGCCGAACTGAAATGGTGTGAGGCGGTCCCAGTTTTTCAAAGATGAATTTTAAAGGATACTGACTCCAGGAGTAGGCAGGCCCAATAAAAGTTCATTATTGAAGTATCAAAGTCCACTAGATCGTTCTGGAGGGCGAAAAATCCAAATCTGAATAATTCAGTGCAGTCCTCCGTGGAAGATTGGGAATTCAGCCGTAGGTAAAATTTCGCACTGATTCACTGAGCTGAATAGTTCTTCGTGAGAAGATGGGGTTTAAGTTTGCATCTTTGAAACGAATCTTTTTTTTCAATCTCTAATTTCCATTATTATACAAAATAATATTTTGCGAATTTGTTGTAAATCGCTAAATAAGAACACTGAAATTTGCGTTATTTTCGTATCGTAAATCTGTCCAAGGAAATTTGGGAAATCATAAGAAAAACATTTTCGTTGCGTTCCAACGATGCAAACTTCAACGTCGTACGACAAGCTGTCCCGAGTTGACGAGATTTTTCTTCATTTTTCTCGAAAGCGATATAGTAACTGGCGAAAACTTCGAGCCTGGTCTCACACTGGACGTATAGACGTCTACAAAAAGGAATCCGTATCCTTTATCATTAATCCTTAAGGCCTTGTGGGCCACTCTAGAGGCCGAAAAATAGGCTTTTTGGGGATTTTTTTCAGAAAAACTACAAAATAAATCGAGATTACAAAAAGGGGTGTTTATCATACATATCAGTGACTGTATACAATAACTTTTTCGAAGCGATTAATTTCAAAATGACGGCTGTGCAGTGTTTATCTAAAAACTGCATTTTTCAAGTTGGCCGGAAACATAACTCTACTTTCAACCGATTCACCTGAAATGTTGAATATATCTTGAAAAATACATTGTCTATGGAAGTACGTAGGATTTTTTTTTATATTGCATAGTTCATTTGTTATTAACAATTATCTGACGATAATTTCTGGAAAGTGAAAATTTGCCCAAAAAATCGTCAGATAATTGTTAATAACAAATTAACTATAAAATATAAACAAAAATCCTACGTACTTCCATAGACAATGTATTTTTCGAGATATATTCAACATTTCAAGTGAATCGGTTGAAAATTTTCCGAGTTATGTTTCCGGCCAACTTAAAAAATCAGGGTGTCTACCGACCTGAAAACTCATGAAAAATCTTAAAGGTCATGAAATTACACTCGACCGTGAAAAAGTCATGAAATGCCATGAAAAATTACCAGTCTGCCTGAATTATTATACCCTACTAAATTATCGTTGAGTCTATATTCAATATGAACTAACTTTGTGGTACTTGTCGATAGAGAAGCGAATATCGAATCGATAGAAAATAAAATAAAAGAAAATGATGCGTTATCTCAACGTATTAGTTTTTCTTTGTTATTCGTGCAAAGCGACTAGATGATATTACTCAAAGTTCCTAAATGTATGTAATATTTTTCTAGATGTTCCCAAAATATATTTCTTTACAGCAATCTTGAAATTATGTTTGTCTCGCATTTTTCACTACATATGGAATTGTACAGTTTGACTTTTCGTTTATTCCGTATAATTTTTATTGGCATAAAACACACATCTGTTTGAAAGAGCAAAATAAAAGTATAAAAATTTAGAAAATCGGTCGCACTGTAGAATCATTAAGTATACTTTTATGCCAGAAAGTCATACTAAGAGTCGTGAAAAATCCCCATTCCGTGCCTTAAAAATCCTTAAATGTCATGCAATTTCAGTTCTGGTCAAAATTAGACACCGTGAAAATGCAGTTTTGAGATAAACGCTGCACAGCCGCCATTTTGAAATTAATCGCCTCAAAAAAAATTATTGTATACAGTCACTGATATGTACGATAAATACCCTTTTTTGTAATCTCGATTCATTTTGCAGTTTTTCTGAAGAAAAAAAAATCCCCATAAATCCTATTTTTTGGCCTCTAGAGTGGCCTAACCCCTTAAAACGTTCGGTCCACGAGCAAAAAGGGAAAGAAAGACAAATAAGTGAAAGAAAAATAAGCGACGCGCTGTAAAAAAGTTGAGCGGTAGTTCGATCGAGTGTCAATCACTCAAAATTCGTTGCGACGATTTTGGTGCGAGTGGCTCTTTCGCCTCGGAGAATTTCTAGAGAGCTCGAGCCACCCGAGACTGCAAATTGACCAGCTAAAGCTCCGCTTTTGGTAAAGTTCGTAAAAATTTCATTTATACTTCGCAATGCATTCTTCGATGTGGGATGAGAATTCGTTACGCGGTTGATTAGCAAGAAAAAAAAAGGACAACCAAAAACCAAACATTACGTAAACCGCAGACTCGTTACGCCGCTTGAATATTTATCACAATTTCCCGTGCTCTCCGTTGCCACGTCAATTCGCGTGAGCATTAGTGGTGGACGCTCTCGAGGCTTCCGAGTGTTCGCCCATGATGCCGTTTCTCGCGTTGGCCAAGCGCTCCACGCTGGCCGTTTGTACGGCGCGCAAATCCGGATTATCGAGGAGAGTCTTCAAGTGGTGCTTCTCGGCGAGATTGACCATGCTGCAGCTTCGATTCTTCGACATGGCGGATTTGCTCGTGGTCTCGAAGAGCGAGAGTAGCGGCAATTCTCGGACCCTCGACGTTTTCGCGGTCGGATCTCTCTTAAAACTCGGGGATTGCACGAAATCCGCGTGGGCGCGATCCAACGATATCGCGGATACCCTGGAGAGCGAAGGCTTCGACCTGGCGGGCGTCGATTCAACGGACTTTGACGTCAGCGCGGCGCGTTCCTTGTGGCACTTCCGGTTGACCGGCTCGTCGGGGACTGCAAACTCTGTAGATGATTCCACAATCGTTTTTGACTCGCGATCGTGAATTTGGTCGCAGCGTGGATTGTTCGAGTCGGTCGAACAGGAATCTCTGTTATCCTCGGACGTTTCATTCGCGGAGACTCGATCTTCGCATTTTTCCGTGATAGACTCGTCTCTAGGTGTCGTCTCGACGTTCTCACACTTGCGACTCTCCGCTCTCGTTCTCCCGAAGCCGAAACTCATATTGACCGGGCTGCTGCTCAGGGACTTCGACAAACTGTTTCTTATGGCTATTTTCGATCTGTTGAGAATTGAGTTGATCGGACTTTGTGCCAGCGACTGTCTTACGTCCGCGCTCGAGCCCGCGACCGACGAGTTTGGCGACGTCAAGTTTCGTAGTATTTGAAAATCAATCGGCAGTTTTTTCTGCTCGTTTTGGTCGTTTTTGAGAGATTTTGGGATTCCTCGCGGAGCGACGCGCTGACAATCCTCCTTGGGCTCGTTTTCACTCGCGGCGTCAGCCTCGGCTTTGCCCTCGTTCCATTTTGGATTCTTCATCGACAGACTGTTCAGTTTTTCCATACTGGCTTGCAGTTCTAGCTCCCATTGGGTCGAGTACGACTCGCTGCCGTCGATCGAACGACGCCCCAATTGATCGACGCGTTGCCGGAGATTGCGTACGTCCTGGAGATCGAAAATCAAGAGTTTAGTGGAATGGATCGTACTGTGGATATGAATAAGCGTTTCGCGGGTGTTTTCGGTCACAATGTTTCGTTCATTAGGGGTCGTCCATTAATGACGTGAGGCTCAAAAAGTGGCGTAAAAAACCTCACGTGATTAATGGACGACCCCTTACTGTACTCGACAATATTGGATTATTCCTCGCTAAATAGTCTACTTTTCATCGGCATTTCTCGATTTGTCCGAGTAAAATCAACGTCACTTTGATTTTGTTCGTTTCGAAATTACGTGAAAATGCTACGAAGCACGCGGAGTTAATGATTCTTGCAATTAGTTATGAGTAGATTATAACGGCCGGGAGGCAGTCGATGGCTTACGTCAAAATCTTTCGTTCGGTCTTCAGAATCGGGTTCGTTAGAGCTTGCCAACGAATTGACTCGGCTGATGGATACTTTGTTCAATTCAGCTTCGTAATTCAAACTGTCCGCGGGACTTATGAGCTCGGCACCAACGCCAGGCTCTCTCGGTCCATTTGCCACCATGTCTGAAAAACAAGAAACGAATTTACACTTTATATCCATTATAGAATGATGGTGAAGTTTGTATCGTTGCAATGCAAATTGTATCGTTGAAAACAATTTTTTTAGTTGCTCTAATTCAGTTGTCGGCCGATTTGGGCTAAGAAAATGACTCAAAGGTGTTTACGTATCCTTATGGGAGATTTACTATCTCAATCTGCGGAAGGTTTTAGATAATAATGAAAATGAAGAAATACATTGTTGCGCTCCAACGATGCAAACTTTCTTGCCTCATTATAAATTATTTGAAATTGAATGAAGCAGTTTGGCTATTGTGACTTTTTTTTTAAATCGCTCGGTGCTTGAGGCGACTCAAATCGAAGAGGGACATCCAACATATAGTGGAGGAATCGCAGATTAAAGGTAAACTTATGACTAGAACGATAAAAATGCTAGTAACACTTTAGATGCAAAAAAGGCTATTTTCATGAATTTTTTTGATGGGTTTATATTATAGATATTGATATAAAAGTTGTTACACTTAATAAATACACTTTCGAAATACACAAAAAAAGTATTTTTGTTTACATTTATTTAAGGGGCTATACCAGTGTGACACTTTCAAAAAATCGATTTTTATTGCCTTTTTCGACAGTTTATAATTTATAGTTTACGTCTATACTTAGCAGTTTTTATGGTAAATATCATTTTATCTTGCAAAGAACGATAGTTAAATCTTTAAACGCGTTTTTCTCGAAAAGAGATTTTTCAAATTTGCTGACATTGTAACTCAAAGAGCAATTATCTGATTGACTTGACATTTGAACTGAGTACTCTTGAATATATTAACTCTACAATGACTTGGTATATTTTTGATTGGATGAAAATGGACGATTTGGCATTGAAAAAAACGACCATTTTATAGGCAAGAAAACAGACTGTTTTTCATAACTACGCCATTTTGTTAGATTTTGATATTTTTCGAAAATCCTATGTCATTGTACAGGAAATATCTTCCAGTTTAACGACATTTTTTCCTTTTTCGGTTACAGCTACTCAATCGGCCGGAATCATGTCAGCAGTAGAGCATGGATCTTAATATTTTTCTATGAAAAAATTATGTAATATAGGTCAAATATAGCCAAATATATTCTTAATTTTTCGAAACATTTAATTGAGTATTTTCCTTCCAAGAAATTCCCGAAAAACATCCCAAAAAATTCATGAAACTACTCTTTTTAAGCGTCCAAAGTGAGAAGACCCCTTAAACGCGTTTTTATCGAAACGATATTTTTCAAAACGGTGTAACGATTTCTCGACATCTAATGAACGAATTGACTTCAAATTTGATACACTTATTCAGTGCAATAGTAGCTTAGTTTTGACGAAGTTTTTTTCATTAGTTATTAACAATGTCGTTTTCCTCGAAAAAATGCTTTTTTCGATTATAACACGATAACGAAAAACGGTCATTAAAGTCTTAGCCAATATTATCTACTTGAAGAACAAAAACTCGTTGTCTTGTTTGTTTCGGATCATCCAGGTTGGCAAAATCAAGTACATCGTCGAGCCCCTCACGTTCAAAGGTGCTTCAACAGATTGTTTAGAACTGTCTTAATTATCAATATTTTCTTATGAAATTTGGTACACAATAAGTCAATGTAGATAAAAATAATTGTCCAAGCGATTTTTCAATGACCCTGATTTTCCCTAATCACAGTAGCCCAACCGCTTAAAAAGGGCGAAAGCTTCGTTAGCGTAGATGCTTCAGCGATTTTTGCGGACGAGTAAAATGTCCGAATACGCAAAAACTGATGTGAAAATGAAAAACTACCGTAATCTCGTCGCTGTTGATGAATCTGATTGCTGATATCCTCGAGGGCTCGGAAACTCGAGGCGTACGAGCGTTTGGCCTCTTTGACAGCTTTTTGAAGACGCTCGACGCATTCCTTCTGGGTAGCCAACATTTGATCGTACTGAGCTCTTATCTCGAAATAGGGTTGAGCCTTTATGATCGATCTTCTATACTTTTCCACCAACTGTTGGACCTTCATTTCGGAATCGTGAAATAACGTGGCCCTTCTGTGATGCTCGCGACCACACTCGGCCTTTTGATTTTCCGCGTCCATAACCTGCTCGAAAGAGATGTTCGAACGATCAGAGGTGCTCCCTCCTCGAGAATTCTCGCTCTCGCTTCCACTTTAGATGAGAAACAAAGAGAGACAGAGAGGGAGGGAGTATTGCAATTTTGAGATGCCTTGATTGTAGCATGGTTCAGCATGTCCTGCCACGCTTGGTCAAAGTTCCACTCGTGTTGATGAGACATGAACCTCGCCTCGGCCAAAGCGACGGTCTCCTTCGCCGCCGCGTGAATCTCGCTCGCCCTTTGGAATAATTGCGCCTGATACTGGCACTGCACCTACGAATCGTACAGTAAATTTATGATTAACTTTGCAACGATAAGAGCCAATTTCATGTTGGGGATCTTAAGGGGCGAGGTATCTTTAGGCGAGGAAAAAAGAAAAGAAAAAAGATACTCAGGGTATGTTTTATTACTATTTTCCGCTGTTACAAGGTATTCAAAAAAAATTAATGTCTAAAAATGGCGGAGGTATGGCCTAAACTGCATTTTTAAAACTGCCGAGACGTATAGCTAAAACAACTGCGACCATTTCTGATGAAATTTTGTATACATTTTTCTAACTTTATGGTCGAAAACATGACCGTAAATGTGTTTGAAAATTAAAAAAAAACGTTTTTTTTAATGGCACAACGTAGCCATTTCTTCCGAAAATTCAATCTTTTTGTTTCAATATTTCTCACTTTTTGGTTCATATTCTGCGTATGCAAAAAAAAAATACCATGTAACAGACAAAAGTAGTACTATAACATACCCTAAGTCTCAAAGAGGGTGAAGAAATCTGTTCTTTTAAGGCCTTGGGCCACAGTAACGGGTATAAAATCATGTGCCAATTCAATTTTTTTTTCGTATGTGATGCAAAAGTGATGCAATCATAAAATTAATTACACATCTATTTAGTATGAATGTTAAGGAGGTACACCAGCTTCATACAATGTTGCCATGCTAAACCATGGTAAAATTTCAAAATGGTGATAGATCAATAAAATTTGGTGAATATATTCTTTAGTATTATATATGTCAATACAATTTTTTTCAGATTTTTTCATTGTGCCGTTATCGAGTAATTGAACATTGAAGTTCACGTGTATAAGCATAGCGTTTTTATAGATATAGGTATATATTCCGGGTATAAGAATAAACGCTTGTGAATTATTTGTAAGAAAACGGCACAACCAAAAAATCTGAAGAAATTTGTATCTACATGAATAATACTAAAGAATATATTCACCAAATTTTATTGATCTATCACCATTTTGCTGAAGCTAGTGTACCTCCTTAAGCTGTGGGAATTTTTTTTTTCGATGCACAAAACGGCCGACTACTAATATTTTCTTTTGTTATCTTTTTTAGGCGCTCCGCGGCGTTACATTTCGCATCCACAATTTATTACCTAGAACAAAAAACAAAAATTCTCATCAATCTACATTAGAATACCTAGAGAAGTACGTACGGAATTTTAAAAAACATTGTTTTATTCAAAAGTTGTAGGTATTTGAACTTAAGAAATGAATTTTCAGTGAAAAATTTCGTTATAACTGCTCATAAACTGCTCATAAAATGAAAAGTGTTCGATTAATCAGATATTCCGTACGTACTTCTCTGCGAAATGCAATTAGGAACATAACTTTTAAATTTGAAGTAAATCGAGTGAAAATTGTTGAAATTATTTGTCACGCCAATTGGAAAAAAGCTGTTTCGAGTAGTTTCGAGTAGTTTCGAGTAGTCGACCATTTTGTACATCGAAAAAAAATATATATTTTTTCTAACAGCTTGATATTTATACTAAATAAATGTGTAATTCATTTTATGAGTGAATCACTTTTTCATACGAAAAAAAATTGTTAAATTCGCCCATGATTTTATACCCGTTACTGTGGCCTAATGCCTTAAAAACAACCATGAAAATCAGTAACTTTTTTTCATCTAAAGGTGTCTCGTCCTTTAAGGGCTATCATTCACCGAAGCAGATATGAGCGAAGTTAAGAAAACACAACTAATAGAATCGCCCTGGTTTGATGAACCTAAATTCAGCAGTTGATTGTTTGCCTTTTTCTAGCTCCGCTCATCTCCCCTTTGGTGAATGATGGATCTAATTGTTAAAATTGTTATGCAAATTTGATCGAGCGTAGTGGACGCACAGTCGATGCGGGGCTGCTGCGATCTCCCATGTTTAGCCCTGACCAGGCCCGGACTTACATGGGTGACCGCTTAGCCTGCACCGGCTTGTGCGTCTACTACTTTGCAGTTTTTTATGGTAACACTATTAGTGTAGATTAAGTAGCGAAAATAAGTATCGGCACGGGTTTTCCGCAGTTTCCCCGCGCCCTCGTGTACACGCCATACTAACCAACGGGAAACAGCGAAGTGACAAAGGTAGGATGAGGGTAAAAGTGATGGGTTGTAAAAACCTGCAGTGGCATACGTAGGAACGTTAAAAATAATGGGTAATGATAATAAAGTACGAACCCTCGCTTGTCTCGCGACTTCCAGTGCCTCGTAATAACATCTTGCTCTGTCGATGCAATTAGCTCCTAATTTATTCGAAATATCTTTCAGGCGACGCGTCGACTCTGACAATAATTGGCCGAAAGCGGTATGCGCTTCCTAGATGAAAAAATAAAGTTGCTGTGAATAGCGATTAGGTAATTACAAAAAATTCGATCCTTCAGAGAAAACTGCATACCAATGAATTTTACAATGTAGATTCAATTCTACAGTAATTGTAGTTTTGTGTCGCGACGATAAGTATGTGTTCGTATGACAAAAAAATTGAATGCAGCTTGTTATTAGGTCATGAAGTATGAAATGTCCGATTGCCTCGAGTACCAAGTTGGATACGCGATATCTCTGATATTTCACTTTAACATTGGATTTTTTTGTTATTGCGAAGGTACGTCTACAGCCTTTATTACTCGTATTTTGGTTTGCGATTATCTGTTGAATTGCCTTTCGAAGTTTCAATTTTGTAAGCCATGGATAAGTAAAAAATTGGCGTTATTATCGAATATGAGTCCAACTAAGTGTTTGGCAAGAATGTGGCTCAGTACATCAATGGTTTGAGAAGTTCCGATCTGGCAATTTTGATCTTCAAAATGAACCACAACCCGAGTGCAAGGTGGATAATGATGACCCGAAAGCTGCAGTGGGAGCGCTTACATCTCAAACTACGTGTGAATTAGCAGCAAGGCTTTACGTTACTATTCCAACAACATTAAATTATTTCCAACAAATCGGTAAGGTTGAAAAGCTGAAAATTGGTCATTCCATACTCAATAACCTAACATTTTCACAATAATTTCGGTTTCATCATTCATTCAGAGTTTCCCCAGTTTAATTGTTACTTTTTAGCTATAAAACCAACTTTTCCTACTCACGTCCAACTCTATTTCGAGTTTGTTTATATTGTCAGTTGCCGTGTTTAGATTTTCCAGCTCGATCTACAACACAAAGTTATTAGTTCCAAACAGAACGATCTCGATTTGGAAAACGATCTTTCCGCCCGCTCGTCACTGTGACGAGGATTGTTCCAATCGTTTCGCGAGCAACTGCACGCAAAAATTACAGGCCCGTGTGATTGTCGACCGATGACTCAGAGAACGACTCGTTGCATTCTTTAGTCCATTTGTTCAATTATTCATTGACGAACTACAAAGAACATTTGAAAATCTAATTTTTCTGAATGAACATTGATCAGACGACAGAAAAATGCTACAGACAAGAAATCGTTTTTCCGAAATGTGGCGTTTAAAGAATTGGTCTCCGAATGAACGGCGAAGGTGAAAAAAACGAAAATAAGAGAACGGCATTTTGTAAACAAAGTGGGACACGGTGCGACGCGGTGTCGGGTGTCACCACGGCACAATGTAATCGTTTATCGCCCTAACCTGCTGGCTGTCATTGAGCAAGTTGATTGAATAAAAAACGCGTTAATTGTACGGATTAAGGGGGGGAGAGAAATCAAACGAACCTGTATACGGGGGTCGAGGGGCCCTTCGGCGTCATCGACGACGTCCATACTTTTTATTCCTATTCGTCATTTAACGATGTCAGCTCGTCGCACGCATGTTTCATTGTGTAGCTACGCGACACTCGAATTCGCGATTAATTTCAAAATTGAGTACATTTAAAAAGAATACATATATTTATTGATATGAGAAACAATCGCGCGAATTAACGTAATCGGCGATCGTCCCAAGGCCGAAGCTCAACCGTGTTTATTCCCGATTGAGATGATAGTTTTATTTTAATTTTTCTTCACCGAAGCGAAGCCGCACGAAGATGAGCAGCATCCATCTTGGACTGCTCGGGATGGGACGCGAGTGAGGTTATAGCGGGATATACAGTAGCCCGATGATATTGTTATTATTAGCCGCTGCATTGGACGGTCCGTGTGGTACGCTGCTGTACTGGCGTTCAAATCGTCACTGCGGTGGGGGCTCCTCGTACATCGTGTTTGTGTTAGGTCGGGCGTGACTTTTCGCCGTGACTCTTCCCATTGTGCTTCGCTTGTACAGTCCCGAGGAAAAGCTGGGTACCGAAAGTAGCGAACTATTTTTAACTATGTTAAAGTTTGCGTTTGCAGAAATACAGAGAAAAAAATCTTTGTTTTTCATTCATTTGTTGAAACTGTTCCAAATTTTTTGTATACACATTTTTTGGGCACTTGAGGGGCTACTGTGAAAATGACGAAAACTCGTTCGAGTCTTGAGGCAACTCAAAGTGAAGAGGAAGGTCCAACGTATCGTGCAGGAATCGCAGATTGAAGGTAAACATGATCACAACGATGGGACTGCTGGTGGAACTTTAAGGGGCTATACCAGTGTGAACGTTGAACATTTGGGTGATTTTCGGAAATTTTTTGGAAGACAAGTACTCAATTAAATGTCTCGGAAAATTAAGAATATATTTGGCTATATTTGACCTATATTACATAATTTTTTCATAGAAAAATATTGAGATCCAAGCGACTTTGCGCTGCCTTCGGAGGCGCCAAAAAAAAAGTTCCTCCACTGCTGACATGATTCCGGCTGATTGAGTAGCTGAAACCGAAAAAGAGAAAAATTTCGTTAAACTGGAAGGTATTTCCTGTACAATGACGTAGGATTTTCGAAAAATATCAAAATCTAACAAAATGGCGTAGTTATGAAAAAACGTCTGTTTTCTTGCCTATAAAATGGTCGTTTTTTTCAATGCCAAATCGTCAATTTTCATCCAATGAAAAATATCCTACGTCATTGTAGAGTAAATATATTCAAGAGTACTCAGTTCAAATTTCAAGTGAATCGGACAATTGCTCTTTGACTTACAATGTCAGCAAATCTGACAAATCTCATTTCATATTCTTGAAAGTATAAAAATCTTGAAAGTATAAAAATATCATCTTATATTCTTGAAAGTATAAACTGTCGAAAAAGGCAAAAAAATCGATTTTTTTAAAGTGTCACACTGGTATACCCTCTTAAACGCGTTTTTATCGAAACTGTTTTTCAAAACGGTGTACGCGATTTCTCGACATCTAATAAACGGATTGACTTGAAATTTGGTACACTTGTTCAGTGTAATAGTAGTTTAGTCTTGACCGACGTTTTTCTTCTTAACATTTTTCAAGTGTTATTAACAATAATGATGTCCTGTTTCCTCGAAACAGCGAAAAAAGTTCAATTAAAAAAAATTGAAACTCGGTCACAGAAAAAAGATCGGTCAAGTATTAGGCAATATTAACGATTTTGCGAAAAAAACTCGTTTTTTCTGTTGCAGATCAACCGAGTGGCCAACGTCGAGTACACCGTTGAGCCCTTCAGGTTCAAAGGTCCTTCGCAAGATTGTTTATAACTTCTTTGATTATTAATATTTTAAAATGAAATTTGGCACACAACAAAGTTGTGTATACACATAGATATCCAAACGATTTTTCAATTATCTTACTTATTCCTTCAAAATTAATTCGATTAAATAACCTTAATTTTGGCTCGTAGTAGCCTAACCCCTTAATTTGTTATCCAAATTTTTTTTTACACTTACGCTACGAGAATCACTTAAACATTTCTTAGGATTTTTTCGCAAATTTTGCGACGAACATTTTCAGTAAAATATAAATAAAATTGCGCTCCAGTGATGCAAAGTTCGGGACAATTTTTTATTTTACGAGCCCTTATAAATTGCGATGTAATTATTACGCGTTTGATTATTAGCACAATGATCACAAGTTACAGAAAATCGTCTACGACTTTCGAGGCCTTTTTTTCAATTACACTTTATTTCTAACGGCCCCACGCCTCGACTAGGTAAAAGGAATGTCGTTGTCACTTTATCGAATCATCAAAGACACCGCTAGGAGTTTTAATGTAGAACGAGCGCGCGCTCTTGATTTCTATAGATTTTGTTCATATTTTAACCAGACATTGTTCATATCATTATGTTTGAGTGGAATTTCAGAACAGCCGACTATTTAGATTAGGAGATAATGGGTTTTTAAATTGCAACTTTTAACACTACAGGGTTTCCGTTTCCGTTTAAAATATTTGTCCCCTATAATCAGAAGACATATGGCAACACCGCATCGGTCCACGTAAGTTTGCGCGGCATATTTAAAGTAATACTGCAACACAAATTTTTATTTAGAAGTAATTTTTAATCGAACAAAGTTTTTAGCTAGTTATGAATTAACCAACACTTTTATTTGTTAATGAAGATACCATAAACAATATAAAATATTGATATTTATAACAGAAATATTTTTTCTTATGATACAAGTTTTTAACTTTACCGATTAAACTTTATCGATTTTGTGATAAAAGATTTTGAACTTTAACAATAATTTTTTTTTCTCGAAATACTGAACAATACTGTTCTGCGGTGTTGCCATATGTCTTCTTATTATAGGGGACAACTATTTTTTACGGATAATTATTATGTCTTTACTGAACGTTTTTAGCAAAACAGAATAGTGAAGGCAATCCAAACTTTGTTCACTCTTTCCCTAACTAGTTTGCTATCTAAACATGATTTTTTATCAAAATTTATAAACACAATAGAATGGTACGACGAAGTATGTGAGCTGACTTTCGGTCAATGCAGACCCTGCAGTATTGAAAGCTGCAATTTAAAAACCCAATATCGCCCAATCTAAATAGTCGACTGTGCTGAAATTTCACTCAAACATGCATCATGTTATGAACAACGTCCGGTTGAGATTTGAACAAAATCTACAGAAATCGAGAGCGCGCGCTCGTTAAAAATATAGGTAGCTCGAAAAATAGGTATTTTTCGGGAATTTTTTTAGAAGAGTTAGATTAATTTGATCATTTTCAAATTTGGACATGTGGTTATTATAACTGTCAAGTTAAAAAATTTTTTTTTTTGGGATGACCAACAAAATGGCGGCGTTATTAAGGGTCTTCGGTCGCCTGTTTTCCGCGACATCGAAAAGTGCAGTCGTCACTCTTTTTCTGTTGATCTGAAAAATATTTAACAAGTGTCATTCGTTTACTGACATATTAAGGGAAAGGGTATACCTAAAAAAATGATGAAAAAGTGCAAAATAAAAAATTTGGGAGCCTGTTTACTCCAAAGTAAATGGTTCGAATTTTCGACCATTTTTTCGACATATTTGACCCCCAAAAAATTATTTATTTACACGCTACCTTTCAAACTCCAGGTCTATCCTTCCGACAATATTACTGAGGGTACCCTCCCAAAATTTAATCCAAATCGGTCTATAACTTTTTGAGCTACAACACGAGCAGTTTTTGAAAAAGTCGTTTCGAGATAATCGCGTTTAAAGTTTACTCGCTACCTGACCGCATGTTGTCCTCGCGCTCTAGACTATATGCGATAACTCCGCAAATATTCAATATTTCGAGTTTTCCTTTGGTCAGTATATTCTTTGGGTATTATACTTTCGAAATATGTAAAAAAATCAATTTTTTGAAAATTCTAAAGGGTTTTCTCGCCTGAGGGGCTACATTTACCTAGAGGCCCGAAAAAGGCCAAATCCCGATTTTTTTTTCTTCTGGGAAACACTTGGTGAAAACAAACGGATTTTTTTTAACACAAAGGTACATATATCGAGAGCCTAAAAAAATCACCAAAAGAACAGACAAACAAAAACATGGCCGCCAGCAGATGATGAAATTTTTTTCGCGACGTTTGGCGGTGGACACTCCAGCTTGAGCGGTCAATCCAGAATCTAAAAACCAAACCGGTTATTCAAGCTAACAATAAGTACAACTCGTTGACGATCGTCGATTTTTTAAATCATTTTTTTAACACCGTGGCGATGAACTGAAACCAGAGCGTACAAAATCTATGAAAAAAGTTGTCATTTTTAGGTAACTATTAAAAAAATAAAGATCGAATTTTTAAAGTGAGAGCGTCAACGACCTTTGAAGGTTTCTCATTGTATCTCCTGCACATTTGGAGACAATCCATCAAGTGGTTCTCGAGATATCATGTCCACCGACTATGAAAACGTTAGAAGCTGTAGCTCATTCAATTTTAGGAATATTCCAATGAAATTTTCATGGAATATAGTTAAAAGGTGATACTATCGAATAAAAATATTTTTGGGATATGCCATTTTTTGACGCACCTAGCCCGATAATTTTGATCGCGACTTTACAGAAGCGGCAGAATATCTTGAAAGTGCATCTCCTCTCACCTCAGACACACATACACCCATTG
Source organism: Ophion ellenae (assembly GCA_963210295.1). Lineage (NCBI taxonomy): Eukaryota > Metazoa > Arthropoda > Insecta > Hymenoptera > Ichneumonidae > Ophion > Ophion ellenae. The sequence goes on along the minus strand of OY723391.1, from coordinate 37,656,928 downwards.
CAGTACGTGATACCATCTGACGAATGAACTCTCACGTACCGATATGCAGTATCTCGATTGATATTTCAGTATGTTGATTCTGCTGGTTCCCAACTCGGAACGACTAGTGAAAACCTTGAGGCTTCTCCATCGAAAGGTACATGTATACAGGGCATCGAAAGTCTTATAATTCACGATTCTCGAGGCTGCGCTAGTGTACACGAGGATGCTGCGGGAGAACACCTGTAACGTTGTGTGCCTCGAATCGTCCGAGGCCCAAAGGTCATCGTCCCTGTTCCTTTCACACTTTATAGTCACAGCTGGTCTTGGACTCAGCGTTCCAATCTTATATTCGTGTAGAAAATATCATAGATCGAAAAAAGAGGAAAAAAGAAATTGGGGACACGATTTCCGAAACTAATTTTGGCAAATACGTCGATAAGTGCCAAAATTAGGGTAAAAGTACGCATAAACGCTCTTGCTCCAGCCATTGCTGGAAAAAAAATTGAATCATTGGGCATATTTTTGTCTCCTAATCATAAATATTCTGTTTAAAATTGTTACTTTCTATAATTGATCATGGTACGAAGCTAAGAATCCATAACAATGTTAAGAAATGGTACAATGTTTGGGTTATTTATATGTTTTGTTATATAGCGACATCTTTTTTACTTTTCTGTAAAGAAGACGAAAAAGGGAGTAATAGTGATTGATTTTTTTTTTTCTAACACGTCCACATTTTTAGATATTTACCCTATAGTTTTATATATATATATTTTTATATTGTATTGTTTTTCCCGTTTTTTATTTCCTGAGTTCCAACGTATACGCTTCCGGGTTTTTGAGTTGGCCCTTCACCATTGAACCCTTTCCCATCACTCCCGCACTTCGCTAATCTAACCTAACTCCCGTAGCGTCCAAAGCTGCCTTAAGGGGCTATACATACCAGTGTGACACTTTCAAAAAATCGTTTTTTTTTGCCTTTTTCGACAGTTTACACTTTCAAGAATATGAGATGAGATTTTTATACTTTCAAGATTTTTATACTTATAAGAATATGAAATGAGATTTTTTAAATTTGCTGACATTGTAACTCAAAGAGCAATTATCCGATTGACTTGAAATTTGAACTGATTACTCTTGAATATATTTACTCTACAATGACGTAGGATATTTTTGATTGGATGAAAATTGACGATATGGCATTGAAAAAAACGACCATTTTGTAGGCAAGAAAACAGACTTTTTTTCATAACTACGCCATTTTGTTAGATTTTGATATTTTTCGAAAATCCTACGTCATTGTACAGAAAATACCTTCCAGTTTAACGAAATTTTTTCCTTTTTCGCTATCAGCTACTCAATCGGCCGGAATCATGTCAGCAGTGGAAATTTTTTTTTTTTTTGCGCCTCCGAAGGCAGCGCATAAGTCGCTTGGATCTCAATATTTTTCTATGAAAAAATTATGCAATATAGGTAAAATATAGCCAAATATATTCTTAATTTTCCGAAACATTTAATTGAGTCCTTTTCTTTCAAAAAAATTCCTGAAAATCACCCAAATTTCCAGCGTTCACGCTGGTATAGTCCCTTCAGGTATTCTTTTGCGGAGGACCGTATTTTGTGGGGGCATAAGCAGGGCCCTTCTAAATCATTGGTAACTTACAGTGGCGCTTAATAAAAATAAGTCACAATCAATTGTTATACCTAACGATAGGCTGGAATGAAACATTTCGAGCAAATTCAGTAGATTTAAACATTCGGCTAGTCACATTTTTCTAAGTTTTGACATCAATGTATTCTTTAGAAATTCGGTGACCCTTTGTTTCCATTGTCGTTGTGGAATCTTTAGATTTTTTACACGCGTGACCAGCTTATATAAGGCTTCAGAGTTATTGGGAGTTTAAAGACTACATTTTTATGTATTAAATAAGCCTGCAAAATTTCAAGAAGATCGGTTCATTAGTGTTCGAGTAATCTTGGTCACCGACTTCAGAAATGCGATTTTGAGAAAAACGCGTTTAAAGTTTCTCTTTCAACGCTCTTTCAACGCGGATTCTTCTCTTTCAACGCTCATATCTCAGTCAATTTTGTTCGGATCGACTTGAAATTTTCAGGACATATTCTCAGATACTTATACTTCAAAAAAATGCAATAACCAAAAAATCGATTTTTTCAAAATCGCAATTGGGGGTAACCCCTTAAAGCTTGCATCGTTGGAACGTAACGTTTTTTGTCCATTTTTTAATTATTTATTTTTATTATTATCCAAAAGATTTTTTTTGCTAATTGAAGTCGTAAATCTCTAATGAGAATTCGTAAAAACGTTCGAGTGACATTGACGGCCTAAATCGACGAGAAAAATGTTTTCATTTTCGTTGCACTCCAACGATGCAGAATCTAAGATCGTACAAAGATATAGAGTACATCGTGTGTGCAGAAATTAGTACGGGTCGTCGCTGCCCGAACCATTTTTCACGAGTTACACGACGAAAGTTTTTCTCGATACGTCATTTCCGTAATTATTCTCCGTCTTGTTTAAATCCGCATCTAGGCGTGCACGTTGTCGCGCTAGTTCGATTTCAAGCCTCGAGATCACGATACGGCTTTTAAGTTCGCAGCGCTTTAACGACTCTAATGAAAAGCTTTGATTAACGGTAAAACAATACGTCGCTCGAGGCGCCACGTGATCCAGTTAATATAACTAGATACGAGGTCGCAGCTGTCGAGCCTCATGGATCAAGAAAAAGACCCAGGGACCCTTTGCCACGACGAGCACTATTTTTGCCCTAGATAAAATCGTTCCCGAACAAATCTCGTTCGCTTTTTCTTACCAACCTCCAGCGATGACGGAGTCTCGAAATTTTTGTTGACCTAGAAACGTAACTATTTTCATTTATCACTCGAAAAATTGACGATTAAGTGGTTATGCCTAGTTTTAAAAGTTGAAACATCACTTTTTTTCAAAACCAATATTTTTTGACAGTATATCATCTTATAATTGTTCCCTAAAAATTTGAAAGTGATCTGATTAAAATATCTGTACATTTTGAACCGTACATTTGATCCGAAAGTCATCGTATGTCCTTTGGATTGATTTAATAAAAACTTTAATTACCAAACCGTACTATACCTTGTGAATTCGAAAAAAAATAATGACGTTGAAGTTTGCATCGTTAGATTGCAACGAAAATTAATTCTTTTTAATTGCTCAATTTTTTTTGCTGTTCTCGAAAATAAAAAATCACTTAATCGATTTGGGGTATTCTTATTAGAGGTTAACGACGTATTTTGCAAAAATAACGCTTTGGATAATGAAAAAAATGAAGAAAAATCGTTGAATCGCAACCCAAACCTCAACGCCATAAAAAATATAGAAGCTCGGACAAACGGGATTTATTGGTCCGTACGAATGGGAGAAAGGGCCGGAGTGAAAATCAAACACTTGTGTTTATGCAGATGAATGTTTATTTCACAATGCAGCTTGTACACCGGAGCGCGTGAAACCGAAATTTCTTAACTGTGTATTGCTCGAAACAAGTAATTCATTTCGTTTGAAACGATGTCGAAACTATAATATATATGTATATTCAATTATTTTCCAGCGGGCAAATTGGACCAATGAAAAACGAAGATATTCGGAGTGTTATGTTTGCACGATATCCATAATTCTTTTTCAGCGCACCAACTGTATCATTGAATTATATATTTTCTTAATTATTTGAAACGCGAAGACATTCGAAATGAATGGTATTGAAGTTCATATTGTTGGAATGCAACGAAAATATCTTTTTTCTCGTTGCTCAATTTTTTTTGGCACGTTTAGGCTACACATATCATGGGAATATTTTTGAAGATCCTCATTAGGGATCCATAATCTAAACCTGCAGAAGAAAAGTTCAAATACTAATTAAAATAAAGAAATGAAAAAATTAAGAAAGGTTTTCTTGCAATATATAAATACATATTTCAAAAGGGCATCGTTAAATTCATTTTTAAAATTTATATTTCATGCCTCCACGAAATATCCTTCTGTAATGATAGTGCTATACACATGGATTCGAGTACCTTCTCGTTCTAAATCATAGAAAAAAAAAACATTTCACTCGTCCAATTTACCCTCTAAAAAAAGAATGAGATTCAATCACTCGACCTGCGCAATTAGGAGCTCAATTATTTTTTCGTTTACGTTTTGAGAAGTGATTTATTATACAATAGTCTGGTGAAAATTGATTGAAACGATATAAAATTGAACGATGAAAGAAAAACAACATTCAACCGCTATCAGGTAAATTTCATCTTGATGAACTCGATACCCAACCAATAATCTTTTTCATCGTATTACACATTCATTTGATTACTCGTTAGTCAATTATTTTTCCCCAGTCGTCCTTACTCACATTGATTCTCGAAATTACGAAGAGAAAGTGATTGTGCGTCACGTTAATTGTACGCTTCGATTTCCATGAAAATAATTGGCCAATTACGACACTTTCATACACGTTGTACGCTGATAAATTGCAGTTCTCAAATTGGTGTCTCGGTTCGGAAAGACTTTGAAGACAGATTTACATTCAATTGCTCAATCGTCACGGATGAACTTTTCGACAAGCATTCATGCACACACACACGCACACCTCGTTTATTAGTCGTCCTGTACAATAAACCGGGCAATTACGTGCTCCATTCTGATCATTCTCACATAAGTATGGTGCGATTTGTCGTACTCACGGAGATGAGCAAAATTTTATTTATCGGATAACTATACACCAATATTTGATTTACTGGTGTCGAAGTTTGCATCGTTGGAATGCAACGAATTTTTTTTTTAATTTTTTTCATCTGTATCATTATTTGAAATATTTTTTGCAGCTTCTGGTTATCAATTTTTATAACGATTTTGAAAATCGTTCCAGAGACTTTTGTAGCCAAAATGTGCCAAGAAAAATTCGGAAATTCGAAAAAATATATTTCCGTTGCATTCTGACGATGCAAACCCCAATACCAAGGATTTCAAACGTTTGCATTGTACCGATCTGTTTTTATGCACAATTCACTATAATTAAAAATAATGAAAATGAAAAAAATATTGCCGATCGTGAAAATTACGACGAGCGACGACATTCATTTTTTCCCGATATTGATGCATTAGGAACAATGAGAATATAAACATGAGGGTTTGGTGGTGAGGACTTAGGCAATGCAAGATCAGGAAAATTATCCACATTTTAGAATTATGATTTTGTTTATTGCCATCGATAGTTGAAAATTCTTTGATATTTTCTACCTAAAATATTTGTTTTTTTTTGTTGTTGTCTTTCTAACTCTCGACTCATTCTTCCTTCGCTCGCATTCACGGTTTCTTTCGATCTTGAGACACTCGTTACTTTTACACACGCATTAGTCAATTACACCGAGGGTAATTGTTAATATCGATACGTCTCAGTCGCATACTCTTTGTCGAAAAGGCTTCGTATAATCAATCAATATTAATTACAATGTCGAGGGTTCTCGTTTGGAGATGTATACATGTCGTGGAAATAATTGCGATTTTTCCTCCGTCGTGTCGCGCCGACACGAGATTTTATTGTATAATTCGTTTATTTCAAATAAACGCAGTGCGAGCGTTCGTCGCGTAACGTGAACATTTAAATATCACTGACCCGTCGAATAGAACTTTTCTGTTTGCGTGTTATCGTCAGTATAAACTACGGAACATTTGGTCCTTAGATTTAGGGAAATTTGTTCTTTACACATATAGATTGTAAACAACGAAATCGGCTTTATACCAATATCTCTTTTTTGCTTTTTGTTTCTTACGTTTTAGACACATATTAGAATATATTCTACAGCCGTGTTCTCTTCGACTCCCATTCGCAAATTTCATTGATTGTTCCTCGGCCTTAAGAGGTTACGCTACTGTGAATTTTTTTTTTAAATCGATCGTCGCTCTAGGCGACTCAAATTGAATAGGAACTTATAACTTTTTCAATTATTAAAAAAAAAAATTCATGAATCTTGGTACACCATTTTGTTAATGTAGATACAAATAAATGTCAAAACGATTTTCCAATCATTTTATTTATTCTTTCGAAGATGATTTTTTTTAAATAATCGTGATTTTTGGGTCCCCACAGTAGCCTAACCTCTCAATTAATTTATACAGCCAGCTTCCGCATATTTGATTATTCGTTTTTTTTTCCTTCAACTCGTATATATTTTTCGATATTTTTGGCTTACGTGCTACAGTTATCATCAATATCGTGGTGTAACGACATACAGGAAGTGTAAGGTGAACGATCAAGAGTCACAATCGATCGAGGATACATCGACAGGAATTTATCAACACCGATTATTCTTAAACGCCTTACACGAATCACATTGACTTTTTTCTTGCCCTCTTTTGTCCTCGTAACTAAAAGCAAGTCTATGCCTCGTCGCACTCGCCGCTTCACTCGACCCCGCGCGTATACGTCTTCAACGTCGTCGTTACGTTCTAATATAAAATTTCTTTATCGTACATATTTACACTCTCGTTGGCCGACGCGTTCCCGTCTCGCGATCGACGCAACGAACTCACACGCACACGAGTTTTATTCGCATGCATTTTTTTTCTCTCATTATCGTTTAAATTGTATACGCACGCGGCTGCACAACGCTATACCGGGGGTTATTATAGCGGAGACGAGTCTCGTACGAGTGGAAACCGCTCGGGTCCTGATGATACATTGATGGACAATCGTGAAAGCTGCTAATTATCATCGCTCATTCTCCGGTTAGTCGCGGGAATAAAAACAAACATTCAATTCCTATGGTTTGGTAATAATCGGGTGGAACGCCTTTACGAGGAAAACTGTTCGCAACGATCTTGATCAAATTTTTGTATTTTTATTCTCTGCAAATTATTGTAATTTTGTTTTAATATTTTGCGGAATTTTTTGTATGTTTCGGAAATTGTCGAATTTTTCGGAAATTTTTGTATTTTTTGCGAATTTTTGTATTTGTCGGGAATTTCTGTATTTTTATTTTTCTATTTGTCGTATTTTTTTTCTCTGCAAATTATTGTATTTTGGTTTTAGTATTTTTCGGAATTTTTTATATCTTTCGGAAATTGTCGAATTTTTTGGAATTTTTTGTATTTGTCGGGAATTTCCGTATTTTTATTTTTCTATTTGTCGCAATTTTTCTTCATTTTTCGCAAAATTTTATATTTTTCGCAAATTTTTGCAATTTTTTTCTCCGTTATTGTTATTGTTCACAGTCGTTCTTTGCATGTTCAGGTTTGTAGATCTTCAATTAGTATCTTCGTAAAATGTTCAATTTCGTAGCCTAATGTGCCGAAATAATGTGGATCATTAGAAAAAAATGGTCATTACATTTCAACGATGCAATATCATTAACGATTACTACTACTTGGATTGCCGGGATGAAGGATAGGAACAGAGTTCTCACAGATATATTTATATCTACAACGCATTCTTTCTGAATTTAAGCGCCGCCTCGTCCCGTTGAGACCGACTTTTAGTGAACGAACGTTACGGTAGACAAAAATGGGCACATAGCACTTAGTCGTGTAGTATTCACTAACGACAATTAATATGCAGCACGCCTACATTTCTTTGGTCGTCGGACGCGATCAAGTCAAAATAACCAAAAAGTCCCCCTCCTCGATGGAGCTCACGAGAAGTATTTCCAAAAGAACTAAATTTTGAAGGTTCTTTTTTCCAAGTAATTTACGCATCTACAGAATAAACATCTTCGAAATTATTGGCTGCAAGTGCCAGCGTAGTTTGCGATCATTTCAACGTAAATTCGGCGCAAGTTTGCGTCAACGGAGTACCGGAAGTAAGGAAAGCAAATTTCGGGAAGGGGAATTTTTCTTTCCTCTTTTTTTATCGCCACGATGTTAGTTAGTAACGGAAATTTTAGCCGAAATTTTTATTCGGCACGACTTATTCTTGTGTTTGAAAATTAAGGCCTTATATACGCGAAATTTTTTAAAATTTTCCTTTTTTATTTTATTTTTGATTCCATTAGCCTGAACGGTTAGGAATATTTTTAGTTTTATAGAATTGAAAAATTCAAAAAATTGTATTAAATAAGGTAAGATTGCATTTATAATAGATACCGCGTGGCACGCCCGACCGCCAACTTCAAAGCCGTTTTTCCACGATTCACTTTTTTGAACCTTGTGAAAGTTCTAACTTGAACGAAGGTTCAGATCACTTTGAAATTTTCACAACATATTCTTAGTATCATCACCTATCATGTGAACCACAGAAACAAAAATTTCAATGACACAAAAAAATATAAAAAATAAAATACCGACAGAAAATTGAGTAAACAAATTTTAAGTTCCGAATTTTTATTATAATAATTTTTTAAAATAATATTGTTGGTTCACACTGAAGATACATTCATTATGCAATTATTAATATGTTCATTTTTTTCAGACACCCACATCGATGCCGAGAACTTTCACCATCAACGCGCGCGCAAAAAAAATACATTGCTTTATTACGTTATATCCCCGCCATTTGTTAATATTTCCGATTTTTTTTACACATACTTAATCATGTGCATAAATGATCTGTAAAAAAGTCAATATATGCGTCATTTTTTTTAGCCGCGTCTAGAAAAGTACCTTCGAAAATCGGCGAAATCGCGTATATAAAGCCTTAAAACTTATTCAAACACGATCGGAGATTTTATTAATCCAAGCATATAAATAATCACATGGGACTTCGACGAGTATTTCTTTTCTTTCTTCACGCGCGACTGAAATGATTATTATAAAAAAAACATGAGCGATGATCGCGTCTACTTTCAAGCCCACCTGCGATGATAAACTCTCGATGATTAGAAAGCATATTTTTCCGAAGATTCACAGACTCTCCCGATTGCATTTACTTGTTCTCGTTTTGTTTTTATTGCATTCTTTTTTTACCGTCCGTTCAATATTTGGGTATTTCAGCGTTGCCGTGGAATTTCTCCTTTTTCCGTTTCTTTTCAGACGTCTCGCCCGTAGTCAGGCCGCGCAGGTTCAAGAAGTCTCCATTTATTTTTACGCGCGAATACGCGCCATTATTTGTTTTCCTCGAGAAATAACTGGCCATCCGGTGGCTCGGAAATATTTCATTTTTGCTCGTTCGGAGGGCAACGAAAAAATTGGAAAAATCACTGGGTGGAGCGCGAGAGGGAGCGGGCTCTCTTGTGCCATTCCGCTCTATTTCTCAATATTATCATCTTCTGCTTCGGGGTTCCGATATTTGATGCTGTATTTTTCCCGACTTGAAAAATATCGGTTCGATCCCAATATTGCGACATTCCGACAAACATTTATTTAGAATAATGTTGACGCTTGCATATATCGGTGTGCGTGGGTGTATATTTATCATTGAGTATGGAATGTCCGATTTCCAGCTTACCTTACCGATTTGTTTCAAATGGTTCAATATTGGCGGAATAGTGACGTTAAACCTTGTTGCTAATTCACGCGTAATTAGAGATGTATCCGCTTCCACTGGAGCTTTGAGCTCATCATTATCCACCGTGCTCTTAGCTTGCCCACATTGTTCATTTCGAAGATCAATATCGCCGAATCGGGACTTCTTAAACCATCGACGTACTGTGCTTTCATTTGTCACAGTCTTGCCAATCATTTCGTTGACACTCCGAGTTGTCTGCCATGGATTATTTTAGCGACGGAACTCATATTCGAATATGAGTTCGCATCAGCGAATTTTCTACTAATCCATGGTTTACAGAATTGAGTCTGCGAAAGGCAATCCCACAGATAATCACAAACAAAAAAGCGCGTCTGAAAGGTTGACGACGTATCTTCACAATGAAAAAATAAACCAAGAACTGTCAAAGTGAAATCGAGTATCAAACTTGGTACTTGAGGTAATCGGACAGTTTATACTTAACGGGTTAGGCTAATGTGGAAAAAAAATCGGTCGTCACTTGAGGCAACTTAAATTGTAGAGAAATGACCAACATGTGGGGAATCGCAAATTGAAGGTAAACTTATGATTACAACGATAGAACTGCTGGTAAAACGCGTTTTTCTCGAAATTATGTTTTTCAAAATGGTGTGCACGATTTCTCGACATCTAATGAACGGATTGACTTGACATTTAGTACACTTATTCAGGGTAATAGTAGGTTAGTCTTGACCGAAGTTTTCTTAACAGTTTTGTTGATAAGTTATTAACAATAATGATGCAATTTTTCCTCGACAAATCGAAAGAAACTCCAACTTTTTTTGATGGGGTGAGATGCAGTCATTTAAAAAAATCGATTTTTTAAAACATTTTCTTGAAGTATGATGTTTCGAAAATATTCCCTGAAACTTTCAAGTCAATCCGATGAATAGTTTCCGGGATATCCCACAATTAGTGAAGCGGCGTCGGGTCCCCATGGCAGGTAGCGGACGGCAGACGTGGCTGACAAACGCGCAAACGATAGTACCCGGGAAGGCAGAATGCTTCGAAGACAACAACAAATTGATATTTTGGAAGCTTCCACATCGGCAAAAGCCCTATCGTATGGGCCCGGAATTGATGATTCGATGTAAGTAATTTTTTAATTAGTATTTCTATACATAAATCAAGTGTAAAATTGGAAAACCTTTCAGAAATTTTCAAAAAAAATTTACTCAAAAACTATGAACTTTAGCAAAATTTTATAAAGAATACTTTAGTTTTTAAATTGCCCAAAATATCTAAAAGAATAATTCCTCCCAAAAACATTAATTTTTTGAAAAATTGTTTTAACAATTGGCCATAAGCAATTGAATGCTCGACTTTCCGGCAAAAATTGTGATATTCGCATTCAGCGGATCAAAATTACATGAAAAAAGTTTAGCTTCATCCATCGAGCTCAAAATTTTACGAACATATAATACCGTATCCACATCGAAAAACTTTAAACGCGTTATTCTCGAAACTATGTTTTTCAAGACGGTGACCACTATAATTAAAAATCCACTTGATGGATTTTGATGAAATTTGGCGTGCTTATTGATAGCATTAAAAACTAGTCCTTAATCGAAGGATTTTCATTTTTGTTGAAAATTTCTATTCTTTTTAACAATAAACGAGCGATTTTTTGGTCGAAAATCGAAAGTTATTTATCGGAAGCCGCCATTTTGTTAATTAAAAAAAAGCTTCGATTGAGGACTAGATTTATTATTGAACTAATGATTTTTTTTCGGTTTTTTAATTTCAGACGATCCAGTCAAGTTTTATGATGGTCACCGCAAAGCACTACATGCCGAACGGGGTCCGATAAAGATGGCGATATTATTATAAATAATCAATATTTTTCTTTGAAAATTTGTACAAGTCAAATTGAAACATAACATAAAAAGTCTGTGTAACCACTTTTGTAAAACAAACTAATTACTATAAATAAAAATCATTGAAAATGCTCTTTTTTCACGCCTCTGACTGCATCTCACCCCTTAATGATTGAAACACGATCACAAAAAAGCTCGGTCCAGTCTTAGCCAGAATTATCGATTTTGAGAGAAAACTTGGCTTGAGCTTCTGACGTTCAAAGGGCCTTCATGAGATTGTTTATAACTTTTTTTATTATTGATATTTTTAAATGAAATTTCGTACGTAACTTCGTTAATGTACCTACGAATAAATGTCCTAACGATTTTTCAATAATCTTACTTATTCCTTCAAAATCATGTTTTCAAAATAACGTTGATTTTCGGGTAGCCTAACCCCTTAATGATGCATGACATAGATTATAGATACATATGTATCGATACATATATATAGATTGAGTAGCGAGTTCCAATACACGACCCATGGTCCCGTATGAGTTCCTTCCTACGATCTTTTTTTATTAAGCTGATACCGCATTTTCTCACGTAGAATTACAATTTTTCGGATTTAGCATCCTGCAAGATTCCATCACATTTCCCTCGAATGAAAAACTGTGTATGTGTATATAGTGTTGACACCATTGAACAAGCAGCAACGATCAATTTTGTGTAAAAGTTGACGTGGGGTATGATCTGACGAGAGGCGTTCAAATGAACCGAGAATGACAAAATGCGAGAACAGGGAAGAACAAATGCTCGGGGACCGTTTCTTTCGCCGCAATAAATATATATCTGTGATCGATCGAACCCAACGTTCCATTTTCACATACACTCGAATTGCGAATCCGAATTGCGCCTCGTCATTTAGATTTCGCTACAACACGGATTTGTAATTTTCCTCTTATTATTATTATTATTATGCTTCGTATGAACCACGCTCTTGTCGCTTACAAAAGACTCCGATTGCAATCGAAGCGTCGTCCAACATCGCAATATCCCGACATAACTGGCAGAGCTTTTCCTCTTCTTGTTTTTCTGTCACGACCACATTTTCGAGATCTGAATCGAGGTGAATGAAAAAACGAGAGTGAAGTGTCCTTTCGATCGTCGTATGGGCTTGAAAATGGAAGCGTACATGCGGTTGGATTTTTTTTTTTTCATTTGAACAGCTCTAGTATCGTGAAGACAGGAGGCGATTTTCATCTCTGCGTTCTCTCGTTGCGAGTTCAATTGTACCGACATATGTATATAGGGTTCTTTCGCGAACTTTTTACCATAGAAGATTAGAAAAAGTATAATTGTTTCCTACGTGTTGGATCCGGTAGTTCATTCTCTACGAGAACTTGCCTACAACATTTTCTTTTTTGGAGTTGTTTACTTCAGTCGTGTACTCTCTCTACTAATCCTGAGGCTATTTTACATTCGCGACGAGTTCACGTTTCACCGTTATCCTTTTTTATTTACTTCCACTTGTTTATCGTTCTTGCTCTTCATTCTCATAATATTCCTACAGGCTATTTTTAGTTTTGAGGTTGGTGAGGGCAAGCTCAGTCGCAAATGGATCTAATTCGACGGAAAGATCTCTCGATAATCGAATAATTTTATGAGAAAATAAGCAAAATCCGTGACGCGAGAGCAAAGATTTCCTATATTTTTCTACGCATAATTAAAATCAGTTTAAGGGAGGACACCATCTACTTTTTGCATTTTTTCAAAGTATACTCATTCAAGAACATGTGAGAAAACTTTCAAGTTAAAATATAGATAATTGACCAAGTCACATACGATTTAGTGAGAGTAGGTAGCGCAACGATTTACGTACACTGAAACTTTGGTAACTATGCAGTTTCTTTGGGTTTTGTCAAATCCAAACTAACCCAAACAATGGCTGCAGCGGAGGAAGTGACCGCTGCAATTTCTCTTCGACATTCGATTCAGGAAGGTTTCTTTTATAAATCGCCCCACCTCCCACCCCCAATATAGGCGTCGAAATATTTAAAAAAGGCTCTATTTTATTACGTGTTTCCGGAAACTTCAAAAACCCATAACTTATGAAATTAATAGAAAATTTCAGCCTCCCCCGCCGAAATATCAATAGTGGTGACCAATTAAAGCAGCTCATGGGCAAAAAGATGTTTCCGTCGTTTTTCGGAAAAGTCCTCAAACTGCATAATTACCGAAACTTTCAATCGCGTTTTTCTCGGAATTACTTTTCTCAACCTGGCTGGAATCATAACTGTAGCTATAAATGTCCTGTTTTCAATTTGAAAAAACCAACATTTCCCCAATTGCAGTAGCTATCGTTGTATGTAAGCGTTTTTCGTCTAATTTAGTATTTTTTAAGCCCCCGAATATAAGTGAAAATATCTCCAAAATTATACTTTTTTTTAACAGTCGAAATTTTGAGATTTTTTTCTCGAAAAAATGTCTATGCACAATGAGAACTACATTTCTGTAGATTATGAAACTAATTCATTTTTAGGTTTTCAACCAACCATTGTCAAGTTAACTGTTGGACCACATTTTTTATACAGAGGCTCTCATACCTCAATGATGTTGTTAATTTTTGAATATTTAAAATAACAAATTACACGAAATAAGTTCAAGATATGCTTAATAACATACCTTTTTTACGAAACATCAAATGATTAATCTAGTAGACAAAAAAATTGGGGAATCGACCTTTTTCGGCCCGTCGCAGTGGTGTCCGCCCCTAATTTTTTCCCACAGCGTATATGAATTATTCGATAAGAAGGGAGGTATTACGATTTATCAATGTAACGATGCAATCTCTTCGGCATACAAGTATTAATTTTTTCGTACTTTCTTTTGACTTACACGTGTTGACATCGTTTGTAGAGACAACGTGATAGCTTCGACACGACGCGATCCTCAGGATTATAGATTTTTTTGTTCAGTTCTGCGATACATCGCTCGTGTTATCCAGGGCATAGTAATCACCCCAATTAGCAGGAGCTCCATTGACGAGTCCACAAATACGTGAAAAGAGTCATCATTGGAACGTTTGACCCAGTCGATTATTTACGAAAACTAAAGTGTTTTCTCATCTCTAACTGGAATAAGGAACAACATTACGATAGAAATAAAATAAAACGATTCTTAAACGTCATCAACGAAAACTGAATATTAGTAACTTTGTGAACAACATTATCAACGATTAATTTGGTGAACTTTAACAAATATTTTTATCGTTCGCTATCTTCAGTGGGATAATTCATTGTTTTCGGTAAACCGTCCCTACCTAAAAGTCTTCACGTAAAACGCCCATTATCGTCGTGGCCGGCACGAAGTATCCTCGAAATTATAGCAACTTGGTCTCAAGTATTATCCGTGTGAAGTTTCGACTCCGCGATAATTGTTGGAGGAGATCGAATTTGGTCATGCGCCGGTGTACGAAAGTAGAAAGTTTATGCGAGCTGTACGATGAGTGAGACTCGAGAAAACAATTAAACTTACTTTCAAAGCGGAGACAAGGATGTCGGAAGAAGGGTGGAAAGGTTCAGTTGTGTAGCGTAACGTTGTGCAGCAGCACTTTCTAACTGACTCTATTGTTGATCGAGAGTTTGTCTTACAATCCCACAGCAAGCGCGCAATTTATACAAAAAGTATAATTTTGTATATACACATACATAAATGCGGTACATATATACGTACATGAGCACAAGTGTATTTAAATCTCGTGTCTCTCGTATCAAGACAATTTGACAAACTTTTCTATTGTTCGATAACGAGTGAAAACTCATTGAATATAACTTGTTATTGACAAAACGTAATTTCTGTCCTTTGCTTATTATTTCGGATAAGTGTGGGCGATCTCGTGCTTCTTTTTAGTTTAATGTATTAATTTTCATTTATCTTATGATTTATCTCAATTTGTTTAGCGATACTTTTAGGGCGGGGCACCACTGTGATGGGTAAATAAAACCGACTTTTTAAAAAAATTTCGAAGTTTTCTCAAAATTTGTACACATTGAAGAATTCGTGAAAAAAAATTCATGATTTTTTGTTGAAAAGGAATGAATTAACAGAAATTATTCAAATTTTGGGAATGATTTATATCTATTTGTAAACAAATATTTTTCAATTCAAGGCAGTAATGAATTATTTATACTGTTAACCGGTTAATCAGCGATTAGTTTTACTAACAATTTATGGAATTAAAAAAAATCGTTTTTTTAGCCATCTAAACTGGTTTCCCGCCTTAATCAACGCCCGAGAATAAAATTAGTCACCGATGCCCGTTTCTCTCCTTTCTCAAAGATTTCCTCAAATCCATCCGTTGGTTATTCCAACCGCGCGTCATTGCCGATAAAGCACAGGATGTGATCCAAGCGGGCCATAGAATATAGAATATCTCGGAAATCATGAGGGGATGAAATATTGGAGATCTATCGCTCGTAGATGTATAGGGAATCCAGGAATGGTGGAATAATCTCGAATCTTTCGATTTCATAAATTCCCTGAGGTTGACTTCATAAATTTTCCGTTCAAATTTTCTCTATACATATACACGCGTGTACATTCCACTGCACGTCTACGACGACAGATGGGGATATCGGAACGGAGATTGCGGATATACATTTTCCCGACACGGCCAAGATAGAAGGATAGTTGAGAAAACGAGAACAGGAAACGGTTACACGATAGATGGGAGAGCAGATATATCGATTCGCGATATAAAGAGAATCGCGTTTGCCTCAGATGTCGCATGAAATTTGGTTAGACGAGAGACACGTGATTTTGGTACGCGTGCACCGTAAAGAGATAAGGATGATGCACTATGGAGACGTTGAGTATAATGGCCGTTTTTGAAATTTCGGTTTTTTTTTCAAGAAATCCTTCTACTTGTTTGCAGATCTAAAAGGATGGCTGAGATAAGAGTCTCAGGTCATTGTGGAAAAAAATTAATGTACATATTGCGTTCTATGAGACTATATTTTTCGTTTGTAGGATGTCTATTGTTTGCTTAATGTTTGCAAGCATTGGTAATCAATCAAAAAGGACAATCCGAGATTGCGTTGTAGGAATAACACATCGTTTTTTCGAATGTCGCTGTCGTACATGATCCATGACGTTGACGTTTGCACAGTTGAAACGCAACGAGAATGCATTCTTTTTAGTTGCTCAAATGTTTTTGCCTATTTTGGGCTGTGAGAATCAGTCACACGATTTTATGTATTCTCATTTGAAAGAAACCCATTTGAAAATGACAATAATAACAATGAAAAATGAAGAAAAAAATCGTTGCATTCGAACGATGTCATCCAAGCTTCAACGTCATCCGCATCAGGTCGTTGTCGCTCATTTTATCTTTCGTATCCACTTATATGTGCACATGTATATAAATGGGCATGTACGTATATGTATATTTACAACGTTGTAGCGCGACGTTGATCCAGTGCTGATGCAGGTGGTGTTGTTTCTTTTGCTGCTGGCGGTGGGACATATAAGAAAGACCTCTCCACCCTAAACCCATTCCTACATGTAATGGCGACCCGCCATTCTTCGTCCAACCGTTCTTCGTCTTCTACATAGTAGTTTCTTGAAGGCGTTTCGGAATTCCGGTGAAAATACGGTGTAGATTGCCGGATTTAGGGTCGAATTGAAATACCTGTAACATGATCATTATACGCGCATTCGTATGGAAAGCGAAAAAATAATTTAAAAGTCCACAATGAGTACGAAGTAAAAGTGCGCGACTGTCCAGCTCGTAAGAGAGATGAGAGATGGAGTTTGTGCGATGTACATCCGATGAGCGTGTGGGGCTTTACGTTGGATTCCTATGTGCCTTTGATACAGAGCCCCCGATTAACAACATTTCGCCCGAGTGAATGTGGAAAATTGAATTCCCCGGGTCGCTTCCTGCAGTCGTCCACTCACCGCCCTCCACGTTAAGCGTTCAATGGCCATGCGGACTCGTATGTTGCCCGGGACAATAGAGATCGAGGAGACCGATAATGAATTCAACCATCGAAGCCGAGGAGGTTCGAACCCTTTCCTCGATATCCCTTGGTATATCGATACATCTAGGTACTGGAAGGACGAATTGCTTCACGAGTAAATTACTCAACCTAACACCTACACCCGCCTGCTTCTGCTGGCCCGTCCAAATCCACGAAGACCCTCAGGAGTCTTCGTTAGTCAGGGCTAAAACATACGTCAGATACACGCATAGTTCACACGGCGAATGAGGGGACCAATCGTGCTATCGACTTTGTGACATCTAATTCCCGATGCTTGCGCGAACGGTCCCTCTTGTACACGAATGGTGAATGCTTCTCAGAGGCATCGTCTCGCTTCAATTAACCGTGACATCCGCTGTTCCGATCTATTCGACATAGACCACGGGCATTCGAGCGACAGTGATCTTGATTCGAGGAGTCCCTTAAGGTGATGCGAAACGCATCCTCCGTCTGCGTCTCTCTCGCGCTGCCGCTTCAACACCGCCGTCAATTCCACTATTGCCATCTTGCCCGCAACCCAATCTACCTCGCATCACCCCAACAGGATCCATCAAACTAGATGCGCAACGGCCTCCCTTGCACGCCATCTCTCACTCATCCTCCAGCTCCCTCGCACTTGTGGATCAGCTGTTGCGTGTCACGAATCCTATTATGGTGTCCGATTGCATTGAGGGTGGAGGTAACTAGCCACAGCGGCTTCCTATGGGTCTTCAGACCAAATTATACCGGAATCGGACTGTTACGAACTTACTCGGAATATTCGAGGATAGCAAATGAATTTGGACATTTAGGTTCTGTGACAGGTATGACGGGCATTTTATTCTGAGTTTGAATTTCAATGAAATTTCACTTTGAATGATTACTGGAAAAGTGGGAAATCGACCTCATCATACGTATAATCATAGTTATAAGTATAGTCATATAGAGACGAAATGCCGAGTGAGGCAACAACTATTAGCAGTGGAAATATTTTCTAAACTATCAGACTTAAGCGAAAGCTATTTCTACAAAAGTTGCATAGCTCGAAGGGGGCATCGAGTGGTGGCTGCGGGGTTCATCCAGGTGGAAGCGCTGCGAAGATTTCAAGGCTAACTTTATTTTTCAAATGGTAACACTATTTTTTCACAATTTTTTTCCCAAGAACTGAAAATAAATGTACGCACCAAATTTCAAGATGATCCATCAATATTTAGTATAAAAATCGATAATAATTAAATTTCAATGTTTTTAGTCTAGAATCGATTTCAAAAATGGTGCAAACAATTACTCCTATGAAAGGTGCTTGAAGTGAGGGCCTTCACTTTGAATGCATGATTGCAATCTGATTCGCATTGATTGTGTCTTATTAATCACGTCAGTCTGTATTAATGAACAGATTCTAATTGCGGTTTCAGTAGTTTAATACGTAGCAACATCAAGGTAAGGCGTATGGCTTTGTTTACATTGTTCGCAACAAAGAATCTGATTAACTTGTTTTGAAAAGCATTCGGAAGTTCATGATTTCCATAATAATGCGTGTTCTCTTCAATAAAATGTGCTACGACAGAATTTCCATATGTCAGTACAGAATTAAATTTCCTGCAAAATGCGAATCAGATTAAAAGCGTGGGTTGAAAGTGGAATCTATCCTTCGAACAACGCAACTTTTGTAAGAAAAGTTTTCTCCCAAGTCTGATAGGTTAGAAAATATTTCTACTGCTAATATTAGGTGTACAACTTAGTTCGGTCCGTTTTCAAAAGATGGCTCTAGATGCTATAAATGGTTGACGGGAACAGCTGATTTTTGCTGTATCATGAAGTATGAACATCTCTTAATCAAATATCGTTTAGAGACCTTTGAGTTTTGCGCATCAAGTCTAATTTTTTACTGCGGTGAAAATGTCGAATTTCGTCCCAAATATGCACCATTTACGGGAAGTGTTGATTTTCTGTTTCAATTGGAAGAAAAGTGCAGCTGAAGCTCACCGAATGCTGGTCAAACCATCACGGGAGACTTCTACAGGCAACAATCGATCCGTTTAAAGCGAGCTATAGCCGAAAAAAGTCCAGAATATGCGACCAGACACGAGTCCATAATCTTTCAACATGACAACGCTTGGCCTCACGTTGCTATTATGGTTAAAAACTATTTGGAAAATAGTGGGTGGGAAATTCTGGCTCAGCCGCCTTATAGCCCAGACCTTGCCCCTTCCGACTACTATTTGTTTCGATCGATGCAGAAGGCTTTGACAGGAATACGCTTCACGTCACAACAGGGTCTCAAAAATTGGCTCGATTCATTCTTGGCTTCAAAAGATGAACGGTTCTTCCGCGACGGAATTCATAAATTACCAGAAAGATGGGGAAAAGTAGTGGCTAGCGATGGACAATATTTTGATTAATGTATTGTAACGTTGCGTTACCATATAGAGACTATCCGAGAAAGGTGAGGTAAGCGGGCTGGCGTAGCTCAGTTGGTCAGAGCAGTCGACCGGCAATCGAAAGGTCCCGGGTTCGAATCCCGGCCCAGAAGCGCACCGCATTTTTTTCGGATAGTTCTCGTGAGTTTTTTTCGGGGGATTACAAATGGCGCCCAACAGCGGCCCACGGCCGAATCAAGGATATACGGAACCAGAATTGTTCTTGATTGCCGTGGAAAAAGAATCCCCTCCCTGAGACAAGAGTCTCATTGAGCTAGCCCCTCCCTTCCCCTCAGGCCAGGACGGTCTGTAGTACCCCTTCCCCCTTCCGTCCCTCAGACAATCCCCGCGTCTGTCGTAGTTCCCATTGCGTTGAGATTAGTTTGGGCAAAAATTCGAGTCGACCCTCCAGAGCCGGATCGACTCTGGCAGGGGGGTTTGTAACGTTGCGTTACCATATAGAGACTATCCGAGAAAGGTGAGGTAAGCGGGCTGGCGTAGCTCAGTTGGTCAGAGCAGTCGACCGGCAATCGAAAGGTCCCGGGTTCGAATCCCGGCCCAGAAGCGCACCGCATTTTTTTCGGATAGTTCTCGTGAGTTTTTTTCGGGGGATTACAGTATTAATTCATTTTATCATTAAAATAAGTGCGCATTTTCAGCAAAAAATCGGACCGAATTAAGTTGTACACCCAATAGTTGTTGCCTATGGCCGCACCCATTCTCACTTAAACAGGATAGAATTCCAAGGAAATTCCAGGTCACCAAGGCCTTTGGGATAAAAATACCCACAAGCCTGTCTGGAATAAACTAAACTTTCTGAACTACGAAGGCCGATTCTTGGCTCACGGATGGTTCTAAAGCGAATGGCCGCTTTGGAGCAGGAGTATTTAACCCTAGGACCGGTCGTAGGGTTAGTCTTTCATTGGGTGAGCTAGCAACGGTATTCCAAGCCAAGGTGCTGGTCATCCATCAGTGTATGAGGCTGTGCCTGTTCGGGGGAGCCAAGGGTAGAAGTATCCTGGTATACTCCGACAGCGGGGCAACAATCGAAGAGCTCGCTCGTCCCTACGTTGATTCATCAGTGGTCTGGGTCTGTATGCAGGCGATCAACACAGTAGGGGCACAGAATAAAGTAACCCTGATATGGATTCCTGGTCACCAGGGGTTCCAATGCAATGAGGAGGCGGACAGGCTGGCGGAAAGCGAACACGGACCGCCAGGTAGTCGGCGAGTAGAGCAGAAACACCTACGCCTCTGGAGAACGGAGGGGGGGGGCTTGTAGCCATGTAGGCTAAGCTCTTTGTGCAGGAACCACTGCCGGACAACGGTAGGGAGCTCCTGGCACTATGCGGGAGAAGGCTGAGACGGGGCATTAGACTTTTAACAGGACACATTGCCCTTGGATCTCACCTGTCCAACCTCAGATTTACCGAGCAAAGAGAATGCCGGCTATGCGAGGAGGAGAATAGCAGTGCTTACATTCTCTGTCGCTGCCCAGCATTAGCAATTGGCAGATACAAACTCTAGGGGATTGTGTTCCTGGCACCCAAAGATTTGAAAGAACAGGGGGTTGCGAGCATGTGTAGCCTGGCCGAAAAGGCCGGGCTTGGAGAGCAGTTCGCTTAGGCCCTTCAAAGAGCGGGATTGCACAAAGGAAATCTTGGATCTAAGTGCATATTTAGGAGCCCAGTGGCCCTGCCCGCTATTATTACTACTACTACTAGTTGTTGCCTCGCTCGGTATATCAGGATTGAGGTACTATTGAGGTTTACCTCGATATAAGACAACCTGTATAACTAGCACAGGAATTCTAAAATTCTAGTATTTTCCTTCGTAATGGGTGTTAACCAGCATGCGAATATACGACTACTACTAATGGTAGATCGACATGTTAGTTTTTGTAGCTTGATTGAGTGGAAGGAAAGATATATGATTAAGAAGTTCGGTTGAAAGAAAAGTATCCGTATTCCTTGTCTTTTGTCTGCTCCCTTTCGTTTCTTGTTCTTCCCGTTAATTGGTTCGTTCAAACTTTGGATGCAGGGGTAATCCAAGTCCGCGAGACATCGCGAAAACGTGCAACGAGCAATATTTTCTTTCAAATCTCCATTGTCATCAATATCCAAAGTCTTCATGCATCTTTAGGGTGCAGATCTCCAATGAGGATTCCCAAAAAAGAGTTCGGGTGATTTTTGTAGCCCAGTTGTGCCAAATAAACTTTTTGGAAATGAAAAAATTAAATGTTTACTTCTATTCCAACGATGTAAACTTCGATACCGTGAGATGAAAACCGGAAGGGAGTGAGTTTATTTTCAATCGTGGAGTTTGCAGATAGATTGTGTTCTGGGTGAAAACGAAAAACTGGAAAGTGAAGCGAGTGGGAGGGGGGCGGGGGGAGGAACGAAGAGTATGGAGCTGTCGCGCACACGAGGATGGATTCGAGACACAAAAAACAGTGTGAATACGTACCCAAGCCACTGGAAGAACGCTATCAGGTACTCGGGGATGGTGCACACGGTGTAACGCTCACATACCGGTAGCATTATAGCGATAACGAAGAACGGGAGCCAGCACACGACGAACGCTCCTGTGATAATAGCCAATGTTTTAGCCGCCTTTCTTTCCTTCTTCGATTCGGCCACGATTTTTTTTCTTCTCGATGCAGCGGGCTTCGGTGATGCCTCGAGTGTCGGTGGATCGGGATCCAAGCCATTGTGGTAGGACGTTTTTTCCGGCGAAGTGTTCGGCGAGCTCACCGTCGTAAATTGCGTCGTTGTTTCTTCACGACGGAATCGAGTAATGATCATTATCATGAAAATAACAAATCGTGGCAATTAGATGTTTACCAGAGCGAGGGAGAGAAAGATACCGTTGGAGAGAGCGTGAATGTTGATATGTATTTGTGTTTCATGAAAATAATCCGTGTCGAAGTTTTTTTTTTTTAATAATATAGAAGTTTGTTCAAAAATAGCATATGCGAAAATCAAATGACTCGGAATATAAAATCATATGTAATGTCTAAGCGAATAAAAATAATAATTAATGATGGAAAATAAGTATTAAGATTGTCCGATGTAAAATTATAAACCGAATTTAAGAAATCTTGGACAAACTAATTGAGAAAGAGAGAAGGAGGTTCATAGCTCAGTTATGGCTAGTAATTCATAGCATCATATTTGAATGATTAGTATTCCAATAATTTCATCGAATTGCATTGGAGTTATTTATATAATAGCTATATTCGATAATACTATTAATATTTAGAATCGATATTAATTGGATCCACCCATTCGGATTTGTCGGGGCTAATGGTAGCCTACAGGGTTGAAGGTATTTGTTATACCTAATATTGGTAATAGCTACTACCGAATTTTAATAAACTTATTAGTGACCAAGGTCTCCGGAATATCGAACATGGAAATTTACTGGTAAATCAATAAACGCAAATAGTGTTACGGTAAAATATTTTCCTCGTTCGATTTCATATAAAATAAATTTGAATTAGCTTCTTCCTATGAACCATGGCCTCTTCGTGCTTGACATTTTGAACATTGGCCTCTCCGTGCTTGACATTTTTCACGAACACGCGTTTGCTCCGTATTTTCCCTACTGCTAATAGCTTTCGCTTAAACGCATTTATCTAAAAATGACTATTTCAAAATCGGTGACCACGGCATCTAAAAATCACTGCCCCTATCAGCTTCGACTTTTACAAGCTTCTTTTATATATCAAAAAGCGGTTCTGGATCAAAATAATTTTTTTTAATGCATAGTTTTTTTTCAACTAAAATGGAGCGTTTTTTCCACTAAAAATCGATATTTCCACTTCGTACTGCGGCCATTCAAAAAAAAATCAATATTCAATAAAATCATTCGTGCAGGCATTAGATAATTTCATGCAAAAGCTAAATGCGTTTGATTTTTTTTCCGTCAGCACAAACCATTGTATCTACCACATATATAAATATTTTTCAATACAAAAATTGTTCAAGATACTGACAACAATACTTTTTAATAAAAAATAAATATTGAAAACCCGCGCACGTTTTCCCAGAAAAAATCACGAAAATTCGTCTTTTTTCCGGCCACGAGCTAGGTGTAACCCGTTAAAGCCCATGCTCAGCCTTTTTCAATCAAGACTCGCTTCCGTCTTTCGATCGTGGGTTCGAATAAATATTTTGTTTTCCCTCGTGGCTTGGATGCCGAAAACGTGATTTCTCGACGTGTTCCCTCCGCGTCGATTCGTTTCAACGTAGAAAAATCGACAAATTGTTCTTTTTTGTCGTATCCCACGTCTATTGGATTTTTATGCTATGCGATCCGTTGTACTTTTTTTTTTTTCAAATATAAAGTGGTGGCCCGGATTGTTTTACGGTGAAAAAAATGGTTTTGGTCACTATTCGGAAACAATCCACTGGATGTACGCGTATACGTGTAGATCGAATCTCACGGGTGGCCTATCGCTATTCGCGATTTACGCCAAAAGCACAAGGAATTTTTTTCCCTACCACTATGTACGCATATACATTGTGCCTCTTTCACTTCGATGTGTATACACGCCCATCCATGTGAAAAAATATAACTTCGAAGCTGCTATATTATCGCCGATTTTCGATACCTCCTACCGGATAAAATAGCAATACGTGACTTCGTATGCATGAATATTTGGTATGCATGGAAAAGAGCATGAATCCAAATAGTACAAAAGGACGAGCGAGGATGAACGAATGGAAAAAAAATGGAAAACGCGCATCCCAGATTTCGTTCTTGCACTCGGTGCTTTCAAGCTTTGCTCCATTTTTCCGTGACATAGATCACTTCCAATTTTCTTTTTCTCCGCCGAAGCTTTCGTTCCATCGCCATCTGACGTTATATACCTCCTGAATTTTTACGACCCCGGAGAACGGACAAAAACTGGACAGAATTCGTGATTGCGGACCGCGCCTGTCTGTACAGTTATTTTTCGTATGTAAAACACGTTTTTCTTGTATGAAACACACGCCATTGGCGAAACGATATTGTGCTCTTTTTGGGAGTTTCCATTTTTTTTTCACCGACCCAAAGATATGTTTATGTGGGGAACGAAGTATTTGATTAATATCGTACATGAATGATGTTACTTCCGAAAAACGATATGCATATCATGCGATATCCATCAACATAATTATCGTACAAAGTGCTCAATGACATGACCTTGAAGTTTGCATCGTTGGAATGCAACAAAAATACATTCTTTTTAGTAACTCAAATTTCTTTATGTCGGTTTAGGCTGTGAAGATCGCTCAAACGCTTCTACATATTCTTATTAGAAATTCACGACCTCAATTTGGAAAACAGCTTTGGATACTTATTTTTAAAACAGAAAGCAAATATTAAAAAAATGTATCATTGCATTCTAACGATGCATACTCCAAGGTCATTCAATGGCGTTGATAAATTGCATTAATTGCATCTCTCTTTCTCCCTTCCTGTCGACGTAATTTTGGTTTGGAATCTTGTCACTCACCGGATATCGTGGGAAGTGGCCGCCCTATAACGGCCACCACGGCAGCTGCTATTCCACCGGAGACCTGAGCCTGGGCTAAAGCTCCACCGACTGCATGACTGCTCCCTATTGGCCTTGGAGGACCGCCCATTGTCTTTGTAGTACCTGATGAGAACGAGGAGGAAAGAGTATCAAGCATCCTAATGACCGTGATCTTTTAGCCAGACTTTCACAAAGCCCCGCGTATTAATTCACTGACTATTTACACGAGCATCCCGACTGAAAATGAACATGGCTGGTTCATTTTTTTAGCCTGAGATGCGTAATGCTGAGCTTCATGGGCGTCGCAAATTTGGAGACGTCTTTTCTTTATTTACAAGAAAGTATAGCGGTAAATAAATTGCAAACAGGTCTACATTAATAGTTTGATAAAAATGTGGTCTGTTGAGGGCTTACACTTAGCTTAGTCGAAAATGTTTGACATCAATTTTTGGTTTTCGATGTCAAAATATAAAATTTTTTTTTAATTCTGTGGAAAGTGAAGTCGTTCCGTTCAAAATTGAAGGAGTTATGGGCGCTTATAAGTAGGTCCCGTGACCCGGCGATCTTTGAACAAGTTTTTCCCAAATTGACTTTTTCAAGATCGGTGACCACGATATCTAAAAAATCACTGTACCGATCGACTTTGAATTTTACAATCTTTTATTAGGTACACATCAAGAAGAAGTGCTTAAGGGATCATAACAGTGTAAAGTTCCAAAAAAAAAATCGTTTTTTTTTCCATTATCCGATAGTATACCGGTTTCTGAACATGCTTTTTTCTAGAAATGTCGTTTTTCAAAACGGTGTACACTCTCAAACGAAGAGTTTTCATGCTATCCGTCTCGAATTTTGACACGAAATTCTTCAAGTCATTTTTTTATCTTGCTATGGAAGCTTTTTTTTAATCTTCATATTTTCTTAACGAAAAACTGTCGAAAAAATAAATTCAATATTTTTTTTTCAAACCGGGTCCATTTTGTCAATTTTGATTTTTTTAAAACCTCCATAGCAAGATGGCAGCTTTCGTACTGATTACATTATGATGCCAGTATTATGATATACATTATGATGCCAGTATCCCCGGATGTTTTTAAAAAGAGTTCTGACTTCTAGGTATTTTAAAGTGACTTGGCACCTCAACTATGCAAGTGTAATTATTAACCCTAGCACCTTAAGTGAGCCTAAAAAAACGAATGAACATTCACTACATTTTTATAATACCAATAATATCAGCATGTTATTGCATTTTTCCCTAATATAACTGATTGCTTAAGGGACTATCCCAGTGTGACACTTTCAAAGAATCGATTTTTTTTTGCCTTTTTCGACAGTTTATAGTTTCAAGAATATCATTATCATTTATATCATTTATATCAATCTTACTTATATCATTTTATTATATTATTTATAATAAAATGTGAATTATTTATTATATAATACTATAATAATATAATATTATAAAATATTATATTATTTATTATATCATTTTATTATATCACTTTATATTCTCAATTTATATAATCTTTTTACAAATTTTGTTTCAAATAATATTTATTGCCACAACCGTGTACACCGTGAAGACTCTTTTTTTTCGAACACATTTTCAACCGTCAAAAAAAATGTAAAAAACATAAAAACAAACGTTTCCCAATTTATTTTCTGTTTTCCTTGAGTGCTTTGATTTGACATAAAAAATCAGATTGATTAGCGCATTTTAACCGTCGAAAAAAAACGTTAAAATCAGCTATTTTTCGACCCGCTACACTGTGATGATCCCCTAAACGAAGCAATCTTTTTTATCATGCATAGTTTTTTTGTGAACGAAAATAGAGCGTATTTTCCACCGAAAATCGATACTTCTGCGAAATGTTTCCAAAAATCAATATTTAAATCCTTCGTCCAAGCACAAGATAATTCCATGCAAGAACTAACTGCGTTTGGTTTTTTTTTATTTCGGAGGATTTGTTTCCGAACAGCAGTGGTCACCGCGAAGGACCTTTTTTAAGGGGTTACCCCCACTTGCGATTTTGAAAAAAAAAATTTATTGCATTTTTTTGAAGTATAAGTATCTGAGAATATGTCCTGAAAATTTCAAGTCGATCCGAACAAAATTGACTGAGATATGAGCGTTGAAAGAGAAGAATCCGCGTTGAAAGAGAAACTTTAAACGCGTTTTTCTCAAAATGGCATTTTTGAAATCGGTGACCAAGATTACTCGAGCACTAATGAACCGATCTTCTTGAAATTTTGCAGGCTTATTTAATACATAAAACGTAGTCTTTAATCGTTCGATTTATTGTTTCGAAAAAAATGGCCGTTTTTTTTCGTTAAAATCGAACCATTAACTTTGACTGTCCGTCATTTTGTGAAAAATGAATATTTTTTTAAATCCTTCGATTAAAGACTAGTTTATACTTATATTTCACTAAATCCATCCGCATTTTTTTTCAGATGATCCACTTCGCCGCAATGTTGGTCACCGCAAACCGTGCATATAAAAACATTATTTCATTGAAGGCCATTTGCCACTAAACAAAGTAATATTTTTCAATAAAAAAATTACTGAAAGTTCTTCAAGATGTGTTCTTTAAGATGGTATATTGATCGATTAAAAAAGTTTTGTAGTTTTCTTTAAAAAAATTCATAAAAAAGGCCTTTTTTGCGCTACAAGTGGGGGTAACGCCTTAAACAGCGGTCTGCACAAACCATTGTTTCTACCACGTTTATAAATATTTTCCAATACAAAAATTGTAAAAGATACTTGAAACCATACGCTTTGTAATAAAAAATTGAAAACCTGCACTCGTTAGCCCAGAAAAAAATCACGAAATTTCCTCTATTCCCGGCCACGAGCTAGGTGTAACCCGTTAATTAGTTTTCCTCTCCAGCATGAAATTAAGCTAGTGGAATAGCGCGAGGGAATGTTACGAGTAAAAGATCAGTCTTGAACAAGGTGATACGAATTCTTCCTGGACCAAATATCAAGCAGTGGTGAAGCCGATTTTAGGTGCAGGCTTAAATCCCAAACGAATGAGACAATCTTTCCAGATGATTTTGCAGCGACAATGGAGTTGAAGTGTACATCATCGTAATGCAACGAAAATTCATATTTTTGTCATTATGGCAAATATTTTTTACAAATTTCATTTGCAGATTTCCAAATAAGCATCTTACAAAATGTTCGATGGATTTACGTAGCTGAGCTCTGTTAAAAGAAATTTAAGCAAGTAGAAAAATAATTTCGTTGCACTGCAACGATGCAAGCTTCAATCCCATTAACAGCAACGATGATACACCGCCGTCGAGGTTATTGTGAGTTACGTGTGACATAAATGGCGAACTTCGTACCTATCCGCGGATTGACATTTCAATCAGCGTTTGAAGTGCCTATCGATATCGTGTTCCTCAGACACACTTGACCAACACACGTGTCAAATTTACCTTGTGCATTGATTTGTTGTCCGCCTCTTCTTCGTATACGTTTACGGGCAGTTTGAAATATCCTCCAGTAGAGAATGAGAATGACTAGCAGTGGAAGATAAAAGGACATCACGGTGGCGAATATCTGTAACGTTTAAATCAAATTTCATTGGCTCGTCATTTTCGTTGCCTTCCAATCAACGCTTCGGATTTGCCGGTACATCAAGGTGTTAGGGCCAATTGGCAACTTCGAAAAATTGATATTATTTCTCCAAAAATTGGAAAGTACAGCTTGAAATTATTCTCTGTAAGTTTCAGGAAGATTCGACCGTAATTTATGGAGACAGACAATTTAAAGTGAAGCGGTCTCGAGCAGGTATAAAAGCGGTAATATGGCGCTCGACGCCGAAAGGTGTTACAAGGGTTTTTGGCCTACACTACCTACGGTGAATCTATTGTTGAATACTTAGATATACATGTATGTTATTATACTCTGAGCGTGTGTTAAAGTTGTGACTATATAAGTACAAAGGAAAAAAATGTATCTGCATGTAAAACCTACTTAAGGGGTTAGGCCACTCTAGGCCGAAAAATAGGCTTTTTGGGGATTTTTTTTTCAGAAAAACTACAAAATAAATCGAGATTACAAAAAAGGGTGTTTATCATACATTTCAGTGACTGCATACGATAATTTTTTGGAAGCGATTAATTTCAAAATGGCGGCTGTGCAGCGTTTATCTCAAAACTGCATTTTTTAAGTAGGCCGGCAACATAACTCAGACAATTTTCAGCCGATTCACTTTAAATGTTGTATGTATGTTGTATCTTGAAAAATACATTGTCTATGGTAGTACGAAGGACTTTTTTTTACATTGCATAGTTTATTTGTTATTAACAATTATCTGACGACTTTTTAGGCAAATTTTTTGAAAGTGAAAATTTTCGTCAGATAATTGTTAATACCAATGAACTATGCAATATAAAAAAAGTTTTGAGATAAACGCTGCACAGCTGCCATTTTGAAATTAATCGCTTCAAATAATTATTGTCTACACTCACTGATATGTATGATAAACACCCTTTTTTGTAATTTTGATTTATTTTGTAGTTTTTTTTAAATCCCTAAAAAGCCTATTTTTTCGGCCTCTACAATGGTTTAAGGCCTTAAAACTTTAAACGCATTTTTCTCAAAACAACGTTTTTGAGACAATGTACAAAATACATGTCGAGAACTGCTTATCCGATTGCTTTCAAATTTTGATCACTTATTCAAGATATAACAATAGCATGGGTGGATGAAGGATTTTTTTAATACGATGAATTTTTTTTTATAGTCGAAAAATGAGCGACTCTTGTAGCCAAAAAAGAATTTTTTTGCACATTCGTCATTTTATAAAAAATCAAAATTAGCCTAAACCCTTCGTCCACCTGGAAGCTAGAGCTGTTAACTAATGATCCCCTCAAAAAATTCGATCACAGATGATCCAGTCTTGAGCAACTGTGTACACCGCAAAACGTCATTTTTCCGACATCTCGGAGATAGCTTATAACTCGGCTGCAAATCAATATTTTGTCATGAAAAAATGATTGAAACTTCTTCAAACATGTATTTTTTTATGTAAAAAATACTGGCATGAAAAAAAATAAACCAGCCGTAAAAAAATAATAAAAAGGCGTTTTTTGTCCCCCGATTTGACCGTAACCCCTTAACAAATAAATCGAGAATTCCCGTCAGTTTCGTCGAGTTGATAACTCGCTGTGTAGCACGCAATGATTCATCATTAGACTTTTGTCTTTACGAGACGAGGGAATCAAGTCATAAGTCATGTGGAGAACGTAAATGAGCGAGTCGTGCAATGTTCGTCAGGTTGCTTGAACATTCGTCGTTCTCTCTTCCTCTGTCTCTCCATCTTTCCCTCTCGCACTCGCTTTTACGAGGTCAGACATTCCACGTGCTCTCAATATTTCATCGGGGATGCTCCTGCCCTCCACACATATCTGTACATACGTCACGTATATAGAGGCATACAAGTACCGTAACGGCCCTAAGAGTTTACCTTCGCAAGCTCCGGCCTCCTCAGTCCTCCAGTCAACTCACAAACCCCTCATCGCACTTTCTTCTCCCGGGTAGCGTTCTTCGCCCCACTCCCCCGCCAACACCCCACGGGGACAAAACTTTTCACGGTGCGACTAATTTCCGTCACATTTCAACAGCATGGACGCGACATACCAACCCCGGCCACTTTTCACGTCCCACGCGTCACTGATTTTTATTTTCGCTGGAGTGTTGGACACCCTCAGCACTCATTACTCAAAATTCTTCCGACTTGCCGATTTAAACATCGTTTTTCCGCTGCAAATTCGCAATGTCGTTACAGAGAGCTACAATTATTTTCCAAAATTCCGTAGAGTACTGGAGAGTATTATTATTTTGTCCAGATTCCAAAGATTGCCACGGCCCTACCCTTATACTGGAAATGAAAATGTGGAATAATTCAAGACCATTTCGTGAGTGTGTCAAGTAGAGGGAAATCATTGCGGCTAGTGTAGAGTTTTTATGATGGTGAAGTTTGCATCGGCGGAATGCAATGAAATTTTTCCCTATGCTGCCTTATTTTCCAACGATTTCGGCTACGGGTAAAAAATCGTTTCTTTTTGCATTTTCTCGGAGTATGTATATTCAAGAACATGTGAAAAAATGTCCAAGTTAAAATTTCGAAAATTGACCAAGTTACAGACGATTTGGTGAGAGCAGGTAGCGCACCGATTTACGTATACCAAAAATTTCAATTGCGTTTTTATCGAAACGACTTTTCTCGACCTGGCCGGGATCATTACTCTAGCTGTAATTGTTCGATTATAAAACATTTTTATCTTTATTTTTTTTAATCGACCATTGCCAACTTGTCGATCCGGCCGTTGGATCACATTTTTTGTACAGAGTTTTGAATGAAAAATTGACACGAAATAAGTTTAATGTATGCTTAATAACATACCTTTTTTCCACATCCCAAATAAACAATTTAGTAGACAAAAAAATCGGAAAACGGCCTTCACAGTGGTGTCTTCCCACAGAGAAAGAAGAAAAATCGAAAAGAATTTTCGTTGCATTAAAACAATGCAAACTTCAACATCATGAGGTTGTATAATTTGTTTAAAATATAGAAGTTTTAATAATTAATTTAATAAAATAGTACCATCTTATAAATAGTTATAACTATTATTATTACGAATGTGTTAGTATTATAAATATAGTATAACCATTATGTAATTTTATAAACAGTGATAACTATTATTAGTCTTATTATAACTGTTTTATTGTTATAAGTAAAATGTTATCATTTTATAATTAGTTTCGGATACAACTTCACAAAACGAGTTTTTATTTTACAAGACTTTGTCTGCCATATTTTCGACACTATTCGAAGAGTTGAAGGCCTTTATGAATCAAGAGAGTAAACCACTAGTCTAAGTTTTAATCAAATAAAGAGTGTCTCAAAACTACCTGAAATTTAAATTTATTGATAAAAAGTGTCATCTATTTAAAAAGTACGAATATTTTTATTTTAATATAAGGTGCAATATATGAAATTACAAAGTATAAGGTACAAACATGGAGGTTACGTGTGGAACACAATATGCGATAAATGGCATGGACTTGGAAGACTTTCTTTCAACAAGATGGCGCAACTTGCCACCCTGCGGGTGAAACGATGCAGTTATTGCAGACGAAGTTTCATGGTCGTGTTATTTCGCGCCGCGGCGATGTGAATTGGCCACCAAGATCGTGTGATTTGACGCCATTGGACTTCTTTCTGTGGGGTTTTCTGAAAGGAAAAGTGTATGCCAATGATCCAGAGACCATTCCGGAGCTCAAGGAAGCAATCGGACGCTCCATTAATGAAATTAGTCCTCAATTATGCCAAAATGTTATGGAAAATTTCGTCAAAAGTGTGAACGATTGCAAACCGGGACGAGGCGGCTATTTATCGGATATTGTATTCCACACATGACTTCCATGTTTGTACCTAATATTAAATTAAAGAATATTCGTACTTTTCAAATAAATAATACGTTTTATTGATAAATCAAAATGTCAGGTCATTTTGAGACACCCTTTATTATAATCGGTATCTATCCAACGACCTAAGCCGACTTTAACGTTCGTCGGCCGCCACGCACAAGACCGAATTTTGTGAATTAAAAAATTCCCTTTCAGCCCACAGAGCAGTGAAAAGTGATCGGTCAACATTTTTAGAAAATGTCTCCCATCGCGCGAAATATGCCGCACATCGTTGTGCAAAGTTTATATTTATCGTGAACGTTTTTTCTCGCTTTCGACGAGTGTTCCGGGTGGCTTTGATGGAATGAGTAATTGACAATGACCTCGCCTTCGAGTATACACGTATACACATGGAATTTAAATAACGCCACCTCGTTATAACTGCGATAACGAGACTTTGCGTGCACGCGGAAATCGGGGGAAACGTGTTTACCCTGTTGTAATTAAAAATTCAATTATATCATACGCGATTAACGAGGACTTGTGCTGGAGTTCTATTCCGGGGTGAAAAAACTGCAGAGTCGGATGAAAAAAAACGATTTTTTAATGAAATGCAGCGCGTTGAGTTATCGGCACGAGGTCGAAACGCGACGGTGAAAGAGGGAAGAAAAATGAACATATAGCGCCAATGGCGAATTACCTGATAGCTGATATCCTGACTGACGAGACAGGACTTTTCGTGCACTACTCTGTTCTCCCAATCTCCGTCCTTCCAACCGAGAAGGGGAGCAATGCAGACGAAAAATGCGAGCATCCATACCACGAAGATCATCACGCCTATCCTACGAGCCGTTCTCTGGTGAATGTAGTCGATGTTGGTCACCGCCCAATACCTGAAAAATGACAATTTCTTTCCTAAACTCCAATTCAATAAAACGGTATTCGAGCAAACGATAAAAAGACGATGAAAATGTCTCTCTTCTCGTTATCATGGTATGCCCCCATGGAAATTTATATACGCAAAAATATACTGCAAATTTATTTGATTAATAATTGTAATATATGTGAAATGTATGCCATACATTGAAAATATATGTTGCATATATGTGCCAAATTCTAATTTTCGTCACGGCTTTATATATGAGATGTATATGCGTGGTATTACTGTATATCAATGTATCATATATCAATGATATATGTAGCATTTACCCTGCATATATACCACATATATTTAGCATACATGTTGCATACACACTGCGTACATACCACATATATACTGCATAAATGGTACATGTATGCCACATATATACAGATATGCTACGCATATCTGTATATAGTGTTTATATGTAATAGCGTACTTTAACTGTAAGTTAAGTTTTTTTTTAATTCAAGTTTTAAGTTTTATTAAGTTTAATTGTAATAGTGTTTATACACAGCATATATTTTTTGTCAGGAATATGTATCAAAAATGTATGCGTCATATATGACGCATATATGACACATATATGAGTCACATATGACGCATACATTTTTGATATATTTTTCTGACAAAAAAAATAGATTGAAAGTATATCGAAGATATATGCGTCGTATATAGTGTTTATACGTAGCATATATGTTTTGGTCAGAAAAATATATCGAAAATATATGGGTCATATGTGCGTCATATATTTGGTGCATATATACTGAATATATACGTATTATTCTATTTTTCGTCACTATATATGCGACTGATATATATATATATAGCATATATTTTCTGCATGTATTTTACATACATAAATTTCCATGGGGGTGTTAAGGCCTTAGGCCGAAAAAATAGGCTTTTTGGGGATTTTTGTTTTCAGAAAAACTACAAAATAAACCGAGATTACAAAAAAGGGTGTTTATCATACATATCAGTGACTGTATACAATAATTTTTTTGAAGCGATGAATTTCAAAATGGCGGCTCAGCAGCGTTTATCTCAAAACTGCATTTTTGGAAAGTGAAAAATTTGCCTAATCGTCAGATAATTGTTTATAACAAATGAACTATGCAATATAAAAGGAAAATTTCTCCGTACTTTCATAGACAATGTATTTTTAAAGATATATTCAACATTTCAAGTTAATCGGTTAAAAATTGTCTGAGTTATGTTTCCGGCCAACTTAAAAAATGCAGTTTTCAGATAAACGCTGCACAGCCGCCATTTTGAAAGTAATCGCTTTAATAAATTATTGTATAAAGTCACCGATATGTATGATAAACACCCTTTTTGTAATCTCGATTTATTTTGTAGTTTTTCTGAAAAAAAATCCCCAACAAGCCTATTTTTTCGGCCTTTAGAGTGGCCTAACCCCTTACATTGAACAATGTGGTCAATGTAGAGCTATCCTAAGCTGACACCGAACATCACAAGTTGCCGCAGAAGATTTCAAGGTCTCTTGAAACCCAGAGCTGGCTTCGTTTGAATAGCTAACGAGCATCAAAGCCTGCAGCGCAGGAATGAGATGAAATCATTTCGTCGTGCATGGATACATTTAGGTCTTGCTGCTAGACATTTCGCTCTCTTCGTCTTTGGACAAACTGGGTCGAATCACGATCTGGAAAGATCTATAAGTACAGTTGGGGAATAAAGACTTTTCGTTTGTCTTGCCTTCTCATATCTGGAGACTTGCGTTCATATCACGGTCGCTGATCTTTTTAGTTCGAAATATCTTGGCGAACTAAACGGAGGGCGGTAATGAATTTGGGTACGAGTACAAGTTATTCTACACTCTACCATCGAAATACTCGGGAATCATTTTTCGAAACAATTTCCCATCTTCTAGTGTTTGGAATGTTGATATTATATCAAACATAAGCTCAATTTCTTGCTGTTTTGAGCCTCCGTCTAGTGCATAAATAGCTTGTTTTTTTGGACGAAATATAATTGCACAGTGCACTCGTTATATCGGCGAAACAACTCTGCATGGAAAGCGAAATTTTCCCAAATATTACTTTATCCCGCGTGAAAACGTAGTTTGCCGTTATCGATAAAAGTTGTTTTCATTGCTCGTTGGTACGCGTGAGCGAAATTCCGGCCGGCGGCAAACTACGATCAATTTAGCTTTGTGGAGTTCGTATAACTCAGGAAATTCGAGGCCAATTAGCACACCGAGAAAAAATCGGTTCTACAGCGACCAATTTCGACGTTCCGCGATACACAGGATTTTCGACATGGTCATTGTCGATTGAATTCTATCCTTGTGATTGAAAAAAAACGCATACGGCTTTTTATACAGCTGCTTGAAAACTGATTAAGCACGCAATTGCGTTAAAAATCGATGAGCACAGTGAATATTGCAATTTTCAACATTTTATCAGGAAAAAGAAAAGAAAGAATTTTTATTTCGTCAAGCTATTAATGAAGGCTTAATTACCTTATTGTTTTCATATAATTGATTATTATAACTTAATTTTATTATAACATTATCAGTTACGAAACATTTAAATGGACTTTCGATGGCGATAAAGGGGAGCAGAAAATGATAACGTTGAAGTTTCCATCGTTGGAATGCAACGATTTTTTTTTCTTCATTTTTCACGTATTTATTTTCATCATTATACAAAGCCTCTTTTACGAGTTGAGGTTATCAATCTCTAATAAAGAAAGGTGAAAACTTAGTGATTTTTCCCCGCACAAATCGTCAAAAAAATTGAGAAATTAGACAGAATTCATTTTCGTTGCACTTCAACGATGCAAACTCCATCATAGAAAATTGTGAACAATTGATCATTTCGGTTTATCGGGCAGTAGCAGATTCGTTTAAATCGCTCCAGCGAAGTACTTGAGAATTTCTCAGACATTGGATTTTTCCTATGCCGGTACCCCGATCACAGGGGTATGCGTGTGGGTGTGCACATACACAAGTGTATCCAAACCCCAGTGCACCAAATTTTCCTTTATCCCCTATTTTCTCCATCATTCGTTCAGGTGGCCGCTCTCTTCCTTGAACGTCCGGATTCAATTGTACACACATAACATTCCGTTACCGCACTCATCGTATCGTTTCGTACGGTCACATGTACACATACCCAATGGAGATACATCGACCCTCCCCTTTCCACGTGAAGAAAATTTTATTTGCCTCTTGAGAGTTTCACGTGTCTTTACCGTACCCCACGACCAATTTTTTGTTTTATCTTTCCGTGTGTGTCGCTCTCGTTTACTCGAAAACGACATCCATTCACTTCCCGAAGCTTCTTGTTGTATCTCCCAAACGCGTCTAGCCGAGGAGAATTCTTACGCTGTTGCGAACATCGCGAGAATTTTCCGAGTTACATCCTGCAACGTTGGAACGTCATTTGTTCCGTCCATTCAGCAGAATAAGTGGACTTATTCGATATAGACAATGGTTTTTTTTTGGTCGAGGCACAAGCAGCCGATTGAAATAACGATTCGCTCATGTTGAGTGCATCATCGTAACCGCAATCTCAACCAATTCAATTTCGAGCGAACGAGTAGGGTCTGCGTTGGTTTGGATCACGGTCTAGAAACTTCGGCGTTTTGAAGTGGTGGAGAGTGTCACCCTTAGTGAGGCACAAAGTTGGTTCCTCATCTATCCGCTAGGAGCGCCGTCACCTAGGGGTCATGTAGATATAGATATACAGCAATAAATAACCCCTTCAAAGTCTCTGAATCGTGTTTCCGTGTTCCATTGTAATTTGGAAATAAAGTAGACGGTCTATATAATTCTAAAAAATGCTGCTGGAAAAGTCTTAAGGGGTAGGGCCACAGTAACGTGTATAAAATCATGTGCGAATTTAACAATTTTTTTTCGTATGAAAAAGTAATTCACTCATAAAATTAATTACACATCTGTTTAGTATGAATATCAAGCTGTTAGAATTTTTTTTTCGATGTACAAAATGGCCGACTACTCGAAACTTCTAGAAACAGCTTTTTTCCAATTGGCATGACAAATAACTTCAACAATTTTCACTCGATTTACTTCAAATTTAAAAGTTATGTTCCTAATTGCATTTTGCAGAGAAGTACGTATGGAATTTCTGATTAATCGAAAACTTTTCATTTTATGGGCAGTTTATGAGCAGTTATAACGAAATTTTTCACTGAAAATTCATTTCTTAAGTTCAAATACCTACAACTTTTGAATAAAACAATATTTTTGAAATTCCGTACGTACTTCTCTAGGTATTCTAATGTAAATTAACGAAAATTTTTGTTTTTAGTTCTAGGTAAAAAATTGTGGATGCTAAATGTCACGCCGCGGAGCGCCTGAAAAAAATATAACAAGAAAATATTAGTTGTCGGCCATTTTGTACACCGAAAAAAAAATATATATATATATATTTTCTAACAGCTTGATATTCATATTAAATAGATGTGTAATTAATTTTTCGAGTGAATCACTTTTTCATACAAAAAAATTGTTAAATTCGCACATGATTTTATACCCGTTACTGTGGCCTAACCCCTTAAGAACGATAGTCGAAAGTGTTCAGTGTTTATAGTTCCGCAGAAGGAAGAATTGCGTCGCGAGTGGAAAGTCGTAATTCGTAGCATTCAAATGCTAAAGACGTCGCAACACGTTTGCACTAAAATTGATTATATTTGACTGTCTCGAAGTCGTGTGGTTTCGCTTGGTGTTTACAGATGACATTAATTAACAAGCTTGGGGACTTTTTTATGGCAAATAATTGTCATTCTCGTCATTGGATCCGTGGTGAGAAAACTGAATCATTTTCCATCTTTATCGCTCTTCAAATTATTGTTAATTCCGAGAAATCTGCACCATTTTACAGCTGTTTGGGACTGCTTTTAGTTGACTCACCCCAAGGTATCAGCGCTTCAGGTGGCAGAAGAAAGAACTATCATTTTGCCTCATTATCTGACAAGGAACATCACTTAAGAATCCGCCTTCACTGTTCCTGAAACTCATATATGCCATAAAGCATTGAAAACTATTAGATGCGTATTTTTTTTATCGGCGGCAAAACGGTTTTAAGGGGGGAAACCACCCCTCAAAAAAGGCGTGTCACCCTTTATTTGGTTTTCAATACTTCTATAGTGGATTATTAATCGCTTTACATAAGAATAATTTTGGTTTTTATTTCATACAGATCGGTGGACTGCTTGTGGGTGAAACTGCATAAGCACCCCTCGACATGCCTGTCTTTCAGGGGTGGATTCTCCCTTCAAAACCGTTTTTCCGCCAATGCAAAAAATACGTGTCTGGTAGTTTTCAATGCCTTATCACATATACCAGTTTCGACAAAACCGACGGTCGACAGTGAAGTGATTTTTCTTGGGAGTCTCTTCCCACCCTACACGTTTCCAAACCTGAATGTAAAACCGTGCTTTCGAAAGAAATGAAAAGTACACGTGTACGGCAATGTGTGCAGCTCAAAATCCAGAATTCTTGTACGCACGTTTCGAGTTACTTTGTCGGGAATTCGACTATCCCTGGAATGTGAGAATGTCACCCAAAATGGTACGTTGTCCTCCTGTCTTGTTTCCTTGTTTGCCGTAGCTTGAACAATGGCTGGAAATACACCGCGTATAATCGGTCTGTTATGTACGTTCAACGTTAGCCTGTATAGAGTGGCTGGCGAAACCTTCCCGTCCTGTAGCATCCGACAAGCTTTCGAGAAGCTTTCGGAGAGGTCCACGTGCCGTAGACAACGTGATACGATAATCGAGGTGGCGAAGCACGTAGAATGTCCGAAATGCCTCGTAACATATAATAAACCTTGGGCGCATTTCATTCCGCCGTTCCTCCCTCGTATACTGTGTTATTACGAAGTATTTCGGGCATTGTGTGCGTTATAGCTATACCCAAAGAATCGACCGGGTGCAGTACAGTTGGTGTATTTTCGGTCATCGCGACTGTATCATTTATTTACCGGAGGAAAAATGGTAATTAGACTTTAGAAAATTGATATATTTGAAGCATATCTGTCAGTTGAAATGAACATTTCATCGAGTATGAACTTCACAGAAATTCTAGTTGAACAAATACAGTGTAAGATTTATTGAACTATCAAACGATTTATTAGATGCACATACATGTCAAGTTGGCAAACAAGAGCGGTTCCTGCGTTTTCAGCAGGAACATCGCGAGGCTCGGCGATCATATTACGAATAACCTCAAAACATAATCTTTTTTTCTCAATAAAAATCCAGCTATTGATGTGAATGTGAGTTGTCATTTCGGATCTCCACTCTACGATGACAAGGTCCGAGATTCTGTGTGAGAAAAAACCAAAAGCCAACAATTTCGTTGACGGAACGAATGAGGTGATTAGACTTAAATAAAGCACAATGAGGGTCGTAGGTTTGTCTGTTATCTTTTCTGCCTATAGCAGAACGATTTTATGACAAAATGGACTATTTGTTCAGGTTAAATATAACATTTCATTGTAGTGAATGAAAAAGTTCGTCGAACCCAGATAAAATATCGTTAGAGTCAAATCAACAGGTTTTCATAGAGTCGGTTGCAATCAATTGAAACATTTATTGGGCCATTGAGTATGAAATGTCGGATTACCTTAAGTGCCAAGTTTGATACCCGATATCTCTGATATTTCACTTTGACAGTTTTCGTTTTTTTTTTATTGTGAAGGTATGTCATCACTCTTTTCGACACACGTTTTGGATTGCGATTATCTGTCGAATTGCCTTTTGCAGATTTTATTTTGTAAACCATGGATAAGTCAAAAGTTCGCGTTATTTTCGAATATGAGTTCCGTCGTGAAACTAATGCAGCGCAGACAGCCCGAAGTGTCAACGAAGTGTTTGGCAAGGATGTAGCTAATGAACGCACAGTACGTCGATGGTTTGAGAAATTCCGATCTGACGATTTTGATCTTCAAAATGAACCACATGGGTGACTTGAGTTTTTTTTTGGAAAGTCAAAAATTTCTTCCGATAATTGTTAATAACAAATGAACCATGCAATATAAAAAAAATCCTACGCACTTCCATAGACAATGTATTTTGCAAGATATATTCAACATTTCAAGTGAATCGGTTGAAAATTGTCTGAGTCATGTTTCCGGCCAACTTAAAAAATGCAGTTTTGAGATAAACGCTGCACAGCCGCCATTTTGAAATTAATCGCTTCAAAAAAATTATTGTAACAGTCACTGATATGTATGATAAACACCCTTTTTTGTAATCTCGATTTATTTTGTAGTTTTCCTGAAAAAAATTCGTAAAAAGCCTATTTTTCGGCCTCTAGAGTGGCCTAACCCCTTAACGACTAAAAAGCTAAAGTGAATATATAGTTTTCCTGAATATCATAGGAAAGTTTAGAAGGCCGAGGTTAAAAAAAATATATTCAATTTGAACAAATCATTTGTCTCTGCGGCACTGATCGAAATAATAGATATTGTATGTGTGGGAACGTCAAGTAGCCAATGGCAACACTACCATTATCAGATTGGAAAGTGTAATTGAAAGTGCATGGTACATATATATCCGCAAAAAAGCCATCTGAATTTTCATTATCAGCGAGGTTTGCCTTCATTCAATTCAACTCGGTGCTTCTTGGTGCGGTTTTGTATCAACAGATATTTCGCGTCTACAATACTCACTGGGTCGATCGATAAACAAGACTTGGGACTGTACAGAGTTCGTGAATACCGTAACGCCCAAATGTACATTCTAATTTCAACGCTCGTATAAACCGCGATGTGGCGTCTATACCGTGTTATGTGCCGCTTTTGAACGGGCGTCGTGGGAAAGAGGCACGTGCACAACGGCGGATTCGTGTATACACGTTTGACCGTATGGAGGTATCATTGCACCTTGATGAATACGTAAACGTGTATGTTGCACGTCAATGTTCTTGCACGTAAATGTTGCACCATGCGGTCTCATGGGCTTTGTTGGAACACTCGTCCTCCGTCGATTTTCCGTACGCTCCGCTTCCTATGTACATTAGTCCAACTGCGTCAACCAAAGCTCTGCAATTTAGGCTCAAACATTTCGACGGAAACTTAAGTGTTTTTTTTCAACGCGAAACGGCAAATATTTGTTCGTCTTCGTTCGAACGAATGATCGCTCCCATGTAGAGATTGACCGTTGGGCCTGGGACGGGCCGTTACAGTTAGCCTTTCTAGAATATTGGGCCGTGAGTATTTACCAATGAGGTGCCTTTGTAGAAATGATAAGAACGGCCCGATATCGGCCAACAGAGCCATCAATTATTGGGCCAATGATTTAATTAATTGTAGCGCCCATGTTGGTGATTGCACTTGGCCCTATGTGGGCCCTCTTAAAGGACATATGTAGAAATTGACCACTGGCTGTATGATGGGCCTTCACAGTTGGGCTATCTAGAAGTTAGTCTATCTAGAATATTGGGCCGTGAGTTTGTTTGGGTTTGTTTGGGTGCGTGATAAATATTCAACCTATATCGGGCCAAGATTGGCCCGAGATTGGTACTTATGGATACATATTTCATGGAATAACCTTGAAATAAATTGTGATTTGCGTATATGACAGGTTTCAAAATTGGCATATTTCACTTACTTATGTTGGTTATTTACAAATGCCAATAATAGGCCAAGACTTGATTACAAAAACTGAACTACAAAATATAGACGATTAATATATGACGTGCCAGTTATTTGCCTATTCTGGCACAATATACAGATAATGAATAACCCAAGGCTTAAATGAAATAAAAGCAGATATGGTCTGACCCACTTACCCAATAAAGGGCTTAGATTAATTAAATGTAATTTCCAGTATTTTAGCATTGCCAGTTTGAAAATTGGCAAATTTCGATGAACTATCACGGCTGTTTAGTAGTTTTAACAGATGGGCCCGGATAGGTTCTAGTAATGGGCTGATATTGTGCCAGTTCTCAATTTATAACGGAACAATATTGGGCCAATGGAATTGTCAGTATTTTAGTATCCCCAGTTTTTAAATTGGCAAATTTAGTTTAACTATCACGGCTGTTTATTAGTTTTTAAAGATGGGCCAGGACAGGCTTTAGGGATGGGCCGATATTGTGCCAGTTTTCAGTTGAGAGCGGAACAGTAATGGGCCAATATTATTTCTCTTTTGTTGGCTTATACGATGGTCCCAATATTGGCCTGATCGTAACATTGGGCAACTCATGGTAACCTCTACATGGGCTCTTCCGCATACGTCAGTACTCACTCTCAGGATTATTCGCGACAGTCCTGTTCTCGAATGCCCGCGCAGACATTTCTTGGGGAGTCCCAAGGTGCACCCATATCTCTATAGGGATTTGTTCTCATTGGGATCCAATTGGATCCCACCCCATTTCACGGTTGACGACGTCTGAGACATTTTTATTCAACATTCGAGACCAGCATTTGTTATGTCTCCCAAAAAATATCCTTTCCCGAGCTCATGCACAAATTTGTTACGGAGTCCCAAGATGCACCTACATCTCCATAGGGATTTGTTAGGGACAGTGGCACATGGGCAGTCCTGATTGGGATACAATTGGATTCTGCACTATTCCCCGATGAACGCCGTTTGAGAATCCTAACCACGTTCGAATCGAAAATATGCGGAAAGGCACGAGAAAAAAAAACTGCGTTGAGACATAACCTGCACGCTAAGTGATCGTGTACGTGTGTGGTTATGCGTCAAAGTACAGTAAAATAAATAACAAACGTTAATTACAGCGTACTTACAGTGATGTGATTGGAATCGACTTTTGAAGTAGCTAGCGGATTGACTAGTCAACAGAAAATCTATAAATTATC
This sequence comes from Ophion ellenae, assembly GCA_963210295.1. NCBI lineage: Eukaryota > Metazoa > Arthropoda > Insecta > Hymenoptera > Ichneumonidae > Ophion > Ophion ellenae. Next base: position 37,613,538 of record OY723391.1, on the reverse strand, counting down.
GAATCTGAAAAAAGCAAAATATTATGTATTTGTGTATAATAATAACCATGACACAGAAAACAATTATTTGGGAAGTGCATGTGATAACTGTTTGTATTATAGTTTGGTAAGTGAAGTAAAATCGCAATCACATTTGACTTGAGTTGTCACAGGCCGCCATTTCATAATTCTGGCAATATCCATGACAACCCTGTATTCAGGTGCTTTCAATACATGTCAAGCATGTGTTTGTTTGCCGTATGTGTAATCGTGTGTTGTATTGTATGTGTAATGTGCATATTGTAACAAGAGAGATGGCAGACGCGGCTAGCGAACGCGAAAATGAGTCGATTGAATCGATGATGTCTGCTCGAAATGTCCCGTAACCTATATTTTTTATGGAACCTACGTGACCGTGACAGTTTTCTTGTTATTCGTCGCTTTTTGCATAGCTCTGATCTAACCGGGAACTATTATTATTTCCGTTCCAAAGTTCGATCCGCGCGGATTCCTCATATGGTGCGGGTTAAATGCATTGATTTCGTGAATTAATTACTATTGTATTTAGCCGGTAAGGCCTGCAGAGTTTTCGCGGACGTCATGTTTATGTCTCTACTACAGCATACAAAAACAACACACAATTTTTTTTTAATGAGGAGGTTCGTGCACGTACTACCTAAAGATATGTTTTTTCAAACGATTTATGTTTTTTTTTAGATGAGATTTATACTTTTTTAAGATCCACTCATTTTGTATATCTATATATTTGGTTTAGAAAATTCAACGTACAGAATGCGTTGGGATCCATCAAGAATCGTATCGGGTTCTGTTCGATAATGTTGAAATTCTTGAAGATTCAAATTGGATTCGTACATTGGATTCCAGTGGGGAATCCCGGTTAGAATCCAATGTATAAGCGTGACCCTTTAGTATAGGGGTCCAATGCGATGGCCCATTGGATCCCTACCACGAATCAGAGACAACTGTAGGAAGCCAATTAGATTCTTACAACAATTTCTGCATGGGCATGGTCGTTAAAAAACGGAGGAGCATGTAAATTGCATTCCCCAAAGAGTCGATGGCGGGGGAACAACCGCGTGGGTGATGTTCGGGAAGATCATGAGAATGACACTTTGCAGGTCGAATGATCGATGGAAGTTTGTTGGTAACGCGCGAGCAATGGCGGAAGGGATATGGTTTGACCTTTATGAGGTTCATCGAATTATCTCGGGAGCGTCGAACCGCATCTCTCACGTTCGAGTGCCAGAGGCAATATAATCCCTTTAGCCGTTTTCCATCTCCGAAGCTCCGCTTGCCAGCTTTCTCGGTTCACGGGAGATCGAAAGGTTTATGAGAATAGTGAAGGAAAGAGAGAGAGAGAGAGAGAGAGAGAGAGAGAGAGAGAGAGAGAGAGAGAGAGAGAGAGAGAGAGCGAGACAGAGGAAAAGTGATTCAATGGGGGCTTTGCCGGAAGTTTCTCTCCCGCAGTTTAAGGCCTGTGAACCTCGTCTGTACGTATCATACACAAAGATACTTGCGTTACCGCAGAATTCTACAGGCGAGTACATTCGCTCGAATCAACCATGCGGAACGCATTTACGTACGTATGCATACCCCTTAAACATATTATGTATACATGCGGCCCCATTCATTAACGACACGGAGCTTCGATGCAATCGCAAAACTCATCCTGCATTTAACAGATAAAGGGAAAATCGTGTCGCGCGGATGCACGTTGAAAATTCGCGCAGACTGACGAAGGAATTGGGTAAGCAAGTTACACGTTTAACCGATTTCCAATCATACGTACGGAATTAATATTCACATGCATATGCACAGAGTGGCGTGCTAAGGAGCCAAATAGCTCTTTCAAGGTATTTTATGAAATATTAGATCGCTTCAGAAATGCGTAGTGTGCAAGGATTGACAACACTATTATACAGATGCTAGAGCAGGATAAAATAGGAAACTATGGCAATATTTGTAAAATCAATAACTGAATGTATCTGAAGATCACATTTGTAATTGAATTGCATCAATGTTGCGCCCGTGAGCTGCTATAATTGCTCATGCAGGCATGACAACGAAGTACTATTTAAAAAAACGAGTTGTTAACGTTGTTTTTAAGGGGTTAGAGTACTGTGACAATGACGAACACCCGTTTGTCGCTGGTGGCAATCCAAATTGAAGAGGAAGATCGAAAATATGGTGCAGGAATCGCAGATGGAACGTAAACTTATGATTACAACGATAGAACTGCTAGTAAAACTTGAAACGCGTTTTTCTCGAAACTATGCTTTTCAAACGGTGTACACGATCTCTCGACATCTAATGAACGGATTGCCTTAAAATTTGGTACTCTTATTCAGTGTAATGACAGTCTTTTTTCGTAACATTTTTTTTACCTGTAGTTACCAACAATACTGTCTTTTTTCCTCGAAAAATTGAAACATTTATTTTTGATGATTGAAACACGATAACATAAAAAGCTCGGTCAAGTCTTGGCTAATATTATCTATTTAAAGAAAACAACTCGTTTTTTTTTTAATTTCAGATGTACCGGGTGGCTAAACCGAGTACACCGTTGAGCCCCTCACGTTCAACGGTCCTTTACGAGATTGTTTATAACTTCTTTAATTATTCATATTTTTTAATGAAATTTGGTACAGTATTTTGTTAGTGTGCATGCAAATATATATGCAACCGATTTTTCAATAATCTTACTCATTCCTTAAAATTTTTTTTTTTAGTTAACCGTAATTTTCGGATTGTCATGGTAGCCTAACCCCTTAATTATTAACGCAAAAAGTATCCATTTCTATTGTTGTTTGGAAATATTTGGCGCAAATTTTTTCCATTCTAATATATTTCCCGGACCGAGACAAAAAAAATATTTCGACTACCGCATACGTACACGCAAGAATTCACAACTGAACTTTCAATATCGATGTTCTCGGATCACGATATGTCGCAGTCCATTTGTCGCCTGGAACAATATGTACCCAGAATAATAGTGTGGCGCATTAGGGAATATTATATTCAAAAGTTACTCGCGTTTCTTATTTTCCCGTATGAAATGCGAGCGATGTTTCCACCCCAAAAAACTACGGACCGAGACACATAGATAGATACAACCTCATCGCATGGAAGTTCGACATGCACGCCTGTCCCATATGTTGAATGTGATCGGCCGGTTGCCGAACGCGGTGGTATTGCGGCGAGCTTTTTTTTCGGAATTACTGCATCGAAACCGTTTTGCTAGGAATAAATAAAGAAACGACTCGAATTCCAATCCATTAGTATGAACATTCTCGTCGGAATATAGCATTATTCACAGGGTGATCGTTACCAACTACTCTTTATTTGAATGAATTAACGATTCAATGATGCACATGTGACCCATTCACGCGATGGCGGAAAACAGGTAGATTGCTCGATTGAGTTCGGTACAGTTCGCACCTCTGCGCAAATACCCAATGGGCACGACGATTCGATCAGGCTGAATGGTTGTTTGTTATTACCGCTAGCTCGAATAATGTGACTTATGACGCGTTTATCGGAGTTTCATTTTCCAGTTATTCTGGATCGTTGATTAGAATTTTCATCCAACACTTTTCACGACTTCGAACGATCGTGTGGGCCGATGCTGATGGACGTACAACGTCGGGTTGGGTCATTACTTGGATGGGTGAACGCTTTCGAGCATGCATTTTTTACAACTTACCTACAGAATTCGTTTGCCGAGCTCCAATGTAGACCCTTTAGGGTTTTTACGTATTACCTCCCAATTAAACGCTTTCTTATCACTTTCTATCTGCCTTCGCTAATCTGAAACTTCCGTGGCGTTTCCAGCTGTCTTAAGAGCGGGGAGAGGGCGATCCCTTTCGGCAGTCGAAAATAAGCGGATTTTCAAGATTTTTTGTGTCGAAACTATTTATTCTACGTGATTGAAATTTGGTGTAGATGTTATTACATTTTTTAATATTCAGACTTTTGAAAATATTTTAAAATAGTGCCTGCACGACACTTGCTTCAGAGACGGTTTCGCCTGAGTTCTTGTACGGCATACGATCAAGCATCTGGTTCATTGATCTGAAACATCAGAGCCAAGAGAGCTTTAAAAATCTGAAGAAAAGTGAAAAATTCGAAAAAGTGTACGAATTTGAAAAAGTTTCGTATTTATAATGACATTTTCACTATAGTATTTGTTGATAAAAAAGTAGGTTTGAAATATAATTTTGGAGAAACTTTAGGTTCACATAGATGGTAATTATGTTATCTAAAACTGTGCAATATTTGAAACCGATCGATCACGTAGTTTCTGAGTTATCTTGTACGAGGTTCACGAAAAAGTAGTTTTCGAAAAACACGTTTAAAGTTTTAAGACTTGAACATATTGTGACCAAATAACTCATTTATTCCGATCCTTGAAGCGTGAAGGGACGGGGATGTCCCAGCCTCACGGATGCGAATAAAAATGTTCATACTTGTTTCAATCCTAGCGAACGTGTAGATTTTCCGCAGACCGTAAAGCGCGCAAAGTGGCCTCAGGACACCATAGCAATTTTTTCTTCCCTGCGTGTCTCCGTTCAGACCTCTCACAACTCGATTACCATGTTGCATGCTTTTTACCGCATAAGCTGGGGAGATGTAACGTTCCCCCGGAGTTTCAAACTGAAGAGAAGGCCCGCAAAAGTGTAATTGAACGCACGTTGCTCGAGGACGAAACTTCGTTCGTGCATTACGGCGTCCCATTATATGTATTACGAGGCTGCAGGGATTTCGAATAATAACTCGGGAGTTAGTTGAGTTACTTGAGATAATACCAGTTTTTTTTCGCACACGCGTGGCAAAACGTCAAAATAATTGCTTGCAAAAAGACAGCGCGCGCATTAGTACCAGTACAAGTAATACGCAAGTCGACCGAAATACGTGGCTCCCGACGTGACAGTCAGAAATTACTCGTATTTGTACGTGGGGCTACTGTAAACACTACGAGTTTCACCGGGAGCCATATCACGTCATAATTCACTGCTAATTCAAAACGTTTGTTCAGGGAATTCAGCGCGGGCTCTCGACGGTATAGCGTCTATAATTCTAATCTAGGGGTATCAAGGGTGTTACCCAAATAGATGCTATGTTTGTGTACGTGTATACGCGCATACCAGTCGTGGCACAGATTCCGCATGATGAACCGACTTATAATGAACAAGCTCTATGTATCGCCCCGGTCTGCGCATGAATTAGACCACATTACATTGATCAATGGCTCGTCCTTTTCCAGCGAAAGGATCCTCCGCTCCTTCCGGTTGCTTGGTAGAGTTACGTAAAAGAAGCAACTCTCCGTAATGTTCTGGAAGACTGAATGGAAGAATGAATGTCTTGGGTAGGAAAAAATTAAATTGAACGAATAAAGTCGTGGAAAGGACAAATAGTACAGTCGTGCTGTATATTGGAATCGGAAAAGATTAGAAGAAGGCTAGTTATTCGACAGGTGATTTAGTAGGTGCCGCGGGTGCTGAATTCAAGTTTGCCTAAAAATCGGGGTGTAGGGTTTTTTTAGGGGATGAAAGGGGATGGGGGTGGATTAATGCCAAAGTGCAACCCTCACGAGGTTGGCGCCGGGAGACAAAATGTTCAGAAAAATCCGGGCTTTACTTTGTCCACAGCGGCGAAGTCGTGGAAGTTCATTTTGGGGTTGAAAAAGTGAGGTGAAATTTTGAAAAATAAGTTTTAGTTCGATAACTGTTTAGGAGAAATTCATATAATTTTTGTTCAAATGGGAACATTGTAGCCCTTGAAAAGACGCATTGATCGAGTATTTGATCACCCCTCTACACTAATATTTTTACCCGCAAAAAAATGTTGAGGTATACAAAAAATTGTTTATTGAATAACTCGAAAACAATCGATTTTTCGAGGATGGTTTAAATGTACGAAATATAGAGAACCATTTTATCTATATTTTCGTTTCCATAGACTACTCGTGAATGTTGCTTTTTCCAACCCCTCTCGGGGGTTGGAAATTCAAATTGAAATTCTGGATAAGCTATTGACCGGAAACAAAGAGATACGAGTTTGGCGCTGTGAACAAAAATGTAGCTGAGGGTTCAAGCTACAAATTGTTCTACGGTGGCGAATTCGTGCGGTCAATAGTTTTCCGAGAATTTCATTCTGAATTTTCAACCCCCGAGAGGGGTTGGAAAATCAAAATTCAAGGGTGGTCCATAGAAACGAAAATATAGAAAAAAAATTTCTCTACATTTCGTACATTTAAACCATACCCGAAAAATCGATTGTTTTTCAGTTATACAATAAACAATTATTTTTTTGGTGTATCAACCATTTTTTTTTGGTGGCGAAGGTTTTGTCGGAGAGTGATGATAAAATACTTGATCGACGCGTCTTTTCAAGGGTTACAATGTTCCCATTTGAACAAAAAATGTACGAATTTTTCCTAAAGAGGTATTGAATTTAACCTGATTTTTCAAAATGTTACCCCACTTTTTCACTCCGAAAATGAACTTCCACGACTTCGGCGCTGTGGACAAAACCAAAGCCCGGATTTTCCTGAACATTTTGCCTCACGGCGCCCTCCTCGTAGGGGCGGTAGTTTGGCATCAATCCACACTCATCCCCTAAAAAAAATCCCGCACCCCGATTTTCAGGCAAACTTGGATTTAGCACCCGCGGCACCTACAGAATCACCTGTCAAAAAACTAGCCTTCTTCTAATTTTTTCTGATTACGGGATTTTTCAGCCACAGCACGACTGTACTAGAATCGAAGTTAAATGAATGAATGTCTTGGAAAGGATGAAATGAAATTGAATAAATGAATATCCTGGGAAGGGCAATATGAAGCTACAATAACCTTATCTGCCGAGGGCATGGGAAAACTGTGGAAAACCCGTATCGCTATCGACGGCCCCATATTTTTCTGATTCTCAGGTATACAGAATTTTATACTCAAGTACCTACACGAAGATCTCAGATGTGATGGTGTTCCGCTCGGCGGTTGATGCGCCAGCCGCTGCACGGCTAAGCGGTCATCTCTCCGAGTATCGGCCATGCACAGCGCCGTTTAACTCGAAGGGCCGCTGGTGCCGGACTCCGACCGCCCATCCACCAGTGTCGGTTGAATTAGGCTTCTATATTTCCATATATTTTTAACCCCCTACTCGCTGTAAAAAGAGGCGCGTTCAAGATTGGCGCTATAAACCTCATTGGCTGTCGATATCCAATTGAGGCACTGAGGGCTCATTATTTCTTGAGCACGTGATTTGAATTATATTTTCTATTTCTGTTTCCAACGCTCCTTGGGCAGTTGACGAACCCATTCCTTTTGCTTTCAATCCCTACTTGGCATTTCACTATTTCCAGGTGGAATATACCATTTCGAACTTCCTTGAACTTATCTCCACGTGCGTCCCCACCTTGAAAGAGCGCCGCTCTAACATGTTTCGAATCAATTCAGCTCGCAGAAGTAGTTCTAACGGAGTTTCGGTCTTCTCGAGTCTGTAGACACTGTCGACATTTATGCTGATTATGCAATCACCTTTTTCGCGGCACCGGAACAGCCAGAGCAGCTAGATACAGAGGGGAAGGAGAAAAAACATTCCCGAACTACCTCCACAGCCGAAGTTTATACCGTAGGAGTATTTTTTGTGCTCGTGCGCGCTCCGTCCAAGAGGTAATACAAAAATAGAACTTTCCGTACAGGTATGTGGATAAATTTGTTATGCGGGCAGCTTGCTCGTTATGTCTTGGCCTATTCCGCGGGAGTATAAAAAATGCCGCTGTACGAACGAAGTACAAGTTCTTGGTTGGAAAATGTATTCCAGAGCAACTTCCGACAAGCTGCGGCAAAATGACACAGAAGACATGTTTTTCTCTTCGTGGCTAATGATTTTCGTCGCAAGCTGAGTAGCTTGCGACATGTTTTCCCATCCCACATATTGTGCAATTTCAATACATGACCTAGCTCACCAAGGATCATATCGTATAGCCGTCATTTGATCTCCATCAAATGAGCAGCCGGAGCAACCAGCACGGTATTGGTAAATCGCAGCTCGGCCCTTTGTTCTGCGCAGTTCAGTTTAATGATAAGCACGGTGTCGCGATTGTCTGCCCTATACTGATCGATACGCGTTACGTTTTGGGATCTGTTGTCGCAGTCCAACTTCCGGAAATCGCGGGTCGTACCTATCGGCTTAGCAGCACATGATGAGGCGGTTCGTAGTTTCACAGCGGCAATCTCTCGCACGATTTAACCCGTCGAGTACTTGGACTTTGAAAGCGCAGTTAATCGAATAATGGAAGGGTAGATGGGCAAAGGTGGGGGTGGGAGAAGGAGTAATGTTGCGCATGATCGAATATTGATTGGCAGCTCACAAGAAACGATCACTTTCCAGTGATATGATCACCCGCGTACAGATACTCGTGCGTCCTACTCGTACGCATCACCCCACACCTTTTTGGACACTGTATGAAACTTTATCTACAGAATACTGTGACGGCTTTCCATGTCCGTGGATCGAGAAGTAATGGTGCCTCTGGGTGCAATAACAAAAAGACTCAGCAGAACATGTTCGAGACATTGGAGTGGTCTTATGGTTCAAATGTTCGATACATTCGCACCATGTTTTCAGATGTTAGGTGACATTGTTTTTTGGGGGAGACACGGAACTGGGGCAAACTACGGAGCGTCGAGGGAACAGTTCGAAGGGAATGAAAATAAATGTGTTTTCTTGCACCCTCGCTGATAACACTTGGTGACCATTCGTGGAAAATGTGTTTTTTCGAAACAGCCACCCGCTTCTGCGGACTCGTATACGTTTTAAGTCCTCATCTCAGCATCTATGATTATCAAAGAAACGGATAAGCGACAACTTCCCAGGTCTCCAATGTCCGCTTTGGACATTTCGTAGCAGTTTATAAAGCTTTCGTTAAGAGAAAGTAAAAAACAACGTAGTTGTAAAACCGGCACGCCTTCCGAGGGTGATCGCAACATTTTCATCGCGAAGAGTACCTTTGCGCCGTGGGGAATATGGAAGGCAATACGACGGCAACAGTTGAAACTCTCAAACGGAGAGAAGTCCCGCTTAAGTCACTCTACTCGAGGGCGTTTTTAATGACTGCACTTGTCAACGCGTCCAACGTATAAATGGACTTCGTTTTTTCGCTCTTCGCGATCTTTTTATTTTTTTCTAGTTGCAGCCGGTACAGCGCGACGAACGAGGTCTTGTTCGTCCACATGCATATACTCGGGGATAACATTTACTAATTAGCCAGGGTACTACTCTCTTTATCATCGTCGCTCGGTTCCTTTCATTTCTTAGTCAGCTCCGAATGTCCCTCGAGCACTCGTTTTTCAGTCTCTAATTTTCTGAAGGAAAAACTTTTCCGGTTACCGGTTTCTGACACGCTGCTAGACATCGTCCTCGCTTCCCGACCCTTCTTATATACTCTGCACCTCGTTCTGTAATTAGTTTCTCGAAACGTTGAATTTGCAGAAGCAGCTCGCTGCTATGGACAGCTCTTACAATAAACAGCAGGGATGGGCACTAATCGTGATATCTTGAATACGGAGCGAGATCCGTCGTTTTCTTGCCCTTTCCCCGACTTAGGAGCAAAGCGAGGAGCACTTCAACTTGCGCGACCTCGATGAATGAAGCTGAAAAGACAGAAATCCCGGACACTCTCGCATTTTATGATGAAACGTAAGTAGAACTTGGACCGAGTTCAACTCGAAATAAACGTTTCTCCCGCTCGATATTTCACACGAAGAAGGGCGCATTGGTTGAAGGGTTGAAAGGGAAAGAGCGTTGTATCGCGCATAATTAGTGCCAGTCCTCCATGAGCCTAAATAGAACCGCGAGACCGGGCCGTGCCTTCGAGTCGTTACACGGACCGGCCAAGTGACTTTGGAGCAGTGGCCCGATAAACAACCCCGCCAGAGAAGCTATTAATGCCCGATGCAATCTCAGCAAAGTATATATGGGAGCAACTAGCGAACGTTAGCCCCGTACGCGGAATGCCTCTCTCCCATGTCAGGTCTAGTCCATTAGCCAGCTCGTTACAGTGCCTCGAACACGTTATCCACTTTTCAGGTGTCCACGCGAGCGCGCTCGTTCGTGCGAGTCATTCAAATTTAACGCATGAACTTGGGTAGACGCTGGGCGACTTGTCCCTTTCCCTATTCTCTTCGCACGAATGCTCAGTGGCAATCGTTTAAACTCTTATCGCATCGTGTGCAGTCGCGATGAATTATCGAGCAACGTCGCCCACTAAGAACAATCTTAACCCTATTTGGGGTTCAGTTACTTATCGCAACTATGTACACCGGCGGGAAGTTACGTTCAGAGGGAGCGAAACAAATGAATCTCACGTATACTTTGACCAAGTTTCAGCCACAAACTTCGGGCGAAACTATTTTCATGGGCTGCGTGAAAAGGTATTGCGATTATTCAAGTTCTACCCAATATTTTTTTTAGCAGAACGTTATACTTGTCTTTACAAACGTTTAGCGGAATGCATCATTCGCCAGGAAATCAGTGGAATATTACCACAAAACTGTTGCTAAATAGTTCAATTTCGGTAACTCTGCGACACGCGTCACGAAAAAGCAATTTCACACTCTCCCTGGTCTTTGATGATTCCGAAGTTTGCTGGAAGCAATTTCAAATATACAGAATTTCGCGGGTTAGGGAACTCTTATCGATCGGTTTCCGAACTGAACTTGGGAAGCGAAAAGCTATTGTGTAGGGTCCGACTCGTGGTCGATGAGGAAGTAAGTTGGGGCGATGCAGGATGGCAGACCGTGAAGGAACGCCTACATTTTCCGGATAGGGCTTGTTACCAAGACCAGGAAGTTTTAGGTCTTGCGATACAAAGCAAACTAGACGGTTCCTGATGGATCGAACGTGAAGCCAAAAGTTGGTCTCGGGAAAATTACGGTCTCGGATAGGTTGGATATGAGTGCACGATAGGAAAAGAGACCGAGGGAAAAAACGGAGGGATCAGTCGTTCAGGATTGAGGCGGGATACCACTGTAACGGGTAAAAATAGTACATTGTATACCAAGGAGACAAAGCCCCTGTATCCACGGTGCACACGATTATTTATATAACAAAACCATGTTTTTCGAGCTTTTGTATTGTTAAATACATATGGCTGCAAGCACGTGCAGAAGGTTTATTGCATATGAAAGTTGTATCGTACATGGAAGCTGCTTTACGCACGCCGGATGGGGCGGAGCCCCCCCCCCTCCCGTTGACCGCGAACGTAATTTTAAAATGTATAAGCATATCTTTATGTACTATCTTATTAATAATTTATAACAAGGCGTTCACCGTTCACACACATGAAAAAGCGAGGAAAACATAATCGTGTTATTTCAGAGTACTTTTTAAATGCATCATTATATTTGAATGTAATATTTGTAAAGATAATTTCGGGATGAATAAATACATGTTATTTATCCCGATACAAGTTTGTCGCGGTGTCAGGTGAAACGCTGACAGCCGTTCCACAGCAGCGTTCAATGCCCGTGAGCGTGGCAAATGCAAACGAGCTGATTTTTAAGGCCTAGGCCCTAAAAGACCACTTTGAGGTCCTGTTTACAGGCACGAAAAAGCGAGTAAAACATGGTAGTGATATATAAAAGTGATTTTTTACATTCTTTTTTAATATTGAGGAATTGACATTTTCTCAATGTATACATATTCAAGAATACGTGAAAAATGTTTCAAGTCGAAATATTGTAAATTGACCAAATTACAGACAATTTAGTGAGAGCAGGTAGCGCAACGATTTACGTATACTAAAACTTTGAATTGCGTTTTTTTTCGAAACAAATGTTTTCGACCTGGCCGGAATCATAACTTTAGCTATAATTGTCCGATTTTAATTTAAAAGACCAAAATTTCCGTAATTGCGGTAGCTATCGTTTCACATAACCGTTGTTTTAAATTTAGTATTTTTTAAGCAACCCAATATTCGTAAAAACGTCGCCAAACTTACACTTTTTTTTAACACCCCTATTTTGCGAATTTTTTTCTTCCATAAATGGCCACGTACATCGAGAACTATATTTGTAAAGATTATAAAACTTTTATTATTATTTTGTAGACCAACCATTGTCAAGTTATCGATCCGGCTGTTGGATCACATTTATTATAAAGAAGCTCTATTATACCTCAATGACGTTGTCGAATTATTATTTTTTAAATAAAAATAAGAAATGAGCTGAATGTGTGCTTAATAACAACCCTTTTTCCAAATCCCAGATAAATAATCTAGTGGACAAAAAAAATTCGGAGAAAACTATCTTTTTCGACTCTGTGTATGCTTTGCTAATGCACAGAGTGCTACACATTCTTACATTCGATTCATCAACTTAGTTAACTGACAAGAAACATCTCTCAGGTGCCACCTTTCGATTTTGTTGAAATTTGGATATGTCATAAAGCACCGAAAAGTAAGCGATACGTATCTTTTTTTATCGGCGGAAAAACGGTTTTAAGGGGTGAAACCACCCCTTAATATAGGGGTGGTTCACCCCTTAATTTTTTTTGCGATTCCACTATAGTGGATTTTTCATTGCTTCGGATTAGAAGAATTTTCGTTTTTGTTTAATTAAAATCGGTGGACTCCTTGTGTGTGAAACTGCTATATTACCCCTAGAGATGCCTTTTTTCGAGGGGTGGTTTCACCCCTTATAACCGTTTTTCCGCCGATAAAAAAAATACGTATCGCTTCCTTTCGGTGCTTTATAACATATCCAATTTTCAACAAAATCGAGGGGTGTCACCTGAGGGATGTTCCTTGTGAGCGTGTTTGCTGGCCTTGCAGGCGATATCGTATTACCGAGTTGATAATCGGATCCTCCAATCATACATGCCCGGCCATATCAGAAATGTCGAAATTTTGTATCGATTCCTACTCGCTACTGATGTATCCAGCAACTATATTTTTGTAGCTCCTTCGATATACAGGTATCGCGATGCCCTTGCTACTCGCAACGTGTGTAGCGAGCATCGAATTCTTTTCTTGGTACGAATCCTACACCAATGCAAATGGATCACGGGATGCAACAAATTCTGCCTACTTTCTAATTTGTATCGAACAGCGAGAAAATGATTCAATCCGTGCTACAGATACGGCAGGTGGCAGCTCGATACCTGTGCAACAAAGTGGCCATAGAAATATACTCGTTGCGGCAGTATCAAGTAAATTATGTACAACCCGATAGAAAAGAGGCTATGCTGAACATCTCCGCTCCATATGACTCCGTACGTAAGGGGGATTCGATTCCATTGCATACGACAATGAAGAAAGGGCGGTCTAGTCGGGAGAAATGTTATGCGAATGAATTATTGCGATCGGCGCGCAGCCGGAAATTTTCCTGGGTTGTCGCAGCTTCCATTTTTTTCTTACATCTTGTACAGGGATGGAAAAGATATACGGCTGAGGCGGAGCTGCGGAAAAGCGTTGCGAAACCGAAAGGAAATGCGATGCGTGGAAATGGTGCATGTATAACGTAGGAATTTCCAGATGGCGGGCTCGTGTGTTCGTATATAAGGGATGAGACACTGGAAATTGAATATTCGAAAAAGAGACGTTGCAATGGGTCCATGCAGCGTTCAGAAATCGCATTCACGGATGGGATGCGGAAAGGGGGTAACATTTCGAACATGTTATTTAACTGGTTACACCTAGCTCGTGGTCGGAAAAGAGAGGCATTTTCGTGATTTTTTTTGAGCAAACGTGTGCAGGTTAAACATTTTTTTTTTACTTCTGAGAGTAAAGTTTTAAGAATCTTTTACAATTTTTGTATCGAAAAATATTTATAAATGTGGGAGATACAATGGTTTGTGCAGACCGCTGTTGGAAAAACGTTTTTCGCGGTGACCACTGCTGTTCGGAAACAAATCATAGTATTGTAGTGATACTTGTCATGCCTGAATCCACAACGTTTCAGCGTTTAGATATTTTATTTTTTGGCGTGCATCCGATTGCCTTTCGTTGGTAACGCTCTTCTTTCCATATTGTTTCGTTATGCCGAAACGTCACCATGTTTTTTCTTTCACGACGGTGCTTAAAATCAGTGACTGACGGTAATATTGGAAGAATAATAATGCCCGAACATAAGAAACGGAAGCTTGATCACGATCAAGGTCTTAAGAAAGTCAGAAGATGCAAGAAACGCAAGAAGCGAAAACGAGACGAGGCACTCATTAGCTTATAAAATCGACTAGACAACTCAATAAAGGTAGTCGAGACGTTGATGGAAAAGGACATAACATCGTAGTATCTCAGAAAGGCAAGCTTACAAAAAGTGTGTCGAAGGAATCCTTACAATTAATAGAATCTGGTAAGTAAACTGGGATAACAAATCCATAGTTACCCTCAGTATTCACAAATCTCCACACGAGATTGAGAGCCCACACCCCGAGTACAAATCTTGCTCCGGCTATAAGAAAGACCTGATCAGGCATCCCGATTTTTTTTCGCCGGCCTTGATCAGAATTTTCTATCAAGCCCTGATCATTTTTTAAAAGCAATCCCTGACTTCGGCCTGATTAGGGTTAAATATCATGGCTCGATCAAGGCCTGACATGCAGTTCGAAGAGAGAAGTTAGCTGTTGCTTCGGAAACCACCATCTCTTCACATTCTTCATTGCACTGCCAAAAAAAATGTATAACTTTAATAGGGTCTATTTAAGGGGCTATTCTAGTGTGACGGGATGAAAAAATCGATTTTTTCGCGTATTTCAACTATATCATCATAGAATCGATATCCAATTGCTGGTAAAGTCGATTGTCACTTTGTCTACTCAGTACAGTAGGTGTTGAAATCAAAATCACGGACCGCATTAAGACATCAAAACTTGGACGCACACAACCAGAGTTGTCAAGCATGACTACAATACTATCATCTTCGAACGAGACACTTCATATAATTGCGATCAAAGGCATTTAGTTTTTCCATGAAATTATCTAGTGCTTGGACGAAGCATTTAATAAAATACCGATTTTCGGTGAAAAAATTCTCTATTTTCGTCGATAAAAAAAACTACGCATCGAAATAAAGTTCTCTCGTTCAAGCACTGCTTTTTGACATGTAAAAGAAACTTGTGAAAATTGAATTGGATCGGTGGAGTTATTCTTCCGATGTCATGGTCACCAGTTTGAAAAAGTAATTTTAAGAAAATGCCGTCAAAGTTCGCCGGCTCGCGGAATCTACCCTTAAACACCTATAACTTCCTCAATTTCAAACGGATCGACTTGAATTTTTCAGAGAATATTTTCTGAGAATTTGTCGAAAATGGATATTTTCAAACATTTCAATCAGATGTAAGCTCTCAATAGAATTATTATTTCTTTCCGGAAAATACGAACTTCAATTCTCGATTTGGCCAAAGGTTATGAAAGGGAATTGATTCTTTTAGAAGGAGTAGAAAATGGAGCTAAAAGATAGGAGTTGACGTTTAAAAAAAAGCAGAATTATCGTTGCAATCAGAACGAAGCGGCTACTTAACGGGTTATACGCAGTTAGAAATTTCAAAAATCGATTTTTTTAAATTGCATTTTCGCAATGTACAAATATGTGAGTAAATTCCCTAAAAATTTAAAATCGATCCAGCGAATATTCTCAGCTCGAAGCGCGTCTCCGAGCGTGCGAGAAACTTCAACGCGTTTTTCTCAAAACGGTGTTATCAAAGTCGGTGAGCACGATTTCTCAAAAACGGCTCAACCGATCGGTCTGCAATTTTAACACAACCTTGTCAGATATACTCTTCAGGTATTGATCGAAAGAATAAGATTTCCGGTAAGTATTTCTATTTTTTTTAAACGATTTAACGAAAAAAATTTGGTCGAAGATCGAAATTATTTCTTTGCGGAGCCACCATTTTGTCTAAAATTAAAATTTCGACTATTCCTTCCATCAATACCTGGATTCATCCATCCCCTAAAAGAATCTTTTTGGTTTTTTCGTTTTAGATAATCCAAACCGGAGATACTTTGCTCACCGCCGGACACTTTTTTTCGGGGACCTTCAGGAGTCTTCCTCCAGGAGCAATGTTAATGAATATTTTTGAAAATAAAAAATGCCAATCTAATTCTAAAAGATGCCACTACACTGCCTAATACTTTTCGTTTTGCCCAAATGAAAACCTTTTCCAGAAAAAATTCGTGAGAAAACGACTTTTTTTGGCCTTGCGTATAACGCCTTAAATAACAATTGAGCCGATCAAAATAGAAGTCTTGACGAACCCTCCAAATTTTATCTAACTTTTGTTTTGTCCAAAATCGATATTTCCAGGAGTTTTTGAGTGTTTAATTTTTAAGGAGTTTAGAGGCTAAATAGTCTCTCCCTCCGTATATACAGATGGAGTGAAAAAATGCATATATCTCTTTCGGGATCGATTAAGGGCATATAGAAGGTCAACATAACCTCACAAATTTTCGAACCCAATTTTCTCATAGATGCTTACATTTTTTTTTAGGAAAAACAAAGCATTAGGCTCTGGAGAATTCCCTGACGCAGAGCTTAATGATTTCCTTTTGCCCTAAATATGATTAATCTCTGAAGAATGTCTGTTCGAAAATTTCAGCTATCTCTCTCGCACTCATATGTCACGTGGTACATCTTCTACTTCGCCTTAAGACTAGGCACATTCTTTTTTCTACTGGTCTCGCGGCCAAATTTTCTACAACATTTCAGTCCCTTGGAAAATTTAATTCGCCGCAGATTTGGAACCTATATCTAGTTTTATTCCATGCTCCGCATTTGAAGTTAGTTTCGGTTCTATTTGGTCCTTTATAAATTGGCCAGCATATCGGTGAGTCGCGTCAGATCGGATCTACGTGGGCTGAAAAGGTTGTTCTATGTTCTCTTTCTTTTCGGACTACTGGTATTCACAATCTTATTTCACGGTGTGCACGCTTACAACGTTAAATATCTTTCCGGTGATTTCTCCACTTCGTGCGCGCATCAGCGGAAGAACTGCGGATGAGGGTCCGACTTTACGGACGAATTAACAGGG
This sequence comes from Ophion ellenae, assembly GCA_963210295.1. Lineage (NCBI taxonomy): Eukaryota > Metazoa > Arthropoda > Insecta > Hymenoptera > Ichneumonidae > Ophion > Ophion ellenae. The sequence continues at coordinate 37,596,507 of OY723391.1, read as the reverse complement.
TCTCCCTCTTTATCGGTGCTTTATCGAATTACTTGAATCTCCTCTTCCGAGGTAATCCTAATAGGTTTCCATTGGTGTATAGTCCACCGGAAAATTGAATATGACGATCATTATACCGGCACACATTGAAGGGTTATGTTTAGTTGTAAAAGTACAAAAAAAAACACTTTTTTTTTCAAAACCAATATAATTTGACAGGATATCATCTTATAAATGTTCCCCGAAAAATGTCAAAGTGATCGGATCAAAATTGACAAATTTATAGGTTGTTATCTTGACGCCTGTCGGGACGCTCTAAGCGTCGTTTGAAACTTGAAACGTTTTTCTTCGAAAGTTTTCAAAGTCGGCGAGAAAAATATTTAAAAAACTACTACATCGATTTTTCTGAAATTTTTTGGGCTTTTTCTAGAAGTAAAAATTTAGTATTTGATCGACACCATAATTGTTTTAATGGTCGAAAAAACAAACCGCTACGCTATATTGTAGCGACACTACTCGCGAATGAGATGATTTTTTTTTTTCAGATGTGACATGACCGGGTAACAGCTGGGACAACGACCGCGCGTATCGTGCGGAGGGCCTCCGCGGCAATGTTCATAACGGCGCCATTTTTTAATATTTTGAACGGAAATTTATTAACGTTATTCTTAAAGCCCTTTCTGACGTTGTGTAAAAAAATAAAAATATTCCGGCCCATACTTTCGAGTTTATTATTTTTTTTTTTTAATATACCCATTTTTCGATCGGCCAAGGTGGCCAGACGCCTTAATCACAGGATAAACTAATATACTAATGAAATCTGTTTTTCTTTGTTGACGTTTTCGATAGGTGCTTCTCGGACATAGGCCGTAAATCGACTATAATTACGTATTTTTGCACAAAAAATTAGAGTGTTATTCAAATGATACTTTTTCGAATACCTAATTTTTCTAGAAATGTTTTATCATGATTTTATTTTTTTTTAATCCCAAAAATGAGCTATTTTCGGCTGTTACAACTAGGCATAACCCGTTAAATTGCGCACATGTAGGTACGTACCACTCGTTCTATTTCGATAATTTGAAAACCACTGTGCACTAATGACATGCCCCCTGATCCCGCGGGATACCGTTCAAGTAGTTCAATCACTGCAGCCACTTGTACCATCTAAAATGCATGCCAATGCGATAAAATTAACATCCAATTCCAACTTCATCCTACTTTCATGAAAATGGATTGATGCTCGTCAATACTACGAAATATAAACGGTAGGTATGAAATAGACACACACATACACATGGGCACGTACTCGTCAGAACATACGTTACTAAACGTTGATTGTTGCCGATTGACGGTCATAGCGAAACCGGACCGGTAAAAAGAGATATGAAGATTCAGAGAAAAATTACACGAAAAATGGAAGTAGAGAGTGCGGACTGAAAAAGCGAGAAGTACGAACGAGAAACGCTGCCGTTTTATACGCCAAAGTACAACCGACGACAGAGTTGCTCTACGTCCGAAAGCCTTTTTATGAAAGAGAACAAAAAATCCCGACAGCCCCGACACTTTAAAATGCTTTGCCATTCAAATACGCGTGTGGGTGTGGGTTTTATTTGCGGGCCCGACGTTACGTATGGAAATAGGACGTACGGGTAGAAAGGAACAACAACAGGGCTAGTTTGAAATAGACGAGACGAAGAAGTCGTACGTCCACGCTATACGCTGTTTGTGCTGGCCACGTCACAGTCACCCCTACCTCGTTGAAATATTCTCGGACGCGATGGCAGGGAAGAAGGGAAATTGCAGTTTTACGAACATCCACGTATACGCAAACCGTCATCATTACCGTCGATGTTATTTCCGTAGTTTCAAACCCCGATATATTTCTCTGGATTTTATTCAATTTGTTGCGAATGAAAATACAGAGATTTCCATTTGGATCCACCGAAAGTCGTTTCTCTTGAATCCTTTGATGAACCTGTGCCTCAACAGTGGTCTATAAATCGTTGATCGGAACCAATTGATAACCAATCTTATAGCCAATTACCATTTCTATAAAAATGGAGTGTTCACAGTTAGCAGTAATTTTTTTGAGAAATCGGAAAAAAGTATTATCGCCTAAATTGAAAAAGTTGTGTGAAAATAACATTCCCCAACTTGATGGTTAATTTAGTCGCTCATTTCAATTTTCCATTATCGTAACTTCGTGTAAACTATATTCATATCAATATGAATGTAAAAAAGCGTTTTATCGTTATATCACTATGGATGTGATTATGAAAGAGCTTTGGGTAGGGTTAAAATGCACGTCAATTAGAAAGGATGCGTTTTGAAAGTGTAGAAGTATGAATGACATTTGGATGTAAAGCTTATAAACCGACCTGTCAAGAGCGATGGCAACGAGATGCAGTATCGAGGCGGTGCAGCACAGGACGTCACTACTCGTCCACATGTCACAGAGGGTCGGACCTAGAGCCCACTCGTGGGACACCTCGTACACGGCTCCTGTCGACAATAACACACTAACAAAAAAACTGTCTTTTCTGCGGACATTTAAATCTCTCCCTCTTTCTCCCTCTCTCTCTTCATCGGTTTTGTATTTTGCCTCACATAGCTCTCTGCCTTGCTTGCCATGCTGCCCTGTTTTGTTTTACATAGCTTTCTTCTTTATATTATATTGAGCCTTTCTCTCATACTATATTGAATTATTCTTTATTTTTATAAATATTTTATCTAAGACCCTATATTTGTGCTAGGCTCATCATTGTAATCCATAGCTTCTTCGCTATATCATATTACGTTTATTTCGCTTATACTTATTTTACTATAGGTTATTTTTTACTTTTTTAAAATAACTCATATGAATCTTATTGCCTAGAGGTTCTTACCAAGGCATATATAAAACTATCAATCAATCAATCGATTAGTCAATCAAGCCATCGCTTACTTCGTCCAATTAGAGAATTCTCTGATCAAACTTTTCATCTCACGATAAAAAATGCTATGCCTAAGCCTTTTACCCTTATTGTATTCTACGGTTGACTTTCGATTCTCCTCGTTGCAAATGACTCTGGATCTCTATTGACCCTCGTCTGTCCTAGCTGAGAACAGCTCAGAAACTTGAAGTTATGACTAATAGAATACGATGTACGTATTAAGAACTTTCAGACAGGGGCCGCATCACAAGATGCGAATGCCCTTCGGAACTCTTCGCGAAGGGTTATCCCGGGAAGTTAGTGAATTGTGGAAACGTGCCATGATAATCTTAGGATGGATCGAGACGAGGGCGCTCGCCAATTCATCTGCCCAGAACATCCGTATAACGGACGATGCTGTTCTGTCTTCAATTTACAATTATTATCGTGCTAAATACACATAAACATGTATTTGCATATATATATACATATACACATATATCTTGGACCATCATCCGAGAATCTCGACCATCCGTGTACCGTGCGCCATTCCCACTTGAAAGCCCCTTCAGGTCTGGCATAAGGCATTCCCCTCCGGTACTGCAGGCGATTATCAAGTCCGTTTGCTTATGTAGACCCCAGCCTATGCGGTTTCATTTCTATATTTACATAGGTATACAATCTTTCTGCGTATATATCTGCGGAAAGGTCACTTTGAACCACTTCTTGACATAATTTTCGCAATCGGAACATCTGGTTGCGTTGAAGATGATCCTTCAATTTTTTTAGACGAGCCGTTGACTTTGGGCACAGAATAGTCCTTGAAATCTTTGAAGTTAAATGTCTCCAAACTCACGTTTCCGCACCTATATATGTATGCGTGTGTGTTCGTAATGTATTGACACGCGAATACCGTCACCTAATTTTTGGAGTTCTACAAGCTGTTCTGGTATTTGGAGAGTTTGCAACTCGGTTTGCAAGATTTTGGGATCATATTTATAACGTAATTACGATACCAATAGTTTTTCGTACATCCGGTGCAGACATTTGTTGGCAAGCCCCCGATCCTACCACATCCCTATATGGATTTGATAGATTCCGCGCTATACCCCTAGTGACATCGTTTGAGAAGTTTTCATTTGAAATTTTCAACCGGAATTCGTTGGATCTCCCAAAAAAGTATCCTTTCATGATCCCGTGCACAAATTTGTTGGGGCGTCACATCTCTATAGGGATTTGTTTGAGACAGCGCCCATAGGGAGTCCTCATTGGGATCCAATTGGATTCTGCACTGTTCCCCGATGACCGCCGTTCGAATCGAAAATATGTGAAAAGTTGAAACATAACCTGCACGCTTCGTGAGCGTGTACGTGTGTGGTGATATTATGTCAAAGTGCAGTAAAATGAACAATGAACCATAATTACAGTGGATTTTTAGTCATGTGATTCGAATTGATTTCTAAATTTACTTGTTTAAGCGATTTATACTTTTTCAAGATAAGACTTATACTTTTTTATGATCCACTCATTTAGCGCATCTATATATTTTGTTTAGAAAACTCAACGTACAGAATGCGATGGGATCTATAAAGAATCGTATGGGATTCTGTTCGATGTTGTGGGATTTCTTCAGGTTTCGTACATTAGATTCCAATGGGGAATCCCAATTAAAATGCAATGCACGAGCATGCCGTTTTAGTAATCCAACGCGATGACCCATTGGATCCCTATCAGAAAGCAGAGACAAGTATGAGAGCCCAATTAGGATCCCTACAACAATTTCTGCACGGGATTGGTACACAAAAAAAGTCCGGGTTACGACACGGTCGGTCCTCAATTCAAGCTCACAAACGGTACCCAAAATTGGATTTCCATTACAATTACTTACCCAAGGGCATTACGAGTAACGCGACCAGGAGGTCCGCAACGGCCAACGAGAGAATCAGGTAATTCGCGACGCTCTGCAAATTGCGCTCGAGCAATATAGCTGCTATCACGAACACGTTGCCTGAGGACAGAAAAAAAACGTACGCATCGATTACGAGAGCTTTAAACATTTTTTAAACGTAGCCTTTCAATTCTATCCTTTTTTTCGCGACTTAGTGGCGAGTAGAAAAAAGCCTATCGACCGAACATCATCTGATGCCGAAAAATCGTCAAGAATATCGTGCGCAAAAGGCAAACCGTGTCCGTGAAGACGTTTCAAATAACGACGAACTTTGTTTGGGATAATCGTAAAAATAGGCTCGTTCAATTGACGTTAGTCAATTGTTAGTTAATTGCTCGAGCAATATTTAGATCCACAGTAACGAGTTGGACTTGAGCTTTCGTTTTTAACAACACAATCGTGGCACGGCAAACATGTTCTTGAGGACAGGTTATCATCGAGAGGCATGGAAAATGCATGAACTTTGGGATTTAAAAAAATATATAACAAATACTTTTGGAAATAGGTTTTAACGTATTTTGTTATTCTATCAATGGAAAGTAACTTCCAATTTTATATATAAAAAAAATCAAGATGGTGGCTCCAGCTCCCGTTATATAAAGCCATGCACGGCGCGTTTTGGTGTGTGCGGGGCGCTCCATACCCTCACTAGTTCATCTAAATAAAAAACGGGTTAAAAATAATTAAACTGGACTAATTTTGACCCCCGGATAACAAAATGATAGCCGTTTGAAAAAAAGAAAACAATTTTTTTTGCTCGGTTTGTATTGCTTAAACGGACGAAAAAAAATTCCACATCAATTTTTGACGAAAATCGCTTCCTGATGGCCACGCAAATCGAAATTCCTTTCAATTGCGCAGGGATTCATGTGAATCGGTTCATCCGTTGAAGCTGCAGGGTCCCCGCGCGCTGAAAAAAGCTGTTTCCAGAAAAACGCTCCGAGCGCCTCAGTTATCGGTTTTCCAGCCGGCGGACGGTTCCGCTTAACAGGCTGTAAATTCTAAAATACTTTCGATATGAAAATATCCTTTCACAAACGTGTTCTAAACACTTTAAGGATGCAAATTATGTTTTAAAAAAATATAATTTTTCATCGTCGTGAACGACAAACTGTCCTTAAGGGGCTATACCAGTGTGACACTTTCAAAAAATCGATTTTTTCGCCTTTTTCGATAGTTTATACCTTCAAGAATATCCTGTAAACATTTCAAGGCCGTATCTCTAATCATTTTATCTTGCAAAAATCGATAGTTAAATCTTTAAACGCGTTTTTCTCGAAATGAGATTTTTCAAATTTGCTGACATTGTAACTCAAAGAGCAATTATCCGATTGACTTAAAATTTGAACTGAGTACCCTTGAATATATTTACTCTACAATGAGGTAGGATATTTTTGATTGGATGAAAATTGACGATTTGGCATTGAAAAAAACGACCATTTTATAGGCAAGAAAACACTTTTTTTTTCATAACTACGCCATTTTGTTAGATTTTGATATTTTTCGAAAATCCTACGTCATTGTACAGGAAATACCTTCCAGTTTAACGAAATTTTTTCCTTTTTCGGTTTCAGCTACTCAATCGGCCGGAATCATGTCAGCAGTGGAGGAATTTTTTTTTTGGCGCCGCCGAAGGCAGCGCATAAGTTGCTTGGATCTCAATATTTTTCTATGAAAAAATTATGTAATATAGGTCAAATATAGCCAAATATATTCTTAATTTTCCGAAACATTTAATTGAGTACTTTTCTTCCAAAAAAATCCCGAAAATCACCCAAATTTTCATCGTTCACACTGGTATAGCCTCTTAAGGGGTAAGGCCACTGTAAATTTTGCCAGACGAAAATTTGGCCATCGAAGGACAAATGTATGGTGCTGGGATTGCAGACTAACGGTAAATTTTTTTTTACCTTCTTTTTTTTATTTTTTCCAATAAAAAACTATTCGCAAAACTTTAAACGCGTTTTTCTCGAAATACGGTTTTTCAAAATGGCACGCAGCATCACTCGCACAATTTTCATTTTTTTTTACTTGAAATTTTGATCAGATGTGAACATTAACATTATCTTGAGAATGTCGATCGGGATTTTCAATAACTTTATTTATTGATTTTTTATTAACAAAAAACTAGCCGTTTTTTTCGTCAAAAATCAATTTTTTTTTCAAACGCACGCCAAATCCACAAAAATTGATACTTTTTAAAATCCGATCGACATTCTCTAGCTATAACCCTCTAGATTGATGGTTTTTTTTTGTTCTAGATTCAAAAGTGCACCAGTGGTGCTGCGTGCCGCGGAGCCCTGCAAGCAAAACATGCCCCGGGAAGATAGCTGTGGAACCGCCATTTTGTTTTTTTTTGCTGTAAAAAAATTTGATAATAAAGTTTAATGTATGCCCGATAACACCCTTAAAAGTTTTTTTTCAATTACCTTCAATTTTGGAAGCAAAAAATTCGTGAAAAAACCTTTTTTTTTGGACCGTTACAGTGGCCTTAGGCCTTAACGGGGCGTATATTTATGTTAGCCAGAGATCGTTGCAAGAGTGAATGTACATACAAGGTCGTTGAATTGAGGCCTTTCACATACGTGTGCGCGGAAGCTCTTGTGCCAGAGGACACGCAGGGCTCGGGAGCTTTTAGGTGCATGTGTCGCTACAACTAGTCTCTCTCATTCTCCCCGTCTCTTTCCCTCGTTTCTGCGGTATTGTATCTACGAAGAGAAGCGAGAAATGTGCAAGGTCCACGAGGCATCGTAAACTACTGAATAAGGACAATGCGCTGTGGTCGTAACGACACTGTGTTTGCTTTTGCGAACGCAGGGGTACACTTGCCGTTCATCACTGTACGTATTTCTATGTATACGTAGCGAAGTTAGTACACTTATGCGCATACAGCGATCAAATGGAAGCGTTATGTATGCATAGTCCGGATATAACGGCCCGCGACTTCCGGCTGTGGCTTATGATTCTTCACTGCAAAAGGCAACCCTCCACGAAAATCGCACGGAAAATATTGATACCGCGAACCCTCTTTCTTTTCAGGACAGCGTGACTCTTGGCTCTTTTGCTTGTCGCTTCTAAAAATATATCGTTACACAGTGGAAACCGTCGCTCCGTGTTGCATCGCGGTCCTGATATTTTGTCAATAGTTTTGCCTAATTGGCGAGGAGAAATTGCGCCGTGTAATGGTTCTGCTGAGTCAATCAAACATTGCGTGAGGGTAAATCGAACGAATTAATTATACTCGATCGCCGAGGAGTTGATTGGTCATAGTGGAAGAGTATGAAATATTAGAGAGAGAGAGAAACAAAATACAGGGAACCTAATGAGGCTGGGCTCATTAACTAACGAATCTGTTGCACTTTGGAATCGCGAATCAGTGCCTGGAGGGTGAAAAAAATATGCGGGCGGTTATTACCTGTTGTTTGAGTGAAGAAATTGATTAAGGGGTAAGGTCACTGTAGAAATTTCAAAAAATCGATAACGTCCCGCTCGAGCAGGACGTTAATTTGGAATGCCAATTGTGTGGCGCAGGCATCGCCGACTGAAGGTATATAAAATGTATCAATCATATTTCCGTACCGGAAACTTTAAACGCGATTTTCTCGAAACTACATTTTTCAAGTCGGCCGGACTCATAACTCGAACAAATCTTGACCGATTGACTTGAAATTTTAACTGCATAATCACAATTCCATTCTGCATAGAAGTACGTAGGATTTTCTCGATATATCACATATTTTTTTTTATAAACAATTTTCAGACGACGTTTTTTTGAGAATTTTGAACTTTTGTTTAAAAAACGCGCTGTTTTTGCAAAAACCGATATATCAAAAAAGTCCTACGTACTTCTGTAGCTATTCACATGTATAATTGAGAAAAAAATTTCATTCACTGTAAATTAAAAATTGCAGGTGCCGTTGGTCCGGTCGTGAAAAAAAGGCTTCGTCGAAGAAAAGCTTGGCAGCCGCCATTTTGTTTTATATTACTTTGGAAAAAATAGTTTATACAGTTTATGGTATGTACAATAAAGGGCTTTTTTCAGAATTTTGATTTATTCCATTGTCGCGCTAAAAAAAATTCGCAGAATATACTTATTTTTTCCCCGCTACAGCTACCAACGGTAATGATTTTTAATTATTGGATCATTCGATATTTGGGACTCACACGCAGTTGAAATGTTTGAAAACATCGATTTTTGGTTTTCGATGGCTTCACAGAATATAATATTTCAGAAGTATTCTCTGAAAATTTCCAGTCGATGCGTTCGGAATTGAGGAAGATGTGGGCGTATATAGGTAGGTTTCACAAACCAGCGAATCGCGTTCGGCGAACTTTAACGTATTCCTTCCACGAACCCGAATATTTAACAATTAACTAATTTTCGTCTAGCGTGAAGTGAAAATATATGCCAATGTACTGGTAAACTTTCAAGTCAAGTTACCGAACTTTTCACGAAAAACAACGCCTCTAAAAATCGTCTTATTTATATGGCACTTTGTGGAGATGACACGCTGGCCCCATTTGTATCTAATAATTAATACACTAAATAACTCTACTAGATGCCCGAAATAGATTGCTCACGCGCGTAAAAAAATCCAACGATTCCGTAACGAGAATAAAAACAGGGAATCACCGAATGTTTAAAGGAAATATTAATGGTAAAACTTAGACAAATGTGACTAGCAAAAGAGTTTTCGTAGTCGCGACTTTTTAAGGAAAACGTTAAAAGGTCCAAGTTTTCTGAATCTAATAAATTTGTGCGAAATTTGATATTCCGGCTGATCGTTGGGTATAATAATTGATTGTGACTTATTTTCATTAAGCACCCCCGTAATTTACCAATGAGTCAGAAGGGCCCTCCACCTAAAACGCATTGTTCTCAAAATGCCTTTTTAAAAAACGGTGACCACGATATCTAAAAAATCATCGGAACTTCAAATTTGACAACCTTTTTTTTACATATTGCTAGGTCCTTCGATTTTACGCCGCTAAAGTAGAAGGCGGAGAGGAGTGGGTCGGGAGCAGTTACGCTCGGAACGTGACGACGGACTGACAGTACCTCGCGGAAATAATAATGAAGAGCATGTTAAATATTTCACGCTACGATGTAATTATTCGTACCCTATACCCGAGATCCTGCTACAATACATTTTTTTTAATCAACGAAAATAGAGGGTTTTCTTTCACCGAATATTGATACTTTAACTTTGGACTGTAGGCAATTATTCATAAATCAATGTTTTATTTAATCCTGTGTCCAAGCACTGGATAATTTCATGTAAAAACTTGATGCGTTCCATTTTTGATATATTTCGGATCATTTGTGCGAGCATGTTTGTGCCGCGCGCAGACCATGTCTGCGAGCAGCAATGGTCACAGCGCGCAGCGAAGGATGTTTTTCAAACAGCGGTTTGCACAAACCACGTTTGTAAATATGTTTCGACACAAAAATTGTAAAACATATTTAAGGGATCATCACAGTGACATATTTTCAAAAATTCGCTTTTTTTTTGTATTTTCTCATAGTATAGACGGTTATAAACATGCTGTTCAATTTTTTGGGCGAAATGTGAATTATTCTGGTTGCTACGGCCTTTAGAAGAAAACAATATTTGACCAGCTGCGTGAGACTTGTCACGGACGGCCCCGTTTTTCTCGAAATGTCGTTTTTCAAAACGGTGTGCACTCTCAAAGGAAGAGTTTTCAAGTTATCCGTCTCAAGTTTTGACACAACATTCTTCACGCCATTATTTTTCTTGCTATAGAATCTTTTTGTTTTTTTTTATTCTTCGTATTTTTTAACGAAAAAATGTCAAAAAAATAGGCCCAATTCGATACTTTTTTTCAAACCGCCGCCATTCCGTCAATTTTGATTTAAAAAACCCTTCCATAGCAAGATAGCGGCTTTCATACTGATTAATAATCTTTTTACAAACTTTGTTTCAGATAATATTTACGGCCACAACCGTGTACACCGTCAGGACTCCTTTTTTTCGAAAACATTTTCAACCGTTAAAAAATGTAAAAAAATAAAAATAAACATTCAAAAATTTATTTTCTGTTCTTCATGAGTGCTTTGATTTGACATGAAAAAATCAGACCGATAAGCGTATTTTAACCATCGAAAAAAAATCGCGAAAATCAGCTATTTTTCGACCTGTTACACTGTGATGGTCCCTTTAAACCATACTCTTCGATTGAAAAAAAAAATTCAAAAACTGTACACGCTTTTCCAGAAAAAAATCACGAAAATTCCTTTTTTTCCAGCCACAAGCTATGTGTAACCCGTTCAAACTCAAGAGCTATACCCACGCGCATACATGTGGATGGAAAAATCTGGGCTTGGGCAATTTTCGAACTCACTCCCAGGCACCGAATTAGTAAATACTGTAAAAATGGAAAATCCATTTTCTCGACCTGGATAGCGTATAAAAGCGAGCACATTGGTAGAATGTTTATTCCCGTTTTTCTGTCACATGTAGAATCCAATCGGGGTATCGCTTTAAATTTACAAATTGATCCGTAGGGATTTGAGGGGTTATTTAAACTTGTTATTCGTTGGAAATTTCGGTTGCGGGCACGTACCGATCCAATCGAGGATAAAGGTCGATTAATGATCGTAGGCTGATTCATCCGAGAAACGAAACCCGGGCCGACGAGAGTGTATGGAGAGACCTCGAAGAGCGGAAAGTTTTTTTTTCACATATACGACGGTTATCGATCATTAGCAAACTGATGGACGTGATTGCGGCGGGAGTGAGGATGTATGGGAGATACAATCCCGGGCAAAAGTAGACAAAATGTTGAGTTTTCAAATATATGTCCACGATCTAAAGTAAAATGGGATCTGAGTTGCATATGCCAGGTGTAGAAGTATGAAACCGGAATTTACCTATAGATGGTGCTAGCCAACAGTTTAGGGGCCGTAATACCGCTTCTGCAGCGCCATCATCCCCCTCTAACAACTGACGAAGATTTTCAACACACAACAACCCAAGTTCCCTACACCGGTATATTTTTCTATAACCTTAAACATGTCGAGTTTTGTGCCTACGAACTACGTTTTGCGGACAGCATTGGTTTTCTGTTATCATTTTAAGAAAACTGCTGCAGAATCGCATGGAATGCTTGTCGAAGCTTACGGTGAATATGCTCTTGGTAAAACACAGTGTTTCGAGTGGTTCGAAAAATTTAAAGGTGGTGATTTTGACCTGAGAAACGAAGAGCGTGGGGAACCACCGAAAAAGTTCGCAGACAACGAATTGCAAGCCTTATTGAATGAAGATAAAACTGTTTTTCAATTCTTTTTTTGTCCGCATTTTTTAATATTTAACTTTTAGGGCAAAACTCTTCGAAGTGAATAGCCACGTTTTACAACTGCGCACAGTGGTTCCAAACGCCGAAAAGCTGGCCAAAAATAGGGAAAATCGCGTTACTAAATATAGGACTTTTTTGTGTGCCATATGTTAGGTTGGTACCTGTACTTTAAGAACGCAGCATTACCAATGCCAATAATACACACTTGTTGGCAGCGTGGCGTCGTGAAGTTAAGGTTAAATTTCGTGAATGTCACGTGTTTTCTGACTTAAACATTTAATTTAGACAAGTTAGTGTTAATTATTCATGGTGAAGTGAATTGTTTCGAAGAGAGGGATATCTGAGGTTAGTAAAATACGTTTTGTTTGAAATTTTAAGTGCTTGTAATTTGTTTATATATTATTGTTTGTAAATTACAAAATTTCGTCATTTTTATGCCACTTTTACTTTCTCATTTTCTCGAAAGTCCCACTAGATCTCGGGCTGAAATTAATTGCACATGGTAAGGGCATCATAGCACTAAATTATGACGCCAATAACTTTTGCCCGAATTTGCCCGAAATTGAGAAAATGCAATTTGAAAATTTACTTAAAAAAATGGCTAAAAATATGATTTTTACGTTATATGAAGCCCAATATCGTAAAAAAAAAATTGTTTAAGTTATTTAATGTTGAGTATACATACTACCAATGATTTTGACATTATAAACAATGAATTTGTTATAAACAATAAATTATTTTTTTCAAAAAACTTAATTAAATTTTTTTTCCAAGTTGATTAAATGTCAAATTCTGATTCAGCGACGTCGAAAACCCCTCAATCAACAGGTTTTATCATTTACAATTATAATCATTTTTTTTTGGTCCGCCATCTTGGTTTTGACTTTGTTTTGCATTTTTTTATGAAACTGATGTCAAATTTCGATTTAGCGACCTCAAAAACTCCTTATAACATCATTTTTTATTGTTTAAAGTTGATATAAAATTTTTTTTGGTCCGCCACTTGTTTTTGACTTTTTGACTCATTTTTTTCGAAAAACTAACATCAGATTCGGATTCAGCGACCCCCAAAACCTATATATACCCACCACCATCCGTTTTTTCGATGATTTCGAGTTTTGGCCAGCTTTTCGGCGTTTGGAACCACTGTGCTGCGGTAATTTTTGAGCCGCTTGCCTGTTTACTGTTAGCACGGATGTACGGGAGAGCCGAACGAGAAAATAAGCAGAAGTTCACTACGTTAGAACTGATTACACATAGAAAGATTGTAGAATTTTGGAAAAAGTTTCTCTCCCTATAAAAATTACCCACACAAAAAATCCAAAACATTCTGTAGAATTTTTTCATTGTGCTCTATCTCGTCATATCCGAGTGAAAAACCAGAGACCATGGAAACCCGTGCAGAGCCACTGCAAATTAAAAGTGTTATGATTCTTCAGCGGGTTAGTGGCCTGTTCCCAAATGTTGCATACAGGCTCAGAACAAACATTTAATTTTTATTGCCGTGGTAGCAGTTCTAGAAAGCTCCCATAAATTCTCAAGCACTAAGAATGATGTGATTTGAGGCACTAGATTTTTTAAATAGTCGATTCGCCCGTGCACCCCTCATAAAAAAGCTCGATTCGGCGAAGCTTTCCGGCCGACGAGAATTCCGCATTCATTCCGGTACTGTCAAAACCATTCATATCCATTCCAGAGATAGATGCACCGTAATAGCCCTGCATAATGACGTCTGTGTGTCTACGATCCTTGGCTACCTCGAACAAAAGCTTCTATGCGCGCCCAGTCGTACAGGTATTTCCGGATGTACGAGTACAAATAGTTTTATATACGTGCACGTTTTTCATGCCCGAAGGGCAGCCGCGTGTGAGCGTGCCGATAACGATATAGAGCTTATTCGATACTTCGCTTCTTTTCAATTTGCACCATACCCTTTATTCGACATCCGCTCGATTTGATACCGAGTAATCACGCGCTCTGGGGGGTGCAAAAAACAAATGACAAATCGACGTCCGCATACCTCTAATATGTCGATGATTTTTTTTATTCATTGCGTTTTTGCGCGAGCTTTACTTCGTGCACATGTTCCAGTTATTTACGTTTCAATTTGTACAGGGAATAACGTTTTTTTCTATCAGGAATCTATCATCGCTCGTTGATATACACATTTCGTACGTGAAATGTGCGGAGGCTGTTTTCACATAAGGCCTCAGGCCACAGTAACGGGTATAAAATCATCTACGAATTTAACCATTTTTTTTCGTATGAAAAAGTGATTCACTCATAAAATGAATTATACATCTATTTACTATAAATATCTAGCTGTTAGGAAATATATATATGTTTTTTTCGATGTACAAAATGGCCGACTACTCGAAACAGCTTTTTTCCAATTGGCGTGACAATTAACTTCAACAATTTTCACTTGATTTACTTCAAATTTAAAAGTTATGTTCGTAATTGCATTTCGCAGAGAATTACGTACGGAATTTCTGTTTAAGACGGAATGACACCTTATCGCAGTCGGTATGGTAGAACAATTATAGACTCCCAAAAATCTCTGGAACGGCTCTTCAGATCCCGTCGAAACTTTGCCAAACGACGTCAAATAGATAGCCGAACAGCTGTCTGCCCCTCAAATTTTCTGTTTTTGATTTTAAAAAATCAGATTGACTCATGATAAGCTAATCTAGATTTTATTCTCAAATTCAGAAAATTTGAGGGGCAGACAGCTGTTCGTCTATATATTTGACGTCGTTTGGCAAAGTTTTGACGGGATCTGAAGAGCCGTTTCAGAGATTTTTGGGTATCTATAATTGTTCTACAATACCGACCGCGATGAGGTGTCATTCCGTCTTAATGGAAAACTTTTCATTTTATGAGCAGTTTATGAGCAGTTCACCGAAATTTTTAACTGAAAATTCATTTCTAAAGTTCAAATACCTACAGCTTTTGAATAAAACAATATTTTTTAAATTCCATAGTACTTCTCTAGGTATTCTAACGTAGATTGACAAGAATTTTTGTTTTTTGTTCAAGGTGAAAATTTCTGGATGCTAAATGTCACGCCGCGGAGCGCCTAAAAAAATAACAAAAGAAAATATTAGTAGTCGGCCATTTTGTACATCGAAAAAAAATATACATTTTTTTCAACAACTTGATATTCATACTAAATAGATGTGTAATTCATTTTATGAGTGAATCACTTTTTCAAACGAAAAAAATGTTAAATTCGCACATGATTTTATACCCGTTACTGCGGCCTAAGGCCTTAACGAGCATGAGGATCAGGTAAAGCCACAATTAACGTTCCACAAATTTGTAATGATCGACGAGCCCAATTAGAGAGTAATTATACACCGGGAAATATGGTTTTTTTTTAATGAAATAAAATTACGTTAAAAACACGGTTTACTGGAGTTTTGTTTGATATTTAATGAATTGATGTATTTAGTTCAACTAAATGTTTCGAATGACTGTAACTGACTCGAAGGTAAATCCTTTATTCGAGTCTAATACAATTGTACTTAACCGGGTATTCTAGTCTAGAGGCCTAAATTTCGGGCGTTTTTTTCGGGCCTGGTGAAAGAAAACGATAAATATTCTTGCCATCCATTTTTTTACAGTCTTTTTGTTGATGTTTCAAGAACTAACAAATCAAAATTTGTGTAAAAAATATAGAAATGAAAAAATCATGGGTCTCTAAATATGGCCGCGAAAAAACAGTATTGAGGCGGTTCACATGATTCCATAGCTCCCATTCATCTGAAACAGAAATAAAACCAATTTTCTTGATCAATAAGAACGTTTAATGGCAGGTACCAAAGAGAAAAAAAAATCAATGGTAACTGTCTGAAAAAAGTTAGTTTTTTCGCCCTATTTTTTTCAAACTTTAAGTTTTTAAAAATAGGAATAATAACGATTTTGCAATGCCCGAGTATGGGATGATAGAGGGATATATATTGAAAGTCCATACCAAATTTCAAGTCAATCGGTTGAATAGAACTCGAGAATTTATGCCAACGAAGTTGAAAAGAGTAGTTACGAGAAAAACGAGTTTAATATTTTAAGTACGATTTCAGCCAACCGCAACTATCTAAGTAGCATAATGGCATGTTATACTTACGTTATATTAATTGGCCATTCCTGCCTCGTAAAGTGTGCTTTCCTCGACCTCGAAATGTCGATTTTCTGAAGCTCGTTCTTTCCTGTCATTAGTTCTAGCGTCTTTAGAAGCTTCTGAAGTTCGCCGAAGGCCATATTCAAATTGCTATAAATTTGTGAATGTTGGACATTTCGGAATTCCTTTTTAAGCACATATTCCTAAGAGTCTTTAAGAATATTCTTCAAGAGATTCTTTAAGAAAATGTTAAAATTATCGATTTCTTCAAATTTCTAGACTAGGATAATGCTCTACAGTAGATCGATTTAAAAAAAACTCCAATCAAATTATGTATTTTTAAAGTGAAATTTTTTTTATTTCGTCAAAAATACTGATGCTAATAGAAAAATGTGGGCTTTGTTCTCACGTCGATAACTTTATCCATTTCGTCAGTAAATACTTTTGTTTTTACCTTTTGTCTAAAAAAGCTGCCATATTCGACATAGTGCAAGAGGCAAATGCACCTCTGTACGGAGCATTCAGTGACGATAACTGATCAGAACCCTGTCTGAGATAGAAAAATAATACGAATCAAAGCCTCAGTGTAAACATTTGCGAAATTGCATTACTGCTAAGCTTTAAGGCCATCGGCTCGTGACTGCAAAATTTTATGTAAAGTTTATTAAAAAAAACTAAAAACCTCTCTGAGTAACATCACTATTCTGTATACCCTGGAAGAAAATGGTCTCTGAATCAGATGAACTAACCCTTTGCTTGTTGCATGTTAGGTGAAAAGTGTACGGGAAGTTTTTCAAAGCTGCAACTCAACATCGATTTCGGCCTTCGGTGCATCCAGACCATTTGGCAAATGCGATCATTAAAATTTTGCCAGAATTTACGTCTCCCACGTAAGAAATTTGTGCCGAAGTTTCTACCGGAATCCCGTAGCACGTTCTTTTTTTTTGGGCAAGTGCGCACCACTAGAAAGTGTTTAACTTGACGTGTCATTAAAATTCCGGGCTCATGGTCTCATGTATACAGAACTTGTATGAGAACCCTTGCTCATTAAAAGTCCACGTCAGACTGGTTCAACTCTTTGACAGCGCCCGCGTGAATATTTTTTTTTCCATTTTTCTTGAACTCAGAAGAAAACGTACATTCAGCAGCCGGAATTACGAACGTAAGTCTAATAGATGAGGAAATATTTCAGTCGAGTTTAACGGTACGCGATTATCACTTGTTTTCGTTAATTTTTTTCTCTCTCGTACCGTGCTCATAAATTCTTTCAACGATTCATTATCGGCTCTTAATCTGCGCCGATTTCTTTCCCACGTGATTTTCACCGTTCTCATCGTCCGCTGTCAAGTCGTATCAAATCACGCACCGCATACGCGCAGCATGTGCCGGCGGAGATTAGTATCGTTCAATCGGAATTCAGCATTCAATTTAAATCAAATCAAATGCGAAGCGTTCGCTGCAATTCCTATTCGCACGTATCAACTGATAGGAGGAGCGTAGGAGAGCAAAAAAGGCGAAACAAAGAATCAGGAACAAAAGAGTGAATGCGAGGAAAAAGGAATGAAAAAAGATCGAGACGGAATGAAATGCAGATGAGAACGTGAAGACTATAGACAATGGGACGAGAAAAAAGGCGGGCGTAAAATCGTCGGGGCGTCGCGATGCAACGGAATACCGAGGGGTTTGGGTTCTGCGGAAGTTTCACGCACTTTCTTCTGTCAGTGTGAGCACGAAACGCGCAGAAAAAAACTTTCAGCAACGTTTTTAAAGAAGCAAGAGGGTGAGTACGTATACGTTTACACAAATTCCGAATCAAGACGTGAGATGCAGTCAGAATTTTCAAAAAATCGATTTTTTAAAACATTTTCTTGAAGTATGATGTTTCGAAAATATTCCCTGAAAATTTCAAGTCAATCCGATGAATAGTTTCCGGGATATCCTACAATTAGTGAAGGGGCGTCGGGTCCCCATGGCAAGTAGCGGCTGACAAACGTGCAAACGATAATACCCGGGAAGGCAGAATGCTTCGAAGACAACAACGAATTGATATTTTGGAAGCTTCCACATTGCTAAAAGCTCTATTGTATAGGGCAGGAATTGATGATTCGATGTAAGTTTTTAATTAGTATTTCTATACATAAATCAAGTGTAAAATTGGAAAACTCTTTCAGAAATAAAAAATGTATTACTCAAAAACTATGAACTTCAGCAAAATTTTATAAAGAATACTTTTGTTTTAAAATTATCCAAAATGTTTAAACAAAAATTCATCCCGAAAAACTTTAATTTTTTGAAAAATTGTTTTAACAATTGGCTATAAACAATTGAATGCTCGACTTTTCGGCCAAAAATGTGATATTCGGATTCAGCAGATCAAAATACATAAAAAAGTTTAGCTTCATCCATTGAGCTCAAAATTTTACGAACATATAATACCGTATCCACATCGAAAAACTTTAAACGCGTTTTTCTCGAAACTATGTTTTTCAAGTCAGTGACCACTATAATTAAAAAACCACCAATGGATTTTGATTAAATTTGGTGTGCTTATTGAAAGCATTAAAAACTAGTCCTTAATCGAAGGATTTTCATTTTTTTTGAAAATTTATATTTTTTTTAACAATAAACAAGCGATTTTTTGTCGAAAATCGAAAGTTATCTGTCGAAAGCCGCCATTTTGTTAATTAAAAAAAAGCGTCGATTAAGGACTAGATTTATTATTAAACTAATAATTTTTTTTTGGTTTTTTTTTAATTTCAGATGATCCAGTAAAATTTCACGATGTCACCGTAAAGCACTACATGCCGAAGGGGGTCCGACAAAGATGGCGATATTTTTATAAATAATAAATATTTTTCTTTGAAAATTTGTGCAAGTCAAGTTGAAATATAACATAAAAAGTCTGTGTAACCACTTTTGTAAAACAAACTTAATTACTATAAAAAAAAAAATTATTAAAAGTGCTCGTTTTTTCACACCTCTGGCTGCATCTCACCGCTTAATCGAATATTCCATTGAAAAAGTTCTAACTTTTCCAGTCGGGTGCACCATATCGTTTCGGAATTCTGCTGCATTTATAATTTAAGTCAAAACTTCGGCGGGTTTCAAAGTCACGCGAATGCGTTGTTTCTCGAGTCATCCAGCTTGCAAACTCGAACTTTCAACAAAATTTTTGGCACGACGCCACCGAGCTTATTGGAAGTTTAAACTTTTACGATTTCCTGCGTATCTATATTTGTGGGAATATATATATATATATATATATATATATATATATATATATATATACATACATATACATAAACACACATATATTTGTAAATATGAATGTTAAAGAACGTACTGTATGTAAATTAATTTTTATTTTGCTCAATTTATTCAAATGAATAATATTATAAATAATTAAGTTATTGTGCATAAAGGTCAGAGATTCTAATATCCGAAGAACGGCGTTTTGGATCGTAACCGACACGTCATCTTTTATTGAGTACGAAAGTACGAGCCTGGCGATGAAAGCGTAAACATTGCACGTTTTTGGCAAACGTATCGATAAAAAGTTATGAGGAAAGATTGCAGAGAATCAGAGAAGAGTAGGGTAAGCTAACGGCGATGCGCGAATCTTTTACTTATGAGGAAAAATATAAGAAAACCCATAAACATTTATTTTCTGAGTTTGTTTCCTATAAAAATGATTTGTGCCATGATTCGAATAATGCAGAGTTTCAGTGACGATAAAATTATGAAGTTTCAGGCTCATCATTCATTTGCGATTTTACGAAAAGGACTGCGGGTCTGTACGGAAAATTCAAATTGAGTTTCTTCGGTATCCAAGTAAATAACAATAATAAATATCTCGTTAAAGATGTTATTTTTTTCACACTTGCTCAAAATCGTGGAACTTATTGTACACTTTTTGTGATCGTTAAAATAAAAAATGTGAATATTTAAATAATTGTCAGTAATTCAAGTGTAATCAGAATCGTGGTTATTTTTGTACAGTTTTTTTATAAAATTTCCTATACCCTTCCGAGATCCAACGTATACCCTTGCGGGTTTTTACATATTACCTTTCCCAATTAAAGCGGTTCCTATCTCTCCCTATGTGCACTTCGCTAATCCAACCTAACTTCCGTTGCGTCCATATCCGTCTTAAGGTATTTCTGTAGTTTCAGTCAAATCTCAGGAATTACCTGAAATCTAAGTATGGTGTAGATATAACCTTCATGGACTGATGCCCAAAAATTCAATTCGATTCACCCTTTAGTTCATGAGATAATTGCAATTGAATATGAGTATTTTTGTACGCGATCCCTATACCTAATACGTAAACCGATATGAGTTTGCTCGCATTTCTCGATACAGGTTCTAAACGGATCTTAGGATTTTTAAATAAAAACACACGTGTACGCAGTACTATTGTGGGATTGATTAAAAAAAATGACAAACTTTGATCGTTTAGTTTCGGAGATATCGACTTATAAAAAGTGGTAATTTTATTCCACACCAAACTCGGGCCGAACCATCTGTAACGGAATGGCAACAGTGTACGCTGCAGCCAGCTGATCGGCGCGTGGTCTGGGAACTCAAAGCGTGCCCCCCCCCCGAGTTCTAGTAATTCTGAGATGTATGTGAAATAAATTTATTCTGCAAACAATTTTAATTTGTCCAATTTATGCATATATTTGTCTTTGTTATAGTGAATACAATTTAAACTGTCGGCAAGATGTTGTAAATCCACGATCGGACGTCCTTCGACAGCGAATTTTTGTTGCTGATCGTTGAGGTTATGGTTATTCTCATCGTGCTTAGCCGCATTTGCTTGACACATGGCTGCCACAGTTTTCAGTCTTTCAGGCAAGCGCCTTTTTCCTTGTAAACTTTCCTTTGTATCGCATTTGGGTTGACATCGTCACGCTTTTTTAATTTATATAAAATATTTCGCTATGACGGCAGGAAAATCGCGCTATTGCCACGATTACAGCGCCGCTCTCTATACGAGTATGAGACCTATCTATGCATGAGGTGCGAATGTGTGAGACATATGGAGGGTACAAGCTCTGTAAAAAATTCGCAACCAACAGCATCGTATAGATATTGGATGTTATTGTACTCTTCGACCGAAACTTTTAACTCATACGTGTACCTACAGAACTACCTTAAGCTATACGTGGAAACTGTAGAAAAACCGTACCGGTGTAGACGACCCCATATGGTTCTGATTGTCTGGTGTACAGACGTTTTACTTAAGTATCTACCCCAAGGTCTCAGAAGTATTGGTCTTCCGCTGATTGGTTGATGTGCCAGCCGGTGCAAGGCTAAGCGGTCACCGCTCCGAGTATTGGTTATGCATAATGCTGCTTAAGTCGAAGTACCGCCGGAGCCGCATCCCGGCCTCCCATCCAGCAGTGTCGGTTATATATATATATATATATATATATATATATATATATATATATATATATATATATATATATATATATATATATATATATATATATATATATATATATATATATATATATATATATATATATATATATAAGGAAAATGACGGAGTTAATACAAGTATTATGCGATATTGAAGGCTAGCTGTAGGTTAAGAAGCAAAATAAGAAAAAGATGAAACGAAGACTACTCTAGTGGAAAGTATGGAAGAAAAGTACATACAAAAATGAATGTGCATATATATATATATATATATATATATATATATATATATATATATATATACACCCACACATATATTAAACGTTTCCATTCTCGTATGAAGCGAAGAAGGCGCTACTACACCTTCAACACGAAAATGCCTCGATTCAACGAGATTCCCTATCGTTTCGTTTCATCAGGCGATTTCCATTTTCTCTGCACTCTTTCTCTCCCTTTTTCTGTCCATGCCTTCGTCTTTCGCGCTTGCATTCTCTCTTGCATGTATACGAGACGCCCGCATAACAAACGATAAGAATACCGGAAAAGTCATTATATCAACGATATTTCACGAGAAATATTCTTGGTACAAAGAGTGAATGCTTGTTTCCAGCTCGTTTTCGAGCTCTGCATTTGCGCTACATATCTGCACAAGCACGCATATATAGCTCAGTTCTTGATTCGCAAAGAAAAATGCAGCCTCCTACCCTCACAAACGAGCTGAGCTCCGTTCTACTCTTCCTCGCCTTACTCCTTCGCGTTCATTCGTTATAAATTACGTACCCTCCGCGTTCGTTCGTTGTAAATTACGTTTAATCAAATTTTTGTTCTCGCAGAGTAAAAAGCGTTGCATGGAAATGATAGAAATATTGCTCCAGGATAAAGCGAATAGCGAGAGATCTACAGAATGCTGAGGAATAATAATTATTATTTTTTTCCGTTGATTGGACTGCACATTGTCAATGGCGATAAGAGGCGCTCGCGAGTTTGGATGAATTATTCGTGCTTTTGAGATGAAAAAATCATTGTGAACAACTTTTCATCTCTGAACGAAGAAAAAAATATATTCATTAACGCAGAACTTGGTTTTCCGCATAATTACCCGTGCAGAAATCGTCCTAGGGATCCAATTGGATTCGCATACTTGGCCGTATTTCCTGATAGGGATCCAATGGACCATCACATTAAAACCCCATACTAAAACGACATGTTCGTACATTGGATTCTAATCGGGATTCATAATTGGTATGGGATGTATACCAGGTGTAGAAGTAAGAAACCGGAATTTCCCTATAGATGGTGCTGGCCATCAGTTTAGGGACCGTAAGACCGCTTCTGCAGCGCCATCATCTCCCTCTAACAGCTGACGAAGATTTTTCAACACACAACAACCCAAGTTCCCTACACCGGTATATTTTTCTATAACCTTAAACATGTCGAGTTTTGTGCCTACCAACTACGATTTGCGGACAGCATTGGTTTTCTGTTATCACTTGAAGAAAACTACTGCGGAATTGCATCGAATACTTGTCGAAGCCTACGGTGAACATGCTCTTGGTAAAACAAAGTGTTTCGAGTGGTTCAAAAAATGTTAAAGTGTTGATTTTAACCTGAGAAACGAAGAGCGTGGGAAACCACCGAAAAAGTTCGCAGACAACGAATTGCAAGCCTTATTGGGTAAAGATGATACTCAAAGTCAACAAGAACTCGCGGATCAATTGAATGTGACGCAGAAAGCCGTCTCTATTCGTTTGAAAGACCGGAATATGGAAGAAAGCAACACGAAGCAGTTTTGCTCCATGATAATACTCCATCACACCGGGCAAAACGGGTCAGGGAAACGATCGAGGCGTTCAGTTGGGAAATACTAGCGCATGCGGCTTATTCTCCAGACTTGGCTCCATCCGATTATCATCTATTCGCATCAATAGGACACGCTCTCGCTAAACAACGCTTCAATTCGTATGAAAATGTACGAAAATGGCTCAACAACTGGTGCGCTTCAAAAGAAGAGGTGTAGGTTATGCAGGTGCAGGTTATGTTTCAACGTGTCGAGTTTTTCCTCGTGACTATTCATATATTTTCTATTCGAATGTGGTAGGAATTCTCAAATGGCCTTCATCGGGGAGCTGTGCAGAATCCAATTGGATCCCAATAAGGAGTCCCTATATGCGGTGTCCCTAACAAATCCCTGTAGAGATGTAGATGCATCTAGGGATTGCCGAATAAATATATGCACGGGATCATGGAAGGATTTTTTTTTGTTTTGCGAGAACCAACAAATTCCGGTTTACAATGTCAAAATAAAATAAAAAAAATTTTCACATAGAATATTCTCAAACGACGTCAGTGGGGGTAATATTCACTTGGATTCCAATGTGGACCCTCTACGTGCGGCGTCTCTATCAAATCCCCAACGAATTTCATCACGGATATGACTGCTTTTTACAAATCCATCTCCTACAATTGATACGCACGTGAAGTGTATTTCTCACTCGTATCTAAAAACTATATCCAGCTCGGATAGTTGATCTAATTCGAGTTACCTCCACCAAAGATAACGAAATCGTAATCACAGACACGCCGAGGAAACAAAGGGCGAGCAGGTGCCGCGAAAGGGAATTAATGTAGGGACGAAGACTGATAAGCTCGAATTGTTTTCACGTCACGAATAATGGCATGCAACTCTCGAGCGGGCATAATATAATCGAATTTCCTGTTTGCCCGGCCAGTGTATAATTGTGAGTGAAACGGTAGCGTTAATAAACTTGATGGAACAAGACGTCATGTGGGGCTGGCGTGTTATGTCAAGCCATAAATTATATCGTGTGAACTGGTGCCCGTTGTTAGCCATTGCTCCATGACATGTTATATCTAGAGGCGAATCGGTATACGGATAAGGCGGTCAATGCCCATTCGCGAGTGTGTGCTCAGCGTTGAACAATGCCTTCGCTCTTAATCGACCGTGTATTGTTCATATAACTCGTACCTGAGTACCAGAAGGGTGCAACTCTCAGTGCCGCTATCGCTAAGACTGGCCATTTTCGTTGTCACTAATAGATAGCTCGTGTCCTTGTTATATCGTCGCTGCACCGCAAGCCTCGTGCATGTAGAGGTATAAAGGTCATGCGGAACATGTCGACCAGCATCAAACTCAGAGCCGAAGAAGTATAAAATGATTACGCGAGTTGAAAGATTTGTGCGGCACTCCGGAGTCCGAAAATAAACTTACGAGAGCTACAGCTGGTGCCCTAATGGCTCTCTGCTTTTCGAAAACCGCGTCAACGCGACGCCCACTTGTATAGCTCCCATTTTCGCAAAATCGTAAATCTGCATTGGACCAACGTGCACCCTTGTATGAAAATGCTAGATCATCTTCTGTAACGATCGTAACGTTGCAAGAATTTTCACGATATGAGGGTACTTGACGCTGTCCACTGTCCGACCACTTGATGTTCGGGCATGCAGGCAATACTTTGTCTATCGCGGTCTTAGACTTTCCTCGTCACTCTTTACGATGGATACTTTGAGCGCGGGTATAAAATTCGAATATTTGTCGAAGTTAGCGACTCTGTATGAAACATCAACTCTTTTACGGCGCAATTGCACGGGTTGCTTTCAAATGCATGGAATTCGAAAAGCAAATTTTTCGTACAGGCTGTTTGGAAAAAGCCTGCGGAGAAAATGAAGAATCGAATTGGTATTCGACTTCAGGTTGGAAGGGAGGCTTGCGGATACGTTACCAAGCCATTGAAAATCGGATCGTTTGTTACTTCGTTTGTTCTAAGTTTTTACGGTAAATTTTGGATCGATCCGCTAATTTTTTGAAGAATTGTCAAACTTTTAATTTGCAGTAGTAGCGCTTTCAGTAGTAGCATGCACGGAAAAGAAGAAATAGTATAAAATACAGGGGCTACACAGTTCGCATTGGACTCGAGCGATTGCACAGCAATATTTACTGAAACACAGTGCTCAAAATACAGTGTGCTCGAAGTGAATTATTACAGTTCCTATACTGTCTTCTTTGGACTCGAACCGCTCTACTGTATCTTTTACTGGAACACACAGTCCAAAATACAGTGTAGTCAAAAGTAAATTTTGACAGTTCAACACTGTAATATAAATTTAACAAAACTTGTAATTTGACAGTTGGTTAATCTGTATTATGTACAATGAATGCGCCAGTTATATCGACAGAGTTTATGTAGGTGTTTTAACAGTGAAGTCCTCTGTTCTAGAAACTGGTTAGCAACAGATATAGTTTTAGTTTTCAATCGTTGCTTTTTACAGTATAAACACGGGAAACGTTCTAGTTTTAATACTGTAATTCAAACTTGATGAACCCCGTAATTTAATAGTGCCACAAATCGTATATTATACAAAATTGACGGTAAAAATAACGTTAGATAGCGCTGAAAGAACTGCCAGTCCTTTGTGTCCTGGTCGCGCCACGTGAGAGACAAGTCCTAACCAGTGAATACCGTTCACAACGTCACAATGTAAATTTGATTATAAAAAAAAAAAAATTAAAAAGAATCGGCGAAACCTTTGCTTACAATGTATATATATATATATATATATATATATATATATATATATATATATATATATATATATATATATATATATATATATATATCAAGAATAGAATGAAGTGAATGAGACACAAAAAAAAGTTTATCCATAAAAGAAGTTTGAAAAAATGTGTAGAAAATATTAAAAAATCAGTCACATACACAAGAACGTACCTTTTTGTAAATAATTCTCTCTTTTTTATAATTTGTTGAATTATGTCGCACAAATTTCAACATTCGCATCCTATCGACCACGCACTGCTAACTGGCAATCCTTTGTGTCCTGGCTACGTACCTCACCCCACGCGCGAGACAAGTCCTAATTAGACAAGAACGTACCTTTTTTTAAAATTCTTTCTTTCTTTATAATTCCTTGAATTCTGAGGCACAAATTTCGATGTCCGCGTCCCATCAACCACGCACTACTAACTGGCAATCCTTTGTGTCCTGGCCTCGTGCCTCACCTCGTGCCTCATTTGCGTACAGTATAAAAATCAGTGACCCCATTTAAATTTTACTGTTGAATATTTTTACAGAAATCACTGATTTATTCACAATACCAAACTGTAAATAAATCAGTGTAACTGTAAAAATCTTAGAGTGCACAGATTAGGTCACGAAGTGTCAAAAGAAGCGTAAAACTACCGTGCCACACTGTCCAATTTAATGAATCACTCTGTACTCAATACAGTGTACACTGTAACCCTTGCAGTTGCGAACAGTATAAAAATCAGTGATCTCATGTAAATTTTACAGTTGAATCATTTACTGAAAGCACTGATGTATTCACAGTACCGAACTGTAAATATGCCAGTGTAACTGTAAAAATTTCTGTGTGTACAGGAAAATTCGTCATTTTTGTAGGACAGGATTTACATTACTGTGTTTTACTGTAAAATGAAATTAGGCATCCTGTTTTTTATGCGGTTTATACAGTGATTTTCGCTGTTTCTTTTTTTCCGTGTGGGCTCTATTTTTTTGCACCCTCCAGAGCGCGTGATTACTCGATACCAAATCGAGCGGATGCCGAAAAAAAGGTATGGCGAAAACTGAAAAGAAGCGAAGTATCGAATAAGCTCTATATCGTTATCGGCACACTCTCAGGCCGGTTTCATGCCCGAAGGGCATGAAAAACGTGCACGTATAGAAATCTATTTGTACTCGTGCATTCGAGAATACCTGTACGACTGGGCGCGGATAGAAGGTTTTGTTCGAGGTAGCCAAGGATCATAGACACACAGACGTGATTACGCAGGGCTATTATGGCGCGTCTATCTCCGGAATGGATATGAATGGTTTTGGCAGTACCGGAATCAATGCGGAATTCTCGTCGTCCGGGAAGCTTCGCCAAATCGGGTTTTTTTTAAATAAGGGGTGCACGTGCAAGTCGGCTATTAAAAAAATGCAGTGCCTCAAATCACATAATTCTTAAGGCCTTATATACGCGATTTCGCCGATTTTCGAAGGTGCTTTTCTAGACGCGGTTAAAAAAATTGACGCATATATTGACAACATTTTTTTACAGATCATTTATGCACATGGTTAAGTATATGTAATAAAACAATCAGAAACATTAACAAATGGTGGAGATATAACATCAGAAAGCAATGTATTTTTTTTTGTGCGAGCGTCGATGGTGAAAGTTCTCAGCATCGATGTGAGTGTCAGAAGAAAATTAACATGTTTATAATTGCATAATGAATGTATCTTCAGTGTGAACCAACAATATTATTAAAAACAAATTATTATAATGGAAATTCGAAGCTTAAAATGTTTTACTCAATTCTCTGTCGGTATATTATTTTTTATATTTTTTGGTGTCATTGAAATTTTTGTTTCTGTGGTTCACACGATGGGTGATGATACTACGAATATGTTATAAAGATTTCAAAGCATTCAAGAACCTTCGTTTAAGAGTTAGAACTTTCGCAAGGTTCAAAAAAGTGAATCGTGAAAAAACGGCTTTGAAGTTGGCGGTTGGGCGCGCCGCGCGGTATCCATTAACACCTCTAAATGCTGTAACTTTAACAATTTTTAGCATTCTTCAATTCTGTAAAGCTTAAAATATTTCTAACCGTTCAGGCTAATGGAATCAAAAATAATTAAAAAATGAAAAATTTTGAAATTTTTCGCATATGGCCTTAAGGGTAGCGGATTGACTAGTCAACAGAAAATTTATAAATGATCGAATCTGAAAAAAGCAAAATATATATTTGGGAATAATAATAAACGTGATACAGAAAATAATCACTGGAGAAGTGCATGTGATAACTGTTTGTATTATAGTTTGGTAAGTGAAGTAAAATCGCAATCAGATTTGACTTGAGTTGTCACAGGCCGCCATTTCATAATTCTGGCAGTATCCGTGGCAACGCTGTATTCAGGTGCTTTCGATACATGTCAAGCATGTGTTTGTTTACCGTATGTGTAATCGTGTGTTGTGGTGTATGTGTAATGTGCATATTGTAACAAGAGAGATGGCACACGCGGCTGGCAAACGCAAAAATTCGTCGATTGAATCGATGATATCTGCTCGAAATGTCCCGTAACCTATATTTTTTATGGAACATACGTGACCGCGACTGTTTTCTTGTTATTCGTCGCTTCTCACATAGCTCTGATCTAACCGGGAACTATTATTACTTCCGTTCCAAAGTTCGATCCGCACGGATTCCCTATATGGTGCGGATTAAATGCATTGATTTCGTGACTTAATTACTATTGTATTTAGCCAGTAAGGCCTGCAGAGTTTTCGCGGACGTAATTTTTTATGCCTCTTAAAGCATATAAAAAATCAATTTTTTTTCTAATGAGGAGGTTCGTGCACGTACTACCTTGATGCTTGAGGATTTATGGGTGTCTTCTAGAAATGCTACCACGGCGGTGAAAATTGGATGTTTGTTTTAAGCCTGTATGCAAATTTTCCGGTAACACACTGCAGAATCATAAGACGTTCAATTTGCAGTAGCTCTGCACGGGTTCTCATAGCACTTTGTTTTGCGCTCGGGTATGCCGTGAAAGAGCACAATGAAAACATTGTACAGAATGTTTTGTATTTTTTGTCCAGGTAATTCACGTGTAAAAGAAGCATTGCAAAATTTGGCCATTGTTAACTACATAATTATAGTTTATTTAATTATGACATACTAAAATTCTGCTCATCTTCTCATTCGACTGGTTACTTTTGCCTGGTTTCGTAGCCCCTCCACAACCTTGGCGCGAAAAACGTTACCTATTTTTGACGTTGGGCTCGGCTTCTACAATTTGCATCCAATTACGATGGTTCACTGACTATTCCGGACACTGTTTTGTAGTTGGACGGCACGATCGACCAAAGCATTCCCCGTAAATACGCTTGAACGTTCGTGTTTTGAGGGTGAAACGGTTGCGTTCTCATTGGAAACGTTTGACGATATTATATGGCAATTGAGTTCGAAACTACGTGCGGCAACGAATGCACACGCGCTCAACGAGATCGTAAAACATCGACGGTGCCTGACGTTAAGAAAATTGTGATACCAAATATGCGCATTCATGAATTTCCAACTACTTCGCTTCGGATAAACCCGCTGAATTACGAGCGGTTATGAATCACTTTAGATTTATCGATACGTGTATGTATACTAATTGCAACTAATATCCTGCAACCGATTCTCTCTCCTTCGCTTGCTCCCTCGATCTCCTTATTCGCACAGAGGCATGCTCACCGCACAAGCGTCACCGATTTCCTCATATTCCTTCAGATTTCCCGGAAATTCTCTCCAGCTCCAAAGGTCTATAAATTTCTACTGGAGAAAAGGACCCATCCTCCGCACGAGTTGGCGTGTTTGCTGGTGCAGGGCTCTTTGCTTTGCCATTCATTCGATATATTAATACGGAATCATCAATTTCGTAGCAGGTTCTCCGTTAGGGTTTTCGCTGCTGGTACATGCATACGCGTATACATGGCACGTATACACTGGAGTTCGAGCAAATTGCTCTACGTTAATCTTCTCGGATGTCTCCGTCTCCGAGGATCTATATTACCGCGTGGTTTATCCTTGAATGAAGCCGCGAACGATACATACACGAGGGCCTACCAAAATTGACCCACCGAAACTAATCCCAAGAGGACTTCGACGCAAACGCATTCAAGTTCCGCATGTATTCCCCTTGGGCAAAGGCATTCCTGTAGAAACTCCATTTATATGGATACGCGCGTGTGGGAATGTGTGGTCGATGATATATGACCGCATGTGCGTTTGTCCTTGCGGTTTTGTGTGGTTGCGGCTCCTTGTGGTGGAGTCTCATGGCCCTAGACACTATGCGACACTGCAGAGGATTTTTTTTACGGAGAGGTTAGGTTGTATGTAATACCATCCGTAGTTTATACAAAGTAGGCGCTTGAACTTCTTTTCGACCTAGCGCACCGACGTCAAGGTTAACACCGAAGAGCCTCACGTCACGGCTTTCCTCGTTCACGTCAAGTGAAGGGGATCGAGCGTCGAAGGATCTCGCGGAGAGCTCGAATCTCTGTGTCTGGAGGCCTTTGAAGGTGAAGGTCCGTTTACATCTCAACTGTGGCAGATGTATGTGTCTATGCTAAGCGGAATGACATACGCGTTGGGGGTTGGATCTGCGGATGGAGAATTGTGGTCCGCAGGTCCCGAATGGAGCATCATATTTCCGGTGGATATATCCGTGATAAGCTTCTTTCTCGCTGGAGGGATGGAGAAGTGGTTGTGACGTTTGCAAAGGGAGGTGAATTTTCGCAAATGCATCGCAAGGCGAACTCATGTTCTCGAGGATTATTCTGTCACTCACCTGTCTCTTCGCTCACTCGTCCTGTAAAATGATCGGACGGCTAGCGCTTTTTATTCTTTTTTTGTGTTCGCCTCTCTGTTTCCGTTTTTCCATTCGCCCCAAATGGCAGGCCGTGCTCCGTCAAGGATGGCCTCACCTGCTCGGGTGTCCGGATGTTTGCACATCTATGCGTGGGCGGTGGCGTGGTGTCGTCGAATTTTCGATTCACGGGGGACATCATAACATATGGGTTTAGTTACACCTGGATAACCATTTGTTTACTCTCTTTTCCTCATAAAGCGCAGAAACACCGCACACCAAACATTCCATCTTCCTCTTGTTTTCCTTCCTGCACTCAACTAGGGTTCAATTCAATAATCAAAGGAGCTGGACATCCGGTGTGACGTTAAGGGGTTAAGCCACTCTAGAGGCCGAAAAAGTAGGCTTTTTGGGGATTTTTTTTTTTCAGAAAAACTACAAAATAAATCGAGATTACAAAAAAGGGTGTTTATCATACATATCAGTGACTGTATACAATAATTTTTTTAAAGCGATCAATTTCAAAATGGCGGCTGTGCAGCGTTTAGCTCAAAACTGCATTTTTTAAGTTGGCCGGAAACATAACTCAGACAATTTTCAACCGATTCACTTGAAATGTTGAATATATCTTGAAAAATATATTGTCTATGGAAGCACCTGGGTTTTTTTTTATATTGCATGGTTGATTTGTTATTAACAATTATCTGACGAAATTTTTCACTTTCCAAAAATTTGCCTAAAAAATCGTCAGATAACTGTTAATAACAAATGAAATATGCAATAAAAAAATCCTACATACTCTCATAGACAATGTATTTTTCAAGATATATTCAACATTTCAAGTGAATCGGTTGTAAATTGTCTGCGTTATGTTTTTGGCCAACTTAAAAAATGCAGTTTTGAGATAAACGCTGCACAGCCGCCATTTTGAAATTAATCGCATCCAAAAAATTATTGTATACAGTCACTGATATGTATGATAAGCACCCTTTTTTGTAAACTCCATTTATTTTGTAGTTTTTGTGAAAAAAAAATCCCAAAAAGCCTATTTTTCGGCCTCTAGAGTGGCCTTAATACGAATATCCCCCTGAAAAATCTTTGCTGGAGGTAGAAAAGGAAAATAATGATTATAAAATGACGAGACCATGATTCATGTAGTGTGGAAATATATGTATTGCTGTGATAAAACACCCATGTTCAGTGCACGTACCATAGTGCACAACACCACGTTCGGTGTACGTACCACGGAGTTACAGGGGGATTATTATTTAATTCGATGGGGCCCTCATTAAGGCTATTGCTAAAATTCGTAAAATAACTTTTTTTTAAACCAATATGTTTTGACAATCTATCATCTCATAAATGTTCCCTGAAAATTTTAAGGTGGTCAGGTCACAATTGACATATTTATCAGTTATGTTGACGCCCGTCGGAACGCTCGGAGCCCCGTTCAAAACTTTAAACGCCTTTGTCTCTCGAAATTACGTTTTCAAAGTAGGTGAGCAAAATATCTCAAAACTACCGCATTGACCTTTCTGAAGTGTTTTGGGCTTTTTCTAGATGTAAAAATATAGTATTTGATGATTTTTTTTCGATGTATGCTTTCAATTTGGGGAACAAAAAATCTCCATTTTTTTCGCATAAATCAAGACTCAATCTGAAAACGGGCCATTTAAAAAAAATTATATTTCGGCAATTCCTTCGATTACTCATAGGATAAACGAATATACGAACGAAATCTGTTTGTTTTTTTTAAATATTAGACACCCTGGTTCAGAAGGGCGTTGCTCACCGCAAAATACGTTTTCGAGAGGTACTTCCTTTCGTTGCTTGAAATCGATTACAATTAAATATTTCTGCATAAAAAAATTACAGAGCATTGTTTAGATGATACTTGTCTATATACATCATTTGTGTACGAATTTATTAACACGATTGTCTATAAAAAATAAAAAAATGAGTTGTTTTCGACTGTTGCAACTAAGCATAACCCGTTAACTTTGCTAACGTTTTTTTGACGCGAATACGTATTTATTCCTCGCAAGTTTTTGCTTATCTTTATCTATGTCTGTTTGAGCATGCTTGAGAGTCTTCCTCGGATATCGAGGGAAAACGCAATTGGCGAACACGTAAATTGGCCCGGAATTATCGACTTCAATAGTGAATAGCGTGAAAATCGTGGTCGACGAATGAATAAAGGGTTTAATTTAATTTCGCTACCTAAATCCTAGCTCTGGAGAGTCGAGAAAGGATCGAGGCGCGAACATGAAAGAGCGGAAGACATAAAGAAAATCGCCTGCAGCGATGCAGCTGCATTCAGCACGCGACCTCGTTGCATTCTCTTGAGAATACAATACGCGAATAAGGTTCGTTAAGACCGTGTAAAAATCTGGAATATTATTATTTTTAACGTGGGGGCGATAACTTTCAGGCGTGAATTTTTTTGCCTCGTTTGTCGAGCTATTATCGATACTGGACAAGAAAAATGTTATCTGTTGCCGTCTGCAATAATCAATGATTATGCTATTTATAGAAGACTGGCTGCTCATTGGATTTTCAGTATTGGTACCAAGTACGCAGTGTCAGCTGTCCAATAACCTCGTATTCGACAATTGTCATAAACAATGCACGACCATTCGTATAAAAAAACATCTGTCTTGTTAAAATAATTACTCTATCAGATGGTTTTGAAGTTTGCATCTTCGGAATGCACGGAAAGTTCTGCTTGATTGTCATTTCTTCATTTTTATTATAATATAGAATCTTTTTTTGCAGCTTTCGGTTATACATTTTCGATAAAGATTCTCGAAAATGTTGCAGACGTAGCCTAAGTGTGCGACAAAAAATACGAGAATACGAAAAATGGATACTTTCGTTGCATTTCAACCATGTAAACTTCAATACCATCTCTATCAGCACGTACATCTGAATATCATGATGATCTCTTTATCAACAACAGTCGTGTTTTCCGAATGACATGAGAGCGTTCCAAATAGGAATTGGCAGCACTCCTTATAGTCTAGTTCAATCCGATTGTCGTACTTTCGCGTCACGGAAAATTGTGACTTCCGGGATGTTCGTAATCCGCACAAAATGCAACAACTTCCGGCGGTAAAGTACAGGATTGATACCCCTGCCACATTCCCAACGAGCTCTCACGGGTCGTCGCAAAATCGTTGCAAATAAAATAAATCAATGCACATGCATTGGGATTTGTCAAAGCTAGTGAATGTATACGGATCATTCGTTTTCGCCCGCGTGCTCCAATAGCACAAATTTACGGATCACCGTTGTAGGAAGGAGTTAAAGTAGAATATACCGACATTGATTTGCGCATATACGGTCGGATAATAAAACGCACGAACATTTGTCGACGAGGCACCATTTTTTGGCTAAAGCTCATCCCGAGAGCGCATCGAGAGTGCAGGGAATGATGAAGGATCGACATGAAGGTCAGCAAGAGGAACTTCAATGTAGAACCGTACGAGCTGGGCTGACTTAAACCTCCACTTTCAACAATGAAACGGTTTATCAGAATAAGCTGAGCTGTCTGGTTAACTGGCTTGAATTCACATTGGCTCTGCGATATCAAAAGAGTGAGTCCAGCATCGTCGACCGTGCAAAAGGATGTTGAAGGACAGACCAGGCCAATTTGACATCCGGCATCAACACACTTTCAACGCTGGAGATATTTCGTCGGTGGCAAACAGTGCCGAACGAAGCAAAAACTATGTTCTCTACGGTACATGCTCGAACAAAATTGCGGCGACGAGGCAATCGACGAAGCGAGCAAAAAACAAAAGGAGACCTTTTTCCCTCAACATCTTCCTTTATTTTCCACTCACTTCTCGCTCGGGGAATGTACGGCAAATAGTTCTACGGTCCCTTCGCTTCCGTCGCGCTAGTCCTCGACTTTGTCGCTCCTCGATAACGAGTTTTCCACCAACAAGAAGTTTGTTTTCGCTACTATGGAAACGAACGTACGAACGAAAGCCTGAGGGATTAAGTCCAGCGGTATAGAATTCTTTCTACGTTGCCAGAAACGATATCATTAGTCGTTGGACTTGATGCTAGAAATTCCGCGCATTCGAATAATTGAAATAACGCCAAATAGAAAGGAGAAGGAAACAAAGGACGACGCATGCAAGGGCTCCGCCGGTTGTGGAAAAGCTGGCGGAAATGATGAAATCGAGTCAGCCCAACGGGTACCACCCGAGTGAAGTGGCTTTGTCGCACGTACAACCTAAAAGGTAGCAACCAGATAAGTGCAGTTTACTGGCATTTGCACCGCTCGGCGATGAGGGCGGAAAACGTGTCGAAAAAAGGACCAGAGCCTCATGCTCCGGAAAGTAGATTTCCACGAAATGGGAGTTTACGTTTCGAAGGACGTGCTACGAGTTATGCTCGCGACAAATTCTATTGTAAGAGGAAGAGTAACAAGAGACTGCAAGCTTTTCTAACGCTGCTTTGAGCCACGTTGTACCGAGGTTATCGGGAAAATTGGACGTATTGTACGTCGAATGCAGAGATTTCGCTGAAAAGAAAACCCGGGTGATCAAGAGGATGTTCGGCCATTCAGCCGCGAGCTTTGACCGTGCGTGCACTATTGACCGGCGTGTCTCTCCGTATGGTACCCCTTGTATGCCGTACTGCATGGATATATACGAGGGTATCGAGTCTCCTGGGAATGGAGCAGAAAGCAAGGCCAGTATCTTGAACCGTTGCCAGTATACTTCATCCGCAGCTGGAAGCTACCGCTTGTATGGCTCTGGAGCTACTAGTGTACGTTAAGGAAACTTGTGGTTTGGGGATAGCGTTATTGCGGTGGATTGAACCCCTTGCTCGAGAAACGAGCGAGACTATTGCAGGACTTTTGGCTAACTTTGAGTCGTCCCTCCGCGTTCACCCCTTTTCGTGCTTATAACCGTGCCTGGTGCCTATATCGCTTGGTACAGAAACTTCGCGCGTCTTATATCGCTACGTATCTCTATATGAGCATGTATCTATGAATTCTGGATGAGCAAGCTATTCACGGAGGTCGTTTGCCTATGTGATCTAAACTTTCGCTCCTCTTAACGGAGTGTTCGTTAGGGTAATAAGATTGAACGCAGATGTTGTCTTGTGTCCATTTGAGCGCTAGTCCTATCAACCCCTCATTTGACGGTCTTGATCCGGTTCTATTGAATGGTCCTCTTTATCGGATGCTGGATAATTGTTAAGCTTCAGAACGTTGGCCTTTTTTGGATGTTGCTCGACAGGTTGCCTTTCGTCATCC
This sequence comes from Ophion ellenae, assembly GCA_963210295.1. Taxonomy (NCBI): domain Eukaryota; kingdom Metazoa; phylum Arthropoda; class Insecta; order Hymenoptera; family Ichneumonidae; genus Ophion; species Ophion ellenae. Next base: position 37,560,134 of record OY723391.1, on the reverse strand, counting down.
CACAATTATCATTGATCTTCCTCGATGCACGTTATACCCGCGTGAGGGATCATAGAACGTCACTTAATTACATCTGCACACTGGGATTCGATTAGACGCAACCGTGTGCTCGAGACTCGGTGGGCTCCTCCTTCTTTTCCAATTTTCTGAACGACTATCGTTTGCCCGGGAGATAATAGTACCTCGTTAACCCTCCTTCCGCTTTCACTCGAGAACGTCCGTCCCTCTCATCCTAGCACGCTCCTTTTCACCTCTGATCAAATCATTTTGCCACGCGCCCGTCTTTTTCTTTGTCCGGGGAAAAAGCCTCCGGAAATTTCCTAAATTGAAAAAAGCCCATATTTCCTCAAATTTCCTACGAGTGAAGCCTTACCGGAAATGAGTTTCCACTGTCTACCAATTGCGCAGCTGTCGCAAAACAGCATGCGAAACGACTCGATGTAGGGTCGTGCCTGACGCGACTCTCACCCTAGAAATGCGCTGACAGGTCGCGTATTGATGCGGCACGTGCTAAGTTGTAAATTGTAAACGCGTTGACTGTCGGAACTGACGGAGGAACGCACGATATGGAGATTGCATGAGTTCTATCGAGCTATTATTGGAAGTAAACTATACGCCGATCAATGCTGGTACCTTGGTTACAACACGGCCGTGTTTCCGATACAACCGCAAAATATATTTTCATCGATCGACCTGCCTCCATAAAGTGCACAGCAATATTCTCGATATACCCTGCTCTTCGTATCTCCCGCTCGGGTCGATCTTCATCCTTCACCTCACGGAACGCGATACCCAACTAGGAGAGATTCCCAAACCCCCCCAGTGGGATGTCTTTTTACGGTAGTTACCCTCGCATCTGGATCCATAATTGGCGCATGATATGTAACTCATCGAACTGTAACGTCGCCAAACACAGTCGCATCCGTTATATCGCGTTTGGCCTTTTCCTAATCCATGAGGATTGTTGGGTTAACTATTCTCAACATCTTCATCGGTCAGGGGTTTCATGCGAGCGGAACACGGATTTACCGTTGTATACAGGGCTCGAATCAGGCCAAACTTACGCGGTGAGAGGCGGAGGACACGAGTAAGTGGAGCTTGCGAAAGCAAGTAGCAAGCAAGATTACGTGCAACGTTGCAACGACTAACAACGAACGGTGGTTCTTGGTTACCCTGTTATACGAGACGTATGTGTGTGCGTGCTATATGTAGGTACATCTCGACATATAGTGAAATGGTAGGAGGTGCTGTGTCTGTAATTTTTTCAATTCTCACAACGTCTCTACAAAGATTATTTATGTTAAATAAAACAAGTAGAAAAATCGTATATTGAAAAAAATTGCCTGTACTTTTGCGCTTTTGTAATTCAAGTTTTTTTTTACGGATAATCAGGACGGTGGGTAATTTTTTTATTTTATCAAATTCTTTTTACAGATCATGACTTTCAGGAAAGGTGAGAAAGGAAAAAAGAAAGAGAGAAAACGAGAGTGAGTGAGAGAGAGAGCGAGAGAGAGAGAGAGAGAGAGAGAGAGAGAGAGAGAGAGAGAGAGAAAGAGGGGCAGACAGCCAGACAGACAGAGATTTTGGTGGGTAAGAAATGATGACACAAAGAAGTACTACGAATCCTTCTCAGTGTCCACTTGACTTGCCACAATGTTTTAGAAAAAGACTTGCCACAATGTTTTAGAAAAAAAATGGCCATTGATAGGATTTAACGTGGGCGGAGCCGAGGGCACCGTTAGTGTATATATATAAAATAACATGTCCTGACTGATCCATCATCGCCCAGCCGGAACGACTAAAGCTAGGAACATGAAATTTCGAGAACAGGTTCCTTTTGTAACGTAAGCAACCACTAAAGAAGGGTTTGGAGGGTGGAAATTCATCCACTTAGGCAGTGAACAGGCTGCATAACTGTTGTTTGGAACTTCGAAACCTCTGAACTTAGAGACGTGGAAATTCGTATTTAGGCTCTCTATTAGAAATCAATGAATACGTGTTTCATCGTTCTTTTAAAAATCACTCCTTAAGGGCGTAAATGTTTGACGTAGCTTCAGCACCTCCACCGATAAAAAAAATAGGATGGTCCAGTATGACGGCCTTCTCGAACACTGAAACTTTTGTCTGAAACATTTTTGGATATGATCAATAGTTCGAGTGCTATTGCTCTGTAACACTTTATGTGCCTCACTCTGTATGTATATATATATACACATGCAGTATCGGTCGAAAGTTTTCGATTTCTTTGGATAATGGCTAAACTATATTAAAATATAACAATAAATTTTATTTCTTGTTTTACGAGATACTATATAGCTCCATAAAATGAATTATATTATTCCAATATCATTCCGCAATTATCAAAAACGATCGAAAATTGTGCAACTATGCAAAGTAATCAAAAACTTTTGACCGGTACTGTTAATTGGGGAACGATCTCTCCTTTCCAAAAGCAACAATACGTTTTGAAAAAAGGTATATTATTACTTTAACATAATGTATATTACACAGGTATATTATTATTCCAAGATTTGACAATCGTCTTTATCACTTTGGCGATAACTAATCAACGGAGCAGAATTCTTTCATTCTTATTTTTCGTAAGCCGGAAGTACACATTCCTGAGAAAAATTGGGAGAGACCAGAAAATCGGCGGAGATAGAATGAGAGTCGAGAGGCATGCCTATAGGTTTGTCTGTCCCATTTCTATATACTTCGGATCCACAACGATTCTCACTCTCTGGCGATTCAAAGGTTGACCTTACCTCAATCCGGTACTATATGGTATATGTAACTGTGGGTTGTATTCCATCGTGGTCACAGTTCGTTCAATTTTCTCATTCCACCTGCGAATTTGCCAGTCCGATTGCCACACTGAAATTTCCAATTCCTATGTAATTAAGATGCATATCCGAGCGAGTACGGAAAAGCGCAATTTAGTCTTTCGTTGGTAGAAAAGTAGTCACGCGAGGGAAACCGTCACGCAAATGTATATTTGTACAGTAGGTATTTGTATCAGCCGGTGAGATTAAAAATTAAAAGACAATTCCGCATTGAAGGTAACCCTGTGAGTAAATAGCGAAGCGACGAATGGAAACAGCTCGACACCACGAGCATATTTGCGCACGTAATCTTGTGGTCACAACGTAAATGTCATATCAAAATCTAGGCTGTCGAGTGAGACGTGACGGCCAATGACGGAAATCAATGAAAAAATTGAGCGATCCGGGTTGGAAAAAGTGGTGGAAAAAAAAAGGAACCGCTACCACTTATCAAGGACGGTGGGCCATTGGTCGTAGTGGAGAGACTGTTCCACGATACTGCTACTACAATCACCCTTACCATCGTCGATACCACTGACTCGGCAAATTCATCCCCGTACGTGCCATCGTAGAGCGCTGAGGATTATCCTATCGAGAAAGAAGTATCGATCACGGATTGGGTCGAGTGGGATGCCGGAAAACTGGGTAATGGAGCAATCTGGGCGGGAATAATGGAAGGTAGAGAGAAATTGCGATAGGGCATTGAACATTGTTTCTCTCTTTACGAGACAAAGTATACAAGGAAGAAAAACGTTGACTCTTAAGCGAATTTCTTTTTTTACCTTCGTCCTGGGCAATCGACAAATGCTGCAAGTCTGGGGGCTCGTGTTTGGGGCGAATAGTATGGTATTGAAGTTTGCATAATTGGAAAACAATGAAAGTTCAGTAGATCGAACTTTTTTTTGCCAAATTTAGGCTACAAAAATCGCTTAACCGCTTTTAGGATCCTAATAAAAAATCTACAGCCTACGTTTGCAAATGGAGAAATAAAAATAAATAAAAAATGGTTGCTCTCCAACGATGCAAACTTCAATACCATCCGAATGGTTTCCTTCTAATTACAACGGAGCGGAGGATTGTTATTAAATTTTCTCGTTCACGTATGGAGTGATCATCATGAATGATTCAATTGCCGTATGAAATTTGCAAATTCTTTCACGCCATCAGCCACCTCGCCTGGGGTCCACCCCGTATTAATCGGGTCCAAATACCATAAACGTAAATAGTAAATATTTCGTAATTCACGGCAAATATTTCGCGGGATCGGAGGGTGCAACAGCGCTGTACGAATGTGATGGATCGAATGTATAATAGGTCGCTGCATAATCAGAGTAGAACATAATACTGGATGAATGCAACAACGTGCACGAATGACAGGATTCCGAAGTACATCAGAATTGTCACAGCGCCCGGTTTGAAAATGATCGATTGAATATTCAAGTTTCCCGTTATAATCGCGGTGAAATATACTCGATGAATGGAATATATGTACAAGCCGGGCTCCCATCTTCCTCGAGCTTAAAACCCGGCTCATCGAGCTTATGCGCGCGTCAATATATTATACCATCCATTACTGTTTCGTCCTCGCCGGAGACACTGGGCTCTTTCGAAAATCCAGCTGGGCTCCACCGAGAAAACTCCCTATTGGGGTGAGTTATTTATCATGCGGGATTAAAACGTTGAGGATGAGGCTTCTCGGCGCTGTGCGCTCATAATCAGACGGCGAAGTCAAGGAAGGCTTGCGCGTTTCGATGAGTATGAAGTTTTTACAATGTACATGTTCTTTCGAGGACTTGCCTCGTGGGGGGTGAAGGAGGCGAGCAAAGTCGACATTTCGTGCTTATTAAGGAGTGAGATGCAGTCAGAATTTTCAAAAACTCGATTTTTTAAAACATTTTCTTGAAGTATGATGTTTCGAAAATATTCCCCGAAAATTTCAAGTCAATCCGACGAATAGTTTCGAATAGAATCGAATGTTCGAAAACAACATCAAATTGATATTTTGGAAGCTTCCGCATCGGCAAAAGCCCTATTGTATGGGCCAGGAATTGATGATTCGATGTAAGTAATTTTTTAATTAATATTTCTATACATAAATCACGTGTAAAATTGGAAAACTCTTTCAGACATTAAAAAAAATTATTACTTTCGTTTTAAAACTGCCCAAAACGTTAAAAAAAAAATTCATCCCGAAAAACTTTAATTTTTTGAAAAATAGTTTGAACAATTGGCTATAAACAATCGAATGCTCGACTTTTCCGTCCGTCGACTTCGACATCCATCGAGCTCAAAATGTTACGAACATATAATACCGTATCCACATCGAAAAACTTTAAACGCGTTTTTCTCGAAACTATGTTTTGCAAGTCGGTGGCCACTATAATTCAAAAACCACTCGATGGATTTTGATGAAATTTGGTGTGCTTATTGATAGCATTAAAAACTAGTCCTTAATCAAAGGATTTTCATTTTTGTTGAAAATTTTCTTAAACAATAAACGAGCGATTTTTTTGTCGAAGATCGAAAGTTATCTGTTGGAAGCCGCCATTTTGTTAATTAAAAAAATAAAGCTTCGATTGACGACTAGATTTATTATTAAACTAATGATTTTTTTGTTTCTTATTTCAGAAGATTCAGTAAAATTTTATGATGGTCACACCTCAAAGCACTACGTGCCGTCCGATAAAGATGGCGATATTTTTATAAATAATCAATATTTTTCTTTGAAAATTTGTACAAGTCAAGTTGAAATATAACATAAAAAGTCTGTGTAGCCACGTTTGTAAAACAAACTTAATTCCCATAAAAAAAAAAATATTGAAAATGCTCGTTTTTTCACGCCTCTGACTGCATCTCACTCCTTAAATAATTTTTCTTCAAACGGTATTCGACTTCAATCATGTCGAAACCGTATACCGTATCTACAAAATTTTCTGAGCTCACTTCGTTGTCTGTTAAAAGTTACACTTTGGCAATCGTGAGAATAAAATAATAAATATTTGAGGACACTCAGTAAAATGTGAACATTCGGGTTCACGTTTTGCCGAATACACTATTTGATTGTAATAATTTTAATAATTTCTGGGTACTCATTTATTCATTTGTGCAAGATTAATTTACTCAGATATATATTAGGTACGACGAACGCCATTTGTTAAATTGCTCAGCAAGTACTGTCGTTTTTCTAATAAAACCTCCACCGTCAAATTACTACTTAACTAGAGTTTACTTATCTAAATCTAGCCTATGAAATTAGTTCACATTAGCATACTCTATTGACTGATTTGTTTGTCACTAAAAACATTTATCACATTTCGATTGACTGGACCCTGGGCCTGAATTGTGTAGAACAGAGCCGTGCGCCACGCGCATATCGCGTTAAACGGTGTCATCCACGTACAAAGCGGCGTGGTTTTGAAGCAAGGATTCGGTCAGTTGTCACTGTGAATTAGCGCCCAGATGTAGAGAAACATGTTAGGGTTATGAATTTTTTTCGGATTTTCGAAAAACTTACTTGGTCGATTTGCATAAGATTTTCATAGAACCATATCACTGTGTTTTCCTATGCAGCAAATAAACAACTATTAAAACTGGAACAGCCAACACGGCGTAATCGGTATACATGCATAAAAAAAAGTAATAAAAATACATAGCCGACGAACAGTTTGAAGCCGGTTTAAAATGGTTTTATTTGAAACGCTTGAAAGTTAAATTACGTACTCGTAGTTTTAATACTATTCTGTATTAATTTTGTACTACTTTGGAAATGTCAATATTAAAATGATGTAATTTTATTTTCATATATTGTATTTCGCGCCTCTTCCTTCAGAGATCAAAATGTACCTTCCCCAGTATCGCCACAAAGTTTAAAGCAAAACTTTGTGGCGTTCTTCGCCTTTGTGGCGTGGGGAACTTCAACTTCAACTTCAACGTGGCGTTCTTCAACTTTGTGGCGTGGGGAACTTCACCTTCCCCAGTATCGCCACAAAGTTTAAAGCAAAACTTTTTTGCGCAAAGCAAGGTTTAAAGCAACACCAAAAGTTTTTTGTTTTTTGTTCTCTATGCTCTCGTCGCGCATGCGCTGTTGGCCACTCTCATTCTTTCGCTTCGTGTCAGAGTCGTCACATACGCGAAGTTATAAAAAATACAAAAACAAGAAAAATGGGAACGGAAAGGAGTCACGATCACGAGGGAGAAAAAGAAAAATGAAGATTTATTTGAGCAATTAAAAGAAATGGTAACGGATATCGGGAGGTATAAGAAATGTAAGTCGGGGTTAACGTAACCTATTCTTACATGGCGCGTGGAGACGCCACAAAAATTGATTCTTTCTGAATCAATCATTTTGAACTGATGCCTGGTTGCGTACCAGCGATTTGATTGCTAAGTACCGTGCCTTCGGTCTGACCGAGGTGCACGGCTTCGTTTGACGAAGGAACGCAACACACATCGTTCAGTCTCCGTGGGTCTGACCCTCGGAGATAGACATTTTCATTGGATGAAAATTGAATAATTTCTTGATGGTTGAAGTATTCGCATCAAGTCCTTCTTACCTCCTAGGTCATATATTGGGCTCGTCGCATCGTTGCGATCATTCACAAAACCGTCACAGGGGACACGGTGAACGCAGCCGAAGATTAACTCGTCGCAGTCGTTCTCATAGTCGCTCAAGAGGCTCTGCGAATCGATCAGAACGCTGTGGCAGTCGTTCGCGCCATTCTTGTTGCTCTGATCGTAGTCGATCACGTCATTCTCATCGCTCAGGGCGTAGTCAATCGCGAGAATTTGACAATGGCTCACGACAATCTCCGCAGGAGTCGGAGAGAGGACGAGAGGAGTCTCAAGTACTGACTCAGAAAAATGACGAGGTAAAAATCGTCAACGCCGAGATCCCGATTCCGGATAGGATAAAAACTTCGGCTCCAAAGAAGAAGCAACCGATATGGCGCTTATTACCTTTTTTTACGGAAGACAAATCTCTGTGTCTAACGTCGCCTCTCGAAGCCTACTTAGATAGAACAAAAGATTCACGCAACGCGATTCTCAGTCTTCTTATTACTTTCAAGAAGCCTCATAAAGCGGTTGCATCGCAGACGTTATCCCGTTGAATTAAAAACACATTGTAACAAAGCGGCGTAGATGTAAACGTTATTACCGCGTACAGTACGCGTCATGATGTCCTGTCAGCAGCCAAACGAGCTGGTGTAAGCGTAGATTTGATACGAAAAACGGCGGGTTGGACACAACAGTCCGCGACCTTTTGCCGATTCTAGGACCGAGAGGTTTTGTCAGACGAAATCCAGTTCGCTAAAGGCGTTATCGATACTGGAGATTGGAGTGTTTTGTTTTGTCTCCTCATTTTTCAAATGCGAAGTATAAGGTCACCTCTACATTCTTGCGTTTTTGATTTAATCTGTTATATTGATTTCAAGATGTGTTTGTTTCATCTGTTATATTGACTTCAGGATGTTAATAATAAATATAATAGTTTCCTTTTTCATCAGCCGTACTTTGCTTTAAACAGCTGTATTTTGATCGCTGAAGGAAGAGACGCGAAATACAATTAACGATTAAACAAACTTACCTAAGTGAAGTTCTACCGTGATTATATGAGAGCTCTTCCGAAGAGATCAGTCCCTCCCACCCATTAACCTCGTGTGAGATACCCAAAATTATTTCAGTTACGGCTTGTCAGGCAGAACTAAAAAAAATGAGTGGCCGACAGTGAATGCGTGTCGAGAGCATAGAGACCAAAAAACAAAAAAGAACATTTTGCTTTAAACTTTGTGACCTTACTGGGAAAAGTGAGCGGTACTACATTTTCATCTCTTCGAAAGAGACGCTCATACAATCACGATAGGACTTTACTTAGGTAAGTTCGTTCAATCGTTCATTTTTAGTTTGACCACATGCGCCAGGGGTGGGGGTGCCTCATTCTGTCCCACCCTGGCGATAGCTCCTAAATCCATTTTGAAACTTTCAACTCGTTTTTGCCACAAGCATGTTTCTGGAATCGGGAGAACGCATAATTCGGACAGTTTTCATCCATTCACTTGGATTTCAACTTTGGCTTCTTAGATAGATTCTCTGAAGAAGTACACACGATTGTTACACCTCATCAATAATTCTCGTATGGAGAATCGAACTAACGCCGTCTTTTGAACTAAAAAAATTTCTTTAAAGACGTTTCAATTTCGCGAAATAAACCATATTTTTTAATTATCATTCATACTTCTCTAGCAAAACAAAATGATATGACGAAATTTTTGTTGTTTTTTTTTGGGTGCGTATCCATCAAAGTTCTGCGTCTTCTCGCAGAGCGCCTAAAAAACGCCCTTAGCGTAGCTACGACTGAGCCACCATTTAGTATTCTTTCTGATAATTTTTTTTATACCTTAACACATGTAGAATAAACGCTCCAAACCTCATTTTGATTGATTTTATAGTAGGGGAGACCGGGGCAAAATGGTATAGCGGGGCATAATGGGACCGGGGCAAAACGGGTTTGGGGCAAAATGGAATAGTGAAAATCAACACTGCTGGAAAATACGTCATTGGGGCAAAACGGGACTGGGGCAAAATGGACCGGAGAAAATCAGGCTCCTCAGAAAGAGGCGGTTGGGGCAAAACGGGATCGGGGCAAAATGGGACAGTGGAATAATTCAATGCAGAAACGAAAGAAATGCAGGGGTAAAAAACGAGGGGTAATAAATGAGTGAAAACAGGTTTTATTGAATGTTACACGATATTTGGGTCACACTCTACTTACGATACTATAATTTAACGGTGGCAATGTTTAATTTTTATTGCTTGTTTAACTAAGCTAATTTTTATCGGCACAATTGTCGCAAACGTACTCGATTAAGTTATCGTCAGCATGGGCACATGAATAGTGGGCCCATTTCTCGCATGAATTACCACCAATCCAGGATTCCTTGGATTTCGAATATAAGCCCCCGCAGAAAAGGCATGATGCGTCATCGTCGGTTGTTATCGACGCCGCTGGTCTTCCGCGACTGTCGCATGGTGTTCCTTTTGTAATTGCGGTTTTCATTTGTTAATTGAATTGTTCAAATATTTATTCTTCATTGTACGATCGGCATTTTCTGAAATTTCTTGGAAATTGTTAATCGAGCGTAACAATTCGATTCGAACAATTTAATTGTTAATGAAATTGTTTAAATAATAATTTTTTATCATTCGGTTAGAATCTTCGCAAGTTTGGTGTAGTCTATTAATGCATTAATGACTATTAATGCAGTCTAAAACTTCAATTGATTTTTTGATATTCATTGTTTGACCAAATATAATGATTGGACATGCGGTTAAGGCAATGTTTCAAGGTCGACTCGTTCGATTTCGTTGAAATTTGATTAATCGTGGTAATTTAACATTAAAGAAGACGACAATTTTTATTTGTTAACTCAATCGCTTAAACAATTATTATTATTTTTGACTTTACAACAACAGTTCGTGCTCGGCTCGTCAGGATTCGTTGAATCCAATGAATTTGAGTACTTCAACATTCAAAAAAATACTAATTTTTCATTTGTTATTAAAGTTTGTTAAACAATTACTTTTGATTCTGCGGTCAGAACTGTACCAAACTTGACGTAAATTGTTATTTGAGCCTTCTTATTCGATTGGTACAATTTCTTTGTGATTATTAATTATTTAAATAATCAAGTAATTTTTATAATCTGACGCGTGCAATTTATGGTTTTTTTTTGTTTTTATCTTTCTTTGTTTTTTTTTTAATTTATTTTCTGCCAACTGCACGTTACTGATACTGATTTTCAAGCCATTGATGAAAATCTAACTCTTGTCAATTTTTACGTAAATTGTTTTATGAAACTAGGACCGCCGCTCCCCATGAAATCGACGGATATGTGTCGACAAATATATCGGTCAGTCCGTATTATCTGCGTATATGTGGACTGAAACGAACCACAAGCACCATTTAGATTAGATTATGTTTCAACAGCTCTTTCATAGAGTCGAAGCATGAATTTTCCTGTCATCCCATTTTCCCCCAAATTCAGCGGGCTGCGACACTTCATTTTTGTGTGTCCCATTTTGCCCCGATTCCATTTTGCCCCAATTTGATATTCCACTCCTCTCTGTTCCATTTTGCCCCTATCCCATTTTGCCCCAAATCAAGCACCCAAGAAACTTCATTTTTTGCTATCCCATTATGCCCCGATCCCATTATGCCCCCGTGCCGTTTTGCCCCAGTACCGTTTTGCCCCGCTATACCATTTTGCCCCGGTCTCCCCTATACTTTAAAAAATTCGCAACAAAGTCTTACTTTTCGATGAGCCACGTAGATGTCACGCCTCAAGGCCTTAGGCCACTCTAGAGGCCGAAAAATAGGCTTTTTGGGGATTTTTTTTTCCAGAAAAACTACAAAATCAATCGAAATTACAAAACAGGGTGTTTATCATACACATTATGTTTATCATACACACTTTATACAATAATTTTTTTGTAACGATTAATTTCAAAATGGCGGCTGTGCAGCGTTTATCTCAGAACTGCATTTTTTAAGTTAACCGGAAACATAACTCAGACAATTTTCAACCGATTCACTTGAAACGTTGAATATATCTTTAAAATTTTGAGATAAACGCTGCACAGCCGCCATTTTGAAATGAATCGCTTCAAAAAAATGATTGTATACAGTCACTGATATGTATGATAAACACCCTTTTTTGTAATCTCGATTCATTTTGTAGTTTTTTCTGGAAAAAAATCCCCAAAAAGCCTGTTTTTTCGGACCCTAGAGTGGCCTAAGGCCTTAAAGGAACAGTCAAAATTTCAAGTCAGTTTTTCCGCAATTTTTTACTATATTTTTATTCAACCGGTGTGCTGGTCTAGTGGTTAGCGTGCTTGCCTCTGAACCGGCACATCGGGAGGTCGCGGGTTTGAATACCAGATTCTTAGTCTCAGAGAAAAAAAATACGAGCATGACGCAGCTCCAGTTCTACACGGGTGTCACGCACACCGACCGGTACGTGTGTGTGTCGTGGGTGTATGACTGTAGCCCGTGATTTATTTCTCTAGCGACTAGCTCCGAAACTGGGAAGCGAACCCGGAACCGGCTGTATTGGTAAAGGTTTTCCGCAGTTTCTCTATACTCATGGCAGAATTGTCATGGTGAATGCGATAAAGAGGGGGAAGTCCGCGCGGCCGCATGGTGGGGATGACTAGTGGAATACGGTGATGAATGTAATAAGGGGGACGACCCCGTACAGTGGAATCTACGATTTAATTACTCTATTTTAATTTTTATTAACACGGTTTCAAAGTTTTGGGTTCGGCAACTGCTGGTCCATGTAGTTAGACACTACGAGAAGTAACCCAGAATTTTTTCAGATGTTTTAAAAGCCTAGAATACTTTGCATAGTCGACTGTTCCCTAAAAGATCCAGCTTACAAACCGTGTCGCAACAAATACATATAATGCACACGGAGGGTCAATATTCCATTACTGTCACGTTTATTCCAAAATTGTCAAGTCAATATTTGTCGTTTGTAAGAGATCTCCCTGGAGATTTCTTACAAACGACACGGTCATCCAATGTACTGCTCTATCGCACGAGGGCAAATAGAAACTGTTGAGAACCCGAGCCATATTTTTACTGAGTTTCAATCGCGTTACTACTAGACACTCACAAGGAACATCCCTCAGGTGACACCCTTCGATTTTGTTGAAATTTGAATATGTTATAAAGCACCGAAAAGTAAGCGATACGTTTTTTTTTATCGGCGGAAAAACGGTTTTAAAGGGTGAAGCGAACCCTCGAAAATAAGGGTGTTTTTCGTTTTTCGTCGATAACGTTATCGTTCTCATCTCCAATGTATAGTGCACAAAAAAATAAACATTGTTGCACTTTGAATTTTTTAAATATCTCGTATCGTTAAAACGTTATCGACGAAAAGCGAAAAACATCCCCATTTTTGAGGGTGCGTTTCAGCCCTTAAAACCGTTTTTCCGCCGATACAAAAAAATACGTATCGCTTACTTTTCGGTGCTTTATAACATATCCAAATTTCAACAAAATCAAAGGGTGTCACCTGAGGGATGTTCCTTGTCAGTACAAGTATTTTAAAATTATATTAAAATATATTAAATATAAATGAAAAATAATAGAAAAATTGAATTGAATATAAAAATATATTGAAATGTATTACAATATTATAAAAAAAATTATAATAAAAATTATACTCCGCAAAAAAATCGGTTCATATACAAGTGGATGCATGATATCTCGTTCAGCCTATACATCTAGCGTTATTTCCATCGTATATTTCACCCAAACGCAAGCGGATCATGATGACCGAATAATCTGCATAATACGTGCCCGCGTTAGATATTCCGTAATATCTCAGAATGGACGCGGTTCACGTATGTGTGGTCAACGAATTGCACACATGATGATGATACTCGCCCATCACGTGGCGGTGTACGCGAAGGCCGTGTGCATAATGAACACGGAGATCCTGATGATGTCCCACGTGTTGTACACCGTGCATGGACGCATGCGATATTATGTATTCGTATTATAAATTAATATATATAACGTTTGCTAATGCATCACGATGCAATACCATTTGCATCTTGCATCCACACGTGTCTGCGTATCAATACACTTATATTGATTATTTAAGCTCATATGCAAAACGTGATGCACCGTGACGTTGTAAGCAATTCTGATTTAGTTCTTGTCCGTGAAGCACACGTTTTGCGAGGGTATTAATTATAGACGTTCCGTGTCTTCAAACTTATAAAAAGATTAAAATTCAAACTTATAAAAAGTTATTATCCGATCGGATATTTTCCACCAATTACGAATATCACCGAGTTTTTGCCGAGAGCTCAAAATTACGCGGGCTAAACGCAAAGAACGACTTTTCACACCCTTGGGACGATTTTTTATAAAAATGTTGGGTTTTAGGGAAAAGTAATAATGCATTCGTGTTCAAGAGGTGAACATTCATCGATATAAAATTAGAAATAAAATATTAAAAATCCAAACCAAAAAACAATCCCATTTCAGCCAAAAATAAGAGGTTTCACTGAATCGTCAATAATGTGATTTCGGTTTGGATCTAGAACTCCGCTTTGTTTGCATTCTCTTCATAATAGGTCCCTCTTCGAAATGCCGTTTGATTCATGGAGTTCCGACGATTTTCCGACTTTTGGCAGAATTTCAAAGGCGGCCCCACGATTTTTTGCCATTTTTTCCATTGTTATCCCTTTGCATCGTTTTCGTCCTTTTTTCTAGTGCACTTTCCGGGAAAACTGATGAAGATGTCGGTTTGAACCAAGTGGCATTTGTGGTCAAGTGGAAATTCTCGCCGATTTTGACTTCTAAAAAGCATCGAATTTTTTCCCCCTTTCTCACTATTTCGAAGTTCTATCCGATGGGCAATCTTCCGCCGATTGTGAATATCACGGAGTTATTGCCGAAACCGTAAATTTAACTAGTTAACCCGTAACAGTCATCGGGGGTTGAATCAACCCCAGCCGCTTTTTCAACCTGCGATACATTCCAGAATTTTTTTTTTCGACATTTTTTTTATATTAAAAATTACCTTACTTGAAAATAATCGGCGTGGTCTTACACGCAAGGGTTGAAAATGCATTGTAGTATTTTTTTTCAATTTTTCAATCATTTATCACTCTCCAAAGTGAGTGGGGTTAATTACACCCCCAATGACTATTACGTCACAATCTGGAGGTGTGACTGACAAGGGTTGAACGTGAAAAACGTTTCCATACATTTTCGATGATCTCTAATACAATTTAAAGACTCCGCGGGACATGGATGATGAGTTCGTACTCAGAGGGTAAAAATCCACCGATAGGGTGCTCGGTCTACAATTCCGGCAAACATTACATTATCGTTTGGACTGGTTGCATCGACGATTACTATAATTAATGGCTTAATTGGGATATCTTTGACAACCGAGTAGACGCATAACGATAGTGAAACAGAACGAAATGCCAATTGAGTCTCATCCGATTTACAGCTTTGCATCGCGATCACCGTGGATTTTTATTGATCATTTTGGCCATAACGTTACGTTATTACGGACTACAATAATTGCAGTGACCGTACGTCGTATCTTCTTGCATGAAATTGCACGAGTACACTATCTGTTACAGTTCTTGCGAATACAGTATGGAGCCACCTATATCAGTCGCACAGACGCAGTTCACATGACATAGGTCCAAAAGTTTCCTGGCTATATCTCATTCGTCGCTTTGCGATCCACCACTCTGTCTTGCTAATTACCCAACGATCGTGGAGATATGTATACGTGTGCGTGTGTGTACGAACGACAGCGAAGTTATCACATCGAGGTTGCATTTGGTTCGCAATTTCCTGTGGCAAACTGGGAAGAACGTGTTGCCGAGTCGAAACGTCGTTCCACCTTGTTCGTGTACCTGTCTTGACGCAGTGACGGACAACAAGAGGGCTGCATAATTGCTCAAAGCTCGGCAACGAACGGCTAAGCGGTTCATTTAATTTGAATGACGAGTAAAATGTAAAGTACCCTCAAGAGAAGATTGTAGTCTCCAATTTGGCGTTACAGGAAACGGCATGTCAGCACACCGCGTTTAAAATGTCGCAACGGTTTTGGGAAGAGCTGACGGTATTGAAAAACACCCCGTAGTTCGTTACTTTTCTTCGTTACTCGCTCTTCAAATGACACTTTTTCAAAAACCTAATTTTTGTAGAAATTTATCATCGCCATTTTATCATTGTCATCACCACTAAACCGAATTCCCAAAAATGAGCTGCTTTCAACTATTACAACTAGGCATGACCCGTTAATCGGAAATTGTGATGCTTTTGGTGAGGATTGGGTGTACCGAGATCACCGTTTCGGAGTGCGGAACTTAAAGAAGAGGGAACTAAACTGCCGATCTTTTTTTTAAATTTATATAAGATTTATTTTAATCAAATAGGTTTTTTCCTTGGCTCACGGCCTACTACGATCTTATTTGTTTCGAAGAAATTTTTTGTATTTGTTTCAGCTATTCTTTTTAAATATTGAATATATTCAAATTGAATAAATAATGATTCGATTAAACTAAATCTCGCTTTGCTTACAATGTACACTGTAAATCTAAGTGTACTATATGCATAAAATATTTCATAAATCCAAAATAAAAAGAAATACTTAATTGAGGGTTTTACGAAAACGATTTTGTATCGTAATTCGTCATTCCCTGGACTTTTGAGATGATTTCTATCGAAGAAAATATTTCATCTATATGGGAATCGAACCTAGAACCTACCTACTCATAGCTACGCATGCTGCCCCTATGCTACCGAGTGCTTGTTTCATCTTAGTCGCAGATATGGCTAAGAGACCAAATGTATTCCTACAAATATTTGCTGTATCCCATAAACTATATCAATTAGTTAATATCATTGTGATAATTAGAGAGTTTTATCGAATATCATGCTATATATTTTTCTAACATAACCTATAAATATATAATTGCTCTTTCTCCACCCTCTCTGCCCCCACACCTCTTTCATATGTGTGTTGCAATAAAGAAAGACCATTCAATCAAACAGAAAAATGGTTGACTCTACGAAAATTCGATTTAATTTAAATAAAAAAATCAAATATATCCATTTAGTGGATTCAACTAAATTGTTTTTTGAGCAGATGAAACCGAATCACAGATTTATTAGGATAAAGCAAAATATTTAGTTATTGGACGATATTGAATATATTTTTAATTGAATAAATAAATATATTTCAAGTAAATAATTTCAATAATGGAATGCAATAGGAAAAATTCGATTCCAAGAAAAATCTAGTTAACTCAAATTAAAAAAAAATCAAATAGACGCGATTAGTTCATATCAATAGAATTTTTCTGTCAGTGTAGAGCGTCGGTGACCTAGAGAAGAAAATTATTAGGTTTTGCGGCGAGTGATTCCATTCAGCGTATGCAGGTGCCAAACAAATATCCGAGACCTCAGTTTGTTCGATCACCCAATGATTTCGAGCTTCCGGGATATTAGGGCTTGGGTCATAAAATGTCTGCAGAAGATAACATAGCTCTATGGGACAGGCACCTATCGATGTAAGTCAATTGAATGTTAACACGAGTAACCGGCCGACAGTAGTGGACGCGTGGTAGGTGTGCGGCTGCGGCAATCTTTCGTGTCGAGTTGCATCGACCTGGGCCAATACTTGGATGGGTGACCGTTTAGTAAAATATAGCCGCCTGGATCGGCACAGGTTTTCCACAGTTTCCCTGTGCCCTCTCGGGCAAATTCGATACATCGGTGCATTGGTAATCGAGGGCCTGTGAGCAACCCTTTCGGGATTCTCCAAGGAACTGGAAATATCGAAAGTGGGTGGTAAAAGTCAGGGAGTGTAATCGTAAACGCCCGAAGGTATATTGAAAATAAAAAAACGTATCAGTATGGACAATTTGTTTCTCGTTACAAAAACATCTGAAAAAGTGCTCCGATTATAAACAACGAAAAAAAAGGTAAAACAATACGCGGTTAGTATTTATTAATAGGATAATTATAACACGGCAAAGCTGACCATCTGGTAAATACCGATTAGCAGTTTCATCTTCCACAAAATCAAAGCTGTGAGTTTCTAATCCCATCGTGACATCGCAGATATAGATCTTTCCCGTACCATTAACGTTTGACGAGTGATTTTGTATCTTTTTAACTGCAAGTGTGAGAGTCGATTGGCTCTTAAATCGGACGTTTTTCTCATCGGGGTTCCGCACCGAGCCAGACTCGAGCCCGCCAGCACGTAAATAGGTGCACGTGAAATGGGTATTCTGTAATGTGGTGCGCGACTATTCATCCGATATTACGTGGAGAGATTGAAAAAAGGTATCCACGGACCCGAATGGAGATCGAGGTACTCCCTGTGGACGCACGAGTGCGCCGGACGCCATCTAACAAATTATACTGTTGGGCGTACGAGGGTAAAAAGGCCAAAGAGACGCCTGAAAAATATCGCCGGAGCGTTGGCGGGCCAGACTCTATATATTGTACACTTGGTGAATTGAAAATTCAGCCTTTCCAACGATACGTTCTGCTCCATTTCTATATTTTTGCCTTCGTTTCTTGGATTTCGGCTTGTTATTCTCTATACTGAAAGAAACGCTCAGGATAAAACATTATTGTCATTATTATCAGGTATTTGAGGATTCTCGTGTAAAGAATTCTGAAAACGTTTGAGTAATTTTCGTAGCTTGATGTGCTCATAATCTTGAGCAATTGAAGAAAATAAGTTATCACGCATTTCAACTATGCAAACTTTAACGTGATACTTTATTAACGGTTTATGCCTAGTCGTAAAAGTCGAAAAAGCTCCTTTTTGGGATTTTCAAAAGAACATCGTAATGACAAATGTCTACAAAAGATAGGTATTTGAAAAAGTATTACCTGAAGAACAATCTGTAATTTTTTGTGTCAAAATATTTAATTATAATGGATTTACAGCCGATGTCCGAGAAACACCTCTCGAAAACGTCTTTTGTGGTGAGCAATGCCCTTCTAAATCAGGCTATCTAATATAAAAATCGCACAGATTTAGTTAGTATATTATTTTATCCTATGTTTAAGGCCTTAGGCCACTCTAGAGGCCGAAAAAATTGGCTTTTTGGGGATTTTTTTTTTCAGAAAAACCACAAAATAAATCGAGAATACAAAAAAGGGTGTTTATCATTCAGATCAGTGAGTGTATACAATACTTTTTTTGAAGCGATTAATTTCAAAATGGCGGCTGTGCAGCGTTTATCTCAAAACTGCATTTTTTACGTTGGCCGGAAACATAACTCAGAGAATTTTCAACCGTTTCACTTGAAATGTTGAATATATCTTGAAAAATACATTGTCTATGGAAGTACGTAGGATTTTTTCGATATATTAATTTTTGGCCAAATGGCGCACTTCTAAAGTGGAAAGTGAAAGATTTGCCTAAAAAATCAGATACTCTAAAGTTAATAACAAATGAACTATGCAATATAAAAATTAAAACCAACTTAAAGCCAACTTAAGAAATCAACTTAAAGCCAACTTAAAAAATGCAGTTTTTAGATAAACGCTGCACAGTCGTCATTTTGAAACTTATCGCTTAAAAAAAATTATTGTATACAGTCACTAATATGTATGATAAACACCCTTTTTTGTAATCTGGATTTATCTTGTAGTTTTCCTGAAAAAAAAAATCCCCAAAAAGCCTATTTTTTCGGCCTCTAGAGTGGCCTAACCCCTGAAGCGAAGGAAGTTTCGAAATATCAAATGAATAGAAATAGCGCGTGTTCAAAATGAGTCTTGATTTTTGCGAAAAATGGGCATCATTCGTTCATCAAATCGAAAGTATACATCGGGAAAAAATCCTCTGATCAAATTCTACATTTTGACATTTCGAAAAAGTCCTAAAAATTTCAGAACGATCGAAGCAGTAGTTTTTTAGATATCTTGCTTACCGATTTTGAAAACGTACTTTCGGGTCAAAAGCGTTTGAAGTTTCGAACGATGCTCCGAGCGTTCCGACGGGAGTCAACACAACAGCCTATAAATATGTCAATTTTGATCCGATAACCTTGAAATTTTCAGGGAACATTTATAAGATGATATACTGTCGAAACATGTTGATGTTGAAAAGAGTGATTTTTCGACTTTTACAACTAGGCCCTAACGGAATCTTGTCGGAATCTTGCAAATACGAATAACCATAGCTGTTCCAAATAATTCCCAAGCACAACTATCTTTGAAGGCCGTACAGTTTGTGGTAGTCCATCTTTGCTCGACGTAGCCAATATTGGTGCAATATCGGCTTTTTATTTCGTTCCTGCAACGTTCTCGCTGCGGACGTGACGAACTATTGGGCGAAAGAACGAGAAGGGAAAAAATCTCTGTGTGTTAGCGGCGTCGATAAATCCTCGTGTTTTATTTCACGTTCGGGATGGTGCATGAATATTTAAAGCACTAAGTTTTATTGGATTTGGAACGACGGCAAATATCGCGGCGCCGCACCGCTGTGCAGTACTTCCATACGAATTTCATCTGGAACTCGGCATATTTCGTCGTCGATCTTGTCGGATTGGAAAAACTAATCGGGAGAATGCTTTCTCGTTTAAAACCAAATTCGGACCTTCGAAATATCGTATTTATACGCGTTAGTAAAATAAATTAAATATTTACATTTTGAGTATTTTACGAAAGGAGAACATTTTTGTAATTTCTGCTAGCCAACTAACTTCCAGCTTTATTGGCATCCTTCAGTGGCGCCATGCCGCGCGATGTGCCAACGTACGATTGTGGTACGATTTAGGTAGGATTTAGGTGTGAGTGAGATTTAGTCCACCATACTTTTTGACGAACTGAAAATGTCGAATGTGTGAAGAACCGCACAATGTCCCGTATCCATGTAACGTACTATAGGTGAAGAACGAGACCGATAGCCTGTCATAGTACGACGAGGGTTCGAAGGATTAATAAGGACAGGATTGTGGTCGATGGCGTACCACTTACAAAACAGAGTGAAATCCACGTCGAAGAGGGTGCGGGTGAGAAATAAAGAGCGAGAAAAAGAGATAGCGAGAGAGAGAGAGAGAGAGAGAGAGAGAGAGAGAGAGAGAGAAGGAGCGAAAGAGCCAAGGCGAGATTGGGCGATGGGGGAAAGAGCTGAGAAAAGGAAGGAAACGCGGTGCAATTTGGAAGACGGGCTCCCGCAGGCTGTTTAATCCGAACTTTATAATTGATGGACCCGGACTGATAAAACGGCTCCGGCCCATCTCTCGCCTGCCTCATCCGTTGGTTCGCCTAGATGGTGCCTGCTGGCGTCATCTTAAACCGCGACGTAGATGAGAGCCAAAGTGCACGGTATACGCCTATATACACTACTTCCGCTTCCCCGTCGTCTTTTGGCTATTCTAGCACGTCTTTTATTTTCAACCCCTCGAGAATCGCGCGACCGCCCCCCCCCCCAGTACTGCGCGATAGTTCACCTGGCCGCAATTTCATCCGTACACGTATACACATATACACCCACAATAATGGCAGCATCATTATAAAAATACCGGAGAAGAAAAGTATCTTCTAACGGTCGTTGAGAAACAGCCGAAGAATACTACACGACGCGAACTCGGAGGAGCAAAGGATTTCCATTGGCGACCGTGAGAAAACTTTTCAACGGTAGAGTTCAACGATGACTGTTCATTTGCAAGCTCTTTCGATGATATACATATATATGGAAAAGAAAGATAACCCAGTTATACATACAATGTAATATAGCAAGCAAAACGGCAGAACCGGCCACGCTTTGAGTGTTGAATCGTTCAAAGTACGTCCTATACCACTCGACAGTCGACGTCCTGGCAAACTTTACCATCGTCCTTATTCCCTCAACGATTGCTCGCGGCACCCCTAACCCGGCAGCTTCTTTTATGACGTCTTTCGGATTCATTATCGCGTACATTGTCAAAGCGGGCGATTGTCACCAAGAGTGATAAAGGAATATATAAGGTGAGGAATGAGGGTGATTTAATTTTTTGTCCCCTTCTGGAGTACGTTTTCTACTTGTTCGATGGAGCAAAAACTACGAAGGAAATTGACGAGAAAGTGCTCTCGGCGCAACGTCTCGGCAATTTTGCGTTACTGGTCTGCTGACAGTCTCGTACAGCGTACCCATATATAGATATATACGGACGATATATGTATGGACGAGAGTCAGAGAAAGTTTCTTCAGGATCAAGGAAGAAGTGTCGGAAATGTCGTCACGACGAATCTTTCACCATGGATTCCATTTCCACTCTCGTTCACGGCTAGTAAGACAGCTATTGGATATTCCGTTGGGAACTACTTTTTTTCTCGTTCTTTCAAGCCCCACCTCGATTTCGCTGACACATCTCTCACATCCTCTTTATTATAAAGTGTCTATCGGTATCATCTATTACATATATACACGCACACGTATGTATACACATATATGTAAAGAAGACTCCAGCATTTCTAACCCAGTGCCGATTTCTGATCTTTCAATCAAACTTCTCGATGATACGATATCGAGTCGAGCTCTTTGTGCTACTTGATAGATACTTGAATATAGATATACCTTGTAGGTGAGGTACAATCGTGCGTGCACACGTAATGTTAGTACGCAGGCACATGTGAAGCTTGTTTTGTAGGGGGTGGTGGGAATTCCGCGGCCGCGAAAGGTTGGAGAAATATCATATGAGAAAGTATAGTGGACGGATTCTCTGATCGAATCTATCTCGGTCTCTCTATTTCTATTTCCTTCTTTTTCTGTATATGCGTATATGGGTGCCGACTGCAAGAAATTGGTGAATATTATGAGGCTTGATGTATTTTCTCTCAACTTTGCATATTCAATTCACAATCAAGCAGTGATGGAGAAAACAAATCTGAAACAGTGCTTATGGAATGGCCAAACATAAATTTGATAGACGGTAGAAGGTACTCGTTTTTAGGGTTGGGGAGACATCCATTGTTTAAGGCCTCAGGCCACTCTACAGGCCGAAGAAATAGGCTTTTTGGGGATTTTTTTTCTTCGGAAAAATTACGAAATAAATCGAGATTACAAAAAAGGGTGTTTATCATACATATCAGTAACTGTATACAATAATTTTTTTGAAGCGATTCATTTCGAAATGGCGGCTGTTCAGCGTTTATCTCAAAACTGCAGTTTTTAAGTTGACCGGAAACATAACTCAGAAAATTTTCAACCGATTCACTTGAAATTTTGAATATATCTTGAGAAATACATTGTCAATGGACGTACGTAGGATTTTTTAAAAATATTGCGTAGTTCATTTGTTATTAACGATCTGACGATTTTTTAGGCAAATTTTTGGAAAGTGAAAAATTTCGTCAGATAATTGTTAATAAAAAATGAACTATGCAATATAGGAAAAAAAATCCTACGTACTTCCATAGACAATTTATTTTTTAAGATATATTCAACATTTCAAGTGAACCGGTTGAAAATTGTCTGAGTTATGTTTCCGGCCAACTTAAAAAATGCAGTTTTGAGATAAACGCTGCACGGCCGCCATTTTGAAATTAATCGCTTCAACAAAATGATTGTATACAGTCACTGATATGTATGATGAACACCCTTTTTTGTAATCTCGTTTATTTTGTAGTTCTTCTGAAGAAAAAAAATCCCCAAATCCCCATTTTTCGGCCTCTAGAGTGGCCTAGCCCCTTAAGAGCCCCAGTGTGGCTGCAGAGAATTACTAATATTGGGATGTCGAATAAGTTCTCGCTTTTTTTCGTGAAAACTAATGCTTTATTTTAGAAAATCATGAATAATGCTTTCGAACGTTTTGAAACTGTTGTGTAATCAACTCCTGACGTTTCTGCAAGGTCAGCTAGCGGATGACATTAGTCTTCACGAAGTAATGCCTCCAATTCAACCACATAAAAAACATCATTTTTGAAGCATCAATTTCTGCATGTTGTTTCCGACAGAGCATGGTCGCCGTAAGTCTCAACAAGAATTTAATGTGCTTCAGCTGCACATTTTTTAAAAAATAAGGTGCAATAATATTCCCCGCAAATACTCTTTTCTGCCATGAAATTTGACATGTTTAACACTATTTAAAAAAATTGGTTCTACTTCGGCGAAATGACATACACTGAATTTCAGGTTTGCTTATAGTACTTCTTTGTACATGCGTTGCTACCTTAAACTACATGCACGCAGTTCTAGCAACGCCATCTGTTGGAAAACAGCGAGAACTTATTCACCGTTCTAATAATAATCAAAGATTAAAGGATAAATGATGAATAAATTATAAATAATAAAAGAAAAATGATCTATTGAGAATCAACTGAATGACAGATGAACTATGAATTATAGATAAACGATAAACGAAATGCACAAGGTTTCTTGTTACCGAGTTTACGTCATTAATATTTGTAGTCGATGCTAACGTTGGACACGTGGCAACTTTTATGCCTTTGTATGATAGCAGGTAGTACGCAGGGCTCGGTCTCTGTGATGCTTGCGGTAGGCCAAAGATTTCCGAGCATGCGGCGGTACCGAGCGTGCACGGAAAACGCCGGGAGGAAGAAAATCGTCGATGTGTCCTCCCGCACGTGCGGCGGAAAGCCTCAAGTATCCTGATCGCGCAGAGATGCTCAAAGGCTTGGAGGACCACCTGGTCGGAAACTATGCTTTCCATAAACTTTCCTGCATGAAATTCCCTAAACTGCACCATACAGAGATTCGTCCCGATCTTCACGACCGAGGTGGTAATCGGATTACGTTGATTGCCGAGTACGTTAATACCGTGGAAGATAGACACAAAGTATGGACTAGTCAATCCCTTCAAGGGAGCTTTCGAAAAGTGCTCCCAGAATTGGACGAAGAAAGCGATGCCGACTGATTGCTCTCTTTCTTTGATGCTGTCATTGGCTGCTTTTATTGCAGCTTCTAGCATGCCAGGAATCGATCGGGAAGCTTTCGCTTCCGCATTCCTTTGCAAAGGACAGACACACCAATATCTAATTCCGTGCAGAAATTTGTTGGGGAGTTCCCAGATCCGCTTGGAATCCAAGCGGATTTCGCGCTATTTCCCGATTGTCGTCGTTTGGCATTTTTTTTAATTTGAAACTCTCAAACGGAATTCGCTTGATCTCTCAAATAACATCCTTCCGCGATCCCGTGCACAAATTTGTTGGGGAGTACCAAGATGTACTCACATCTCTATAGGGATTTGTTAGGGACACCGCATGTAGGGAGTCCTCATTGGGATCCAATTGGATTCTGTACTGTTCCACGATGAACGCCGTTTGTGAATTCTTACCATACACGGAAAAAAAACAAAATAGTACAAAATACAGGGGCTACACAGTTCGCATTGGACTCGAGCGATTGCACAGCGATATTTAATGAAACACAGTGCTCAAAATACAGTGTGCTCAAAGTGAATTATTACAGTTCCTATACTGTCCTCTTTGGACTCGAACCGCTCTACTGTATCTTTTACTGGAACACACAGTCCAAAATACAATGGAGTCAAAAGTAAATTTTGACAGTTCAACATTGTAATGTAAATTTAACAAAACTTGTAATTCGACAGTTGGTTAATCTCTATTACGTACAATGAATGCGCCAGTTATATCGACAGAGTTTATGTACACATACAAAAAAAAGTTTATCCATAAAAGAAGTTGGAAAAAAATGTGTAGAAAATATTTTAAAATCAGTCACATACACAAGAACGTACTTTTTTGTAAATAATTCTCTCTTTTTTGTAAGTTCTTGAATTATGTCGCACAAATTTCAACGTTCGCGTCCTTTCGACCACGCACCACTGACTGGCAATCCTTTGTGTCCTGGCCACGTGCCTCACCCCACGTGCGAGACAAGTCCTAATTAGACAAGAACGTACCTTAAAAAAAATGCTCTCTTTCTTTATAATTTCTTGAATTCTGTCGCACAAATTTCGATGTCCGCGTCCCATCAACCACGCACTACTAACTGGCAATCCTTTGTATCCTGGCCTCGTGCCTCACCTCGTGCCTCATTTGCGTACAGTATAAAAATCAGTGATCGCATTTAAATTTTACAGTTGAATATTTTTACTGAAATCACTGATGTATTCACAATATCAAACTGCAAATAAACCAGTGTAACTGTAAAAATCTCAGAGTGCACAGATAATGTCACGACTTGTCGAAAGAAGAGTGAAACTACCGTGCCACACTGTGAAATTTAATGAATCACTCTGTACTCAATACAGTGTACACTGTAACCCTTGCAGTTTGCGTACAGTATAAAAATCAGTGATCTCATGTAAATTTTACCGTTGAATATTTATACTGAAAACACTGATGTATTCACAATACCGAACTGTAATTAAGCCAGTGTGACTGTAAAAATCTCAGTGTGTACAGGAAAATTCGTCATTTTTGTAGGACAGGATTAACATTACTCTGTTTTACTGTAAAATGAAATATGGTACCCTGTTTTTTATGCGGTTTATACTGTGATTTTCGCTGTTTCTTTTTTTCGGTGTAATATGTGAAAAGTCACGAGAAAAA
Organism: Ophion ellenae; assembly: GCA_963210295.1. Classification (NCBI taxonomy): domain Eukaryota; kingdom Metazoa; phylum Arthropoda; class Insecta; order Hymenoptera; family Ichneumonidae; genus Ophion; species Ophion ellenae. The sequence goes on along the minus strand of OY723391.1, from coordinate 37,534,226 downwards.
ACTAGGCGTGTTTTCAGTGATGCGATTCGAATTGATTTTACACGTTTTCCTACTTTTTCAAACGATTTATACCTTTCTAACTAAGACGAGATCTATCCGTTTTTAATCAATTCATCTTGTATGGCTATTTAGAAAATGCAATGTACGGGATGCGATGGGATCTATCAAGAATCGGATTCTCTTCGATGATGTGAGAATCCTTTAGGATTTGAATTGAATCCGTACATTGGATTCTAATGGAGAATCCCGATTGCAATCCAATCTACGAGCATGACGAGTTGGTATAGGGATCCATTGCGATGACCCATGCAGGATCCCTATCAGAAAGTAAGGACAAGTATGGGAATCCAATTGGATCCCTACGACAATTTCCGCACAGGATGTAGTAGTAGAGTTCTTCCTTCAGGAATAAACATTCCTTTATTCGTTGTTCCAAGCAGTACTGCTGCATCACGCGATATGCGAAGTGTACTCTAGATTTTGATCGATTCTGGATGACGTCAATGCTCGTCATCTGCAATTTACAGTGATCGGACAATACCTTTGACTATTGTTGCGCACCTCGGCTACGTGGAAATTCTCATTTGCGATACCGGTTGAATCGCTCTTGACTATTCGAACATGTTCACCGACACCAATTTGCGGTGCGCCATGTCAAGCTCATTTAAAAATCCGTAGACGCGACTCGCTATGTTCCCTCGAAGGCAATAAACTCGTTCGAATTCGGAGTCCTCCCTGGTTTCGCATACATTCGTCGAGCCGAGTATATCCAAATTCAATTTAACGTGTAACGCGAATTCATGCTCCCCTCACATTCTATCAGCGTTGTGTCTCACTTTTGATTCTGCAACACTTTATAGATTTCGTTTTATCCTCGCGTAGCATCCTTGACATGACGGAAAAAAAAACATCTTTTTTGCGGTACCGAGGTAAAAAAAAGTCTGTTGGAAACGTTTGTCATCGATACGAGTTCTCGACATCCGTTCCGTACGTATCGATCGCAAGAGAGGGAGCGAGAAACGGGCGGTGCTCTAGCGCAAAACCAATAATAAAACACAAAGACGCTCGTGCGGAGAAGGCTCAAATTGCAAATGAACGACGAAGAGTGCTCTCGAGCAGAACATAAAATGGAATCGCCACGGAAGACAAAGCGAGAAAAGGGTGTATGAAATTCAAGTACCTATCTCCGATGCGAGTGTGTGTGTACTTGCGTTAGGCCTCATCAATCACGACCCGGGTTAACTCGGTTTTCCTGCCGCTACTTCTCCACCTCTGTCCCTCTCTCGCTCTGTCTCCCTTTGTTGGCACGTTGACTGATGTTCCTGCTACTTCCGGTGCCTATTCGATCTCCAGATATGCGTCAGTTCTGCCTATCGGCACCTGACAAAATATATTTTACCTGTGATGTCTCCATTGGATGACGTTTGTGGTTTTTTCATCATCCCAATGCCGAGCACTTTCAGAAGTCATTTTTTGATTCCCAAAGTTTCCCCAGCCCACTATTGTCTCTTCACACTTTGATGTTCTTTAGAGATCTGAGAAAGTGTGGAAAAATCTGTGTCAGTTTAGGCGGCTATATTTTACTGATTTTCGACGCGTAGCCAATGAAAGCGGTCGCCCATCCAAGTATTGTCCTGTTCACTACTGTCGGTACAATCTCAGAAGTACTTTTCCACAGACCAACCCAATTTGCAACTCAATTTGAAAGCCCACATTTGTTTGTTCGCGATATCGATAGATTTATAAGCATCGAATCATCACAGAGTTGCGCGACACTGCGGTATTCGCGCAGCTCGGGAAACTTGGAAACACCCGAGAAATTCAAATGCATACAGCGGCCAATATAATATCTCAAACAATTGCTGATGCATTATTTATGGACGTGAATAATTTCCATCAGACGAAATACATCCCGACTCCTTTCGCCAACTGGTACAGGGAAAACGCGAATAATCCACAAACAATATTCCTCCCTCTTTTTCACTTTCCACGTCTCCCCTGTTCTCGTTTTCTTTGTCCTTGTTATAAAATTCAATATTTTACGATGAGACATTTACGTATATCCGAATGTCGTGGGAGGATCGACCCGGGGGAAGCTTGATACGGACGTTCGAGTTATGGATAACTTTCACGGGTTGACTCATAGCATCAATCCAAAATGTATATTTCGTATAAACGTAAGGAAAATGCTATGTGAGAGCAGGGGGTTCTTAAGGGGTTTGGCTACTGTGAAAATGACGAACCCTTGTTCGTCGCTTGAGGCAACTCAAATTTAATGGGAAGGTCCAACATATAGCGCAGGAATCGCAGATTGAAGGTAAACTTGTGTCTTTCAAAACGATGTACACGATTTCTCGACATCTGATGACTTGACATTTGGTACACTTTTTGAGTTTAATAGTAGTTTAGTCTTGACCGACGTTTTTCTTCTTAACATTTTTTTTTATTAGTTATTAACAATCATGTCATTTTTCCTCGAAAAATCGAAAAAAAAATGAACAAATTTTATTCCGATGCGAGAAACACGATAACAACAAAACGCTCGGTCAAGTATTTGCCAATATTATATATTTCGAGAAAAAACTTTTAGTATTGTAGTTTAATCTCAACTTAATAGCCGTCTTTCGTCTTTAACTTCATAGTAGTTTAGTCTTGACCCAGGTTTTTCTTCTTAACATTTTTTTTCATCAGTTATTAACAATAATGTCCTTTTTTCTCGAAAAATCGAAAAAAATCAACAAATTTCATTTCTATGAGCGAAATACGATAACAATAAAACGCTCGGTCAAGTCTTAGCTAATTTCTTTTGAGAAAAAAGTTTTTTTTTTTAATTTCAAATCAACCAAGTTGCCAAAATCAAGTACACCGTTGAGCGCCTCACGTTTAAAGGTCTTTCACGAGATTATTTACAACTTCTTTAATTATCAATATTTCTGAATGAAATTCAGCACACAACTTTGTTAATTTACATACAAATAAACGTCCAAGCGATTTTTCAATTATTATACTGATTCTTTCAGAATCATTTGTTTTATATAGTCCTGATTTTCGCATCGCCACAATATCCTAAACCCCTTAACCTCGTAGAGTAACATCTGCTCATTGTCATCTGGATGAATCTTCACTGGCTGTTCATTGACCAGAATCATTTCAGCAACAAACAAACAAAAACGAGTAACGAATGTTTAATGATCTTCAGGCTTTGAAATATTAGTTCCTCATTCCTAACCTATATCCTACCGCGTTTTAACGCTTTGAAATATACCCTTACTATTCGTAGATGACGTCACATCAATATTTGCACTAGCAGGCGAAGTTTCGCCCGCATTGCGCGAACGTGCAATGCATCGAATATAGAAATTTCCGTTTACCCACTTCGATAATCCGCGATCTCGAGGATCCTCGGGTCCACCCAGACTATTTGTGGTTTCGTCAATCCATTCTCCACGAACTATTTTCCTTTTTCATCTCTCCTTATCCCCACGTCACACCCACGCACGGAAACTTCGTGGTAGTTAAAACTTTTTTCCATTTTGCATTCGCACCCTGTGAAACATGAAAAAATTTTCGTTGTTTCGAATACTCGCCAAGAAAAAAAAAGTTGTCACGTGGACCGCCGCGGTTGGAGGCACGAGCGTGGGGAATGGGAAAGCAACGATGACCGAGGGAATGAACGCTCGATTTTCGAAACGACAACCGATGTTATGCGAATGGCTGATAAATCCTACGACGAGATGTCCAATGGGTGAAAAATGTCGATAAAACTATTTTCTCGTTTGCGCGAGTGTCATTTCGGAGTTCGAGAATGGGAAAAAATTACGGCGAGAAGGAAAGTAGCCGTAGGGATGGCAATAACCAGAGCCGTAACTGTGAAGCAAGTGTATGCGGCCCGGGACTTCCGTGGGGAACACTTGGGAGCAAAAGCTCTCGAAACTCATCGGGCAATAATCTAGAAACTTGTCGAGTACACCATGGGGCCTTCTCGAAGGTAAATGCGTTCAAAATGTACGATCTCCTCGTACTTTTGATTGAATCGAAGTTCTCGATGATGCTACGTACGCAGAGAGTCCTCGGGGATTCGATGGTAGTTGAAAGCACGTACAGAAGCTCATATCACAATACGGAAGCTGAGCTTCTACGAGATTTCGCGATCCCTCTCATATTTACGCGTCTTATCGTGTGTTTTCCGTGCTTCGTCCCCGCAGAGAACAGCTCGCATGCCTGCGGCTACGGGACAACGGGGTATCCCTTTGAACCGGAAGTAGTTCGCTCAGGAGCGACCTATACGAAGAGGCAAAGATCCGCCGATCTTGATAACAACGGGCAAGGAGCGTAAAAGTTTTCCTTCGGCAAACTTCGCTCAACGCAAGAAGCGAGTACTTTCCAATGCCCGGAAATTCTTCACGGGATTGGGCGGGAGGGGTATTCCTGCATGCTTGGGAAAGAGCTGATACAAGTTGAAAGAAAAGGCTCGTGAGGCCGAAACGTTGGCAACTTTTTCCTCTTTCAACAATATCGCTCAAAGTCTTTTTTTTCGAAAGCGTACATTCTAAAAAACAGCACGTGGGAGTTGTACGTAAAGTTTGACAACGAAAAAGTCGCAAGGCGCGAAACACTTTTTTCAGTCTCGAGGGAGGGAGACCACGCTCTTTTTGTTCAACTTGGCCAAAAAGCAATTGCATCGAAAACATCGTGCGGGCGATTTTTCGAAAATAATTCGACGATATATTACACGTCAAATCGCATTGAAAAAATTGAGCTTATAAACGGTCTGCTTCCTCCCACAGAGCGCTTAAAAAAACGCTCTTAGTGTTGCTACGACTGAGTACATTTTTTTTGTAAACGTCAACAGATGTAGATTAAAACTGCCAAACCGCATGTTGATTGCTTTTTTAGTATTATCAAAACAAAGTCCCAAAAAGGCTCATTCATCGGTGAGCCACATGATGCAACGCCCTAACTTGAAAAACGGTTTATCATAAAATCGTCAGGTCAACGTGCACTTCGAGATACCGGATTAAGGGGCTCAATTAAATGTAAAAAGTACTCAATTAAATGTTTCGGAAAATTAAGAATATATTTGGCTATATTTGACCTATGTGACATAATTTTTCATAAAAAAATATTGACATCCAATCGACTTATGCGCTGCCTTCGGAGGCGCCAAAAAAAAGTTCCTCCACTGCTGACATGATTCCGGCCGATTGAGTAGCTGAAACCGAAAAAAGGAAAACAATGTCGTTAAACTGGAAGGTGTTTTCTGTACAATGACGTAGGATTTTCGAAAAATATCAAAATCTAACAAAATGGCGTAGTTATGAAAAAAGTCTGTTTTCTTGCCTATAAAATGGTCGTTTTTTTCCATGCCATATTGTCAATTGTCATCCAATCAAAAATATCCTACGTCATTGTAGAGTAAATATATTCAAGAGTACTCAGTTCAAATTTCAAGTTGATCGGATAATTGCTCTTTGAGTTACAATGTCAGAAAATTTGAAAAATATCATTTCGAGAAAAACGCGTTCAAAGATTTAACTATCGATTTTTGCAAGATAAAATGATAGAGATACGGCCTTGACATTTTTACAGGATATTCTTAAAAGTACAAACTGTTGAAAAAGGCAAAAAAAAAAATCGATTTTTTGAAAGTGTCACACTGGTATAGCCCCTTAATTTCTCGGCAGAAACGCATTGCCAAATAGGGCGTGAGAAACTCGATTATCGAGCCTTTCGAGACATGCTCTCGATACCTTATACCACCGATATGGCCATTTTTGCCAAACGCCTGCGCGTGAGGGCTGTCGAAATTCGTTTGTGCCATATTCTCGTCCGATTTTTAAATGGCCCATATTTGTACAAGACTTTTCTCGTACGTCAGTAGATATAGCGCAGATTCGGAGCTCCGTGAATACGAAAAACTGCCACGATACACGGTCCGAAGAAACGTGACGGAGCTTTCGTATACAAGGTGCTTTGTCGCAAATTCCGATATTATTCCCGTAAAAACGTCGCTACGTACAAGTGGCATACACGTATGTGAAAAAAGAAGGTTTTTCACAAGGGCGACGTCTGTGTGCGGGTGTACGGTCGGAGAAAGAACGAGAAGCGAAGAATGATTCTCGCGAGGGCGATACTGGTGCTATCGGAAATGGAAGACTGTGATATTGGGTCTGCGTCTGTCGTAGACGTCTAAGCGAAAGTTGGGATGAAATAAAGGGGAAGGTGTCGACAGTCGTGAGGTTGAAACTATTACCATCCGTATCCCATGTGTGACATTTTTCTCGTCAGCCTCCATAACAAAACAGTTTCGCACAAATTTGTCCAAGAAAATACCAAACGTGAATTTAGTTTGACAGAATTTTGTTTAGATGTTGTTTTTCTCGCTGTGCAAAATAATCCATTGCAGATTTAGCTTTTAGGTCCCTGATGAGCAGGGGTCTTGTGCTTAAGATGACATACTTTTTTATTTTACGATAAATATTTCAATAAATTACGTCGTATGAATGTAAAGTTTAGCGTATATTCAAAAGGTTTATGATTATGATGAAATAGAATCAGTTATAGGACATTAGTTACTTAAATAAAAAATAGAAACATAATAAACCGTATGTTGGTCGACGTGTATAAGACGACATATTCAGTCTAACAAGAAAAGGTTGCGAGGTCGATCTCTCCAATTTCGATGAAATTCGGCATGCTTGTAGAATGAGTAAAAATAGGCGACACGTATTTTTTTATATCTGCGGGATCCGATTTTTTAGGGTTGAAACGCAACCTCGAAAATTGGGGTGTTTTTCGTCGATAACGTTTTAACGTTACGAGACATGAAATTTTTTTATTTACAATGTTCATTTTTTCGTGTACTATACATTGGAGACGAGAACGATAACGTTATCGACGAAAAACGAAAAACACCCCTATTTTCGAGGGTGCGTTTTCCCCCTTAAAAATCGGGTTCCGCTGATATAAAAAAATACGTGTGGCCTATTGGTACCCATTCTACAAGCATGCTAAATTTAATCGAAATCGGAGGGATCGCCCTCTCAACCTTTCATTGTAAGATGACATATGTATGTCATCCTACACAAGTGGACCGAATTATACTCAGATACATTAATTTCTGGGTTAAAGGTTGGTTTGTAGCAACCGAGATTTACTGGAATATTATTATAGTGGTGACGAAGTGTTGCCTGCGGCATTTTAAACATGTTTGGATGCTAAAAGCCAACTCATTATATTCTCCTTTGCTGCTTCAATGGCATGGTCATGTGTTCTTGTGACCAGCACTCACGTTCGTTGATAATTGCCAGGCATGCTATAACGATGAGCCAAAACATCTGATTTTATATCCGGTTCTATACGGAGCAGGGTAAGATGACATACTGTCCCATCTTACACCTGCGTCTGGTATGTCAACTTACCCATAAGTGAATGCAGATTTTGTTTATTTGTTGTGACAAAGACTTTTTAGTTAAAATATCCGTTGTGCAGGATTTGTGGAACACAATTACCCTAGATTATGAATAAATCGGTTCAACTAGAAAAAATCTTACCTGACGGGTATTTGTAGTACCAGATGATGGTCATTATTTTTGCATATCAAAATCACGAAAATATCTACTACGTAAAAGCTCGCATTCACTGATGACTATACTAGATTTTGCTACTGGAGACACTTATTGTCCGACCATAGAACGTCATCACTACTCGTATAGCCCGAATATTTGAAAATATATTGAGGGTGTGTCGTCTTATCAGACTATGTCATCTTAAGCACAACTCCCCTATCCTAAAATACGTTTTGGTCATCATCATTCTCTACGTTTCAAAAAACAACTTTAGCTCATCCGGAAAAATTGTATTTTCATTGGATTCGAAGCATGCAAACTTTACCATTACGGAAAATACGTTCGAAAATAAGTACACGCTGCGCCCAATGTCCTGAGTGCACATTGGTGCACCTGGGAAAAAATAGCTCCGAGCAGAGTCAATTCCAATTTAAATGGGTAAGTTTTCCCTCGACGATCTTTTTCTATATCCGCATTTTGAGAAGAGCCAGCAATAAGAGGCTAACGGAGTCGATGGAATGGCTTCGTCTGTATAGGCACATTACGTAGAGAAATACATTTGGATATTCGATTGCGAGACTCACCGACGATCGTGAAGAGGATCACGAGACTGAGGATACTCGCGATGGCGATAGAAACGATGAGATCGTGATTCGCCACGAAGAAGTTATCATCCGATGGCCATGCACTGAAATTGCCACTACTGTCGTTGCCAGATGTTCCATTGAAGGGCTCCTGCTCGGTCATGTTCCAAGGCTGCTCGCCGACGCCTACGGCGCCATCCCCATCCGAGTCCACGAGCAGACTCGTGTTGGGCACCGTAACTCTTCCGGCCATTCCCCATATCCACCACAATCTCTCGCTGCCCATCACTTTCGACCCGACGTCACATGTAATCCATAAAATCAAACAATAGCTTTACGATGCGATAAATTCATGAAATGAGAAGTATTGATTTTTCACACCGGGCGAAATTATTTGCTTGGATCAACTGATAGCAATGCGTTGGAGGTTCTTTCTGCAAATCAACTGTATTTTTATCGGTACCGAAATATTCATTAAACGAAGAAATGGTTCTATTCCAAATTAACTTTTCATTGAGGGTTCAATGCGAAGAGATCGTATGCTGAAGTGAAATAAATGTTTTAGTAGAGTATTCATTCAGCTGCTAAATGATTTGTTAGAAAAAAATGTTTAGTAGGCGGAAGATTTTGTGTAAATACTTGGTGACGGAATAAGGTGAGCAGACTTGACTAAAATCCTATTAGTCATACATGTTTATTTTCTTCTGAATAGCAGAATTATTCAATAACACGACGGAATGTTTGTTTGAGATAAGTATACAATTTTAGAGCAGCAGATAAAAAAGTTCATTCATATGACCTTTTTATCTGCTCTCTGTGCCTCATGTCACATTTAATGTGACATAAATCACATTAAATGTGACTTACGTCACATTTAATATTTTTAGAGTTGATTGAACGGTTCTTCTTAGAGTCCGTTGTCTTATGACCTGAACCCGAAGTTTTTGTTTTTCATTTTGTATAAAATAAAAGTTATCACAAGATATCAAAAGAGGGTGCGATTTGAACAAAACTTTAGTTGATCGAAACAAGTCACTTCTCTCAGCATACACACACGTTCAGGTAACAATCAGAATGTGTAACGGTGCAGAGTCATCGATAGACAACATTTTATGAATTCGCGTCTTGAATACACGGCTGAGATTGTGGACAATGTTGATTAAACAATTGCGAATCGTAGGAGGTATACAATTGTACGATTAATACATTGTCTCGTCATTATGATGGCTAATTACAATCCTTTGTCTCAATTCCTACCACGCTATATTCACATTGTCATCTTAACTTCCGCCTGAGTTTCTCGTGTCCGCCGTTTCCGGTTTGCGTAAGCTCGTACATAGGATGATGTAGGATGGGTGCGATGGCAAGTTTCTCGCAAAGAAGAGGCACAAGAGGTGAACAAAGAGGAAGAAGCTCCTCATCAAGGAGCCCCAGAGGACTAATCCGACAACGACGAATGTTTCCTGCTGCCTGGAAGACCGAGACCTTGTCATTTCCCTTAGGAAGAAACGGGAGGGAATAGGATAGAGAGGATGTAAGAAGCGTCGCAAGCCCGAAGCCAAAAGCCTTCAGGCTTTTGTAGCACCGGATGTGAGAAGCATCTGGCAAGAAACTTTCACGAGGTTTTTTTTTTGCTTTTGTCTGCTTCGCCCTGTACTGCTCCCTTTTTTCTTCATCCTCCAGGATTGGGCATTTTCCCCAGCTGGCCCTCGTTCTCTCTCAAAACCGTCTGTGGGTAATGACGCGGACTCGAATGAAATCGCAAATGGACGGTTGGCACGTCGCAAGAACCTACCGGTCAAACCATTTCCCCCCGTTTTCCGGGACTTTAAGATCCAAACTTATTGAACAAATTTACGTCTTTAGTAACGATCGCATGTTAGCGTGATGAGAACGAACAAATTGGTTGTTGATAATATTCCGAATGGGCGGTGAATCCGAGAAGTGCGGAAATAATTGAACTTTTTGATTCTTCCATTACCAGTCGCGATCCTTAAGGCCTTAGACCACTCTAAAGGCCGAAAAATAGGCTTTTTCAGGATTTTTTTCAGAAAAACTGCAAAGTGACTGTATATAATAATTTTTTTGAAGCGTTTAATTTCAAAATCAACAAATTTTTGGAAAGTGAAAAATTTTCCTAATCAATCGTCAGATAATTGTTAATAACAAATGAACTATGCAATATAAAGAAAAATCCTACGTACTTCCATAGACAATGTATTTTTCAAGATATATTCAACATTTCAAGTGAATCGGTTGAAAATTGTCTGAGTTATGTTCCGGCCAACATAAAAAATGCAGTTTTGAGATAAACGCTGCACAGCCGCCATTTTGAAAGTAATCGCTTCAAAAAAATTATGGTATGCAGTCACTTAAATGTATGATAAACACCCTTTTTTTTGTAATCTCGATTTATTTTGTAGTTTTTCTGGGAAAAAAATCCCCAAAAGCCTATTTTTTCAGCCTCTAGAGTGGCCTAACCCCTTAAGGCGGGACACCACTGTGACGAATAAAAAAAAATTGAAAGACAGAAAGTGGGGCGAGCAATATCGCGACACCATGAGATTTGATTAAATAAATCTCTAGTTTTTAGTCACTACTTTTTACTTCCTTATAGGAGAAGTTTTTGTTATTCTGATTTTTTTTTCGAGATTTTGGCGGACGCACAATTTTTCAAAATGTCGAAAAAAGATATTGGGAAATGATGACTGCGTATGGACATATATGTATGTACGGATTTTTTTGCACGCGTAGAAACTTGAGTAGTGAACGGTAGAAAGTATGTTTTGAATTAAGGCGGGACACCACTATGACGGGTAAAAAAAGTTTTTTTTGCATCTCCTCAAATACTACATATTCAAGAATATATTATAAAATGTCAAGTTAAAATATAGAAAATTGACCAAGTTACAGACGATTTACGCATACTAAAACATTCAATCGTCTTTTTCTCGAAACGACTTTTCTCGATCTGGCCGGAATCATAAATCTAGTGATAAATGTTCGATTTTCAATTTAAAAAAACCAAACATCCGCAATTTCAGCAGCTATTGGTGAATGTCGCCGCTTTTTAATTTTAGTATTTTGTAAGCCTCCGAATATGAGTAAAAATTTCTCCACAATTACACTGTTTTTAGCACCCACTATTTTGTGATTTTTTTTAACGAAAAATCGGCAGCGTACCCCGAGAACTACATTTATACAGATTATAAAACCTTTTTATTTTTATTTTTCAAACCAGCCATTGTCGAGTTATCGATCCGGCCGTTGGACCACATTTTTATACAGAGGCTCTATTATACCTCAATAACGTTGTTGATGTATATTTTTTTTAAATAAAAATTCACTCGAAATAAGCTCACTATACATTTAATAACACACCGTTTTTTCCAAATACCAAATAAATAATCTAGTAGACAACAAAAATTCGGAAAAACGACTTTTTATTGGCCCGTCACAGTGGTGTCCTCCCTGAAGATCTAAACGTGTATGTACAGTTGCATGCTAAAGTGTCCGGCCAAAGATAACTCTATGATGGAGTAACGTTCAAAGGATGCAAAATGGAAACACAAACGTATCATCGTAAAGTTCTTTTGGTATGCAATCGAAAAGTGTTATTGAAAAATTATATATTACTATTCATAATTATTTATACCCAAAATAACAATCTTCGCTTTTTCATAACTATCCGGCCGAGTACGAATTACGCACTATATACAAAGAAAAAAATACTAGGTAGCCATGTCTCTCTAAGCTATCACGGCAGCACATCGGTGAGGCATTGATTCAATAAGTTTGATGATTCTATCTTGAGAGATATTTTTCCACTCTTCTTGAACTTTTTCCCACGAAGCAGCTCTATTGGCACAATGTTCAGTTCCTACTCTTAGTTTTAACTCTTGCCATAAATGTTCTATGGGATTCAAGTCCGGAGATTGACTCAGCCACTCTAAAACATGAATATTTTTCTTGCTAAAAACCTGCTGAAGGAGCTGTGATCGATGTTTTAGATTATTATCTTGCTGAAAAATTCATCGTCGTGGCATATTCTGACGAGCATAAGGCAGCATTTCTTTTAATATAATATCTCTATACACAGCAGAGTTCACAGTGCCTTCAATTTTAAAGATTGGACCGACGTCTTCCCAAGAGAATGCACCCTATAGCATGCACCTACCTTCACCGTGTTTCACAGTTGGTGTTCGATATCGCGAATCATTTCTAGTTCCTTTTGGTCGTCGAACGTACCTTCTCCCATCATTTCCAAGCAAATTAATTTTAGTTTCGTCTCAAAACGACACTTTTTCCCAATCTTCAACAGTCTGGTATTTTTTCGCGAATTCTAATCTGGCCTTCTTTTTTTTTTACTGATGAGTGGTTTTTCAACTCCAACACGTCCAAAAAATCCCACTTCTGTCAGTCCACGTGAAACAGTACTTTAGCTAATGTCAGCCAAATTTTCTTCGCGTAATTTACGTGCGATGATTGCAGCATTCTTTTTTACGTCTGCGGCAGCCTCACTTTTGATCACTTTATCGATACGGTCAGTTGTTTTTCTAGGTCTCTCAGGACAGTATTTATCTTCTAGAGTACCTGTAGTCTTGAATTTATTTATCATATAGTTAACAGTCGATTTTCCAATCGCCAAAATTTTAGAGATTTCACGTCAAACTTTTCCTTCGTTGTGCAACTTGATAACCACTTTACGTATATCCAAAGACGTGCGTTTCGACATCTTGACTGAGTGTTACTGATCGTACAATGCAAAAGGAACAAAGCTCTCATTGTTTATATTATTTCGCGACTGATACCGTAAACAAAGCGAAGCGAATTATATCTTCTTGAAATTTGGCCAGACATTTATGAAGCAGCAAAACGTGTTATTTTTCTTACAAATAATTGTTAATCGTTATGAACAATTTTGGAATTACATATTTTGATTGCATAATAAAAGAACTTTACGATGATATATTTGTGTTTCCATTTTGCATCCTTCAAACGTTACTTAAACATACAATTATGTTTGGCCGGACACTTTTGCATGCAACTGTATGTAAATACAGAGGGTCCGTATTCGTAATCGTTATTGAATCGAATACCGGACGAGTCGCGACTTCTTTCCGTTCCCATTAGGAAAGACGGGGAAGCGAGGTTGAATGATAAAAGTTTCTTCAATTGAAACGAGACGTTGAGGGAAAGCTTTCGGTTCTTCAATTATTCTCTCATTCTGTTGAATTTCCCGCGATTAATCGAACAACGGGCGGGAAACGAGAGTGAGAGATAGGGCCAGAAATTCCGTCGAGTTGCACGGACGCTCACGGTAGGTCGACAGCTCGACCTTTATATCTGTACGTACCTTCATCACCGTCCCACGCCAATTTCGCCGAGGTACTTTGCCTTTTCTTTCAACGCAACTCGTTTCTTCATTGAATTTTATATATTAAAAATAATGAAAAAAAAAAACGTCTTTTGAAATATGTGACTTGGGAAGGCGTCGATAATTTTGTTTGGATTAATATCACCGTTCACTTTCCAACCGACACTTCAGTGAGTATTTAAAAAGACGACAGGAATCTTGATGACGTTTACGAATGATTGAAAATGATTTATCAAGAAGATTGACCTACCCAGCTCGATTCAATCGCTTTCATCCCCCATCACATGGCGGCACAGCGTCGACGTCTCCCCCGAAGCTTCTCTTATCAACAATTTCGTGTGGCGATTCACCCCCGAGCATCTTGGTCGCGATTTGTCGACCCGCGATCTCATACCGCACTCTCGAATTTGGTGTTTGAGACTAGCTTGGTCCACCGCGTGCCGTGAACTTACTGAAACAAAGTTAGAGAAAAATGCTCTTGAAAGGTCTACACGTCCGGTGGAAATTTGGCGATATTCATAACGCCAGTCGAACCCTTATTTTCTCACGTGGGATATTTATTCGGAAACAGGAACGGAAAGCTCTATTAGGCGAGAAATTAACGGGGTGTTATAGTCTAGAGGCCTTAATTTCGGGCGTTTTGTCGGGCTTGACAAAAAAAATTTTATCATCCATTTTTTACAGTTTTTTTTATTGATGATTCAAGAATTTACAAAAAAATGTTGTGAACAAAAAATTGAAGATGTATGGGCCTCTACTTATGGCTGTGAAAAAGTGTTGAAGTTGTTGACATGACTCCAAAGCTCCCATTCATCTGAAACAGAAATTAAATCAATTTTCTTGATCGATAATAATGTCATTGACCAATATCTGGATAAGAATGGCAGGTACCAAAGGGCAACATTTTTTTTTCAATGGCGTCTCCCTGAATAAATGTATCGCGCTATTTTTTTTTCAAAGTTTGCATTCTCTTTAAAACAGTAATAATAATAATTTCGCAATGCCCGGGGTGGGGACGATAGAGGGATATATAAAAAGCTCCTTACAACATTTCAGGACAATCGGTTGAATAGAACCCGAGTTTTTTTCGTCAACCAGGTAGAAAAAAGTAGTTCGAAAAAAACGCGTTCAAAGTTTTGAGTACAATTTCAGACAACCACAATTATCTAAGTGGTATAACGGCATTTTATACTTACGTTATATTAATCGGCTAATCCTGCCTCGTAAATCATGTCTCCCTCGACTTCAAATGATGATTTTCCGCACCTCGTTCTTCCCTGCAAGCAGTTCTAGCTTTCTTAGAGGCTTCTGAAGTTCGATGCTCCCACCGGTCGACCCTATTCTGGTCTCGTTTGTTGGCGTAAATATCCGGAATTTTGAAATGTCATTCTAAGGCCGTATTCTTAAGTGCCTATACTTTCCAAAAATACCGAAATATCGATTTTTTTCAAATTCTTAGACTAGAATACTGCCTTAATTAGGAATTCTATGAAGTTGAATATCGCTTTAATCAACCGCCCTAGGGTGCAGAAACGATCGTTGATTCTTTATGAGAAAATGTATTCATTGCAATTACAAATTTTTACATCGTGGAGGGCGTTTGCAAAATGAGATAACTTTGCGAGATTGTTATGAAGATATAATGAGGGGATGGTGAGTTTGACGGCCTCATATTCTTCTGATTTTCTTGTGCACAGTTTTTTTACTCAAGTATCTACACCAACTCGGAGGTATTGGCCTTCTGCCTACTGGTTGATGCGCCAGCCGGTGTATGCCTAAAGGGTCACCCCTCCGAGTATCGACCATGCAAAACGCTGCTTAAGGGGTTAGGCTGACGATTTTTTAAGCAAATTTTTGGAAAGTGACAAATTTTCCTAAAAATCGTTAGATAATTGTTAATAACAAATGAACTATGCAATGCAAAAAAAAAATCCTACGTACTTCCATAGACAATGTATTTTTCAAGATGTGTTCAACATTTCAAGTGAATCGTTTGAAAATTGTCTGAGTTATGTTTCCGGCCAACTTAAAAAATGCAATATTGAGATAAACGCTGCACAGACGCCATTTTGAAATTAATCGCTTCAAAAAAATTATTGTATACAGTCACTGATATGTATGATAAACACCCTTTTTGTAATCTCAGTTTATTTTGTAGTTTTTCTGAAAAAAAAAATCCCCAAAAAGTCTATTTTTTCGGCCTTTAGAGTGGCCTAAGGTCTTAACTCGTAGGAAGCCGGATCATATTAGTAACGACAACAAAAAAAAATTGTCCATCATTCAACGAAGGAGCGGCAGGCAATTTTTGGGATTCTCACTGACACGGCTGACTAGTAGCTTCATTTACATCCGTCATTAGACTTTTGTGACGTGCGATATGCGAAACGTGATCGTGATACGATTTGGGCGCAGGTGACACTTCGACAAGTCTACCCCATTCGGGTATTTGCGTGTCGGGGGACGGAATTAGCGATGGACCGGGGGAGATCTTGAAGCACGAGGCGTCTCGTGAGAGATTCAACACGACGACCAAAACGAGACATCGCAGAGTTTGGAGCGTAAAAGTGGAGGGAATTGTTACGAGAACGAATGGACGAAGTTTCAGAGCCTGTCACGTACATAATAAATGGGAAAATTTAATCCGCTATTCTGAATCGTCGATATCAGCTGCCTGCGGTTCAATCGTAATTCAATGACTTTCACCTTACGATTCGAATTCAATTACGTCACTCATCCAGAATATTTCGATATTAATGCAATTAAATCCCCGTTATATATGTATATTACTGCAGTTGATACAGTACCGCCCCGTCGAGCCGTGCGATTCCTCTTCGCTACGGCGATCGGAGAAGAACGAAAATCGCCACCAGCACGTCGACCAATCAATTAAATATTCATAAATTTTCATCATTCACGTGGCGAACTCCGTCCACGAGCATTCTTAATTGAAGTGCTTTCTGTCGATGCAAATTTGCTAGAGGAGTAACAAAACGATGGAATGCAGGTGCCAATGCACCTAACGATTTGTCCGCGTGTCTCATATTTTTAACACAATCAAAAATGGATATTCAGGGCGGATAAATATAGGGTACAATTTGAAACGCAAATTAACCGCGTTATTAGCGGATAAATATAGACGGTAGAGATAATCCGCGCGTCCATAATGCGGGAACGCTAATACTTCATAAATGACCGACAGTGGCGGATGCTCGGTTTGCGGATGCAGCGCTCTCCCGTGTCAAGCAGTAGTGGCTTGGGCCGATAGTTGGATGGATGACCGTTTAGGTGCATACTGACTTCTGGCCCGAAAACTGGTCGGAGCCGTGCAGAAATCACCATAGGGATCCAATTGGATTCCTGTACTTGTCCCCACTTCCTGATATGGATCCAGTAGGTCATCGTATTGGATCCGTATACCCACTAAAACGTCACGCTCGTGCATTGGATTCCAATCACGATTCCCTATTGGAATCCAATGTGTGAATCCAATTTGGATCCTAAAGGATTATCACATTACCGAACACCATGAAAACATTTACAAAAGGCCCAGCACTCGGCCAGTACAGTGCCAACTATAGTCGACGCTTTGGCGACGGTTGGAGAAAGTCCGAAATGTTACATGGGTCCTACAGTTGGCAAACAGCGTCAGCCTAGCGTTGGTGCTGACCTGGACCAGTGTCGGTCAAGTGTCGGCCCAGTGTCGGTGCCAAGGCTGGCGTACCAAAGGTTCGGTGCAGTTTAAGGCTAATGTTGGCCCAAGGTTGGTTGTCGGTGATGCGCCAATGTTCAATTTAACTCGCCAACAAATTTGTACGTGGGATAACGAAAGGATATTTTCTTTGGGAGATCCAACAAACATCGGTTGAGAATTTAAAATAAAAATTTTCAAACGACGTCAATTGGGAAATAGTGAGGAATCCACTCAGATTCCAATGTGGACCCCCTACGTGCGGACTCGCTATCAAATCCCTATAGGCATGTGGTAGGATCTAGTTGCTACCCAACAAATATTTGTACGAGGCAGTTTCACAGAGTTTCCGATGGTAACACAACTGAAACTCATTCCCAGTTAAAATTAGCCTGTACCCACCCAGGTTTTCCCAGTTTTCCGGTATCCTCGTGTAACTGCGATGAAGTGGTGCGTTAGGAAAGTGTGGCTGTGGGAAACACTGCGAAGTTTATAGGGAACTGGAAATAGCGGACTGACAAGTGTGAGGTAGAAATGAAAGAAATGGGATCGTCAAAGCCCCCGCATTCAGGTTTTTGTTAAGGGGTTAAGGTCAATTAGCACCTTTAAAAAATAGATTTCTTTTTCATTTCAAATTTCGAAAGTACAGCGCCTCAAAAGTATTCTCTGTAACTTTTACAGATATCCGCCCGTAATTTAAGGAGATATGTATACGATTTCAAGTGAACCGGTCCCGAGCAGGTATAAAAGCGGCAGGCGGCGCTCGACGTTGAAGGGTCGTGCACATGGCGTATTTTCCGCGCGCAGACAACGCACGTTTACGGCGCGTTTTTCAGTCCAAAAAGCAGATTGTGTGTCGCCAATCGTGTGCGACCGCGTCGTCTGCGCGTAGAAAATACGCCGTGTGCCTTAAGGGTCTTTCGGTCTCTCTATGCGTGTGTTAAAGTTGTGACTAGTAAGTACAAGAGAAAACATTTTATTTGCATGCAAAATCTACTTAAAATTTTTAACTCATTTTTCGCAAAACAACGTTTTTGAGGTGGTGTACAAGATATCTCGAGAACGGCCTATCAGATTGCTTTCAAAGTTCGATCACTTATTTAATATACAGAAAATTCATGGGTGGACGAAGGATTTTTTAATATGATGAATATTTTTTTTTCATGGCCGAAAAACGAGCGACTCTTTTTAGCGAAAAAATGTTGCACATCCGCCATTTCGCAAAAACTAAAAATTAGCCTTAGCCTTCGTCCATTCGGAAGCTAGAGCTGTTAACTAATTATCCCATAAAAAACTTGATTACAGATGATCATGACATCTTGGAGATTGTTTATAACTCGGCAGCAAATCAATATTTTGTCACGAAAAAAATATTGAATCTTCTTCAAACATGTATCATTTTATTGAAAAAATACTGGTATGAAAATACATAAACCAGCCGTGAAAAATCATAAAAAATACGTTTTTTCGCCTCCTAATTGACCCTAACCCCCTCAAGGGGCTATGCCAGTGTGACACTTTTAAAAAAATCAATTTTTTCCCCTTTTTCGACAGTTTATACTTTCAAGAATATCATTATCGTTTATTTCATTTATATCAATATCATTTTATCTTGCAATAATCGATAGTTAAATCTTTTTTTTATTGGTTTTTTTCCTTAGGTACATGCTTTTCGCGTTTGTTACCTATTCTTTCCCCTCATTGTGCCCGTTTCTTTCCTCTACTGTTTACTCCTTTTTTCTCCATCTTTCTCCCTGTCCCCCCTCTTGCAACCGCAACCGCCTTCCCCCTCTGTATTATATTCATCATGACATTTCTGTCACGGGTATAGGGAAACTGCGGAAAACCTACACCAATACAACCGGTCATCGAGTTCGCCCCCCAGTCGTGGAACTAGTCTTATTTCGCCGCGAAATGCCGAAGAAAAACATCTCACGACGAAATATACCCGACTGGGATTCGAACCCGGGACCTCCCGGCCCGCTGGTTTAGTGGCGAGCACGCTAACCATTAGACCATCGCACCGGTTTCGATAGTTAAATCTTTAAACGCGTTTTTTCTCGAAATGGGATTTCTCAAATTTGCTGCTCAACATTGTAACTCAAAGAGCAATTGTCCGATTGACTTGAAAGTTGAACTGAGTACTCTTGAATATATTTACTCTACAGTGACGTAGGATATTTTTGATTGAATGAAACTTGACGATTTGGCATTGAAAAAAACGACCATTTTATAGGCAAGAAAACAGACTTTTTTTATCATAACACGCCATTTTGTTAGATTTTGATATTTTTCGAAAATCCTATGTCATTGTACAGGAAATACCTTCCAGTTTAACGACATTTTTCTCTTTTTCGGTTTCAGCAACTCAATCGGCGGGAATCATGTCAGCAGTGGAAGAACTTTTTTTGTGGAGCCTTCGAAGACAGCGCATAAGTCGTTTGGATCTCAATATTTTTCTATGAAAAAATTATGTAATATAGGTCGAATATAGCCAAATATATTCTTAATTTTCCAAAACATTTAATTGAGTACTTTTCTTCCAAAAAATTCCCAAAACTCACCCAAATTTTCAGCGTTCACACTGGTATAGCCCCTTAAGTTCATTTGACATTCACGAGCCTTGAACAACGCCCACATTTTCAAGTGCGTCAAAGAATTTTTTTCGTGTCAAGGTGATCTTTGAGCTTGCGAAGGTTGCCTCGAAATCAGAATGCGAGGCATGTTATTCCCAAAAAGGCTAATAACGTAGAAAAATACGAGCCCCTGGAAACACCGAGATGGCTGGAGTGAATTGAGGATCGTCGAAAGCTCCCTTGGACTGGCGACCGGCGCGAGGACAAGCGGCTCAGAAAAGGCTGTTGTGATTCTCATACGTGTATCTTTGTACAGATGACGTACTGTATATGCGGCTCGTTTAGTACACACATACCTCCTACAGCGGATAGACTCGAGTGGCGAAGGATAAAGAGGTTTTTGGCGTAAGTGAATGGTACAAGAATGAGCTTCGGAGGATTTCGAGACTGGCCAAACCTCATCCTCCGACAAGACGTACGATTGTGTAGCCTCGCGGTGTGCTGCGACCGTGTGAATAAATAGTTTCAAAGTAAACGAACAAGCGTGGCAATTTCGCCCGCAGGGCTCTATAAGATATGTACGTTCGGAGAGACAGGAGTGAAAGGTTGTGAGAAAGAGAGGGAGAACACGGTGTTAGGGCCTTAGGGGAGAATGAGGGACGAAGCTGCAAAACGACAGAAGGATATGTGGGCGTAAAGAGGGTTGCGTGCTGCTGCGGCACTCTCCACCGATTAAACGTCAAGCTCGAGGCTTCGAAGTACGAAAACGATACATTTTCCTGGGACAGAGAAAACTCAAGTGGCAGATACGAGACGGTGAGTGAAAAATCCTCTAGGGTGTAGAACGCCTTGCGATCTTCCACGGATGAATCCTCCGATGTGGAATGTCATTTTATTCATTGTGGAGAAAAAAAATAAAAATAAAACGTGCGTACACGCAACGACGGAAGAAAAATCGTTATTCTTCGTGGTGGTATTCGGGCGCTACGTCTGAGTAGAAAAAAAATTAATCGGTCGTTTTATTGGCTTAAATGATGGATAAACATCACAAAAAAGATATGGAAAAGAAATTATAGGCGACATTTTAATTTTTCTTTTATTTTGAGAGCTTATTTTCCGAAGCGCTTCCGAGCGCTCCGAAACGCAAGAAACTGCCTTGACGGTGAAGTAGCCATTCGGAGTTGTTTAGCCCAGTTGTTGTACAGAGAATATACAACGACCTAACAACTGAAGACTTACTGTTAAAATGCCTCGGTGGCTACACCCAGAATTCAAACGCGAGCTTCAATTCCGTCGTGTGAAGAATAGCTCCTAAATCAGTTTTGAAATTTTAAGGGGCTATACCAGTGTGACCCTTTCAAGAATATCCTGTAAAAATTTCAAGGCCGTATCTCTAATAATTTTATCTTGCAAAAATCGATAGTTAAATCTTTAAACGCGTTTGTCTCGAAATGAGATTTTTTAAATTTGCTGACATTGTAACTCAAAGAACAATTATCCGATTGACTTGAAATTTGAACTGAGTACTCTGGAATATATTTACTCTACAATGACGTAGGATATTTTTTATCGGATGAAAATTGACGATTTGGCATTGAAAAAAACGACCATTTTATAGGCAAGAAAACAGACTTTTTTTTTCATAACTACGCCATTTTGTTAGATTTCGATATTTTTCGAAAATCCTACGTCATTGTACAGGAAATACCTTCCAGTTTAACGACATTTTTTCCTTTTTCGGTTTCAGCTACTCAATCGGCCGGAATCATGTCAGCAGTGGAGGAACTTTTTTTTGCGCCTCCGAAGGCCGCGCATTAGTCGCTTGGATCTCAATATTTTTCTATGAAAAAATTATGTTATATAGGTCAAATATAGCCAAATATATTCTTAATTTTCCGACACATTTAATTGAGTACTTTTCTTCCAAAAAAGTCCCGAAAGTCACCCAAATTTTCAGCGTTCACACTGGTATAGCCCCTTAAACTCGTTTTTCTCGAAACCACGTTTTTGAATTCAAGAGAACGCATAATTCGGCCAATTTTCATCCAATTGACGTGAAACTGTAACTATATCTTTTTAGATACATTCTCTAGAGAAGCATTGAAGATTTTTACGATTCATCAACAATTCTCGTTTTTATAAATAAATAAAGCCCGATTCTTTAGCGAAAAACAAAAATTAATTCACAACAATGCCATTTTGCGAAAAAGAACATATTATTGAATAATCGTGTGCACTCTTTTAGCAAAACTAACGACAATGATGATTGCTCGTTGTTCTAGCGGCTGACCCACAAAAGTGCTGCGTCCTCCTGCAGAGTGCAAAAGAAATCTCGCTTTACGATTGGGCCTCCAATTTGATTTTTTTTATGACTTATTTTTGTACACGTCAACACGTGGAAAAAAAACCCTCCAAACGTAATTTTGACTGCTTCATTAGTATTTGCAACAAAAAAAAATCTTTAAAAAATCTCATTTTTCGATGAGCCATACAGCCTTAAAAACGATCGCTTCATACATTTCTAAGCCATTATCTGGACGATTCAATCACACACGAATCGATCACCGACAATCAATCGATCAATAATCCTACATTTAACAAGACAACCGACAGTTCGAAAAATCCAATACGTTTTTTTGCTGACTAGATTTTTCTCATCTCAACCTCCTCTTCGAGGACCTACCTCAAGACTTTTGCATCCGATTCGGGAGAGATTCCTCATAATCGTTATAAAACATCACCATAAATAAACCGCGGATAACATGTGGCCATGATTCTGTAAATATACCGTTCGTCTTCACCGCTTCTCATACCCAACAGGACAGAACACTTTCTGTTCAATTCGAGTCGTAATTCCGGGACTGTAATGAGAATTTAATTGGTACGTTATCATCAAATATGCTCTGAAAATTAAGACGGCTTTGCTTCCTATACATACAGATCGTATACATGCTGTGTGAATTATTTATTAACGCGATATACATAGCAACGTACGATGGAGGAACAACTGCAATTAAGCTATCTCTAGTCGGAGTTATGTTCTCGTGTGTTGTTGTCAAAGCTCACAAATAGCTTAAGCCCCTCGCCCTTCTCCGTAGAATGGCTAATTTCATACCAAATCCGACTTGGTGCCATCGGGCAGCAATCTAAAGCCGTTTTGAGGCCTCACTCGTAATCCAAACGCTGCAGGTGAATATTCACCGAACGGAGGTTCTCGGTGTTCATTTCTCATGTTATGATAGCACTTGCGATTCCTGTGTACCTACGCGTCGATAGGTGTTACACGATACGCGCTTGTTTTCACGAGCGTTCCATTTCGATACGGCGAGATTAGATTTACGATCATGAAATTTTATCGCCCATATGAAT
Organism: Ophion ellenae; assembly: GCA_963210295.1. Lineage (NCBI taxonomy): Eukaryota > Metazoa > Arthropoda > Insecta > Hymenoptera > Ichneumonidae > Ophion > Ophion ellenae. The sequence continues at coordinate 37,511,064 of OY723391.1, read as the reverse complement.
GTTCGATAAAAAGTTCTGCGGTTCCGAATAAAGTTTAGGTTAACCGAAGCATATCCCTAGTACATCTATCACTGGATGCGCACTCTATAAATTTCATCCCTCGAAACAGATACACCCTCGGGTCTTTACGACTCGACGGAAATATCAGCGAGTGGAAAAAAAAACAAATTGACGAAAACGCTTGCTATATTTTAGTATGGAAATATTGTGTTGAAAATAAAAATCCAGTCGTAATATTTTAAGAGACACCACTGTGACGGATACGAAAATCGATTTGTTTGCATTTTCGCAAAGTGCACATATTCGAGAATATGTAAAAAAAACAAGTTAAAATATTTAAAATTGACCCAGTTACAGACGATTTGGTGAGAGCAGGTAGATTTCTTCATTTTACCTCATTACTCGAAATGACGATTCATACGAAATGTGGTCCTTCTTTCCATAAAATTCATGATGTGGTATGGTAAGTTTTAGTATAAGATTTACGTATATTCGACCTGGCCTGAATCGTAACTCTAGCTATAATTATCCGATTTTCAATAAATAAAAAATCCGTAATCGCAGTGGCTATTGTTGTACGTAGCCGTTTTTTTTTATTTCGTATTTTTTAAACCTCCAAATATAAGTAAAGATTGCGCCAAACTTACACTTTTTTTAACACCCGCCATTTGATGATTTTTCTTTCGAAAAACGGCTACGTGTAACGAGAAATACGTTTATATGGCAAATGTTTACAAAATAACCCCGACCTCGGAGGGAGGTGGGAGGTGGGGGGATTTATAGAAAATTACCCGCTGAACACGATGGTGAAGAGAAGTCGCGGCGGTCACCCTCCGATAAAAAGTTATGGGGTTTTGAAGTTTGAAAAAATGCATCGCAGAATAGCGGACCCGAAGACAGGGGAGGGGTCCAGAGAGGTGAAACCCCCCTGGGGGCTGGGGAGGGGGCGAAACCCCACCATTGCAGAAAAAACTAGATTTTCAATTAAGAAAAATAACACATACCCACCCACACACACACATGCACTCTGGAAGTGGGAGGTAGGGGGATTTGTCGAAAATGCTCTCCTGAGCACGGTGCCGAAAAAAAATTGGGGCGGTCACTTCTCTCTCCCCCCTGCCCTCGTTAAAAGTTTGTCAAATTGTATCATTTCAAAGACGAGATTTCAAAGACGAGACCTCCCACTTCCAGAGTGCATGTGTGTGTGTTAGTTTTATTCATTTAAAATCTATTTTTTTCCACATTGATGGAGCTCCGCCCCTCACTCCCTCTCCACCCCCGGCAGGGGCTGGGGGGGGGGGGGGGACTGGCCGCCGCGATTTCTCTTCACCATCGTGTTCAGGAGATCATTTTCTAAGAATCCTCCCACCCTAGAGGGGGGTGGGGGGGGGGGGGTATTTTGTAAACATTTACCGGCCACCTTTTTTATACAGAGGCTCTATTATACTTGAATAACGTTGCTAATTTTTTTTTGTTTTTATGAAAATTAACTCGAATTAAGTTCAATGTACACTGTAAAAAATGATATGAAATTTACAATACATTTAAGATACAAAGGAATATAATTTTACGAACTCAGTAGATGAAATTAACTTTAAAACACTTGTACCGTAAATTTAAAACAGGAACATGAAATTCTAACGTGGATATAGAATTTAATAGATGCAACATGCAATTTCAAAGACAAGTTTGTAAATTTGTGGGAAATGTATTGTATCAACCTGTGTCTTCAATTGCAAATTACTACAGATGTATAATAAATCAACTATAAAAAACAGAGTATTGAAAATACAAAACAAGTTTGAAATTTATTTACGGCTGCCTGAAAAATATAATACATGTGGAACTGAATTGGAAATGGAAAGTATCTCGATTGTACCCCTATCTGATATTATTTCTCATCGACGCTGAGTTAAATATAAGACAAATCTTTACGAATATCGATGATATACTTCTCGGAATAATACCATCCAGTACATGAATACTGTGATTCGATTCAGAAATTTCCAAGACAAAAGCCACTGAGATTAACAATTGTTTGTCAAAAACAAATCACAGGTAAGTTGAATTTAATGTGTTCGTATATTAATATTAAAGTAACATTTTATGATTTTCATAATTGTTGACCCGGACGATATCTCAAAGTCACATGAATTTCAAATACATGCATGCAGTGGACAGAGATGGGCGCGCGGTCGGTGTGCGGGCTCGCCGGTCACTGAAGTTAAGCACCATTGGGCGCGGCCAATACTTGGAGCGGTGACCGTTTGCCCGTGCACTGGTTTGCGCGTCAACCTCTGAGTGGGAAACTGTTTGTCTGAGTTTCTGATTGATGGTAATACAACTGAAACTCAACCGAATATGGCCGCCTGTATCGGCCCAGGTTTTCCGCAGTTTCCCTGGGCCTTCGTGCAAATGCGATACAGTAGTGCATTAGGAAAGAGTGGATGCGGTCAATACTCTGGGGGGGGGGGGGGGGGGGGGGGGGCGCTGAAAGGAATGTAGGGAACTCTGGAAGGATTGTGAATGATGGAAGGAATAAAGGAGAGGATGATAAAAGGAGGAGGTCCCGTGCCTCTGAGGAATACATATATAAAGAAAAAAAAATACATACGTGCAGTGATTTCACTGCATTTACATTTTATTATTCAAGTATTCAATATTAATTATGGGATAAAGCTGCGAAAAAATCATATACACAAGTATCACGAAAGCATCATACAGTATATGAATTGAGTGGTCTTAATTTGATAATTTTTACATAAAAACGTATTGCAATTATCAATTTCTGAAATAAACTTAATACTTAGGATCAGTAATTTTAATACACACCCGTATATTAATATTAGCAAATGGTTCTTGAATTTAATATACACTTGTATATTGATATCAGCAAATGGTTCTTGATTTCAATATACTTGGATGTGATTATTTCTTTACACGTGCATTATTTTTCAGACGCACAAGTATATTAATATTACGGAACTACACTTTCATTTTTAAAATAACCTGTGTGGAATTTTCAAAATCGTATCTGAAATTTCATAAGCGGTATCCGCATAAAAACTTCCTACACTTGTATATTAATTTTCATACAGAAATTTTTTACAGTGTATGCTTAATAACATACCTTTTTTCCAAATCGAAATAAATAATCTAGTAGACAAGAATTCGGATAAGATGACCCTTTTTGGCCCCGCCCTCCCTTAAGATCTGCAGCAGGCTGGAAGAAAGCTCCCTCTTTAGGGTCGTGAGAAATTGCTGAAAAACAATTCAACAAATCTTCCCGATGTATGCACTCGTCATTGGATCTTCTCAAGATCCCATGTCAAATATTTAAGATGGAAGATACGGGCACGAGTAAAAGAGTCGTGGGTTGGCGAATGCTCATCCGTATGACGGATGATCGTGGACCGATGGAGGCATGTGACCGATAACTTTTAGGCGCGAGTATATACGTCACATTTGGGAAATTCCCGGAACGGGATCCTTCTCATCCCGCACGTGACACCAGTATGTATTCGCATAATTTAATATTTTAGGTCAGAAGGATCGTCGTTTTCTCTCACTCCCTCCCTCCCTCTCTCTCCTGCCCTCCTCATAACTCATATATACATTTTCAGCTCCAACGTTTCTTCGTATGCCTTTGCCGGCTTTTACAACCCTTTAACTTCTACCCCACCCCTGTCACTCCACTATTCCCAGTTTCTCCCAGTCCGGAGGCTTGATGAATGAAGAAAAAAAAGCTCTCGAACGTTTCAATACAACGAATATAATTCAAGAATTTTTCCCTCAAATCTCATAAATAAGCGTGTACATCTGGCTGCCCGAAAAAATTATGATGGCGAATCGAGGGAAGAGCCGGCGAAGCGTGCGAAAAAATTGGATCCCGTACCGCACCGGTGCCACGGGGGTAATCGTAAAATGAGAAAATATCGTGGGTATGTATGCGCTATACGTACGTGCGTAATAAAGCACAGCCCTATAAAGGTATATAAATAGTACCTTGAATTTTCTAAGGGCTTTTCGAGGCGTTGCGAAGAGCTCTATCGCTCCTATCAGCCCGTCATCTATCTCTATATATCCCAACTTTTTTTTTTCTCTCGTCCTTGCCACATCGTCAGACTCTCGTATTTCAAGTGCTCGCCGAACCTTCCCGCGCGAACTCTCGATTTTATATACGCCATACGCGCCCTGGGAGGGTTCGTTGGCACCGGCGAATCGCAGGCCTCTCGCTTTTTTTTTTCTCACCGCGATAACTCTGACCAGACCCATTAATAAATCGTCGTTCGGCCGACCGTAGTGAAATTAAGGGTCGGAAATTGATGGGCGGTCGTTCACGTACGCAGCTCGTTCAATTAAAACCTCGTTCAATTACGGACGTACGGCCACGGGAAAAATAAACTTACACGTGTTGTAATATGTACGAAGCAAACGGTGCGAGTCATCCTGGTTACGAAAGCAGTGGAAACTGGCAAGTCCGAAAATGCCAGAAAAAACAGAGTGCCCAGTTTACACAAGGGAAGTTTTGAGGGAGGACACCCCTGTGACGGGTCGAAAAGATCGTTTCTCCCGATTTTTTTGTCTACTAGATTATTTATCTGGGTTTCGGAAAAAAAGGTATGTTATTAAGCAGACATTGCACTTATTCGGTTAACATTTTTATGAAAAAAATCATCAGGTTATTGAGGTATAATAAGGCCTCGTATAAAAAATGTGGTCCAACGGCCCGATCGATGACTTGATAATGGTTGGTTTGAAAAAATAATGAAAAACGTTTTATAATCTATATAAATGCAGTTCTCGTTGTACGTAGCCGGTTTCCGAAAAAAATCCTAAAATGGCGAGTTTAAAAAACTAAATTAGAAAAAAACGACTACGTTGAACGATAGTCACATCAATTAGGGAAGTTTTGTTTTTTTTTTAATTGTAAATTGGACAGTTATAGATAGAGTTATGATTCCGGCCTGGTCGAGAAAAGTAGAATCGAGAAAAACGCAATTGAAAGTTTTGGTATACGTAAATCGTTGCGCCACCTGCTCTCACTGAATTAAGTCCGAATTCTGAATTAATCCCGTCATAAGGGATATACATTCAGACGGAAAAAAATTAAGCAATTTTGAGGGATTTTTAAAATTAAGAAATAATTATTCTACATTTATCAAATTGTGTATATATTTAAGTATTCAGATGATTGTTTCAAAATACATTTATCACCAAAATGGCGGAGCTGTGGCACAGTGATAAAAAAAATCGGAACATCTATACTTTCTATTTGACCGTAATAGAAATTAAGAAAATACAAATTTAAGAAAATAGCGCGCATTTATTTTAATAAATAAAAATTTCGCGCAATTTTTGTTGTAAAATTTTGATTAAAAAAGTAGTTTTTTTCTAATTTTTCAGAAACAATTCTCGTCACGTAGAAGGCAGCAACATTACCAATATTTCTACCAAGTTTTAACTCAATAGGCTTAATAGTTTTTGCGCAATCCTGCACGTCAATTTCGAAAATGCAGTTTTGAGAAAAACGCGCCTGAAGTTTACGCCAGCTCCGAATCTGAGCGGTGAGGCACAGCGTTGACGGGCTGTAACGTTTGAAGTTTTTCGAATTTTTATTTGAAACTTTGGGAAAATATTCTACATATATAGTTTTATCGTTTAAAGAAGAAAAAAAAAAGAAATCGATTTTTGATCGTTGTAAATGTGTATCCCGCCTTAACTTCGTAAATTGTCAATATTTTAACATGAAATCTTTTTCACATACCCTTGAATATGTATACTTTGAGAAAATGAAAATAAATCGATTTTTTACCCGTCGCAGTCGTATCCCCAAGCCCAATGGGGTAAAAGAGGTGCCCTGACAACCTAACCTAACTTATATACATATTTATGTGTATATATATGTGTGCTTCAAAAGCACTAAGCTCTCAAATCTTCTAGGAGATACAGCGAAGACGGTTTATGTATATCGGTACATGTTTCGAGGCTTTCGAGAGAGGCTTCTTCGATAAATGCCAAACGGAGAGGAGCATCGAAACCAGGATCGAAAATCCTTCAGAATCGTTCGAAACATCAAGAAAAACCATTCGTTCCTAGCACACCCCTAACCCTTGCGTTATTCTATCTACAGTTTTTTCCGCCGTTTCCACTGGGCCCTTTCCTCTCGCTTTGCGTGTGTGCGTACATACATATAATTTATACCGGATGAGGCACCAACTATTAGCAGTAAACATATTTTCGAACTTTTTAGACTCAGTTAGGACAAAAGTTGCATAGTTCAAAGAGGGCCATTGAGTGGTGCCTACGAGGTTCATCCAGGTGGAGGCGCTTCAGAGATTTCAGTGCCGTCTCCATGTTTTCAAATGGGACCACTGGTTTTTTAAAAGTTTTATCAAAGAACTAAAAAGAAGTTCACATACCAAATTTCAAGATGATCGATCAAGATTTAGTATACAAAATCAATACAAAAAGAGATTTTAATGTTTTTAGCCTAGAATCGATTTAAAAAACGGTGAAAACACTTACTCCTACGGAAGGTGCTCATAAGATGGCTTAGAAAACACTTACACGGATGGCCACCGCTTTCAATGCACGCTTGCAATCTGATTCGCATTGATGGTGATCTCTCATCAATCACGTCAGTCTGTATTAACGAACAGGGTCTAATTATGCTAGCAAATCGTGCGCAGTATTCTGTGGTAGAACTTTTCATTGAAGAGAACACACATTATTATGAAAATCACAAACTTCTCACTCCTATCGAAAACAAGTTGATAAGATTCTCAGTTGTGAACAATGTAAACATAGCCGTATGACTTACCTGAATTTTGCTTAGTATTAAAATCTTGAAACCCCAATTAGGGCCTGTTCGTTAATACAGACTGACGGGCTCAATAAGACAATGCAAGAAATGCGAATTAGATTGCTAGCGTGCATTGAAAGTGGTCATCACTTTGAGCACCTTTTATAAGAGTAAGTGGTTGCACCGTTATTTTAGCGATTCTAGGCTAAAAACATTGAAGTTTCTTTTTTACCGATTTTTTACACTGAACCTCGATCGATCATCTTGAAATTTAGCGGATGAACTTATTTTTAGTTCTTCGACAAAATTCTAAAAAAATAATGGTTCTATTTTGAAAAAATGACGGCAATTGAATTTTTTTAGCGTCTATCTGAATAAACCCCGTAGCCACCGCTCCATGACCCCTTTCGACCTCTGCAACTTGTGTAAGAAAAGTTTTCTCCTAAGTGTGATAAACTTGAAAATATGTCTACTGCTAATAGTTGTTGCCTCACCCGGCATATCGATTCGTTGGAACAACCACCCTCCAAAGTTCACGAGCCTCGAGGTCGAATTGTCAGTGACGGCAGAGTTAAAATACGACGACAGAACGACAAAGTTCTACCTACAGCCAATTCGAACTGTTCCAACAGTTTTATTGTTGATTCAACAGTGACGAGGCTCGCCCAAGTGAATAAGTAAAATATGATCGGGATGAAAGAAATGAAGGAGGTTGGCGTTAGCCACAATTCAAGGCGAAAGTAAAAAATATATGCTCTTGTCTAGACTATACTGAGTGTTTACGAATGAAAAAAAAATCACCACAACACACCAGACAAAAAAAGGTTAATATATGTAAATTTACGTGCGGTTAGGTGGGCAAGATGTTCACGCTACGCGTGATGTAATTTTTTTTGCTGTTTAGCACCACGTTAAGGAGGTTGGAGCGTTAGCCCCAATCCAAAGTTAAATTTAATAAAAAAAATACATATTATTGTTTAGACTATACTGAGTGTTTACGATTTTTTTTAACTTTTTTCACCACCAAACACCAGAGATAAAAAATAGTTTAATGTATGTAATTTAACGTGCGGTTAGATAGGCAAGACTTTCACCCTAGAGGTTATGTATTTTTTTTTGTTATTTAACACCAAGATAAACCATTTCTAACAACGGATTAACCCAAACAGAACCTTTGTGAACATTTAGAAAAAAAATCCTCATCTTGCTCATCGTAAACCATGGGCCAATAATCTCGAGACGTAAATATGAATAGGCATAATTATAAATTACTCAAAATTTCATTGTGAATTGTATAAAACATTCGTTGTCGTAGTTTTTATATAATAATCATCTATAATGTTATACTTTTTCAAGTTGGTAGTAACACAAAAGTTTTTCTACTTTATGTAATAAAAATATTAAAATGCGTAATTTTGCCCTTTAATTATATATTTAAAAAAATTAGCATACACAGAATAAATCTGTACCTCGTAAGCGTTTTCTTGAGGTTCATTGAAAAAAAAAATGAATAAACCGTCATTTGACTCAAGTGAATCGCTCCAACCTCCTTAAACCGTTCTTAACGAAATGTCATTCTCAGCTGTATGAAACATTTGCTGGCGCAGTTTTTTCATAATAATAATCAATAATGCTATACTTTTTTAAATTGGTAGTAACATAAAAGTTTTTCTTATTTATCCCGTGCGGAAATTGAGTTGGGGCTGTGATCGGGCCCCAATAATATTCCCCTAACTTTATTCGGGCCCTAATCTGGAAGCCACATGAGGGCCGTTAGCGGCCGGTCACACTTTGGCAACAAGGGCCATTAAAGGCGCAACGATCGGGGCCTTATAAATTGCCTCAATGGCGCCTCATCCAAACCATTTTCGCGCCCTGAAAATGCCTCAACGGCGCCTCATCATAACCATTTCAGCGCCATAAAATATCCGTATCAGTGGATATACGTGTATGTTAAATGCGTCAGGGTATATCTGTATTTGTTTTTATGTAATTGTTCATGTGCATAGGTGTGGGCGTGAGTTCATGTGTATGTATGTGTGCGCGCGTAGAAATGTGATTGCGTATTTGCATGTGAGCCTTTATGACAAACTGCCATGACAAAATTAATACAACAAATAATCCATTCTGAGGAATGAATGTGTAGTAGAAATTAAAAAAAATATATGGGTCTACTGAATCACTAGAATCTATTTCCATTGAGGGAAAGATCTGGAAAACAAAGACCAATTTATTTGCTTATCCTGCACTGTCAGCAAAAGTTTATGAATGGGAAATATCAGCGAAGTCTGCAGAAGAAATAATTTTCCCTGTGATGAGTATTGAGCGGAAATTAGTTGCTATAAAAATGTCGAGAAAACCGGTCGGGACTGTTCACACATATGCGCTAGCATTACTCCATGTATGAGTGAAACCATGAGTAATTGTTTGTATCTATGTGAAAGGTTTCTTTAATTTGATAAATAAATACTGCCTGATGTTTGTCTGCATATTTGTGTTCATCGTTGATTTTTCATTTGCTAATGCCCTTACGCTTTTTCCCAATTTGCGTTCGATAATATTATTCGATCGATGTATATAATCGATTTGAATAATTGAAATACCATCAACCATGTAGCCTAAGCTATTTATACTGGTTTATCGCTATAATAGTCAGATCTGGGCCTATTGTGGAGATCCCTACTTGTTTATCCCTATACTGGCCAAGTCTGGGCCGATTGTGGAAATCCCTACAAGTTTATCCCTATAATGGCCAAGTCGGGTCCTTGTGTGGAAATCCCTACAGGTTTATCCCCATAATGGCCAAGTTGGGGCCTATTGTGGAAATCCCTACAAGTTTATCCCTATAATGGCCAAGTCTGGGCCCATTGTGGAAATCCCTACTAGGGAAAGCACTGGGAAAGCCTTGAAAGGCCCTTATTTTTATTGGGGATGCCCTATCAGTTTTCCACACGGGATGTGATAAAAATATAAAAATGCACAATTTTGCCGTTTGATTATATATTTTATGAAAAAGTAGCATCTACAGAATGAATCTATACCTCGTATGCATTTTGTTGAGGTTCATTGAAAGAAAAATTCATAAACTATCATTTGACTCATCTGGCCCGCTGAAACCTCCTTGAAGATCGAAATACTTCACTGCGACTACTTTGAACGTAAAATTACGGGATATCAGCAACATACGTGTTTCCGTGGATGAAGCTGTCGCGTGGTATGCCTACGCCAATGATCACGTTGCAGAGATTGACTATGGAGCGACACAAGTTCAGATTGGAAATTCGATATTGCATCGGGATTGGCATCGGCGTACGCGGCGGCCGTTGGCAAACGTAGGGACGTAGCGGGGATTCCTTTGGGTCTGACAGCGCGGCTGGGTTACGCCCTTAAGCATGTCAGGTGTATAGGGAAAGGAGGGAGACAGATAGGGGGAATGGTCGTTGGGTGTCGAATATGTACCGAGGCTCGCGAGGCAGAACGTCATTATCGGTTTAAATTGAATAATGCATTAGGATCCTTGAAAAGCGCTCGGGATGTATAGAATCGGAGTAGAAATTGAGACGGGATATATGGCGCGAGGGAAAAAGTTCACATTTATAAGGCCAGAGGTGAGCCGAGAGTTCTCGCACTACGACATTGACCATACGGTTGTCGCAACGTACACAGGATTCGTATTTGAATCCTTCGATCAACCGATCCATTACGATTCGCTCGTAATTATAAATCCTCCTTTGACACAGCTCTGTACATACATTTTAAGTTGAGGGACGTCGCATTTCAAAGTACTGCGGTAGTAATAGTTGCCAACCAAGTTGCTTTTCATCCAAATCAATCTTATTTGGAACCGTTAGTGGGCCTGCAGAAGCTGGAGGCCCAAAAGACAGGTTGATTCTCAAGATTTCTTTCTGATGCGAAAAAACCATGTTTTTAAAAATCGTGTTTACTTCTCTAGCAAAACTAATGTGAATAACGATTTTTTTCGTAAGTGTTGATCCATAAAAGTTCCGCGTCCTCCTGCAGAGCGCCTAAAAAATCCCCTTAGCACAAAGTGCAACTATTTCATGGCATTGATAATGTAATCAGACTTTTCGGGTAATAAAAAACAGGCACACAAAATAATACGAGTTGGTTTATATTATTTAAAAAGAATATTGATACATTGAGATGATATCATTTGTTCATTAATAACAAGATGAGAATTGGGTGGGCAGCGGGCATTTTTCAACCGATCACAGGCACTCAGCATGACGCAGCTCCCCCACTCTACTACAACACAGTGGCAGTGGAGTGGGGGTAGCGTTAGTTTCGTGTGACATCTAGTTAAGGCGTTGGGCCACAGTAACGGGTATAAAATCATGTGGGAATTTAACAATTTTTTTTCGTATGAAAAAGTGATTCACTCGTACAATGAATCACACATCTATTTAGTATGAATATCAAGCTGTTCGAAAGTATATATATATTTTTTTCGATGTACAAAATGGCCGATTACTCCAAACTTCTCGAAACAGCTTTTTTCCAATTGGCGTGACAAATAACTTCGACAATTTTCACTCGATTTACTTCAAATTTACAAGTTATGTTCCTCATTGCATTTCGCAAAAAACTACGTACGGAATTTCTGATTAACCGAAAACTTTTCATTTTATGAGCAGTTTATGAGCAGTTACAACGAAATTTTTCACTGAAAATTCATTTCTTGAGTTCAAATACATACAACTGTTGAATAAAACAATATTTTTTAAATTCCGTACGTACTTCTCTAGGTATTCTAATGTAGATTGACGAGAATTTTTGTTTTTTGTTCTGGGTAAAAAATTGTGGATGCTAAATGTCACGCCGCGGAGCGCCTACAAAAAGATAACAAAAGAAAATATTCGTAGTCGGCCATTTTGTAGTCGAAGAAAATATATATATACTTTCGAACAGCTTGATATTCATACTAGATAGATGTGTAATTAATTTTACGAGTGAATCACTTTTTCATGCGAAAAAATTGTTAAATTCGCACATGATTTTATACTCGTTACAGTGGCCTAACGCCTTAACTCAGACCCTACTTCAACATGCATATAAAGCTTTAAAAGCATTGTCAATGCTAAAAATTGTTCCTTGTACACGTCAGTACACGTAGAATGGACCCTTGTTTAAACCTCATTTTGAGGTTTAAACCACCAACAAAAAAAATGCCCAAAAATGTTTTATTCTTCGGTAAGCCAAATAGACGTATGGCCTTAAATCTGCTAACTTAGGATTGACCTGTTTGGCCTAAATAGTCGAAATCCTTGCTTGGTTTATCCACTACACACTCCGATTCGCATTGTCCGTAGCATACGAAAAGATTCAGCAGTGATCCGATAATTACGTACGTGCTCGGGCTACCTCAACAGTCACCTCTTACCGAACCGAAAGTTACAAGATACGTCACTGCGGTAACGGGGCAATTTGCGGTCACCGCAATGTGCCCGTTATACGCCAGCGGTTAGTACGCACGCACCGTGTTTGCTTATTGGATTTTCTCAATCCCAGCGACCTTGACCTCCGCTACGGAGTAAATGATTCACACGATACGTATAGATGCAACTATCCGAATAACTATTGCATTCTGGTAGCTATAGGCGGTTAGCCGCAGGAACGTTGCTCCAATATGTACACAGTGCGGATCAAAGCTGCGTGTAGTAGACTGTACAGTACCTCTGGACCTGACGTGACCGTAAGCGGAAACTTTCCTTACCGGTAGATGCCCTTCGAGTTTTCACAGGGTTGCTTATACGTTGAGGGTTATACCGGAAGAGAAATCGCGTGGAAAGTTTACGGTATTATCCATTCCGGGGGCAAAATTGCGGTGGTAAATGTTGGTGCTTTGCGTTGTACGATAGTATTCAACACTGTCAGGAAATCCTGCTCCCTTTCCCGTCTTGTCCCCCTCTCTCGTCCCATGGAGGATAAAATTCCGTAGTCCAGTGGTCAGCATAAAGTTACGACTAATACACGTAAAACTGGATCGTCCTGTCCGAATTTCTTCTCGCTCATAACGATACGAGGGCATAGTTCAAGTGAAGCTGCACATTTGTCCATGCGTGCATGCGAGTCTTGTCATTATTTTTCAGTACGCTTTTTTCACTTCAAATATTGCAACGCGGCTATTGCGGCATCCGGCACGTTGTACTTGAATGGATAAACGGGCATGCGACGCCCGCGAACCTCCATCCTTCCTCCCCTGGGATATGGTTGTTTCGCTGAGTCGCATCATACGCGAGTGGTCGTTGCTGAACGAGTATCGATATACCAATATGTGCAACCCTCAGCATCATTTTTGCAATGCAGCTGGAATAAGTGGTGTGTACCCTGGCGCTCGCAATCACTTGTAGCGATATTGATGACGTTATATGCCTATATATATATATATATATATATATATATACATATACACATGAAGGGTAAAGGTGATTTTGAGGATATAAATATATACACACACCCACACACACACAGGGTGTCCTGTAATTAATGGATAATCCTGCAACTGTCGATAGGCCATATCATGTCCTACTATATATTGGAATTTCAGTTCAGTAAAAGTCCCACGGATTTCGAGATAAAAATTATCTGCTTTTAGTTTTTTGCATACCATTTCTACAAATGATAACTTTTTTCGACTCGATTAAAAAAAAAAACTTTGGTTATTTGTTTTATCTAAAAAAGTCTTCTTTTTAACCTTAAATGTTACGGAAACTTTATGAAAAAAGATGTGCAGAAGTTTCATATAAACCGATTCGAACATCTGACTTTGATAGCCTGCGGTACAAAAAATGTACTACGTATATCGTGCCAATTGCTTTGAAAAGTTGCTTAATTATTGTTGGTTCATCATTTGTAAAGATGACATGCGAAAAACCAAAGGTAGATGATTTTTTTTTAAATAACATAAAACCCAAAATCTCGAAAACGATGGGACTTTTACTAAACTGAAATCCCAGCATATAGTAGGGCATGATCTGACGAATCGACAGTTGCAGGATTATCCATTAATTACAGGACACCCTGTATACACACACACACACACACACACACACACACACACACACACACGCACGCACGCACGCACGCACGCACGCACGCACGCACGCACGCACGCACGCACGCACGCACGCACGCACGCACGCACGCACGCACGCACGCACGCACGCACGCACGCACGCACGCACGCACGCACGCACGCACGCACGCACGCACGCACGCACGCACGCACGCACGCACGCACGCACGCACGCACGCACGCACGCACGCACGCACGCACGCACGCACGCACGCACGCACGCACGCACGCACGCACGCACGCACGCACGCACGCACGCACGCACGCACGCACGCACGCACGCACGCACGCACGCACGCACGCACGCACGCACGCACGCACGCACGCACGCACGCACGCACGCACACACACACACACACACACACACACACACACACACACACACACACACACACACACACACACACACATACACATTCACACACACACATGTGTGTGTTACATACACATACACACACACACATGTGTGTGTGTGTATGTGTATGTAACAGTTAAAACCCGTATTTGGTGTGAACGTGTTTGACCTAGTAAAAACTAGTTCTGACTGAACGCCTTCGTTACAATTAGTTTTTTTCCACCGAAAACTGCAATAAAATGTATCTACCCATGTGCGAATGTCGGTATTCCGCCAGAGTTGCCAATACGGCCCAGAGTTGTGCAAGTTCTGGCGACCGACTCTCAGTTGGCGGTACTGCCCCAGTATTGGAAACCGAACGTATCAGCACCGTCCCAGTCTGGGTTACTGAGTCTTGGGTGAAGTACTGGCCCAGTAATGGTAAACTATTTTATCAGTAGGGTGCCAGTCCTGGTTACCACGTATGGTTGAGTCTCGGCTGGAGCTACTACGCCAGTACTGACAACTGAACGTATCAGTGCCATGCCCGTCTTAGCTACCCAGTCTTGGGTGTAGTACTGCCCCAGTATTGGTAAACAATTTTATCAGTGCGGCGCCAGTCTTGGTAACCAAGGTTGGTTCAGTCTCGGCTGAAGGTACTGCGCTAGCATTGGCAACAGTACCACGCCAGTCTTAGTTACCGAGTCTTGGGTTAAGTACTTCCCCAGTATTGGTAAACAATTTTATTAGTTCAGTGCCAGTCTTGGTAACCAAGGTTGGTTCAGTCTCGGCTGGAGGTACTGCGCTAGCATTGGCAACAGTACCATGCCAGTCTTGGTTACCGAGTCTTGGGTTAAGCACTGCCCCAGTATTGGTAAACAATTTTATTAGTTCGGTGCCAGTCTTGGTAACCAAGGTTGATTCAGTCTCGGCTGGAGGTACTGCGCTAGCATTGGCAACAGTACCACGCCAGTCTTGGTTACCGAGTCTTGGGTTAAGTACTGCCCCAGTATTGGTAAACAATTTTATTAGTTCGGTGCCAGTCTTGGTAACCAAGGTTGGTTGAGTCTCGGCTGAAGGTACTGCCCTAGCATTGGCAACAGTACCATGCCAGTCTTGGTAACCGAGGTTGGTTCAGTCTCGGCTGGAGGTACTGCGCTAGCATTGGCAACAGTACCATGCCAGTCTTGGTTACCGAGTCTTGGGTTAAGTACTTCCCCAGTATTGGTAAACAATTTTATTAGTTCAGTGCCAGTCTTAGTAACCAAGGTTGGTTCAGTCTCGGCTGGAAGTACTGCCCCAGCATTGGCAACAGTACCATGCCAGTGATGGTCACCGAGTCTTGGGTTAAATACTGTCCTAGTATTGATAAACAATTTTATTAGTACAGTGCCAGTCTTAGTAAGCAAGGTTGGTTGCGTCTCGGCTGGAAGTAGTCCCCCGGCATTGGCAACAGTACCATGCCAGTCTTAGTTACCGAGTCTTCGGTTAAGCACTGCCCCAGTATTAGTAAACAATGTTATTAGTACAGTGCCAGTCATGGTAACGAAGGTTGGGTGGGTCTTGGCTGGAAGTACTGCCCCAGCAGTGGCAACATTACCATTCCAGTCTTGGTTAACGAGTCTTCGGTTTAGTACTGCCTCGGTATTGGCAGACAATTTTATCAGTACGGTGCCAGTCCAAAAAATATGGATTGAATGAAAAATGTAAGTTTTGCTTCCTCATAGAGAAACTTTGTGACGATGAAAACATTTTTTTTCAGTTTTCAATATCAACGTGCTCAAAATGTCCCAAAACCTCGAAAAATCAAATTCACAAACAATGTCTGCATGCATGCGCGCCTGTGTGCGTATGCGCACGCATGTACGTTCTGGCACTGTAAAATTAAAACGTCTGTAACTCGAGAACGGTTTGGGTTGAAGGGCTCCTGTGTCGCTCAGATGTTAATCTGTACAATCTCTTTATTCCCTGCAAATTTTGTCGAGAGAACTAAAAAATTACAAATTTAACAGCATTTTTTAATTTAAAAGAAATGTCTGTGACCACGTTAATTTGCAAAAAATTTCAGAATTTTGTAAATTTTTTTTTTTACAAATAGAGTATCATGAAATGACGGCTGGTATTGAATTTAGGGAATTTAGGGAATGAATTTTGGACACTTTCGAAATATGTCAAACTGCTCTAATTTTTGCATATATCAAGATACTGTGGTGATTTTTTTACACAAAGTATTGTAAAAGTAAAGTTGCTATAACATTTGGAGAGAATCCCAAACCATTACAGACTCCTCTGGACTCTTCTGTCTCCTTACGGATATCCATAAATTGGCTAAGTAGACGATGTAATTTTATTTCACTATTTCGCGTGTTCGTTCTGAACGTACGCCGCGACTCTGGCGGCTCTCGCGCCTTCTTGCGTCGAGGCAGACATTGTTATGCCTCGACGCAATGCGTGTGTGTCAGTGGTCATTCGCTACGTCGGGCGCACACGGTTGAAGATTGTTTTCTTCCCGCATACTGTCCCTCCGCGGCAAGTATACACTTCGTGTGAGTATATGCACCTATATACCCACACGCTGATCCACGCTCAGCGTCAACAAAGAATTAGGATTTCTTTGGCAGCGTTGGGCATCAGTCTTTCTCGTGCCGTCTACGTGTGAACTTGTTTCAATCCCCAAGTGCTTTTCATCTATTCCCATTCGTTTTTATACAGTACACTTTTTCTATTATTATAAATTAATTTTTCTCGTCTTAACACGAATTCGAGTGCTCTAAGTGTGCTATAAAAATTCGAACGTTCTATAAGGTGAACCAGGTAAGATATACAAAGAATTTTTCTTTTACTTGTTTTTTCATTTTATTTTGTATTTTTTGTCTACTGCATGTTAAGGCATAATAAACAATTCATTTATTTTCTCTCCGTTCCTTACTTGCTGTGGGACTGCGCTATCTTTCTGTCTCTCTCTCTCTCTCTCTCTCTCTCTCTCTCTCTCTCTCTCTCTCTCTCTCTCTCTCTCTCTCTCTGTCTCTTATATTTTCTTTACTTATTCTATCATTTATTTTAAAGAATTTGTTCAATTTGATCAGGGAGTCTCGGAGGACAAGGGGAAAGAAAACGCTTTGGTAAATACAATGTTATTTACTTTGACCGAAATTATGTATGCTGATGTAAAATTACAGAAGAGCATCTTAATTCATACTAAATACTCTGGAAGTGGCTATATTTTTCAATTCTGTTTAGATGGAGGTGATGAGATCCTTGGTGGGTTCACCGACCGACGGAAAAGGTGTTATCCGCAATGTGATCGCTGGCCTGATATCAAAGGCGGTGCAGGAAAAATACTCGGCCACGGGGAAACCAGGCGCGAACGGTATAACGAAAAAATCCTTCAGTGCGACAATAACGTACAAACGTATGAATGGTAAATATTTTTCAAATTTTTACTAATATAATTTTTAGAACTGGGTGCAATGAAATAATTTTTTTTATTTCAGATATTTTTTAGATACGATCGGGAAAAAAAAACTACTGCGGTGGAAATATTTTCGACAACCAGCCGATGTTTATCTGATGCCGGTGACCGGGAACACGCCGCAACTCTGGCCCAATATTGGCAGCCGGTACTAGTCACCAATACTATGCCAACGCTTGCCAAGCGGAGGACCGGTGTTATCATTTCGGAATTGGGCCAGTATTGTTTACACGATCTGACCCAATATTAGCATTCAGTATCCGGCCAGTACTGGTGTCAGTACTGAGCCAAGTTTCCAGTCTATACATGGGCATATACCAGCAAAGTACTGGTTTACTGTTTGTCTCAAGACTGGCTACAATATCTGGCCCAAAACTGGGCACTTATTCTGAGCCAATACCCGTAAACAGTGTCGGGCCGATTCACGCCGCCATAACTTGGACCGGTGTTAACAAACCAATTTTGTCTCAATAGTGATTCCGACTTGGGCAAGGCTTGGCCCTTGGGAGCCTGCCCGTATTAGCAGCCCTGGCATCAGTACTGAGCCAAGACTAAGCCAAGTCCTCAGTCTATACACGGGCATGTACCGGCAAAGTACTGATTTAGGGTTTGTCTCAAGACTGGCAATGATATCTGGCCCAAAACTGGGCACTTATTCTGAGCCAATACCCGTAAACAGTGTCGGGCCGACTCACGCCGCCATAACTTGGACCGGTGTTAACAAACCAACGTTGTCTCAATACTCATTCCGACTTGGGCAAGGCTTGGCTCTCGTCCAAGTACCAGATGCCTGCCAGTATTGGCAGCTCTGGCACCAGTACAGTGCCAATACCAAGCCAGTTTGCAATACGTACATGGGTAGCTCTAATCACGTGTAAAAATTGTCGTAGGTATCCAAATGGACTTCCATACTTGTTCCTACTTTCTTTATTATAATCCGGATGCCTCATTGAAATCAAATGTACGAATCCAATTCGAATCCTAAAGGATTTCGCTATTATCGAACAGAATCCAAACAATTATTGATAGATCCCGTCGCAACGTATACGTTGAATTTTCTAAAAAAAATTTATGGATATACAAAATGAGACGATCTTAAAGAAGTATCAATATTATTTAAAAAAAGTAGGGGTCGCTTTAAAAGGTATATCTTAAAAAATGATGTGAATCACGTTATTAAAAATCCACTGTAGTTACCGTTTGTTGTTTATTTTACTGCACTTTGAAATAATATCATAACACACATTCACGAAGCGTGCAGGCTATGCTCCAACACGCCGAGTTTTTTTATAGCGAGTTTTCACATATTTTTTATTCGAACATGGTAAGAATTCTCGAACGGCGTACATTAGGAAATGGCGCAGAATCCAATTGAACCCCAATGAGGAGTCCCTTTGTGCGGTGTCCCTGATAGATTCCTATAGAGATGTCAGCACAGCTTGGGACTCGCAAAAAAAATTGTGCACGGGATCACGAAGGGATATTTTTTTAGAGATCCAACAAATTCGAGTTGAGAATTTCAAATGAAAAATTCTCAACCGATTTCAATCGGAAAATAGCGCGCAATCCACGCGGTTTCCAATATGGACTCCCTACGTCTCTATTAAATTCCTATAGGGATATGGTAGGATCTAGGGACTCGTCAACAAATTTCTACACGGCATTCGGAAACAGTCTTGACTGATTCTGTCGTTAGAACTAGTTATTCCTAGTTAAGACGAGTTTTAACTAACATTTAAATTTATTTATCACCAAGGTCTACTTTTACCGAAAAAAACCAGTTGCGACTAAGGTGTTCAGTAACTAACAGTTTTTACTAGGGAAAACGCGTTCAAACTTACAACCGGTTTTAACTTTGACATATATATATATATATATATAGGATTAAACGATGAGAGTCCCGTTGATGTTTTTTAACAAATGAAATTTGACTCAGGCAAAATCGATAATGATTGCCAATTAATCGTGATTGAATTTGTAGTTAGCGATATCCTTTGTCAATCTTCTCCCCTTTTTCATCAGTCTCTCACGCCCGTCTTCGATCAAGTCTCCCCCTAACTCGCTCTTTTTCCTCGTCTGCTATCTACCAAATTTTTTCAAATAAACTTCGCCCTGACGAGCAATGTCCGGCACTCTCGGAGTTTCCACTCGTTACTCCTTCAGACTGACACCCATTTCCTTTTTTCTTTTTGATATTTTTCCACACACACATACATGTGTACGTTCTCTACAAACTAATATATATATATTTGGCGAATAAAAGAGTATTGCCTACGTCGGTTCGTGTGCTAAAACTATTGGGTCACGATTGTCTATTATCCAGCAGTGAATATATATATGTATGTTGCAAGCATATCCTAGTCTCCTCGGTCATTCGCTAGCTCCCCATATCTCAGCAGCTTCTACCCTTGCAGATGTGACGTATGCACACAGCCGCATGTGGATACCTACGCTCGCATAAAATCCTCCTACATATAGGTGGGTACGTTCACTCGGACGGATTTTGTGCAACGCATCAGAGTTCTCACTCCAATCCGACCTGATCTAATGAGCGTCTCGCGGCAATGATAGGAGAGCGTAAATTCCCCCTCATTTGTATGATCTGGTGCATGTTGCATGGCAAAGTTTGTACGTGAAATATGTGTGTATAAAAATGATAAAAATGAGTTAAAATGTCAGTCAAAATTCAGAAAAATTCAGTTCAGTCCGTGGAATGAAATATACATTTGATATTTGCGGATCGTTTATATTTCATGTATCAGTTATACTCTGCGACATTGTCTCGACAGTCACAACACTGCGAGATACTTCGTGCATTGTATTTCGACAATGAAGTTGGCGACAATGAGTCAGAGGGGTGAAGACTGCGGCTGATAAGTCAAAGTTTACCGAACAATTAGGCATTGCGGCCGTTGAGCTCGACCCGTTCATCTGTATACGTTATATACGTACACACACTTTCGAAAATCCGAACCCTCTCGATGCCGGTTTCGTTCATCGTTAAACTCGGCAGTTCTCCGCTCAGTCAACCCTCATTGCGGCGACGATGGAAGTTACAAGGGTCCTGGCTGTCAACGCTCCCCATAGCTGACGTATCAAACACCGGGCTCCGAGCTGTCACTTCGAGTGAGGATTCTAATTAATATTTCACGTAGTATAACTACAATTGCAAAATGAATGGTGGTTTCCTTCCACGTGAAAAGTTTATTAGTAGGTAAAATTCCACCTTTTCAACGTCAAAGACTGCAATAACGAAATATTTTTTTGTTCACTTTTCATATCGTTGAGCTATATAATCAATCGAGTCACATAATTAGTCGCGTTTTATCTCGGACAAAAAAAATTGACGAGGAGACGACAGAGTGCCGTTTTAGCCATTTCAGCCGTTTTTGGGATTTTATTATTTTCGAAGTTAAATTTTGTTTGAAATTATTTTGGCTGGGTCTGCACCCTACAGGCTAACTTACGTGAACGATTACAATACCGATAGACATTTTTTCCAACTTTCGATGTAGATGATGTCGAAGGGTGCAGCGTTGAAATGCAGTCCATTTTCCATCATGTGCCTAATTTTTATCCCGAATTCCAGCTACATGAATTACGCGAACGGTTTTACAGATCCTTATTAGGGATCCTCAAACCCAAACTTGCAAAAAACCATTTCGGACAATAATAAAAATAAAGAAACAAAAATACATGATAATTTAGTCGAGGGCAAGCTGTCGGTCCGAAGTGCCGATGAGCTAATACGATGACTCGTGGTACCCCACTATGACGCATGGCACCAATACGATGACTTTTTAAAACTTTTTAGCCCGCTCTGTACGAAAGTAGTCACACTTTCCTGCGTTCAGAAAAAAGAGACAATTCGGCAAACATTCGGTTCGACTGTCCGCATAAAATGACGCAAGAAAAAGCCCGTAATAAACCTTCGGGTAAAATGTACTTTATAGGTAGAAAATTTACTCCGTTGGTTTATTCGATTAATGCTGCAGCGCAGACTCTCGGTATTCTGGAATGACGTCAGAGCTGGTTTAATCTAGCAACTTGGTACTTGCGCACCACTCGCTTCGTGATTGTCGTCGCTATATGCGTAGGTATCGGTACATACATACATATATATATATATGTATGCGTCTGCACCTATATATATATATATATATATATATATATATATATATATATATATATATATATATATATATATATATATATATATATATATATATATATATATATATATATATATATATATATATATAGGTGCAGACGCATATCAGAGAGAAACCGAGACGGCGAAGCAACAGGCACGTTGAGCATAAACAATAACGTCAAGTGCATGGAAGTTGCGAGTCTAGAAGGTGTGCATAATCCTTTTTCACGATGAACAACTGCACAGTTCGCGTCAGTGTTGTTCGTCTTATTGACAGTTATAGTTACGGTAGTTAAATTTATCCATTATATCCTCGTTGTCACGTGTCCCATCATGAATTTACAGTCTAGCGGGATTGCATTTTCCAGGAGCGGAGAAATTCGAGAAATGAAAAATAACGAAGCAACTTCAAGCATTCAAAGCACAGTAAAAAATCAACTAAGTTCTGGATTGGGGGCTCACACCTAGTTGAAACTTTGAAAATCATCGATTTTTGGTTTACCACGGATTCTGAAAAAATGTAATTTCCAATGTGACGTCACGACCAAGTGCACACTGTGTATTTTTTCCTCTTTCTCCTATCTTGTTGAGCTACTGTGACGACGCAGGCCTACGCAATTTCCCATGTAAATCGTGAACAACCACTAAGGACCAATACGCGCAATAGTGGCACTCTGATTTTTCGACGGATCCTTCTATTTTCTTTAGACTTAGGCATATGACAGCGAAATGTTACCTATCGACAATGAGCAAGAGTCTCGCGTACTTTCCCACGCGAGAACACAGCGATGTTAAACATATCACGAACGATTACACGTGCAGGGCCGAAGGTCCCCAGAACACTCGGACAGAAAAAGAACGCAGGAACTCCACCAAGCGATAATCCCTTATCTTGAGACCCAAACAACTCTTCAAGGGAAGCTCACCTGGGTCGAAATACTTGAGCGGTCGTAATCCTATACCCACAGAAAATACCTGCGTTTAACTCAATTCTCGGAAATAGAGCAGCGATTGCGTTAATCAAAACCGTGACCCAATAATCAGCTAGAAGTCCGTTCTCCCACGTTGTCTCGACCAATCACATAGGTCACCCTACATCCTCACGACCGATTAACCAATCCGTAAGGAAAATGCATCACGGAAATGCACCCTTTACCCCATGAAAGAAACCTCTCCTACTTTCTACTTTGTGAAGAAGTACCGTAAAACAGGGCTACTTTGACATTTAGGGTAACTTTGACAGTTTTTGGGGCTACTTTGACAGAGCACCAAAATACGTTTTAAATGTGTGCGCAGCGTGGCCGCTTGACGTTTTGTAACGGGCGGCGGGTGCGGGGAATAAACTTAAACAACAATTTGTTGTTCAAGTTTATTATAATGTTGCTCAAGTTTATTGTAATGTTGCTCAAGTTGATTTTGATCTCAGTGACAATTACAAGACTCATGAAGTGCCTATAATAGCACCCCAGGTACTTGATATTTTTATGTCAAATGTTTCCTTAAGGGAGGACACCACTGTAATTGCCCATTTTCGACCATTTTCTTTGGATTTTTTTTTAAACGGAATAAAATACATGGTCGAAAGAGCTTTTAGGTTTTATAAGGTATGTATTGAAGTATGTAAAAATAAAAATGAATTGTCAGAAGTATACAAAATGGCGGCGCACGAGTCACTATAGCACTACTATTTTTCAGCTAACGCTCTCCGCGGTACGCAGTAGAACTTCGTAAATTTATTCCCGGAACTAAGAGTGAAATATTTTCGTTAACTATATTATTTTTAGCAGTCAAGTACGGGGGGGGGGGGAATTAAGCAATAATTAAATAAAAATAGAGATGAGTTTGAAAAAAAGTTCGTTTTTTCGACCGCAATTTTCATCTCATAAGTGATATATTTTTTACAATTTTCGATTCATCGAAAAAAGCGCTCGTACTTGACTGTTAAAGCAATCTAAGGAGCTACAGTTAAAATTTCAAGTCGACTGGACGATAATTGTTCGAGTTCTGCTGCCTTAATAACGATGACAATTTGGTTATGAAAAATCGTTGTTTTTCATTTAATGGCATGTATAATGCATACAATATTACATTTTTTATCAAAATGATTCCAAAGTGACCCTTAATCTTTGACATAAGTTACATTTCAATGCCCTGTCAAAGAAGCCCGACACTCGGGGCTACTTTGACACTTTAAAAAATGTATATATCAAATTGTGAGGAGGTGGTGGAGCTTGACTTTCTTATTCATTTGATAGCCAAATGACACACTCCAATGGAAAGCACGAAAAGTTGGTATCTAGAATGATGAAAAAAAGTTACCTACAAAAAACTTCCAAAACCTGTACAAAGTACCCCAAAGCTTTACGGTATCCTACAAAACGTCAGTGTTCCATCATCACTCGTTGAAGTCACTTCATCACCATCCGTCAAAGTCAGTCACCCAAAGTAGCTTGAACTTGAAATCCTTTATTCATCATCGCGACACATACTGCATCTTTGTTCCACGTAAAATCCTCTAACTTCATCCATTCGAGACAAGTTGATATTTTTAACTACGCAAAGTGTCCAAGTAGCACCTAATCAATTAGACACACTGTTGCAAAACTTTCCGAGCGGTATTATCATCGATTGTACGAGCGAGCGTACCTGGCCCGAGGGCGAAGGCCCTTCGTCGGACTACGAGCAACGACCACACTGCGAACGTAAGCTAAGCCGATTATATGTTTCTGTATCTTTCCTCGATTACCAAAATTGTGTTACGAGGAATGCAAACCTCAAACATAATTAAAGAATAAAAGAACCTTGTTACTGGTAGCTACGTTTGTCGAACTCGTTACGTATCTCTTAACCGCGTAGACATTCGAAGCCAAAACTCCCTTTCCACACATCTCCTTTTTTACCCTTATCTCGTGCTATTGCGCTAGGCGTAGGCAAGAACGAGGGAAACGAAATTTTATGGTCTCATCCTTTCCGGATGTCACACAAAAATATTCTCTGAACATTTCCCGTCGATCCGTTCAAATTGAGAAAGTTATGGGCGTTCATAGGTAAGTTCGAACGAACTTTAAACGCGTTTTTCTCGACATAACTTTTTTGAAATTGGTGACCACGATATTGCAAAAATCACTGCACCGATCAACTTGAAATTTTACAAGCTTCTTTCACATATCAAAAAGCATTGCTTGAACAAAGGAATTTTTTTTCGATGCAAAGTTATTTTTTATCAACGAAAATAGATCGTTTTTTTTCACCGAAAATCGATACTTTCATTTTGGATGGCGGCCTTTTTTTTCGAAAATCAATATTTTGTCAATAGTCCAAGGACTATATAATTGCGTGCACAAATTAAATGCGTTTGATTTTGTTTTATTTCGGATGATTTGTTGCCGCGGTCTACACAAACCATTGTATCTACTGCATTTATAAATGTTTTTCAATTAAAAAAATGGCAAAGGATACTCCTTAACGTAAAAAAACAACACATTTGAAAACCTGTACACATTTTCCTAGAAAAATTGCGAAAAATCCCTCTTTTTTCCGGCCACAATCCAGGTGTAACCCGTTAAAGATCGAGTAGCTTTTACGTTCACCTTTGAGGTCATTTCTGGCTGTACTTTTCACGTCCAACCCTTCGTTGGAGGATTAAACAGCGGTGGAGCACTGTACCGAAAATGCGTGAATTTTTTGTGTCCGTTTATCTCGCTACGCCACCCAGAAGGTCCCTCGCGTATTGTGCCCCAACGAGTGGCAAATTGGAAAGGCCTAACTCGGGGAATTAAATAGCCGAAGTGTGCATCGTGCGCCGCCCTTTTGCGCGTTAGAATTGCGTATAATTCATTTCAGTGCATACAGACCCGATGGCTCTTTTTTCCCTCGTCGAGCTTTTCATCGCGGAACTTGCCACAACGCGCACTCTCATTACTCCGTTGGTTCGTCTCGTCGCGGTGGTTGCACCGCGTCAACCCCCTCGTATAACGCTTGAAACTTCGCCTCGTTCCCCCTTTCATCGCTTTCTCAGGATAAAATATGTACGGTATACGTTTAACTGTCTCTATAATGCTCTCCCGACCTTCCTTCACTACCTTCTCGTCGTTTCGACGAAGCAGCCATATATACTCGTATCTTTGCACATAATTGCGATACCGAAGTGTCGTTCAGAGAGACATTCACGGAGTTCTACGGAGACTCAAGTTTCGAGGGAAATTGAAAATTGAGAAAAGAGTTGCCCGGTATTAATTATTGTAGTTATAGTTTATGTGATATTAAATGAATAATTTATCTATGCTGTGAACATTCAACATGAGGAATGTGATCACTGTTGTGAGCTGGCTGCAAATTACGTTAGGTGAAACCTAAAGCTTGATAAATTAATACGGGCAAATAAAATTTTTTTTGTTGTTTTTTCTCAATGTATACATGAACACGTCAAAGAATATGTAAAAGAACATGTAAAATATTGAGAATTGACAAAGTTACTCATGATTTAGTGAGAGCAGATAGCGCAATAATTAACGAATACTAAAACTTTCAATCGTATTTTTTTCGAACCGGCTTTTCGCGACCTACCCGGAATCATAACTCCAGCTTTAATTGTCCGATTTTCAATTAAAAAAAAAAAAAAAAAACAAATGCGTTATTTCAGTAGTTATCGGTGTACGTACTCGTTTCCTTAAATTTAGTATTTTTCAAGCCCCCGAATATAAGTAAAAATTTCGACAATTTTCACTTTTTTTTAACACCCGCCATTATCTGAATTTTTATTTCGAAAAACGGCTACATTCAACGAGAACTACATTTATATAGATTATTAAACATTTTTATTTTTATTTTCAGACTAACCATTGTCAAGTTATCGATTCGGCCGTTAAACCACATTTTTATACGGAGGTTCTATTATATCTCAATAACGATGTTAATTTAAAAAATAAATATCCACACGAAATAAGTTCAATGTGTGCCGAATAACATACATTTTTTCCAAATGCCAAATAAAAAATTTAATAAACAAATCAATTTCGTAAAAAACGACCTTTATTCGGCTCGTCACAGTGGTGTCTCAAAGAATTGCAGACTGCATTACCAGTCGACGTCCGCCACAAAGAACTAAAAAATTCACGATTTGAAGTTTGCATTGTGTCGTGCATCGATTTTTTATGCTTTTTTCATTTCTCTATTTTAATCCCTATCCAAAGTCTTTTTTGCGAATTGAGGTCATAAATCTCGAACAAAAATACGTTTGAGTAATTTTTCACAGCACAAATCCAGCGAAAAAAAATAGAGCGATTAAGAGGAATCAATATTCGTTGCGCCCCAACGATGCAAACTTCAACGTCATGAAATTTCAGGGAAGTACGAATCCCAATCGATTCAAAGTTTTATCACCTGCGGGGGATGAAGATCGGTTATGTAGATAACATTCACCTGGTAATTTTTCGATCCCCCGGGTCGATCCTCTCGATCGTGCGGGAGATGTGCCTTGGGATCAGCGGGAGATCTTCTACATCACCTTGAGGAGGGAAATCCCTTCAGACGCTCGAGAATAAGCCATTTTAATGTTGACATTATCTTATTACAACTATCAAGTGTTAAATTTTTCTTAAACAAAACAATATGGCGGCGTTATTCGTTATTCGTTTAGGCGTCTTTTGGAAGACTGCTCATGTTATAGCTCACAAAGTTATCGATCGATCTGGCTGAAATTTTGGAAGGTTTCCCTGTATAACATTATTGGAAGGATATGCCTATAAAAATATAAAAAAGTATAAAATAAAAAATTAAGTAAAAAGAATAAATTAACACACTACAAATAATTACTCATACAATATCACCATGATTGAAATTAATGAAAAAGACTAACACATAATTTACACAAATCATTAAAACACATTTACAACTTATTCATAACACAAAGTACAAAATCCAAAGTACAGTATACAAAATCGGTAAACTCTATTTATATAATCTATATCACATGATTTATAGAACAAATGAAGTCTCTGAAGAGGATCCGAACCAAGGATCGAAACGTAACGAAAAAAACCCCCTTTTTTCCTTTCCACCACGACCTTGGAAATCTCACTGGCCGAATCGAAGCCGATTCCTCAACATCACATTTAACCATTTTTTTTCATATGAAAAAGTGATTCACTCATAAAATTACTTACACATCTATTTAGTATGATCTTCAAGCTGTTAGAAAATATATATATATATTTTTTTCGATGTACAATATGGCCGACTACTAATATTTTCTTTTATCTTTTTTTAGGCGCTCCACGGCGTGACATTTAGCATCCATAATTTTTGACCTAGAACAATAAACAAAAATTCTCGTTAATCTAGATTAAAATACCTAGAGAAGTACGTACGGAATTTAAAAATATTGTTTTATTCAAAAGTTGTAGGTACTTGAACTTAAGAAATGAATTTTCAGACAAAAAGTTCGTTATAACTGCTCATAAACTGCTCATAAAATGAAAAGTTTTTGACTAACCAGAAATTTCTTACGTACTTCTCTGCGAAATGCAATTAGGAACATAACTTTCAACTTTGAAGTAAATCGAGTGAAAATTGTTGAAGTTATTTGTCACGCCAATTAGAAAAAAAGCTCCTTCGAGAAGTTTCGTGCAGTCGGCCATTTTGTACATCGAAAAAAAATATAAATATTTTCTAACAGCTTGATACTCACACGCAATAGATGTGTAATTAATTTTATGAGTGAATCACTTTTTCATACGAAAAAAATTGTCAAATTCGCACATGATTTTATATCCCTCACTGTGACCTAAGGCCTTAATGGCAAAATAGTAGTATTTATATCTCTTTTCGCTTAGTCGCCAGGGAGGATAGCATTTGATGTTGTAGTCGAAACGGCCACTGTAGCGATCCATTTGACGTCTCGAGGCATCTCCGCATGTATCGATGTCAGGTCAATAGGGAACCATTTCGGCATAATGTTTCTTCCCAAAGGCCACTACATATTGAACGTGTCGAAGTGAACATTCACTGTCCTTGTCAAGCAGTTTTAGGGTCCACGAGAAGTTTGGAATATCTTTGTCATCATTTCCTTCCCTCGTCACGAAAGTCTCACTTCTCTTGGCTTTTAAGGCGGTCTCCCATGTGACAGGTCCAAGAAAATTGAAAAAATTTCTTTGCACAATTTGCAAAAAATGTGTGCGTGTTATATGGACCCGATATGGCAGACTAATGGTGAGTCAACATTTTCCTTGTGTAAATCGTGCTTGAACTTTCAAACGCGTTTTCCTCAAAACTGTGTATTTTCAGATTGGCTTCTACGATATCTCGAAAACTATTGAACGAATTCAGCGCAAATTTTTATGGTATAGCCAGCACATCTATAGTTCTCACCCGAACTAGGATATTTCCGAAATCTGCGATAGTTTTTCAAGCTGAAAAAGTCGACAAACTGACGAAACTTGGAACTTGACTTCAAAACCGTGCCAAAAATTCAATTTTCGATATTTCTACTTTACTCTAGTTCCGGCGATAGCCTCAGGTCTACAAATTAAAATGCCGATTGGTATTTTAATTTCAGATGAGCAAAATCTCCGAAATCATGGCAGCCGTCAAACAACTTTTTTTACACATGAGTGTCTTCTGAACGCTGTAAAGTCGAGCCAACTCCTTATTTTTGTTTGATAAAATTCTGGGTGACTGTAAACATGTTAATAAATGTGTGGTAAAAATTTAAAGATAGTGTGTTTTTATGGTTCATAAAAATAAATTCCCAAAAAAAGCGAACAAATGGCTCTCACGTGGGATGACCCCCTTAACGAAAATAAACCATGGATCTCTACGTTTGCTATATACCATGTTTATCGTGTTATTTCGAGCGTGCAAGGTCTAATAGTCCATCAATTTCTCGCACTCCGAATATTCCCCAAAGGAAATATCAACGAGTGAACCTGACCGTCATTATCCCATATATATTTTGGAATTTGCAGTCGACCTCCGATTTATTCTTCTTATCCTTGTCAACCCGCCACCGTTGACCTGTCGGCAATCCAGCCTATTCATTCCCCAACGGGTCGAGTTGCTGATTCCTCACGGGATTTATTTCGCGGTCGAACTTTATTCCATCTCCGTTTCCTGTTCAATTTCTTATCTGCCCCACCAGCAGTCCTCGCGCTGTATATATGTCTATAAATATAAACGATGCTGCATAAGGAGCTCAAGACGGTCCACCATTATGCGGACCTATTTGGAAAGTTTACCGTATTTCGAGCCAAGAATTCTTTGGTCGAGTATTCCGAGCATATTTCCCTGATGCATCATACTGCGCCATATCATGCTTCAATTCCAGTGTCTCCCTCCAACACATCTCTTTATTTGTATTATTCAAATAGCAATTTTGGTTGCTCGGGGGTTGCGCTCATCAATCTCTGGATTCGCCAACGTTAGGGTGACATTTTCAAAGATAAACGTCACGAAACAGCCTGCCCAAATACTTGGCGACAGAAGAAGGCCACTTTGGAACAGTGCACTTCTACCGGGTCTTGAATTCAATTCACTTTCCAATAAATGTAAATCAGCTGGAACTATTGCCACTTTTAAATCTCCTACTGCTTCCTCGTCCTGGGCAACGTCCTCGAAATAAAATTGATTCAATCAAGCCATTCGTCGTTTATTCGAATGCAAATTCATTGAAACAACAGGGAAGGCCTACGCACTCTACTCGCTGCGCGGATCAAAGCGCTTAATTGCGGACCTTTCGTGTCCGGGAGATCCGCAAATCGCGGACGGAAGTGATTTGTACCGGACAAATGTTGATCTCACCTTGGAGTTTGTCAAATGTTCGCATAGTTACGCAGTGATCGCGCGCGTGACCACAAAATTGATATCGTTCGATTGGACAAACTCTCGACGAGCGAACTGTTATTCTATTCACGTCATTCAAACACGCGTATCATAATACAGGAAATACTGGAAAGCACCGCATTACGCGCCACATTAATGTTTTCCTCCACACTGACAGGGAAAACGTTTGCCGTATTTATTCGATGTCAATCACGGAACAGAATGCTACGCTCAATGTTGATGTAGGCACTCCATTTTTTCACGTTACATTCTGGTTACGCGTCTTCAATTTTTTTTTATGCCAATGGTGGCGATTGCCGAACGAGCATGAATACAGTTTTTTTTAATGGATTTAGCGATCAATTGTATCGATGAACGTGTTCAGATCTCATTTATTTCTTCATCGAAATCTAGTGGAATGAAATTGATGGATCAATGGCAGAAGAGGATATTTGCCATTTTCGCAGCTTTAGTGTAACAAGGAACATCACTTAAGTGTCTACCTTCAATTTTGTTAAAAAGTGTATGTGATAAAGCATTAAGGGGTCTTCTCACTTTAGACGCCAAAAAGGCTATTTTCATGATCTTTTTTGATAGATTTAGACTATAGATATTGATATAAAAGTTGTTACACTTAAAAAATACACTTTCGAAATACATAAAAAGCTTTTTTTTTATTTATTTAAGCCACTATTTATAGACGAAAATGGTAGTTAAAAAAATTGTAGGCCTGCGCTGTGGATGAAATCTCGGAGATAGATCATTCGAAACAAACGAAATCAAACGGTTTTAGATTCAGTATGTTAATGGCTATAGCGCATATCATACAATTTTTTATATATGCAAAAATAATAAAATGGCGGACATTTTTCGAAAAAACGTGTTTTTTCACCATTTTTGGAAAAAATAGTAATTATCAAAATTTGAAAAAAATTCTTGATATGCGCTATAGCTATAGTTGTAAAGAATATGTGGTTATAATATCATGAAGATCGGTTCAGTAGTTTTGATGATTTGATCAATAAACCGTCGAAAAACGTTGTTTCGAGAAAACACATAACAGGGTTACATAAAAACATAACAAAATTGTTTAAAAAAATGTATTTCGAAAGTTTATTTATTAAGTGTAACAACTTTTACATCAATATCTATGATATAAACCTAACAAAATTCACGAGAATAGCCTTTTTTAGCGTCTAAAGTGATAAGACCCCTCAAAAACTATTAGATACGTACTTTTTTTTGTTCTCGGCGGAAAAACGATTTCAAGAGGGAAAGCCACCCCTCAAAAAAGCCGTCTCATCTCTTAATTTAATTCTTTCAAATTGCTCTAAAGTGGATTTTTCATAGCTTTATATTATAAGAATTTTGGTTTTTGTTTCATTGAGATGGGTGGACTGCTTGTAGGTGAAAGTGCAAAATGACCCCACGACACGTCTTTCTTTAAGGGATGATTTCCTCCCTCAAAACCGTTTTTCCGCCGATAAGAAAATACGTGTCTAATAGTTTTTAATGCTTTACCACATATATAAGTTTCACCAAAGTCGAAGGCGAATACTTAAGTGGTGTTCCTTGTAACATGGTTTTGAAGTTGTAGAAATTTCCAAGAGCTCTTTTGCATACCACCTCGAGGAAGAATCGTTCTTCTATTTTCTTGATCTATACGACCCTTCCAGAATAACTTTGAATCCTTGTTCTGTGGTCTAGTAACAAGAGCCCTAGCCCTTGCTATGATATCGACAACATCTTGCAATGTGCAGTGAGGTATGTGCAGTGCATTGCTGCGGTGTACATTCTCTCTGACTCTCTCCATACAATATATACAATATACATGATATATATGGTCAACTTTTCCGGTATATCCCTTTGTACCAAGAGTTGTGAACATATTGACCACAGGGAAAGTTGTTGCACAACTGTAGCCACCGGTAATAATGGAAAACCGAAAGCCCCGATGCAACGAAAATGGACTCCCCTATACACATAGCAGCCAGAGTCCAACACCTTTTGCATAAATGAGGCTGTACAAAGCTACTCTAACGAGGAAACAAATTCATATAAATAATGGAAAACGATCGTGACTTGAGGCAAAAAAGTGTAAATGGTCATTTTGTAAATCAGCTTAATCTTCTGATTACAAATGCGAGTCGATATAGACAGGGCTTTATAGTGGTTCGTGACTTTGAGCGTTACAGAGTTCGATTTTTCTGAGCCTTTATCTAAATCTAGATGAAAAAGGGCTCGGTGAGAGAGACCGCATGTGTGTAAAACCTTCGTCGAACTAACGATGGGAACACACCAATACGTCATATGGCCGAGCAATGGTTCCCTCATGTACAGGGCACCATTGACCAACGGAAAAAAAGAAGACAGGCTGGTAACACGATCTCCCCTCCACGCCTCTCCCCCGGGACCAATGAACTGTGATACCAGTAACGGGCGTAGCGTAGATGGGGGATGGTGGCAAAAAAGGTCAGCGCTTTTTCCAACCTGCCGAGAGACCACAGTAAATAACATACCTGAAATATACGACGAAAAAAAAGAGTTCCCATTTATAACAGAGTAACCGATGTTCACGGAATATCCGGATTTTTCTGGGGATGCAGAAAAAGCCACACATTCCTCTGTACACAGGAACAAAAAATGAACGCGTATTGGATGTAAAGAGTATTTCACTCGGGGCAAGACCAATATGTCAATCCAAGCGAAGGTTGCTCACGCAGCTTGAACAAGTAGCGCGAGCATGTACTTGATCATCAGATCGCTGCTTAAGGCTTTACATCTGAGTAGGAAAAAAAAACATTTGACCGTTTTTATTATTGGCTTCAATGATGTATAAACATCACCGGGACGATATATAAAGGGAATTCGCGAAAAAATGTTCGAACAATTTTTAGACCCTATTTTCGGAAACTCACAAAATAGCCTAGACGGTAAAAGTAGCAATTTGGAGTCGTTTAGTCCAGTCGGTGCACAAAAAATGTACAACGACCTAACAACTGAAGACCTGCGATCAAAATGCCTCAGTGGGTTCACGCAGAATTCAAATCAGAGCATCAATTCTGAATTTTTAAATTGTAAACGCGTTTTTGTCGAAACCACGTTTTGGAAATCGAGAGGACGCATAATTCGGACAGTTTTCATCCGATTGACTTGAAATTCTTACCGTAACTTCTTAGATAGATTCTCTAAAGAAGTAGCCAGGATTTTCACAATTCATCAACAATTCTCGTTTTTATAATCAAATTAAGGCATTGAAAACGATAAATAAAATGAAAGGCTGACACGCTTTTCTTTGAAGGGTGGTGTCCCCCCCCCTGCGAGCCGTTTTTCAGCCCATAAAGTAAAATACGTGTCTAATAGCTTTCAATGCTTTATCACTATATTTAGATGATGTTCCTTGTTAGTGTAGCTACGCCTGGACCACTATTTTCTATTTTTTTTTATGCACTCTTTATTTTGTATACGTCAACACATGTAGAATAATCCCTCCAAACCTTGTTTACATTTCTTTTATAGTATTGACAAAAAAAATACCAAAAAAGTCTCATTTTTCAGTGAGCCACATAGATGGTACGCCTTAATCTCTTTCTACATGCTGTAAATAATGCACACATAGGCGTGTTTTATGGAAAAGCCATTAGGATCGTTCTTCCATGCAGTTTTACTCGTATTTCGTAATGACGTGAGTGTAGGAATAAAAAGCATGTGTTCCAGAACTTTGGACGATTATAATGGTCCTGAAAAAATAGGGATTACTGAATGTTTTAATGAGAATTCTGTAGTCAACTGCAGCCGTTAGTCCGCGAGCAGAGCACTGATTTATTAGCCACGCTGAATCGTCGTGGGGGAACGACAGAGAATAAATAATTTGGAAATTTATAATCGATTGTGAAATTATAGCCAAAAATGTGCCATGTTCAAATACATTTAACGGTTTATGTTCACGTGTCATACGTTCCTCATTAGGGAGGTTTCTACTTTGTTGGGCAAAAAAAAAACATTTTTATTTTCCCGTATCGGAAAAAGTTTTGAAGAAGAGAAAGCACTCTATGGTTCTGGCATAGCAGATTAGGCGTAAGTATAAAACTTTCCATTTTACTTGCATATGAGTACTTGCAAGAAAAACGCGTTCAAAGTTAAACTGAAGGTTTCAGTTTAACTTTGAACGCGTTTTTTTCGAAAACACGTTTTCCAAGTTGGCGGAAGTGCTCCTACACGCCCTAGATGAGCAATGGTTATGAAATTTGGCAGGCACGTGTACAACAAACGTCTTCATTAGTTGAACTAGAATTATCCAAAAATATTGAAACGTTTTTGATTTATGAGCAAAGAACTGCAAACATGTTTGGTAAAAAACTGAACTTCCCCTTCGATTGTTCAAATATTTTTTTTATTTTTCAGTTTCTGATTCTTGATTCTAGTTCTACTAATACACAATATTGCACAAAGTAAAAATACGTATGATATTTTGCTTCAGATCTCCTGTTCAGAAGTTAGGACTTCCACAAGCGAAGAATATCATCGCCGGTGCAACGACATACGTGGCTTCTCCCACTCCTAGTACTATGTTTTGTTATACTTTAAAAAATATTATCACATTCAATAAAAACCGCTCAGTGAACTTACCAAATTTCAACATTCTATATTTTATATTTTTCGCATAAAAAATTGATGAAAAATCGAACATTTTTTGGCCCAACAAAGTAGAAACCTCCCTTAAAATTGAGTCCCAATAAGCTTGTTCCAATATTTTCCAGGCTGCGAAGCACGGAATGCAGTGATTTTATGCACATGAATGATACTTTGTCATATTGTAATTTCCCGATATTGAATCAGGGGTGTTCGAACCTTTTCATAGAAAAATCTAAAAATTCGATTTTGACTAGCCACTGCACTAGAAAAGTCTTAAAATTCGTTTTTCACTAGCCACTGCGCATGTGCCAGTGCATCTGCGAAAATAATGTTGAATGTATCAATCTCCTGTCAAATAATGACTATCGGTACGTAATCGTACCACGAAAAATTCATTAAAAAAATTTGAACGAAAAATAATACAGAAAACTATGCAATCATGCAACGAATCGATACATGATCGTA
This sequence comes from Ophion ellenae, assembly GCA_963210295.1. Classification (NCBI taxonomy): domain Eukaryota; kingdom Metazoa; phylum Arthropoda; class Insecta; order Hymenoptera; family Ichneumonidae; genus Ophion; species Ophion ellenae. The sequence goes on along the minus strand of OY723391.1, from coordinate 37,475,287 downwards.
TAAAAAAAGTCCCTAAATGCCCTTTAGCCAGTTTGCTCTTTAATCGTTATTAACCCAGCCCGAAATCTCCAATCTATTATTGAAACAGGCAACATCGAATCAATAGGTTTATTTTTTTTTAATTGATTTTTTCATCGTGCGTTCATTGTACGCCGTTGTCGCGTGTATGGCCCAGGGAAATCCGGAAGTGGAACACAGTGTAGCAAGGCAGAATATGTGGCATGTCTCATCGCAGTTGAAACTTTTGTGTGCTTTGTTCGGCATACACGTGGCAACTCTTGCTCTCATTCTCATCCTTTATTTTTTTTGGCTCGCTGAAAATTCAGCGAGATTTATGGGGACCTTATATCGCTCCGGGGCAACACGCTCGATATTCCTCGGGTGCGCCATCTCTAGCTAGTTCGTGCGAGTGTTTTCTCAAACACCATACGTATGGGGAGAGATGATTTTGAAGACAAGACTTCGAGGATTGTTCGCACGATAACACAGTAGTATTGTCCTCATACTCAACATTATGTTAATCACAATATCTTTGAAGCCACTTCTCGATAAATGTGAGCATATTTATATGAAATTGCAAGGACCATTCTGCTTCTGAATAAACGATTCGGTTGAAAAAAATTAAGGAAGGACACCACTGGGACGGGCCGAAAAAGGTCGTTTTGGCCGATTTTTTTTTCTACTCGATCATTTATTTGGGATTTGGATAAAGGTATGTTATTAAGCATACGTTGAACTTATTTCGTGTAATTTTTTATTTGATAAAGTAAAAAATTAACAACGTTATTGAGGCATAATAGAGCCTCTGTACAAAAAATGTGGTCCAACGGCCGGATCGATAAATTGACAATAGTTGGTCTGAAAAATAAAAATAAAAAAGTTTTATAATCTATATAAATGTAGTTTTTTCTTGTACTTAGTCGTTTTCCGAAAAAAATATCACAAAATGGTGGGTGTTAAAAAAAGTGTAATTTTGGCGAAGTATAGACAGTTATGAACATACTATTCATTTTTTTGGGCGAAATTCGAATTATTCCGGTTATCACAGCCTTCCTCAAAATAAGGGATTTGACCAGCTACGTGAGACCTGGCGCGGGCAGACGAGTTTTTCGAAATGTCGTTTTTCAAAATGGTGTACAAATAGTCTTAATTCGATACTTTTTTTCAAACCGCCGCCATTTTGTCAATTTTGATTTAAAAAAACCTCCATAGCAAGATAGCCGCTTTCATACTGATAATAATCTTTTTACAAATTTTGTTTCAAATAATATTTACGGCTACAACCGTGTACACCGTGAGGAACACTTTTTTTCGAAACCATTTTTAACCGTTAAAAGAATGTAAAAAAAATAATAAACGATTCAAAATTCATTTTCTGTTCTTCATGAGGCTCTGATTTGACATAAAAAATCAGTCTCATTAACGTATTTTAACCATAGAAAAACAAATCGTAAAAATCAGCTATTTTTCGACCCGTTACACTGTGATGATCCCTTAACTTGGTCAATTTTCAATATTTTCACTTCACGTATTTTTCGTACATTCTGGAATATGTATACTTTGAGATGTCAAAAAATCTTTTTTTTAACCCGTCACAGTGGTGTCCCGCCTTAAGGGTCGTTCTCAAAGCAGCCAGATGTGCTGCTCGCTGCTTGTACATGGTGACAACGGGTCCATACCATTATTTTCCCATAATGTATAAACGGAGAAAGAATAGAGTGCTTCGTATATGGTATCTATCACCCCGGTGTATACATACGTATATGGGAACATATGTAGAAACGGGGAAGGGCTAGTATGATGGATCTATGACTATGAAAATAAAATAAAATAAAAAATAAAATAGGTTTTTTATTCATTTTTGTTATCAGATAAAACATTTATTTTATTGAAATTAAAATTTAAATACAAGATTAATTCTGTTTGATTGGGTAATTTTTTGAAAATTAAATTGTAACAGTATGACACCATATACTACGTATATGGAAAGAATAGTATGGATCCGTATTATATATATATATATAATATATATATAATAATATTATAATATATAATAATATATATATAATATAATTTATATATATATATATATATATATATATAAATTTGCGGGACCGAGAGATATACACGCGATTCCCGCGGTGCGATTGCTCCCTCGGGATGCAGCGAGTACGCACACTAGCACGTATTTTGGCACATACGCGTTAGTTTGTGAAAATGTATAAGTGTATTCGCGAAAGCCATATAGCGGAGAGCGTGATACGTCTTCCGTTACGTGAAGAGCTTGGATGGGAAATTCAATTGCGAGAAACTCGTTGGATCTCGCGAGAGAGAGAGAGAGGAGAGAGAGAGAGAGAGAGAGAAGTGTCTCGCACGTACCGAAACAACTTCAAACAGCGTGACGTCTCCTTGGCTCTTCTGCGAACAAAGTATTAAACAACTTTCGAAATGCTCACATCCCTCTCAGCCTCTTCGCATGGAGAAAACGACGAGCGCGTGATTTGAATGAAGAACGTTTGGGAGCGCGATATTTACCTGTCCAAGATTACCTCCGAGTAAAAGAGAAGAGAGACAAGAGTGAAGAGCAGAAACGATAAAATATTGCGCAGGCTACGTTTGCGTAATTAATGTTTGCTCTCGCGGAGCAAATGTGTTTGCAGACGTGGAAAAATATCGCAGCAGCGGTAAAAACCACCGCGAAATTATCCTGAAAAGCGCGGCTACATTTTAAAAGTGCGTTCTCCCTCGGCGTCTCTCGGTGGAAAGCACGACGTGATCTCACGAGCGACACTTTTATTTTTATACATTCACATGCTCGCGCTCCCGTACCGGTTTTCTCTTCGAAATGAAGGTATGGCGAATCGATCTTGCACGTAGGTGAAAAATAGTTTGCGGCGCGTGATTCCGCATACTAGTTTGCGCGGATGCAATGTACGTCGTACAATCAGCTGGGGCAGTTTTCGCGTGCCCTCGGTGCGCGCAGCATAATTGCTCCGAATTATTCTGCTTCGAGATTCATTCGGTGATTGCGCGTGGAGCGGAAAATCTCGGGGATGGCGGCGAGGCTATGGATGTCGTGGAGAACGTTGACCCTTTGGAATTGTTATGCATAGGTTTTGCCCTCGACGTGCTCTCTTAACGCTGTCGAAGCTTGCATCGTTGGAACGCAAGAAAGTTTTTTTAAAAACATTTTCATATCGTAATGTTGATTACTATGAAAAACGTTTTTGGACATTCATATTGTATAACTGTAAATAAGTGGTTCGAAAACGGTTCGAGTAAGTTTTGTGGACAAAATCTGCAGAAAGAAATTGAAGCAATCCAGAAATATTCATTTTCATTGCATTCCAAGGATAGAAACTTCAATCTCCTAAGGGGAGAGATCCTTTCGTAACGTAACGAATAGTTTATGGTCGTAAATTAACTCTACGACGGAGCTGAGGGACTACTTTATGGCCCTGAAATCGGAGATTAATCAGTAGGTCATTTTCAAGGAACATCACTTAAGGTCTTAGGCCACTGTGGAGGCCCAAAAAATAGGCTTTTTCGGGATTTTTTAAAGAAAAAGTACAAAATAAATCGAGATTACAAAAAAGGGTGTTTATCATACATATCAGTGACTGTATATAATAATTTTTTTGAAGCGATTAATTTTAAAATGGCGGCTGTGCAGCGTTTATCTCGAAACTGCATTTTTTAAGTTGGCCGGAAACATAACTCAAACGATTTTCAACCGATTCACTTGAAATGTTGAATACATCTTGAAAAATACATTGTCTATGGAAGTACGTAGGATTTTTTTTCATATTGCATAGTTCATTTGTTATTAACAATTATCTGACGATTTTTCAGGCAAATTTTTGGAAAGTGAAAAATTTCGTCAGATAATTGTTAATAACAAATGAAATATGCAATATAAAAAATAATCCTACGTACTTCCATAGACAATGTATTTTTCAAGATATATTCAACATTTCAAGTGAATCGGTTGAAAATTGTCTGAGTTATGTTTCCGGCCAATTTAAAAAATGCAGATTTGAGATAAACGCTGTACAGACGCCATTTTTTAATTAATCGCTTCAAAAAAAAATATTGTATACAGTCACTGATATGTATGATAAACACCCTTTTTTGTAATCTCGATTTATTTTGTAGTTTTTCTGAAAAAAACATCCCCAAAAAGCCTATTTTTCCGATCTCTAGGGTGGCCTAACCCCTTAAGTGTCCGCCTTCGATTTTTTTGAAACTGATATATGTTATACAGCATTGAAAACCATTGGACACGTATTTTTTTTTATCTGCGGAGAAACATACTTAAGGGTGCAAACGACCCCTCAAAGAAAAGTATGACACGGCTTAATTTTTTTTCTTCAATTCTATAGTGCATTTTTCATCGCTTTACATCAAAAGAATTTTGCTTTTTGTATAATTCAGATCGGTGGACTGCTTGTGGGTGAAACTGCAAAACCACCCCTTGAGACTCCATTCTATGAGGTGTGGTTTCCCCCCTTAAAGCCGTTTTTCCGCAGATATAAAAAAATACGTGTCCAATAGTTTTCAATGCTTCATCACATATATGAGTTTCAACAAAATCGACGGCGGATACTTAAGTGATGTTCCTTGTTAGTCAGAAGATATTTGAGTCTTGAAGCTTCAATCGTGTTTTCCTGAAAACAACTTTATTGTGAATCTCGTACTAGATAACGCAATCACTATTCGATCAACCATTTTGAAATTCTGCACACATTTAGATAACATAATTCCCGTTTATGTGAACCTGACGTCTTGGTCGAAAATTATTTTTAAAAACTACTTGTTCGTTAACAAATACTACAGTAAAAATATCATGAAGAATATACCATTTTTTCAAAGACGTACTGCTTTCCGAAATTTCACTTTCCTTCGAATTTTTGAGGTTCACATAGAGTGTGTGGGTCTTAGGAATCTGAAACGTCTTGGCTCTGATGTTTCAGATCAAAGCACCAGACGCTAGAGTGTACGACGTGGAATAAGTCAAGCGGCAACCGACTCTGAAACACTTGACGGGCAGCGGCCACTTTTTAATATCAACAAAAAAAAACACGTTGTTTTTTTGTACAATTTAAACATTCAATAACATTTACATCAAATATTAATTGTGTAGAATAAATAGTTTGGGCACAAAAAATCTCGAATATTTGCTTATTTTGGGTTGCCTAAAGGGATCTCGTCCTTGGAGGTAATCTACTGGCGCTATCATAGTGCACTGCTTTGATGTTTTTTTGCCAGCTTTTATCTACCCTGCGGGATTCTCAAACGTGTTGCAACCTCCGGGAAAAATTACTAGCACGGGATTTTCCGATCGCCAGGCTCGGCTTTTTAAACGTTCAAAAAAGAGAGCTTGTCCGACTCAGAATTCACCAGCTCAAAGGTACGACGTTTCAAAGGGACGGGCGATCGATTTGTTCGGGCGGAATCGTGGCACGAATGGACGGAAAAAAAAGTTTTCACTTATGGAAAGCCGTGTTACGCGGCGTTGATCCACGGGCCGTTTTACACCAAATGGCATTTGGCTAGCGGCGTCGATCGTAGGAGGAATATGATAAAGAACCAAAGCGCAGGCCAAAAAGCCGAAGGCTCGCGGAAGCTCTCTCTCCCTCTCTCGTTTTGTCGGAGAGAAGCCACTCGAATTTCCAATGAACTCGAAAAATCGCTTCGTTTTAGCGCCCGATCATCCCCCGATGGGCCGAGAGTCTCCGAGATAGTCGGCAAAGTGAACGCGAACGAGGTCGCACCTGCCGTGTGCTTTACTCAGTGGCTATTGAGCCATTGGGGTGAGAAAGAGACGAAGAGAGGAGGAAGCGAGAGCGGAAGGGAAGAACGGGCGAGGAATTTTGAAAGCCCGGTACCTCTGGACGTTTCGATAACCGCGTACTGTAGCCTCGATGCACATTATGTATAGGGTGTCTCAGAATGACCTGGCATTTTTGTTTTATTGAGGGGTTAGGCCACTCTAGAGGTCCAGAAAGTAGGCTTTTCGCGGATTTTTTTTTTTAGAAAAACCACAAAATAAATCGCGATTACAAAAAAGGGTGTTTATCATACATATCAGTGACTGTATACAATCATTTTTTTTGAAGCAATTAATTTCAAAATGGCGGCTGTGCAGCGATTATCTCCAAACTGCATTTTTTAAGTTGGTCGAAAACATAACTCAGACAATTTTCAACCGATTCACTTGAAATGTTGAATATATCTTGAAAAATACATTGTCTATGGAAGTACGTAGGATTTTTTTTTACATTGCATAGTTCATTTGTTATTAACAATTATCTGACGATTTTTTAGGCAAATTGTTCACTTTCCAAAAATTTACCTAAAAAATCGTTAGATAATTGTTTATAACAAATGAACTATGCAATAAAAAAAAAATCCTACGTACTTCCATAGACAATGTATTTTTCAAGATGTATTCAACATTTCAAGTGAATCGGTGGAAAATTGTCTGAGTTATGTTTCCGGCCAACTTAAAAAATGCAGTTTTGAGATGAGCGCTGCACAGCCGTCATTTTGAAATTAATTGCTCCCAAAAATTATTGTATACAGTCACTGATATGTGTGATAAACACCCTTTTTGTAATCTCGATTTATTTTGAAGTTCTTCTGAAAAAAAAATCCCCAAAATGCTCATTTTTTCGGCCTCTCGAGTGGCCTAAGGTCTCAATAAAATATATTGTTTATTTGAAAAGTACGAACATTTTTATTTTAATATAAGGTACAACATGGAGGTTATGCGTGGAACACAATATCCGATAAATGGCCGCCTCGTCCCTGTTTGCAAACGTTCACTCTTTGTCGACATTTTTAACCCTTAATAGTCACACTGTGTGCACGGGACCCAAACAAATTATTTTGATGCCGTACAACTTTTTTCCCCAATAAAACATACATTTTTTTTATATTCGTAAGCGTTTCATTCTTTCCTTCTCAATCGCACCTGCGTTGGATGAAATGAATATCCTTTTTGAAAAGTCCACAGAAACCGCTATTTCTATTTCAAAGTACATTGTTTCCAGATTATAAAACCACTTCTTTTTTGTTCATAACTACAAGAGTTACAGCAATTTTTGTAAAAAAAGTCGTTTTTCACGTTTTTTTTCGCATATTTTGTTTGCATATATAAAATTTAATTTTTGATTTCTAACCAATATCCTTGTATTAAACAAGGTTCAAATTATACCTCACTATTTTTTCATATCGCTCAATGCATTATTTCATTATTTATAATAATTTAAAAACGCCTGGGTCCCATGGACCCAGTTTGACTATCACGTGATTCTAGCTAAGTGTGACTACTAAGGGTTAATAAAATTTTGGCATTCCTTTGGCAAATTTTTTCTTTCAGAGAGCCCCAAAAAAAAGAAGTCCAATAGCGTCAAATCGCACGATCTTGGTGACCAATTCACATCGCCACAGTGCGAGATTACACGACCATGAAACTTCATTTGCAATAACTGCATTGTTTTGCCCGCAGTGTGGCAGGTTGCGCCATCTTATTGAAATAATATGTCTTCCAAGTCCATGTCGTTTATGCCATTTATCGGATATTGTCTTCCACACATAACCTCCATGTTTGTACCTTATATTGAAATAAAAATATTGCTACTTTTCGATTAAACAATACGTTTTATTAATAAATAAAAATGTCAGGTCATTTTACGGCACCCTTTATATACGTAGGCGCTTTGACGCATATGAGACTCGCAGCTGTAGCATATACTAGAGCTGGGAATTCATGAGACGCCACATTATGTACTTTTGGAATTTGTGTAGCACAGAAGCGATAAGCGATAAGCGATAATAAGCATTTAACCGTTCTAATCAATTTTGGATTTTTCTCGCATTATATCTAATGTATTATCACTTGCACTATTCGGTGTTAATTCTTGAGCTATACATTTTTTTATAGTATATTAAATAATAACATTCACATTTATAGGTTAATTAATTATAGATTCAAATAAAATTATTTAATTGTAATATAATAATCTTAATATATTAATTATTATCAAATATGAGGTATTAAACAATTGCATATGAAAAAATTTATTTAAGTACAAATATGAGTAATAGTTTATTACTATATACATTTTTGAATATTTTATCTAAAACTTGAACAATACATATTCATCAAATTTATGATACATTAAGAACTTATATAAGTATATATGTATGTATATATATATATATATACACATATATATAAGTCTGGCGATCAGTCTTTAATACTTATTTGAGGTATTGACATTGTGTATAAGTATGTGAATATTTTCTAAAATATACATTGGTCAAAATATGAATTCATTACAATTGAATTGATATACTACATAATACAAAATGTATATGAAATTAATTATTTAATATGTGATAAAAATAAATTCGCCATGACTGAATTATTATTCATAAATTATTAGTAAAATAATTTCATGTAGATTATTTCATTAAATTAATTTATTCTGTATATAATACTGCAAAAAAGTTTTCGATCACTTTGGATGATCGCAAAATTATATTAGAATACTATAATTCTTTTCGTTTTTATTTTACGAAAATGTTATATAGTTTTATCAAATAAATCACATTATTCTAATAGCATTTTGCAATCATTTACACAATTGTATTTTGATCGGCACGGTATAATCTATATATATTTAGTAAAAAATAATGATTGTCACTATAAACATTTATAATCAATACTTAATTATTATTTAAACTTTGGAATATTTTATATTAAATTTGAATAGTCGATATTCATCAAATTTGTTATACATTAAGAATTTATATACATAAAGATGGTCAGGCGATCGATCATAAATACTTATTAAGGTATTGAAATTGTTTCTATTTAAAACATTATTTACAAATGGAGGGTAAAAAAGGACCAATAATATATACATTGGAGAGAATATGAATTAATGCAACTATTCGTTCGTTGCCACCGTTTTTCGAAAGCGGAGCCCGCTGCTGTGTTTCACGAGTTAAAAATGCATATTCGCGACATTATCACTTCTTTTCGAATACAGAAACACAATTATTCTCAAACTCCTGAGATAATACATTTTTTATTGCTATTTAGCACGGCATTCGCGAAACGTTTTCCTTTCATTTTATTTGCCTGAGGAAAAGTGACTGTAGCATCCGCGAGGCGTTGATGGCCCGAGACTTTTGGTCGAAACAAAAACTTTATATAGAGAGAAAGGAGTAGCACGGGACTTTTTGATGTGATCCGAAGAGAATAAGAGGAAGCGGAGAAAGGGAGAGAGAGAGAGAGAGAGAGAGAGAGAGAGAGAGAGAGAGAAGGGCAGAGAGAAGACGAGAGAAATCCGAATAAACTTTGTTATAGCAAATGGGACGTCGAGTGTCTCCGTCAGTTTTCCAGACGCGTTTGCGACCCGCGTTCGCGCTTGGGCGAACATGAATTTCGATTATGGTGAAAGCTCTTTCCTGTTCGTGTATGGCTACATAAATACAGGGTGCCCAGTTATGAATGAATGATCCTGCAACTGTCAATAGGTCAGATCATGGCCTACTATATGCTGAAATGAACAAATGATAACCTTTTTTGACCTGGTTGAAAAAAAATACTCTTGGTTATTTGTTTAATCTAGAAAAGTCTTCTCTGTAACCTTGAATGTTAATGAAACTACGAAAAAAGATCTGATGCAGAATTTTCATACAAACCAATTTGAACATCTGACTTTGATAGCCTGCGTTGTAAAAAAATGTACTTCGCATATCGTGGAAGTTACTTTAAAAAGGTGCTTAGTTATTGTCGATTCATATCATTTGTAGAAATGGCATACGAAAAACCAAAAGCAGATGATTTTTTTTTTCATAAAATAACATAAAGCCCAAAATCTCGAAACCGTGGACCTTTTACTAAACTGAAATTCCAGCATATAGTAGGACATGATCTGACCTACAGTGGGTGAAAGAAGTATTTGTACATCTCACACGAAAGTGTTTTTAATGTGGCTTTATTTTTTCGTTCGTTTTTTCTCAAGTTTTTTTGAAACAGACACCATGTTTATTTAGAATAAGCTATCGAACACTGAAACTTCATAAAGCATTTTATTTTTTTTCGAAGGATAATTTGGAAAAGACGACGTGTACAAATACTTTTTTCACCCACTGTATCTACAGTTGCAGGATTATCCATTCATAACAGGACATCCTGCATATATATGTGTGTGTGTGTGTGGATATCAAATATCTCCGTTGTCTTTAGAGTGACGAAATAAATGTCAGGAGGTAATTTGATTGATTTCGAAGGGCTGACACAGTGGTGCAAATTTCATTTTCGTCAAGGTCATAGTTTTTGCGTTCTCAAGGTCATCAATGGTTTTTTAAATGGGAACATGTTTTTTCTTTATTAAGACGTTGTAGCTGATATTCAGACGAATCCAAGGACCTATGATATCTCGACCCAGAAATGATTTTTTACCAAAATATTTGGGGTGGTCACGTTAAATGGTCCACCCTGTATATATAAACAAAGAAATGCACTAAACAAAATTGTCTTATAGGGCCGAAGGATATCCGCGTATCGTCTTAGAGTTCGTTTGCTCGTTCGTTTGATCGTGTGATATCGTGCTGTGACGTTTCTTTTTTCTTTCCAATTGTTTTTTATACACTTTTGTCTCGCTCCTACATTTTTCGTCTCGTCTTTTATTCTCACTGTTCAGTGCTCTGTACGCGCTAAAATTGAAAAACACCACCAATCTTTGACTCTCCGACAAAGGCTGCCTCCGGTCCTTTTCCTCTCGTACCGATGGGCCATACATCATCCGCACTTCGTACAAAGCTGACACGTGGATGCGCGCTCGTCTCATTGGTTTTCGTAAAAATAAGGGCAAAAGGGATGAGAGGGGCCGAATCGGCGAAGCAACGTCCGGAGGGAAAACGACGTTGGTCTCCTCCCTTTAGACTTCACGCGGATCGTGACTGGAAAAAGTGCAAGTCATGTATCTATTACAAGGGAACAATAGTGCGGCTGATGTATTTATATTGGCGTTGCCACAAGATAGACGGCGCGTGACTATAGCTGTGGATATTTTTGCTGATACTTTTCCCATCCTTATACGAGATTGCCATGGAGGTCGCGTCGTCTTCAATCTTCGAAGTCGCGCGCTTCGTTTTATCGATGACGAAGTCGAAACGCGCACACGGGTGAACGACACTCGCGAAAAAGGGAGGCGTCGAGTTAGCTCTATCAGAAACACAAAAGAGGAGAAAAACGGGTGCGACGTTCGTCAAACTGGAAAATTGCATACCCTTACTGCTCTCTTCGAAATTCCGGGGATTTTTTCATTGCTGGTGGGCGAGAGATTTAGGGATTTAAGTACCCATAATTCTGTGACGAATACTACGAACCCTGGGAGCACCCGATATTGTTCTCTTTATTATAGATGTAATTTTGATGAACCTGTTGCATTTTGGATCTGGAGTTCTCGTTGCCGTATGGCTGTAAAATATTCTGTAGGTATTTTCATCAGATTTTCGATATTTTCCATTCTTCGTTGCTGTTACAATCTATTGAAAACCTCGGTCAAGTGGATTCCGTACATATGACAAATCAACTTTAAATTGTTTTTAGTTGTTTAAATACAGTATATAGTACATAATATACAGAAATTCCAAATTCCTAACTAGTTTAGTTTTTAAAACAGACCCCGTAACAAAAATTGTCTGAAACTGACAACTTTGACGGCCCGCCATTTCTTTATTTTTGAAGGTGAAAAAGATGAAAAAAAATATTTGTACTCTGCTCAATGAGCTTTGAAAAATGACACCGCACATGCCAGGGTAAGAAAAAAAATCTGCTCCTTTTTCATGTATGGGACCCCCATGAAAATAATCTAATTAAATTTCTAATTCAATTTACGGTTTTGCGCCAACATTCTACACAAAATATACATATTTCAGGTCTGTAACTCATTCCGTTTACGAACTAGAGACCCTTGACACACGGACGGACAGACGGCAGAGGGTCATTAATAGGGTTCCGTTTTGCTCTTTGGGTATGGAACCGTAAACATACATTGGCCAACGCGAGGGTTCGTATCCGAGTGTGGAGAAGTTATATTCTCATTAGGGCAATACGTTCACGAAATTACTCCAATTATTCGGGGCTGATACTTTCATCGGTTGAGGTTTTTTGATGGTTTCCATATTGCGACTAGAACACCACTTAAGGCCGGAGCCTGAATTAGAAGGTCTGAACAATCTTTTTTTTCATTGCTTCAAGCAATAGATAAACTATCCATGAGTACACTCACAAAGTTACAGAGGCCAATTGTATATATTTCCGAAGATACAAGGCCAAAAGCAAAGAAGCGATCGATATTCGATATTGATATTTCCTTCCACTAAAAACATTGAAGCGTTTTCTCCACTTTTCATTTTCACGATTTTTCCAAATTGGCGGACGTGATAGCAAAAAAACTGAATGATCTATTGAATCGAACCAAAGTTTATTTTCTTCAGTATGGAAATCTCGTCTAAGTGAATTAAAAAAGCCGTTTTAAATAATTTTAGTAGCACGTTAAAGTGTTTTTTTCAACACGTTTTTTTTAACCTGAAAAAAGCTATATTATTTTCTTCAGTATGGAAAAAAAAGCTATATTATTTTCTTCAGTATGAAAATCTGATCTAAGTGAATACAAAAAGACGTTTTTAATAATGTTTTCAGCACGTTAAAGTGTTTTTTTAAAACACATTTTTTTAAACCTGAAAAAAGCTATATATTCGCTATTTTTTCAGCTTTGTCTTAATTCACCTAGAAAAAAAATAAATGACAACTGAAAATTTGATTGGTTTATTTGGAATTACGAGAATTACGAGCTGCATCTTTCCCGCCGATTGGGGATGGCAGTGGCAAGACGCACATTGAATAGGCTAATAAATCTGCAGTAATTTATGGTTTCATGATGATTGTTTTAAAAATATGTTTCAAATATACATGAAAAGACAATGTTTACGGAGCTCACTTGTTTTCCCCTTCTAAAAAAATTCTCCAAAAAACGCCTTTTCGGACCTTCTAATTCAGGCTCCACCCGTGCGGAAATTGAGTTGGGGCTGTGATCGGGCCCCAATAATATTCCCCTAACTTTATTCGGGCCCTAATCTGGAAGCCACATGAGGGCCGTTAGCGGCCGGTCACACTTTGGCAACAAGGGCCATTAAAGGCGCAACGATCGGGGTCTTATAAATTGCCTCAATGGCGCCTCATCCAAACCATTTTCGCGCCCTGAAAATGCCTCAACGGCGCCTCATCATAACCATTTCAGCGCCATAAAATATCCGTATCAGTGGATATACGTGTATGTTAAATGCGTCAGGGTATATCTGTATTTGTTTTTATGTAATTGTTCATGTGCATAGGTGTGGGCGTGAGTTCATGTGTATGTATGTGTGCGCGCGTAGAAATGTGATTGCGTATTTGCATGTGAGCCTTTATGACAAACTGCCATGACAAAATTAATACAACAAATAATCCATTCTGAGGAATGAATGTGTAGTAGAAATTAAAAAAAATATATGGGTCTACTGAATCACTAGAATCTATTTCCATTGAGGGAAAGATCTGGAAAACAAAGACCAATTTATTTGCTTATCCTGCACTGTCAGCAAAAGTTTATGAATGGGAAATATCAGCGAAGTCTGCAGAAGAAATAATTTTCCCTGTGATGAGTATTGAGCGGAAATTAGTTGCTATAAAAATGTCGAGAAAACCGGTCGGGACTGTTCACACATATGCGCTAGCATTACTCCATGTATGAGTGAAACCATGAGTAATTGTTTGTATCTATGTAAAAGGTTTCTTTAATTTGATAAATAAATACTGCCTGATGTTTGTCTGCATATTTGTGTCCATCGTTGATTTTTCATTTGCTAATGCCCTTACGCTTTTTCCCAATTTGCGTTCGATAATATTATTCGATCGATGTATATAATCGATTTGAATAATTGAAATACCATCAACCATGTAGCCTAAGCTATTTATACTGGTTTATCGCTATAATAGTCAGATCTGGGCCTATTGTGGAGATCCCTACTTGTTTATCCCTATACTGGCCAAGTCTGGGCCGATTGTGGAAATCCCTACAAGTTTATCCCTATAATGGCCAAGTCGGGTCCTTGTGTGGAAATCCCTACAGGTTTATCCCCATAATGGCCAAGTTGGGGCCTATTGTGGAAATCCCTACAAGTTTATCCCTATAATGGCCAAGTCTGGGCCCATTGTGGAAATCCCTACTAGGGAAAGCACTGGGAAAGCCTTGAAAGGCCCTTATTTTTATTGGGGATGCCCTATCAGTTTTCCACACGGGCAGCCTTAAGTATTCGCCCTGGATTTTTATGGAACTCATATATATGATAAAGCATTAAAAACTATTATACACGTATTTTTTTATCGGCGGAAAAACGATTTTAAGGGGGAGAACTACCCCTCGAAGAAAGGCGTGCCACCCCTTGAATTAATATTTTTCCCACACTTCTATAATGCATTTTTCTTCGCTTAACATTAGAAGAATTTTGGTTTTTGTTTCGCAGATTGATGTACTGCCTGTGGGTGAAACCGCAAAACCACCCCTCGAACACGCCTTCCTTTGAGGGTTGCTACCCCCCGTTAAAACTTTTTATCCGCCGACAAGAAAAAATATGTGTCTAATAGTTTTCATTGCTTTATGACATATATGAGTTTCAACAAAGTCGAAGGCGGACACTTAAGTGATGTTGCTCGTGGGAGCAACTCGCCGAAACTCTGATGCACCTCTCTAAACGCCCTCTGTCTCTCGCGAGCCGTCTCGCTGACAATGCAGCGCATTGCTACACGCATAGTATTAGATTACCGAGCGCATGCCAAGAAGACGGCGTGGGCCCTGAAGCGTTTCCACTTTGGAGAGCGGATCGTTATTACGTCAGGATGCGAACATTGCGCGAAAGAAGGCGGACGGTAAAAGGGAATGTTCGTTGTATATTGAGACAGCAGGAGAGAGAAACTAGGATAAAGGAGGGAAAAGGCCTCGAGCATATACGTTCTTACGTGGTTTATTTACAACTCTTCCGGCCACAGCTCTCCCGACGACAACTCCGCAAGGAAAAGGCTCCCTTGGAGTACAACTCTCACGAAGAAGACACTTTCCAGAAAACAACTCTCCCGGAATAACTCTACTGGATTGCAACTCCACGGAATAACAACTTGTGGGAAGTTACTATTCATTCGCTGCCAATATCTCTCCGCGGACTCATGCTTCCTCGTGTGAGTCCACGTATGGCGGAAACATTCGTAAATCATACATCCGGCGGATAAGCTCTCCGCAAAAGAGATTCATTTTACGGACGATGTCGGAATATCCGCGAACGCCATCGCGTTTTCTCGTGTGGATATCTTTTCGGATCTTTTTCTCGAACGGTGCAATAAAGCTCGTTGTCTCGAACAAAAGCAATTGGCAGACTCGGGGAAAAAAAACAGATTGCTGTTGCTCGATATTTGTTCGTCGTTCGAGTCGGCGTAATGCCTGTCGTGCAATTTGTCTTTGAGCCAATATCCGGCTAATGTGGCGATACGTCAAAGAGGTAAGACACCGAGGAAAGAGCTCACGAACAAAAGTTCTTTCGGAAAGTCGTCAGCCTTTCTGGTGATTTCTTGAAGGATCCGTCAGAAGCATCGCTACGTACCATCGGAAAAGTCGACGCCTTCGTCTTTTGGCGTTGGCGATTATTAGTTAGACATTTCGCGAGAATTTATCGTTTCATACCTTGCGAAGATTCGGGGAAAATAGCAAATGGAAAATTTGATAATTTCACGTGATTATGAACTAGTTTGGATGGAAGTAGGTCGCTGAGTTACTGGTATGTGAAACGCACAAAGGGAGAGCGAGAGAGAGACAGAGAGTGATGTCACTATAGAGACAAAAAGGATGAGAAATCTGCACGCCCGCGGGCTTGAATGTAATTGGAAGGTTTTAATGCGGTTGCTCGATCCTCCGTTTTACGGAGCACCACTCCCCGTGTGAGTTCGTGCTCTTCTCCCATTTCCTTGCACGCTTGGAAAAAGGATTTTTTAGAACACAAAAAAACGTACGTGTATATAAGACGTACCCTTAACTACGTAGAAGTGTTTGTACAATGAAAATGTCTGTTGAAACCACTGCTCACCACGAACGTGGCCTAACAAGCAACATCAATGAAGTATCCGCCTTATATTTTGCTGAAACTCATATATGTGATAAAGCACTGAAAACTATTAGACACGTGTTTTTTTCTATCGGCGGAAAAACGGGTCTAAGGGAGGAAACCATCCCTCAAAGCAAGGCGTATCACCCCTTAATGAATTTTGTTTTCAATCCTTTTATAGTGGATTTTTCATAGCTTCACATTGGAAGAATTTTGGTTCTTGTTTCATGCAGATCGGTGAACTGCTCGTGGGCGAAACAGCAAAATCACCCCTCAACACGCCTTTTTAAAGGGATGGTTTTCTCCCTTAAAACCGTTTTTCCGCTGATAAAGAAAAATACGTGTCTAATAATTTTCAGTGCTCCATCACATATATGAGTTTCAACAAAATCGATCGACATGTTCTTTTTAAGGGTGGTTTCACATCGTCACGCCTGTATCAGGCGTTACTTTATGTATTATGTACAATAAATTGAAATCACATTAGTTAATTGAGAATTTTCAAACATCACGAAAAACCCTTATCACAGAATGTGACATTATTTTTTTGCACTGTTTGTATGCCCTTGCGAGCTTTTGCCATTCAACGCCTATTTCACTTTTACCTCACGCATGTCATTTCACCAATCCCAGTTCGTCAGAGAGCCCTCCCTGGAGCGTTGCCCCCAGCTAGTCTTCCCTAATGCACTTTGCGATGGCATTTGCACGAGGGCACAGGGAAACTACGAAAAACCTGCGCTCATACAGCTGGCCACTATTTACCGAGTTTCAGTTGTTTTTACAATCGGAAACTCAGTTGAAAGAGTCGGGAAAGAAAATATCCCAAAATTCGTCTATACATATTGCGAGCATGAAAAATATTTAAATTCCAATTTCTAGCAGCCAACCTCTTCTTTGCGTAACAAGTTGGGTGTGGTTGAGACATTCACAAATGTTTTTAATTCCGAATTTTATTCGTTACAATTGTCGACGATAGGAATGATAAAATGCCCCCCGGAGCTGGGAGGAAAAGCGATAAGGGGATACACACGACGCGTATAACGAGGACCAGAACAGTGCGAGTGCGTGATACCGGGGGCCTGGGGGTTACATGATGGTATCGTTTATAGTCTGATAGCGGGTCCATGAATGTATACGTAGATATCGTAAAAACGCTCAACAGTAGGTATACCAATCATTGTTTAAGGGCCTACGATAAAGATCTCCAATCCATGGAAACGGTACCAAAAAAAGTCCCTGGGAAACGTGGGCTAACCTAACGGATCGTTTTGGGTGTCATCTGGTAATCCAAAAGTGAACTATTCTTTGATACATAGCATTCCATATTCCTTCTTGCTCTCTCTCACTCTTTCTTTGTTTCACTCTGTTTCTTTCGATTTTCCTTTATCTAGGAGTGCGATATGAACATTTTATCAACACCACCTCGATATGCAGATAGAGTTAAAAAAATGGTGCACCAGAACATACGCATGGTCATTGTACATTTTCATTACCGATCATATGTATGTTTTTTTTTCTACGATTCCGTGGCAGTACCATTCCGTGGCAGTACCATTTGCGCAATAATCCATTAAGTGATCAAAAAAAAAAAATGTTTCCAAAATTTCAATGGACCAATGCGCTCAGAAAAGTTC
This sequence comes from Ophion ellenae, assembly GCA_963210295.1. Classification (NCBI taxonomy): domain Eukaryota; kingdom Metazoa; phylum Arthropoda; class Insecta; order Hymenoptera; family Ichneumonidae; genus Ophion; species Ophion ellenae. The sequence goes on along the minus strand of OY723391.1, from coordinate 37,457,435 downwards.
AATCCTCTATTGTTCAGCATTTTCGGATAGCACGGCGTTGAAGTTTGCATCGTCGGAATGCAACGAAAATTCTTTTTGATATTTTTATCTCCTTAGTATTATTATTGAGCCAAATATTCTTTGTAGATTTTAATTGGTGGTCTTCAAGTGAGCATCTTGAAAAATTATTCAGAGACGTTTGTAGCTGACGTCTGGTACAAAAAATTTGAGCAACTCAAAATAATTAATTTTCCCCGCACTCCAACGATGCAAACTTCAACGTCGACGGATATCCGCTTTTTGCAATTGATTGGTATACAACTAAAATGTGACTCCGTTTGTACTAATGTGTCAATCGTTTTCATAGACTAGGGCCATTCGTTACACTACCGTAAACATAAGTATATCCCATCATAATCGTTATAATTTATTTTGATTATTTTTTTATTTGTAAAAATAACTTGCAATCAATTACATGGTAGATAATTAATTCTCATAAGCTCCTAATTTGTAAAAATGGCCTGTGATTAATTACAATACATATAATTTATTTTTATGAATTTTTAATTCGTAAAAATGGCCCGTAATTCATTACAATGCATATAATTAATTGGTATTAATCTTGAATTCGTGAAAATGACCTGTCTATTCTGAAAAAAATGACAGAATGACAAATTAGGAATATATGAAGAATTCCTAATTCGTAAAAATTTCCTGTATTTAATTCCATTGTAAATATATAATTTTTATAAATTTAGAATTCGAAAAAATGGCCCGTAATCAATTACAATGCAATCAATGTTTATAAATTTTGAATTCACGAATATGGCCCATAAGTAATTATAATGCATGTAATTAATTTTTATAAATTTCAAATTCGTAAAAATAACCGGTCAATCGTGAAGAACGTGGCAGACTGTTTCACGTCCGTGGTGTAATCCATTTTATCTCATAGATACCGCATCGTTGGCCGTCTAAACGTATTGACTGTTCAATCAATTTATTTGGCCCCGTTGCATTCTGGCTAACAGTCGCTCGGGTTTAGGATAGCCCACGCGTTAACGAATTTTGCCTATTGAATTTCTGACCGGGGCTGTGCACGAATCTCGAGAACTCAGCCGCGACCTCGGGATTGAGGACGTGTCCTGTATCGCCAGTGATTCTCGGTGCTTGTTCCGTGTATGCACGTGGTACACGCGCAAATGCTGTCCTCGTGTGTCTGACCACACATGGATCACTTTCACTCGTGCTCCGAGCGCCGGTGATGCGAGCCCCGCAGTATAGTAAACGATATCTAACTCCGAACGACCCGAAACGATTCTTGAATCGCGTGTGTCTTTATGAAAAATAATACGAACATCCTACTAAACGTGCTAATCAGAATTTTCCGCAACATGGATCTATTAGGTTCGTTTTACGATTGAAAAAAAACAATTCTAAATGAATATAAGCCTTCGATAAAAACGTTTGCGAATTCTGGGGAAATTATGTCATCAATTTTTGTTGTTTTTGATACGGATTTTTACTAACAGCTGCCACTGTTGTGCTCCAAATTCTGTTTTCGCTTTAAGGGCTTACAGCCAGTTGAATTTTTGAAAATTTCAGATTTTTGTTTTCGACGGATTCTCAAAAGATAATAATTCGAAAATATTCTCTGAAAACGAGTGTTGTCAGAGAAGAAAAGTTATGGGTGTTTTTAGTTTTTGTCAAAATGATTTTTTTCAGAAACGGTGACCACGACATTGAAAAAAATCACTGCACCGATCGACTTCAAATTTTACAACCTTGTTTTATATACCAAAAAGCAATCTTGGGACGAAGAAATTTTATTTTAGATTCATATTTTTTTTCTATCAACGAAAATAGACCGTTTTTCACCGAAAATCGACACCTTCGCTTTGGACAGCCACCATTTTTTAAATAATCAATATTTCATTAAATCCTTCCTCCAAGCACTAGATACTTTCATGAGAAAACTAAATTCGCTTGATTTTTTTTTTTTTTTCATTTCGCATGATTTGTTTCCAAGCAGCAATGGTCACCGCGAAGGACTTTTTTCAAACCGCGCCCTGCACAAAGCGCTGCACAAAGCTACCACATTTATAAAAAAAATCATACAAAAATTGTAAAAAATACTTAAAACCATACTCTCCAAAAAAAAGAAACCTGCACACGTTTTCTCAGAAAAAAATCACGAAATTTTTTTTTTCCGGCCCCGAGCTAAGTGTAACGTTAAGTACTTTTTATATCGAGGCTTGAGTGCTTTGGGAGTTGATTCCAAAAGTATAGTCTCCAATCATAATTCGAGCGATATCGTGGCGGCTGGAATACAGATGAATATCGGCCAAAGTAGATCGTATTTTTTTCAGCCGTACGAATTCGCGACCTAAAATTTTATATCAGACCTAAACAAAAATTTCTGTAAAAATCCGCTTATCGAGGGAAATATGCCCATAATAACGAGGCAATATAAATAACACTATACATAAAAAATATATGTATATATTTTAGGAGCCTTGCTTCTGCAATTACGGCAAGTCTCGGAGAGAAAAGATTTGCAATATTATTTTGTCGATAGTAGCGGAAGGATTGAGACGATGATGAATCGATATTGGCTTTTCTCGAGCCACACGACGATTTATCAAGCCATTTTATAAGCAAACTCTGAGAGAACAATTTTGCTTCAATCTCTCGTACGATGGATGATATTGCTTATTGATGGATTTTTTCGTTGAATTTTTTGTCTCGTGTCTTCAATATCTATAAACCTTGCTTATGTATATATCTATTCATATTTACATATATATATATCTTCGACTTGTGGATTAAAGTTTGAGAGGAAACAATATGCGCAGTTGGTTTGCAGTACTTGCCGGGACAGTGTAGAACGAAACGAGAGAACGAAAGAGAGAAAGAGAGAAGGTGAGAGAGAGAGAGAACATATTGCATTTTGTGGTAGGGTATGGGAATAGCTTCTCCGAAACAAAAAGCGTCCGGCTTGGGCGAATGATGGAAATACGTCCAGACAGTGTGAAAGGGAAAGCCAGAGTAAGCAAAGGGCTCCCATAAAGGGCGGCGGGAGGGGGGAGGGGGTAAAAGAGAGAAACGGAAAGGGAGGATCGAAAGCAGGAGCAAAAAGCGCGGTACCTTCCTCGCGTGCAGAACCTTTCGGCAAATTTGCATGGCCATCTGGCCTTCTCCCATTTTAACACTACAGTACACCTGAGAGGGTCTCCATAATCTTTGTGGGACCCATATACGTATACACATGTCTCGCGTAATCACAAATAAAATATTAAAAATGTCCAGACTAAGTTTTTCGAGGTTAGCTCGTCCAACTCGTTCGCGAGAGACGACAGCTTTAGAAAGGAAAAACGTCCTCTATCTGGGTTATGAATGAGCGAAGACCGAATTAACAAGATGGAAAATGTAGTGCCCATCGTTCACCGTTGCGATCATTGTTTCACGTGTATCAAGGCTGAGTGCCGGCGCAAGAATATACCGCTTGAGTGATTGGACCTTTCGACGTGGAACGAAGCGACGGAAACCATTAACTGGAATGCACCCATTGTGGATACACCATTTTGTACTTTACCTGCTTGTGCGGTTTATGTATCTGTCTAGTGATTTTAAAGACATTGGACTTCGAGGCCTGTCGTGATAGCAACTGATTCTCGCCATACTCAACATTACGGAAACCCCAATGCCTCAAAATCACCGTTGGATCAACGTAAGCATGTGTGTGCAAAGATCATTTCAAGCATCGTCCTTTTATAAAATCGACGAGTCGCTGAGGTCAAACGTTTACGACTGGCCTAAAAACTGGTGGATGTGCTGGTAGCCACCGTTACGTGGGTAGAACGGATTCAAAATATGTTTTCCCTATATATATCTTGCGCGTATGTGTAGTTGTGAATACGTGTGAGCTTTCGCACTTGGAGTGCAGCTCCGTCTCTATCTTTACGCGATCCGGGCGTGCTGCGTGTCAGAAGTCTTGACGCGTACGCGCATATTTCCATCGCTCAAAACCAAACGATATTTCTCAAGCGTAGCCAGCGTTCTTCTTATTTTCCCATTAGGTTATTGACGTGCATGAAATTTCGGGAGTACCCCCATGCAGAAATTGTCGTTTGGATCCAATTGGATTCCCATACTTGTCCCTACTTCCTGATAGGGATCCAATGGATCATCACATTGAATCGATATACTAAAACGTTACGCTCGTACATTGAATTCTCATCGGGATTGCCCAGTATAATCCAATGTACGAATCGAAATCGAATCCTAAAAGATTGCCACATTATCGAAAAGAATCCGATACGATTTTTGATGGATCCCATCGCGTTCTGTACGTTGATGTTTCTAAATAAACTATACAGATATACAACATTGATGGATCTTAAAAAAGTAAAAAATCTGAACTAAAAAAAGTAGAAATCGCTTCAATAAGTATATCTTCAAAATAGATTTGGGTCACATCACGGAAAATTCACTACAGTTATCGTTTTTTATTTATTTCACTGCACTTTGACATAATATTACCATACACGTACACGCCTACGAAACGTGCAGGTTAAATTTAAGGCCTTAGGCCACAGTAACGGGTATAAAATCATGTGCGAATTTAACAATTTTTTTTTCGTATGAAAAAGTGATTCACTCATAAAATTAGTTACACATCCTATTTAGTATGAATATCAAACTGTTAACTTTTTTTTTCCATTTGCAAAATGGCCGAATACTCGAAACTTCTCCAAACAGCTTTTTTCCAGTTGACGTGGCAAATAACTTCAACAATTTTCACTCGATTTACTTCAAATTTAAAAGTTATGTTCCCAATTGCATTTCGCAGCAAGCACGTACGGAATTTCCAATTAATCGAAAACTTTTCATTTTATGAGCAGTTTATCAGCAGTTATAACGAAATTTTTCACTGAAAATTCATTTCTTGAGTTCAAATACCTACAACTTTCGAATAAAACAATATTTGTTCAATTCCGTACGTACTTGTCTAGGTATTCTAATGTGGATTGACGAGAATTTTTTGCTTTTTGTTCTAGGTAAAAAAAATGTGGATGCTTAATGTTACGTGGCAGAGTTCCTAAAAAGGGTAACAAAAGAAAATATTAGTAGTCTGCCAATTTGTACATCGAAAAAAAATAATAATTTTTTTCTAACAGCTGGATATTCAAACTAAATAGATGTGTAATTAATTTTATGAGTGAATCTCTTTTTCATACGAAAAAAATTGTTAAATTCGCACATGATTTTATACCCGTTACTGTGGCCTAAGGCCTTAAACACGCCGAGTTTTTTTCTCGTGACTTTTCACATATTTTCGAGACTTCGATTCGGGAATTCTCACACGGCGTTCATCGGGGAACAGTGCAGAATCGAATTGGATCCCGATGAGGACGCCCCATGTGTGCGGTGTCCCTAGCAAATCTCTATAGAGATGTGGGTGCATCTTCGGACCCTCAACAAATTTGTGCACGGGGTCACGAAAAGACATTTCTTTTTGGGCGATCCAACAAATTCCGGTCGAGAATTTCACATAGAAAATTCTCAAACGCCGTCAATCGGGAAAGAGCGCGGTATCCACTTGGATTCCAGTGGAACGCGTGGCGTCCCTATCAAGCCCCTATTGGGATGCAGTAGGATCGGGCGACTCCCTGACAAATCTCTGCCCGGGGTAGAACTCTTCGTGACATGCGCGTCCATCTATTGTTCTCCTCTACTTTTCGTAAACGCGAACAAGCAATTTTTCTGTACGCTTGAACAATTACAAAAGTCATACGGTAGGTAATGGGTTTGTGAGGAAGAGCGAATGTCATCTGACGGGGTCGGAGAGCCATATCAGATGGGCCAGTAATGTAAAACGTTTGGAACGTGCATGCATACATAAATCGAGGTATACGTCGAGAATCGTGCTACCTCTAGAATCTCTACAACTCGAGAATTTCACACATAACATCGCTGTAGAACGCCCATCAAGCTTTCGGAATAATCAGTTATCCAGGTCGGGGATTACGAGTAGATTGGGGCGGTACGTATGAAAAGTCTGCATAAAGGAGATTTATTTTGATAACAATAATGATAATAGTAATAGCACGTCACTGGAGGCATGTATGCATGGCTGGGGTAAACAATCCGGGAAGGGGTGGATTATATTATTGTTGCTTGTTCTTCTCAATATTTGCTACTGTAATACGTTTTTCATCAAGAATATGCACTTCCATTATCTCATACGAGATTATTTGGAGAAGACTTTGTCATCCGATTATACCTGCAGGCCCTCTCGAGCTTCCCTTTTCCACATTTTTTTCTCATCCTTTCAAAGAGAGAAGCGCATTTATTATTTTCCTTTTTCCATCTCTCGGGTTGCATCTTCCTGCTAGTGACGTAGACGAGACGGAGCTTTCGGCCCATCGGCCTGTATTCGTTTTACGAGTAAGTCGCTCGTCACGGGGAAAGGGTATGGGGTGAGAGAGCGTCGTAATGACGTTGGAAACATTGCACGTGTACTAGCATAAAAAGAGAGGATCCACCTGGTGTTTCTCTCGCCACAGCTCGCAATGCTCGTCTCGCGTATTATCGTTTCATCCTATATTCATACGTATGCAGCCTAAGTGAACTGAAGTGTCGCGGTTCCATGACGTTTTAATGGTCGAAGATGTAGCGTACAGAAATACGCTATGCAAACACCTCGAGACTTCGATGGAGCATGCTTGTTCCTCGGTCTTTGCTGTCGGTGAACTCGCGTGTCTCTTCTGCTCGCGGCTTGGAAATTCCAAAGCACTAAAAATGTCTGCTCCACGAGAGATCGTTCCTCGAAAGAATGAAAATTTGCCGCGACATTGCGGCCCTTCAGTGTACGCGAAAGTTGTGGCGAAAGGGAGAAAAGAAAGAAGAACCGAAGAGGACAACGGGGGTAGGAAGTTGCTGTCGAGCTGGTATGGCCCGACCAACTCGTTCCTGGGAAGTTCGTCCCTATGGGGCGCTAGTCTAGATGGTACTAGGGGCAAGTGCGTCATCGCTATATGTCGACAAGTACGTGTGTACAGGCGGATAGGTGTACTTGTACAAGGTGGTCCAGCACATCGGTAAATTGTCTCAGTACATACGGAGCTCGTAGTACACCGGCCGGAATAATTAACGGACGCGGTGCTCTATCAGATTGTAATCAGCGATGAGTCAGCTCTGGCAATTTGCGGAATCGACGATACTGAGCGACCAATTTCACCGAACTGTACACGTGACACATCGCGAAGCTTTTATTCTCCCCGTATATTTTGCAAATCTGCACAATAGGACTGTTGGTCTTGAAAGATTGGATCAAACGCGTCGAATCAAATTGAATACGTAAAATCGAATCGTGACTTAAATGTTAAAATGCAGTTTGGAATGGAAGACAAAATTCTATTGTGTACCAACCTGTTTCGTGGATAAAGGACGCAAAGTGCCTCTCTCGATCTTCCTCCAGGATGGAATGTTTTCTCTCCCGAATATTCAATCCTCCATCCTACCACTTGGCATGATACCCTCTTCCGTATCTTCAACAAGGGCTCGTCGTACGCTCGCTATCCGATGAATTCGGAGCGAGCTTTCCGCTTGCTCCCGACGTGACTTGCACCACAGAACCAAAATGAAAAGAAAAATAAATCCGCACGAGCTCCTCGTGGATCCGTCAACGAGGGTCTTGCCCACTCATCTCTCGCAACTGGTTGCGGTGGCCCCGGCATTCGTTTTCATCACGTGGATTACGGCGTTGCTCGCGAAGAGCAATGAGAACAAAGCCACATAGCGCGACACAGTTTGGATCGTTTCACGTGAAGGAAGTTCGCGAGGACAGTACATGCGATTGAAGAACCACGGTAAATCAGGCTCAATGTTTCTACCAGTAAGAGGTGTCTTCTCAGACCCGGCAGGAAGAACAACGCGCGGCAACTGACTTGATCATTTCCGGCACAAGGAGTTTTCAGTGATTTTGCGATACCAGGATTCAAAATACCGGTGCCGTTGTTTTTTAAATAACTTGGCAACCGGAAGAAACTTTCGCATGGGGCAACAGGGTCCCGTTTCCAAGTGACGCACTCGCGTCAGACAAGTCCGAAACTGCACCAGGTGACATTGGGAATTCTTTCAGCTGCGTGGATTCGTACGAGTGTCAACACGCGTGTATGTCCGAAGTTTCGCCTTTCTTTTTGCCCCGGAAAACGTTTGTTCACAGCCGACCGAGTTCACTGGTGGCGATGCGTGATCGCAATGTTCGAATGAAAGCGGGAGACGGAGAGAGTACTCGCTCTACGAATGAGCGGGAGGAAAAAAAGTGCGCTCATAGATGCGCGGCTGTACACATGGGACATGCAGGTGAACGTGTGCGTGCATATGCAAAATGACGGCCCGATACCAAGATGACCTGTCAGTGGGTGATGTCGTATATCGTACGAAGAGAAAGAGAGAGTGTGAGCGCGTGATCGACCGATTGATAGAGTGAAATATGAAAGCACGACGTGTCGCGCGTTTCACGGTGTATCGCAGAGAACTGAGGTGAAACCTCGCTTATATCCAACTGTGCGCAGGCGTATCCCGGTGGCTTTACGAAAACGCTTTGGCCGGCCGAGAGAAGCACAACCTCACGCAGACACGAAACGGGAACAGGGATACCCGCGCGTTCAGGACGCGAGCGAGAGAGGGAGAGAGAGAGGGGCGCTGACAAAACACACGTAGACGCGCGCACACACAAATATGCACTCGAACGGTTAGGTACGCGACAAAGAGAGATACAGTGAGGGAAAGAGATGGAGCGGAGATGGAAGGGAAGGTGGGGAATCCATCAGACTCCCTCTCTACGTTACGTGAAAGAGAGACCGACGGAAGGGTGGCGGTAAGGAGACTCAGAGGGAGTGGAATCACTGAAAGACAGAGGAACTCTTGGTTCAACTGATTCGTCGAAGCTTACGGCCAACTCACTGTCGCTCTTGCCCCATCAACCTCACCTTTAGGTGTAGTCACGGATCGTCTACGCTAAATCACCTGTCACGCGAATTTTCTGCAACGATACAAATATGCTTTTCCATGTATGCACACTGTACACTGAGACAAGGGTCCATGGTATTTACGAAAAACACCGATGGTGAAAGAGGGGATAGTAAAATCCACTATAGTTTATTGACACAGTAATCATAATGTGGTTAACACAACTATAAGCGAAAAGGTATATCAAAACATGCGACTTGGGTGGCGTGTTTGATCATCTTTTATCCCTGAAATAACTATTAACTATTGTAAAAGGCTTGACAAATGTGGATATGGTTTATTTAGTACTATCACAAAATCGGCGCGCAAATACTAATGTTGTGTACTGTATGTTAAATTTTGGCCAGTCAAAGTTCAACTATTCTTTTCAAGTTTATAAAATTCATATGATTGACAGTATCGTTTGTCGAGGATAATTTGTTAGAAGACCTTGAGAAAGGTGACTATTTGAAGAAAAATTATGGCAATGTTTACTTATCTCGTCAATCTACATTAGAATACTTAGAGAAGCACGTACGGAATTAAAAAAGTATTGCTTTAGTCAAAAGTTGTAGGTATTTGAATGAATTTTCAGTGAAAAATTTCGTATAAAACTGCTTGTAGAATGAAAAGTTTTCGAATAAACAGAAATTCCGCACGTCCTTCTCTGCGAAATACAATTAGGAACATGACTTTGAATTTTTGAGTAAATCGAGTGAAAATTGTTGAAGTTATTTGTCACGCCAATTGGAAATAAGCTGTTTCGAGAAAAACGCGTTTAAAGTTTTGGGTACTCTATGGTCGTGCCAGAGGTGGGCTTACGTTATACGCTCAAAGTTGGTGAAAAAAAATGTTCTTGCTATAAATCCCATAGTAACTTATTCTTATGATGATCAAGCACCGTTTTCGCAAAAAAAAATTTTTTTTGAAAATTCTACTGTGGCCTTACCCCTTAAATAGTATGTTCGTTGCTCTCCAAAAATAGGATATCGGTTCAACACTTCTTCTTGTAGTTCACCTGTTTTTGTAGAACACACATTACTATACATTTAGCAAGTCGTATGATATAATATGGTACAAAACTATTGCCATGCGCCGAAAAAAAATTAAGCACTAACTTATATCATAAAAAACGTTCTGTGCTAAGTTTCATCCGAATCAGCCTAACGGAAGTACAGCCGGAATTATTTTTGTCTCTTATGCCACATCTGCGATCAAGATGCCAGAAGCACTCGATAGTGTAGTGGCAGCGTGCTTGGTATAGGCAAGTAGGTTGTGAGTTCGATTTCATGCGCAGGTAAAATATTTTCTTCGAAATACATCATTACAGGAGGTCAGGGAATGACGAATTATAATAAAAAATGATTGAGGTAGAACTTGCGGTTGAGTATTTTATTTTGGATTTATGGAATATTCTAGGCATTTAGCAGACGGGCATTGATGCCTTGAACCAACCCTTGAATACCATACCAAATACGCATATAGCTGGTCGTATCTTATAATATGGTACAAATCACTATGAACATCGTCGCAAATCACAGGCAACAGTTTTAATCAATGTATATATATTTCAGTCCTCTTCACTATTAGGATAGTGAGGAAGTAATAATAAGTATAGTGTCAGGGAATATCCATTTTATGAAAACCTACTACATTATACAGCATTGAAGAATAAACGTATGCTTCTAAGATTATTGATTGCAGTTAACTTGTATAATTACTTGTATAATTACTTGTATAATTCTTGCAACTGCTCAAATATCAATAAGCAGTACTATACTTTTGGCAGTAACTATGGCTATGAAATATTATTTTCGCCTCAAGGAAATATAAAATATAGTTAAAACATGGTTGAAAACACCATACATTTCTCTCAGTGTATAATTTCTATACGTTATATGGGTACCCAAGTGAACATAAGGCCTGTCTCCAAGATTTTGTCTTTTTGCAATACACCCTACCGAATAGTATCGAATACGCATGGCGTTGTAACGGCTCAAAGAAACCCAAATATCCTAGTAGAACTACTTCAGCACAAGTAGCACTTGGAGGAGATAGAGACAGCGAGAAATGGAGATGGGCAGAGAACTCAGATGAAAGCGGCGTTCAAACTTATAGTACACAGACAACCCTCTGTAGCAATTATCCTGTCTCTTTCTCAAAGCCGTATCTCTCGACCTCTCGGTGTCGATACTCCCTGTCTGTGTCGTGTCCTTCTTCGTTTACATGGGTACCCAGATGTATCTAGATCCTGCCCGTATAGACACGATCCTATTTAATCTTCGTGTGTACATGAGAAGGAATTGCCGCCATGTCTAGCGTCTTATTTGAGGCGATGCTCCAAAGCCTCAATCACGATTAGAACGCGTGGTCCCTTTCGTTCAGAATATGCTGTTGCTAAAGCTCGTGGCTTTTGAAAGTGTACGTTTGGTCTACTATAAACATTGAGAGGAGCTTTGTGGTTTATGAGGCGATGAAGCTCGACGAAAGGCCCGTGGAACCTGCTGCTGATTAATCATCCGGTGGTAATCTTCGATTTGCAGCCTTTATACGGTGGCCTGAATTTACACCATTGACCATCGTATCTATATCCTACTAGCTAATCAGTGGTGCGCATTGAAAGACCGTCTTTCCAACCTGCTATTCGTCCACATGGCCAACGTGTTCCAACGTCACCCAGGCTTCGGCATCAATTACGGACATTGATAAATGGAGGCCCGTAGGATGGATGATAAAAGTCGATTAACATTTCTTATGTTTTCTTTATTTCATCACGGTGATAACTTTACCGTATACTAGGTTGAAATTTATTGTCGGGCTCAAACTCCCGCTAAAACGTCCGTCTAAGCTGATTACATAAGAGTGTATCCGTAACCAGCTAGCCAGGTCGTAACTACCCCTTTCAATCGGTCACGTCCTTGACAATGAGACGCCGACGTGCGAGACGCTTTTTCCAGTAAATCTCAAAAGGACCGTCAACGTGCACGGGTGTGTGGAGGCTCCCTATTAGATGCACGCGTATCTCCCGCTCCTAGTTATTTATCGTTTGATGGCCCAGCAGCGTTTTCCCTTTCGTGTCAGAAAGCACCACCCCAAGCACAAGCTTGGGGTAAGTTTTCCAAGTTTGTCGATGCCGTGATCATGAAGCACTTCGATAAATCATTATATCCTTGATTATACTTTTCGGCAGTGATCGCGCTTTGTGAAAAACGGCTCATAAGACGCTTCTATTTACTTATGCATTGTTCGATAAACTCGTAAGCTCACATTAGATTTTATGTCGATCCATTTCAATGCAATACCAAATGCGTAATCAAGATTACGCAATTGGTATTGCACATGTTTATTTTTACAGAATTGTCCAGATTTGCTAGCGACCAGTTCTTGTCATTTTGCACGCAGTGTCTGCAATGTTTCATTCCTCTGGTTCTCTCGAGCGTTTAGAGGGCTCATCGGACATTTGCACAATCATCGATCGAACTCTAGAGAACGCATATTTTCACTTCAGGTTTGTGCGGATTCGTTCTACGTGGATTCTTTGTACAGGATAATTTCATGACAGTTCAACGACAGTTGAACTGTCGTCAGCCCGTCTGAACCCCGTCATCTGTTAGTCCTAATTTTGTTCAGTCTCTGCTACCTCTCACGGGCCGCCCGTGCTTTTACGATCGTTCGCCATTAACGCGATACGAGTATGATTACCTAAATGTATATTCACAGGCACCTCTGTATGGACACGTTCGTGAATAAAAATTCCCATGTTCATCGAACGTCAAAACACCGGGGGGTGTTTCTGACGAAATTTGGAATACTAAGCAATGCCATTTGGGGCTATCTAGAAACCCTGGTACCATGTACCAGGGTTTCTTCCGATTGAGTATCATTCAATCACTCACGTATCATTAACATTTCGATTCACTGTTCAGCAGAGCGCATCGGTTTATGTGCCATTTCCATCTTTCTTCTCGGGATTCGTTTCCAAGCTTTTTCCTACACGCCATCGCTGATTCTCGTGTAGCTGACTGAGATCGAGCGCCTCCCCCCCAAACGTCCTGCGCGCATACACTCTTCAATGTTTCATCGAACGCTGGACGTATGAACACACTAAGGTAATCCACAAAGTGATGCACCCAAATCGGAATGATTGTTCTATGGAGCCAATTTTCGAATCAGCTTAAAACTGAAGTATACGATCTTGACACAAATGGAGAAGCTCCAGAAACGAAATCAAGTTTAGCTTGTGCCCTGTTTTTTTGGTCATTGAATTCTCGAATTGGTGCGATTCTCCAATGACTGCGGAAGCGTACCGAGACGCCGCGGGAGTTTGTGGCATCCGTCAAATTGCCTTCGACCTAATCCACCTTGAGGAGGCATCAGGAATCCCTCCGGGTGAGAATAATCCTGTTGTGCGTTGTTCACGACACGTGCATGCACGTTTCCTTCATCGCGAGGAGTTTGCTCGGCCGGAGGGAGCGAGTGTCCGATACAGTGACTGCTTAGGCACTTAGTACATAGACCCTAACGAAGCAATCGCTTAACCTGGACCCTTACCAAATGTTGAACAGCCGCGTGCTGCGTCATGATGAAGACGGAGGGACCCGTATAAATGCATTAATGCAAAGCGTATCGTGCCCTGTGTGCGCACTGTACACATCCCCCGCACACTCTACGTGAATACGAATGGGCTGAGCCTCAAAAGGGCACATGGAATACCTACCGGCTCATATGATCGATGTCGTTGCTTTCCGCTGGATGGCGGCTGGCAGCCCAAAGGGCGCAACCTGCAGTAACGGACACTCCAATTGACGCGGGTTATGGCTTTTGGTTCGTTAGCAGCTGGTGTACGAAATACATGTGTGCACCAATATCAATAAGAACAGCACACATTTACTACCTGGACGCTTGGTATCCAGGGTTCGTGATACATTGTGTTCAACCACCACAGCGGTGGCGAGACGGTGATCGCCCAGAAGGTTCGCCTTCGTCACCGCAGTCGACGACGTTGTACACGAAGATTCTCTGTATTTGGATGTGTATACCTCGACGCGAATAACCGTCAACGGGCAGACACGGGCTGTTAGAATCGTCGTTGCGGTTGCTAGGTTGAGTCGCGTATCCGTTCGCACTGCCACGACTCTCACCAACCGCCCACTTTGGTCGCGAATGCGACAAATATTTGCATCGATGGATGTTACGGCGGTCATATGATGATCAGAGGAACCTGAAGACGTGCCTTTGTCGCGTCGACATCTTGTACTGTTGCATTAGCGTTTATTAAACGTTTAATCAACGGAGTGAGGGGACTTTGGTACAGTAGGATATTTCGACTACTCAATGATCGTTGGGTGCACGTGATTTATGAAATCGTATCGGAGGTTGATGCCTCCTAATTAGCGAATGTTTTTTTCAGTCTCTTCAACAGCATTTGGCAACTACGGACATTTGTTACATTGCATCGCATGTTATCCAAGGCTTTTCCGTCCCGCCCAATAGTCCAGATCACCTGCCGTTGGTTTGCCCCAACCCCTATGATGTGCGATTTTCGGGAATCCGCATTTGGCTCGAAGATGATTCCTGTGAAATTATCTTTATATACGTATGCAAAGTTAGAGTGACGAGAAGCACCGGAAGTAGCGGGCATGTGAGGGTGTTTAATGGATTATTCGGCTAGCGGTGGAGTAACAGCCGAGGGGAGAAGACAGAGGCGATAAACGTCAGTAGGGTGGTCGCTCATGAAAGATGAATGGGATAAAATGTGGGGCGGAGACCACGTTGGTCGCTAAAAAATGCGATACACTTACTTACATAGGTGTTTTTTTTTTGTTGAGAATGTGGTGAGGGTGAATATAGAAAATAATTATTTTTCTACTTGCCAATTTTCTTGGGCAGGACAAACCCACGGAATTTTTTTATTTTTTATTTTTAGTAGATACCTACAACCTAAATCCATGGAGAATGAGTGTTAGATAACGATGAAAATAAAGAAAAAATACAAATTCGTTGTATTCTAACGATGCAAACTACGACAACATACGGCATGGGGCACTGGATGTCAAAACAATGCGAAGCACATACGCCTTGGTAAGAAGCAAAAGGGCGCATACTACGGGGTTCCTTACATCGCCGTTGTCATCACGTTTCGCGACCCCTGACCGTTTGCCTCGCGGTCATTGTCAATTATTCCTAAAGAAAAATATATCCACCCACATACAGACGGTCTTCCATGCCCTTACAGGCCTTGCCGTACCAATTCACGGAGGCTCCAATTGTCTCCGTGAGTTATCACTTTACACCGACATCCGGCGAATAAGAATGTACGGCTCGTACACACCGTAAAAACGGAAAATTGAAAATTGCGTGTCGAAAAGTCCCGGCCATGTGACTTGACCGGCTCCAGCAGAAAAGTATACCGTTCCGTGTGTGCCCTCGAACGGGAAAGAGAAGGAGACAGAGAGCGAGGAATTGGTGGTGGAAAGGTTGGAAAGAGTTAAAGTTAGTTTTCGAATGGTCTCGTGTCAACCCTAACTCGTTTCTTCACGTGCTACGTGCTCCATATTGAAACAAGTATCCGGGTAATTCCTCATGCCTCGCCTACACTCTTTACCCCTACAGTTTTCACGGTTTCTCTGACAAACTCGGGGGACCGTGGGTCGAAGAGAACCCGAGCATCAACTGGGAAAATTGAATTGAAATTTATGAGAAAGATTGCGGCTCTCGTTCTTTGAAATTGGTATCCCCTGTTCGCGTTACATTTGGGTTGCTTTTACGGGATCGAGGGACAGGGCACATCAACGCGCTATTGAACTGGTCATTCATATTCAACGTGGGAAATACGAGAGAAAAGTTCAACATCGAAGTTTCCGTAAGTTTTACAAAACCATTTTCGGGAAAAAAAACATACTCGGACAATTTGATTCCGCATTTTATCGTTGCGATTTTAAAGGGCTATACCAGTGTGAACGCTGCAAACTTGGGTGATTTTCGGGAATTTTTTGGAAGAAAAGTACTCAATTAAATGTTTCGGAAAATTAAGAATATATTTGGCTATATTTGACCTATATTACATAATCTTTTCATAAAAAAATATTGAGATTCAAGCGACTTATGCGCTGCCTTCGGAGGCGCCAAAAAAGTTCTCCACTGCTGACATGATTGCGGCCGATTGAGTAGCAGAAACCGAAAAAGAAAAAAATGTCGTTAAACGGGGAGGTATTCCCTATACAATGACGTAGGATTTTCGAAAAATATCAAGATCTAACAAAATAGCGTAGTTATGAAAAAAGTCTGTTTTCATGCTTATAAAATGGTCGTTTTTTCAATGCCAAATCGTCAATTTTCATCCAATCAAAAATATCCTACGTCATTGTAGAGTAAATATATTCAGGAGTACTCAGTTCACATTTCAAGTCTTTCGGATAATTGCTCTTTGAGTTACAATGTCAGCAAATTTGAAAAATCTAATTTCGAGAAAAAGATTTAAATATCGATTTTTGCAAGATAAAATGATTAGAGATACGGCCTTGAAATTTATACAGGATATTCTTCAAAGTATAATCTGTCGGAAAAGGCAAAAAGAAAATCGATTTTTTGAAAGTGTCACATAGCCCCTTAAAAACGCACCGCAACTCGCCACACCACAGTGCACGCCAACCTTAAGTGAACTTCGAACAAATCTTGATCCAACTAACGCCATCTAGTTTTCATGAATTACACTTAAAAAACCGTAGAACGGTTCGTCGCCAGCGTGTAACATTGATTTAAAAAACGATTAAATATCAATATGGGTTTTGCTGACGATTTGAATGGTTTGTTACAGAACTATCACACGGTGATAAAATGGGTTAACGCAGCTCCCTATGAAAAATACCGAATTGAGCTGGAATTTAATACTTAGACCTTGACTGCGACTAAATTCGGGCTCTTTTCTCCGACACGATCTGAACTTTGAACATTTTTATTTGGCCGGATGAATTCATAAAAAATAACGGCAAATAAAAATTCGTCAAGAAATTCTTAAAGATTATTCCAAAAAGAAAACAGCAAATAAAAATTCGTAAAGAAGTTGCTAAAGATTATTCTTAAAAGATAACGGCAAATATACAGGGTGTCCAATAGGAAGTTGCTAAAACTAAATAAGTGTCTCTTCCCTCCATGACTTCAATAGGGGTCCCTTTTTCTAAGGCGCATACCTGAGGCCCCGCAGTTTTATTCCAGCCGTGGTTGAAGCAAGTACGCGCGCGTCAAAAGTAGTGAGCTCACCACGGAAGAAAAAGTATATCTTATTGAGTGCTTCTTCTCGAGGGGAAAAAATTATAGTAATGCGTATAGAGGGTTTCGTACTAAGTTTGGAACTCATAGAGTTGCCAGCGAAAACACTCTGAAAAGGTAAGAATTGAATATTTATTCATATTCATCTATCACACAACTTGTGTTTTAATTCAATTAAACTGCATTGAAGTAATTTCATGTTAATTTTTGTAGGATAATCGATAACTTCGTGAAGTATGGTACACTCCAGGACCGTCGACACGAGTTGCCAGGTCCATCTGTTACGGTGACTACACCAGAGAAGATCAACGAAGTTGAGAATTATTTCATACAAAATCCAAATGATTCGATTCGGAAAGCTGCTCAAGCATTGAAAATAACCAAATCATCATTACACAACATTTTTAAATATTTTTTAAAGTTTCATCCGCATAAAATAAGCACTCATCAATTGTTAACTGAACATGCCATGACGAAACGCATCGAATTTTGTAACACTATTACGGGAATGTTTGAAGCCGAAGAACTTGATGAAAAATTGATTATTCATTCCGATGAAGCACATTTTTGGATGAATGGGTACGTAAACAAGCAAAATGACCGGTTTTGGGGAACAGAAAATCCCAACATATCGCTAGCGAAGTCTCTTCATCCACAGAAAGTAACGGCATGGGCAGCGATTTCAGTAAAAGGAATTTATTTGCAATTCTTGGAATCTACGGTAAGAGAAGAGAGTTACAAACAGCTTTTGGAAACGAAATTCTTCCCTTATGCAAAAAAGAGGGGACTGGTTAAAATGTTTTACTTCATCCAAGAGGGAGCGACGCTGCACCGGACTCATGAGGTGTTTGAAGCTATTCATCGCTTATATGGGATTCGAGTAATCGGTCTGGGGTACCCTAAATTTGCTCAAGGCGGACTAGAATGGCCTCCGTACTCACCGGACCTGAACCCTTGTGATTTTTTCTTGTGGGGTTACATTAAAGATCATTGTTACGCCAAAAACCCCAGCAGAGTAGAAGAACTGATCGCGGCCATCCAGGAAGTGGTTCGCGGCATTACGAACACAGTTGGACACAGTTTTTCACAGTTTTCAAAAGAGAATTGATTTTTGTGCACAATCTAACGGTTCGCACTTCGAAAATATCTATCATTAATCACTGTACTTTTTCGTTATTTTTATAAGATGTAATAAATTGACATAAAAAATATTTGACTGGGTTTTATTTATGTGCGTTTAAAACTGCAGAGTTTCCTCTATTTAAAGATAATTGGCTTTTCTAATTCCGTGCACGTGTTTTAAAATGACAGTCGATTAGTTTCAGCAACTTCCTATTGGACACCCTGTATATTCCTGAAGAAATTCTTAAAGATGATTCGTAAAAAGTAATGCCAAATAAAAACTCGTGAAGAAATACCTAAAGATTATTCCTAAAAAAGCCGTGCCGTTTGTCATTCAGCGATGAAATGCTCGTCAATGTGGAATTAGGTGTAACAGCTATAACATTAAACATCGAATACGTGTTTCATTGATCCACGATGAACCGCACGAAGCACACCACTAAACAATACCATTCCATAATCGAGCGTTTCACGAGTATTATGTCTCGCCCAAACCGCAAGACGTTTATTGGGGATGATTCCATATATTCGACCTGTAGACAGAGCAGCGGGGAGAGGGGGGGGGGGGGGGGTCGACGTTGTAGAGTGGGGAAATTGGGGAGCGAGAAAGATAGGATGAGCAGATGAACAGAGACGGGGAATAATAGGTTGAGAGGTAAGGTTCGTGAAAGCACCGAGACTGTGATTACGGTAAACCGGTGCAGCGACGAGCCAATTTCGAAAATGATTATCGATCATGTGTACATGTATATTTTATATATTAAAAGCTGGCTCCAAGCAACACCGCCTATATTGGGTCCCTGTACAGCGCCGATTGGAATATCGCAAGCCGTTGTTCCGATAGCATGCATGCGTTCCTATCGTGCTCCATATACGGCGCGCTCTTCCTCCTCGTTCTCAGGACTCCTTTGATCGAAGCTGGCATGTGCTGCCTCGTTCAAAGTTTATATTCAATATCGATGAAAAAAGATATTAGAAAAATTTGCTCCATCGACGATTCCCAAAAGAACACATTTTTGTGAAAAACAATTCAGGGAAACGCTGTACATATAAAAGCGGAAATAGATGAAATCAAAGACGCCGTGTATACCTGGATTAAACATATATATTCGTTCATTGATTTTTTGCATTTTTCTTCGTATGCGTTGGGAAGCTTCCCTGACCTTATTCCTTTGATTTTTTTTCCGGATTTGTCTCCGTCGTCGTGTCTCTTCGCGCTATTGCGACTCAATTACACGGGGGCAAAGGAAAACTGTAGAAAACCTGTGTCGATACAGGCGGCTGTGTTTTTATTGAATTTCAATTGTGTTATTTGAAATTCAGTAAGACTGTCTCTCGCAAGCCGCGATTGAGTGGTCACCCATCCAAGTATCGGCTCAGGTTAACGCTACTCAGTACGGGAGATCGAAGAATATATTATTACGTTATTATTATTTCCCGAGTTCCAACGTACACCCTTGCGGGTTTTAACGTATTATCCTTCCCAATTGAACCCTTTCCTATCACTCCTTACCCGCACTTCGCTAATTTAACCGAACGTCCGTTGCGTCTAAAGACGCCTTAAGCTACACTATACCGCAATGGCCGAGGGTACAGAGAAACTGTGTCAAAGCCGTACCGGTATGGACGGCCCCATATTCTTCTGATTCTCTGGTGCACAGACATTTTACTCAAATAATTACACCACGGTCTCAGAAGTATTGGCCTTCCGCTCACTGGTTAATTGAGGCACGGGCTCTGAAGCTGATCCGTGCCTCCTTTGCAGCTGTGGGCAGCGATTGTTCGAGGAGCTTTATGCGCGTCCACCTCCAGGCACAGATTACAGCTTTTTGGGCTACTACGAGATTTTGACCGCCTATCATATTTTGGTATAGGTATCACATTTAAGACCCTAAGGCACCATTAAAGCCGATTTCTTTTCGCTTTTTTCACAAATCTAAAGTAGCCGAAAACCTTGGAGGGTTATGCCTAGTTGTAACACGCGGAATCAGCTCATTTTTAGGTTTTTTTTTTTAGAAAGTCGTCATAATATATTTCTACAAAAATTAAGTATTTAAAAAAGTATCATCTGGAAAACACTCTGTGGTTGTTTGGGCAAAAATATTTACTTATAATCGAACAACAGCCGATGTCCGTGAAGGACCTCTAGAAAACGTCTTTGCGACGAGCAATTCCCTCTTGAACCAGGTTATCTAATATAAAAAAATCAAACAGATTTCGTTAGTACCTATATTAGTTTACTCTATGATTAACCGGAGGACTATCCGAAATATTGAAGTAAAAAAGGCGCGTTTTCGAAGTGAGAGTCTTGATTTTTACGGAAAAAATGGGCATTTTTCGTTCATGAAATCGAAAGTATACACCGGGAAAAAATCCTTCTATCAAATACTATATTTTTACATCTAGTAAAAGCCAAAAAAAAGTTGCATCATACATTGTGAGGGACCGCCGCGCGGCGCGAATAATAAAAATCGTTCCGGATCAATCGTAAGTATTTCTTGGAATATTACACTTAGCTATATAAATTTGCTGTCCATTTCTCTATTATCTCATATTTCTATGATATTAAATATTTAAATGAGCTCGTGGTCTGAATATTTTTTATTTTTCTACAGACGTAGTCGACGAGTATGAAGGCCTACCAAATTTCACCATAGGCCTTATTATCCTCTCTCTTCTTGTTACAAGGTTGGTTGTTTTTTAATGGATCTTACATTACTTTGAAGATGCTCCAAATGTAAATAAGGTGTGAATTTGGCTCCTGATTGATTAATCTCCATTTTTAGTGCCTACGGGAAGCTTTTACCGTATGGTTCACGGTAATTCGAGTTTGGACGACGATGAAGACAATGTGGCGCTCACTCGGCTTAGAGCGGCATTTCGTCAACTTATGCCCTCACCAGTAAAAGTTACAGAAAAAACCTACGGTTAGGCGAAAAGCCATAAATTACAGAGGAAGTCCGGTCACGAAAGCTCTGTTCAATAAAAATAATGAAGATAAGAAAAAAAAGACCTCCACCACCGAAGGCAACCGTAGTTCACAGAAGGAAGCGAATTGGTACCGTCATGGCTATGAAGAGGACAGGACAGCTGATTTGATACAGTGCACAAAATGCGGAAAGTGGTACCATGAAGAATGCATCAGTTGATCGTTTGAAAATACTGCTAACTTTAAATGCCCTGATGGCTGTTAAATGTGCAAATGTATAGTTTATACGCGTTTCTGAAATGTAATTTATGCGTTTCTATGATTGTTGATCGGAAATACCAAATGTATAACATCCAGATTAATTATTTAAGTATGTTAAAGCCGTAGGCCTTATTACCTTACCATAGTAAAATAAGGCCTATTGGCGAGGTTTCAAAAAACATTTAATTTTGTTTTTGTTTATGGTGGAAGTTGCCATTTTTATTTATATTATATAATCATTGATACAAAAGTTCGATTATCATTAAAAAAAACCCTCGATTCATTGAAATATTTTTCATTTTTTCGCAAATCTCGCTTAGGTAGGCCTTATTACCCGCAGGTATCTTATATTGGTTTTGGAAAACGTTATTTTTCGACTTTTATAAATAGACATGTCCCCTTAACTCGAAGGGCCGCTGGAGCCGAAGCCCGACCACCCACTCACCAGTGTCGGCTGTGATCCAAAAATATGTTATTATTGAATTATTGACTGTTGGCGTGTGTTATTTCAGCGTTTTAACGATCCCAAAGCAATAAAACGAGGTTGGAGTTGATGAAATGGAATCCGTCTAATTATTCAAGGGACACTCTAACAAATTATATTTCGCCCGAATCAATTTCCTGCTATTTCGATGCCGTGACGAGTTGCCTTATTCATATCAATTTAAAAATGATATCTCGGAAGCAACAGTGAGTTTAACCTTGCCCTCAAGCCCCACCATTATTGTCGTCGTTCAGCCCCAATAAAAACCCCACTATCGCATGTTTAGATCCACTAGGCTATAATTTATAGCGGTGGGTATAAAAAGGGTTGAACCTTACCTCCTTTGCCGGTAACTTTATTACCTTTCATTTTCCTTGGCACAGCGATTGCCCTGCCTCGAATACCGGAGGTCTTCACCCCATAACACCTTGGATCGTACTACACTGTGGATGTTTGGTGAACGATCCAACATTTTTTATTCGCATCCTTGAAGCTTATGATTTTATTAGGCCCGAAGGAGAAATCGTTGGTAAAATCTTTGCGTCTGATGTCTTCATTAAGGGGTTTTTGGGGATTTTTTTCTCAGAAAAACTACAAAATAAATCGAGATTACAAAAAGGGTGTTTATCATACATACCAGTGACTGTATACAATAATTATTTTGAAGTGATTAATTTCAAAATGGCGGCTGTGCAGCGTTTATCTCAAAACTGCATTTTTCAAGTTCGCCGGAAACATAACTCAGACAGTTTTCAACCGATACACTTGAAATGTTGAATATATCTTGAAAAATACATTGGCTATGGAAGTACGTCGGATTTTTTTTTATATTGCATAGTTCATTTGTTATTAACAATTATCTGACGAATTTTTTCACTTTCCAAAAATTTGCCTAAACAAGCATCAGATAATTGTTAATAACAAATGAACTATGCAATATAAAAAAAAAATCCTACGTACTTCCATAGACAATGTATTTTTCAAGATATATTCAACATTTCAAGTGAATCGGTTGAAAATTGTCTGAGTTACGTTTCCGGCCAACTTAAAAAATGTAGTTTTGGGATAAACGCTGCACAGCCGCCATTTTGAAATTAATCGCTTTAAAAACATTATTGTACTAGGTGCGCAACTAAGTTTCCGGGTTTTTTTGACCAGAGAAAAATCGAAAATTCCAAGACCAATACAAAAAATGGTTCATTCGAAGTATTGTCCCTCGCTATTTACACATTTTTGCCATCTCTTTGGCAATACATAAATACCGCGACGATAAAAAGACGCGTCTTTAGACTTAAACCATTCGTCCAACCAATTTTGTACTGCATCGTAATTTGCCAAGTGTAGCCCACCCAAGGCATGCGCCATCGACCGGAACAAGTGATAGTCTGAAGGGGCCAGGTCTGGCGAATACGGCGGGTGTGGAAGCAGATCCCATTTCAGTGTTTTTATGGTGTCCTGGACGATGGAACTGTGATGGCACGGAGCGTTGTCGTGCTGCAATATCACACGTTCGTGTCTCGTGTCCCATTCTGACCGTTTTTCGAGCAATGCGTGGTTCAAATTGATTAGTGTTGTCTGTTTCGCCCGGTTTCAGCAGCTCATAGTACACGATTCCTTTCTGGTCCCACCAAACGCAGAGCATTGTCTTTTTTCCGAAGCGATTTGGCCGTGCCGTCGATGTTGACGCTTCGCCAAGTGAAAGCCACGATTTTCTGCGTTTGGCATTCTCGAAATATATCAATTTTTCATCGCCAGTAACAATTCGATGCAGGAAACTCTTTCTGTTCGGCCGCAAAAGCAAAATTTCGGAAGTGGCTCTTCGATTTTCCATTTGTCTCTCGGTCAACTCATGCGGCACCCACTTTCCTTCCTTATGAATTTTTCCCATCGCGTGCAAACGTTTCGAAATACATTGCCGAGTCACATTTAATGCCTCGTCAAGTTGATCTTCTGTTTGAGTGCCATCTTCATCCAATAACGCTTGCAGATCGGCGTCCGCAAATGTTTGCGGTCTTCCCGAGCGCTCCTTGTCCCCAGTCTCAAAATCGCCACTTCTGAACCGCTTTAACCAATTTTAACACGTTGTTTTTTATGGTATATGTTCGCCGTAGGCCTCCTCAAGTAACCGACGTGCTTCAGCTGCTGTTTTTTTTAGGTTGAAGCAGAAAAGCAATGCTTCCCGCAAATGCTGTTTATTTGGTACAAACTTCGACATTTTCGAGGTCAGAAAAAAGGTCGTTGTGTTGCGATATTTGTTTATATTACGACTGGGTATTCGTAACAGATGTCCAAGCTACAAAGACACCCAATTTCAGACCTGTATGCCGACTACATGTGTCGCTAGCGCCATTCATGTGTGAAACCCAGTAACTTAGTTGCGCACCTAGTATACAGTCACTAATATGTATGATAAACACCCTTTTTGTAATCTCGATTTATTTTGTAGTTTTTCTGAAAAAAAATTCTCAAAAAGCCTATTTTTTCGGCCTCTAGAGTGGCCTAAGGCCTTAACTCTAACGTATACACGATACGTTTTTTCGAAACCTCTCGCCTAATATTTGGACGCCTCGCACCTTATCACCCGCAGGTACTGCAACTTGTTGGGAAAATAAATTATACAGTTTTGATATAGAAGTATCTACACTTTTTCTACGGTTTTTGTTGACGTGCAAAGCAGCAAAAAAAGACGAATGCAAAGTGTATTTATCAATTTTTTCCCGCCACAGAATTTTTCCCTGGGATGATTCATCGCACACTTGCCCTAGCACCGGCAGCGGATGATTTTACTCCATTTCTTGATTTTTCGGCCGAATCTCGAACCGTGAATTCGCGTTATAGAGCTGAGTTACATCCCCAACAGGCGAACGAGTGAACCCTTTCGAGTATAAAACCACCGAGTCGCCCCCGCGAAGTTCTCTTTCTCTCGCTTCCTCTCTCACACTTACTCTCTTGCATTTTCGCTTTTTATCTGCTCCTCGGTTCTCGCACCCTTAAGAGTTACGTACTCTGTTATGCCTGGGTTGGTGAGCACCACGTCGTATGCGAAATATACGAGGCTGTTTATCTCTTTTGACAAGCACTTCCCCAGCGCGACCACAGTAGAGCTGCCGGGCGTACACACGCGAACGAATAATAGTTACCTTCGGCTCTTTCCCCCCTCGCCCCCGCCAACAAGCACTTTTGCATAGCGCACCCATAGATACGGGCCATTCTATACGAAACCGAAAGATAACGTTCAGCGTTGATTTTTCGCGGTTTCGTATTTGCCGGTTGTTTTCAATTTATTTTGAGTACTTTTGGCCAAGAAGACGAAGGATGTTCAAAGAATGTGACAAATAGGCGGGATCAATGTCGTTCGTTGTCCATTTTTGTCTATGACAATAAATTACTCATTTGCTATTA
The DNA here is from genome assembly GCA_963210295.1 of Ophion ellenae. Lineage (NCBI taxonomy): Eukaryota > Metazoa > Arthropoda > Insecta > Hymenoptera > Ichneumonidae > Ophion > Ophion ellenae. The sequence goes on along the minus strand of OY723391.1, from coordinate 37,431,972 downwards.
AGTTTGACTCTTTTTCTTTACTGAATTTAAATTACGATACCTTCGGAAACTTGGTAAGACTTTCGCCTAGTAGTTGGCAAACTAGTGCGTGGTTGACCGGTCACCGATCCAAGTTTTGGCCCGGTCCGACGACCGCGAATTCGTCGGTACAACGTCGTTGATGTGTAATTATAAATGCGGATTATAAATTATAGATGTATACTATTAATTATAAACGTATATTATACATTATAAATGGATATTATAAATTACAAATGTATATTATAAGTTATCAATAAGTTATGAATGAATCTATTTGTGAATTATTGTAAAAGCCTTTTTTCAATTATCAATAAATATCATAAATGATAAATGTACATTATACATTGTAAATTAATATTATAAATTATATATGTGTACTATAAATTAGAAATGATAAATGTATGATGTATAATTGTGATAATGTGTGATTTATAATTATAAATATACGTATGGAATTATAATCTTCCAGGGAATATTTGAATGACTCCCTCCACTCCACTATTCCAATCACTCACTCCCATTAATTGTTAAGTTCATTAAGAAATAGCCGCTGTCCATTCAAATCCACCCTCAAGAATTACTAGTGGCCTTAGCAGTGTCTTTTTTTCGATTATCTCAATCTCGCGACACAATTCCTTTTTGCTACAAAATCACGTCACATGCTCTTCAATTTAGTTTTGCATGTTCGACATAGAAGTTGCGCGACTCAGTCCAAAATAGCCCATGGAGACCAAAAAGTTACGGTGGTTCGACGCTTTTGGTCGAAGCCCTCCGTCTGTCCGTTCTGTCTGTACAGGTACGTTTTTTTTCCCCACTTTATCCTCATTTTTCCTTGTTACTCCTACGGCACGTCCGTAGGAGGGAAAACAAAAAGTACGGTTACACTCTGCTCTCCCACACACGTGTACTTTTACGTGCTATGCTCTCCCTGTACTGGCGTCACGGCCGATACCACATACCTCAACGTTGTGCTTTCAGCGAAGTGTTTTATATATATATATATATATATATATATATATATATATATATATATCTACATCTGCGTTACCTGTATTTTACACCCGTAATTTACGCCCCTTTGTTCAGCAAGATCCGACGTATCTGTCCCATTGTTGTGCAAAGGTATACGGTTAATGAAGTTGGTGAACGCGGTACCGACTGGAGCGTTTTATTCGCATCGTATGCATACCGGTCACACGTTCAACGGCCTACGGACGTATCAGCTCTTTCACGTTAAATCGATTTCACCGGGTCTGCAACGCATTTATTTATTTTGATATGCATTGAAAAATAGTGGTTGTTGGACGAACTAATCCTGCGGTCACCGACATGCATAAACATTTTTGGTTCGTGAAAAAAAAAAATTGAGGTGTTGTTTACATTGCAACCGTTTTTGACGTTTGGGGACAAAAAACGTTCGGATCAATGAACAATAGTGTCGTCTTGAGCAAAAGTTTTTCTGCAAGCCCGCGATTGGACGTTGACACCTGCAATATTCTTTTTTTTTTCGGTGTGGCGTTTCAAAAACGTTCTGAACCAAACTTGACGTTCTTAAAAATTGCACTCAAATTGTTCGTTCGTGAAAAAAATTGAGGTGCTGCTTACATTACAACCGTTTTTGACGCTTGGGGACGAAAAACGTTGGGATCAATGAGCAATAGTGTCGTCTTGAGCAAAAGTTTTTCTGCAGGCCCGCGATTGGACGTTGAGACCTGCAATATTCTTTTCTTTCGGTGTGGGGCATCGTGGAAAACGTTCTGAACCAGCATTGACGTTGTTTTAAATTTTGATAAAATATTTCGTGCGCGAAAAAAATTAAGGTTCTGCTTACGTTTCAACGGTTTTTCATGTTCAGTTCTGACAAGATTTTTTGATTACAAATTTCGTCGGAGGGTCGAAATCCCAGAAAGGAAAAAAATCGACTTTTATGAATGTCCACTCTTTATTTTATGTTTTTAGGTACTAGGGATGGTAAAGTCTATTTGTAATTGAAAATAAGGGGTAATGTTCGTAATGTTCACTATGATATTGAAAGGACAAAACTGGTCATGGTTGGAGCTGTGTCATTTTGTCGTGGACATTCCATACCGTATTTCCAACTGATCCGCGAAACAAGCTGATATTTACGCTAGGGTGCTCGTTATATTGCGATAAAATCGACACCTCTTTTCCCTCCCTCCCTCCCTCTCTCTCTCTCCCTTGCTCTTCATGTTTTCCTACACGAGAGGTGTTTCAATAAACGCTTATATATCCGTAAAGTTACAGTCGATTACACGCTATGTGTTGCCTCTGGTCCTTCGTCACAATGGAACACAGGAAAAATTGCGATCATATGATCGCGGTGCTGTCGGTGTAACGCGAAATTGAGCAATTTTCTCTTTGTCGTCGGCAAATATGCCGCCCAATCTGTATTTTACCGAAAACATGGTCGTCGTTTCTCTCACATCACGACAGACGATCAACGGCTGTCTACGACTTGCGAGAAAGTTGCGATACGTAGACACTAAATATAGTAAAACAATTAGGCTGTCCGTTAAACCTGCTTCGGAGATAAACTGAGTCCTCTTTGCCCATTTCTCTTCCTCTCTCTTCGTCTTTCTCTAATTCTCGATGTCTTCAACACTTGGAACACTCCAAGAGTATTCCAGCTTTAATTTGCTCCTCAGCGTTCTCTACATTGTCCGTATATTGAATTAATTAATTTCCCGGAGGTTGTAAATGGCTGCGCCAACTTTGCCGTTGTGGAAACGGTGAGAAAATGTATTTTAGCGTTTGAATCACTTATAAGTCGAAAACGCATTATGTCATCCCAATTGAACATGGCCCAATTGGCTCGGTGACCTGATTCGAGATTTCGCTTGCCCTGCATGTTCAAGGGGTCAGTCCACTTTGGAGCCACGAAAAAAGGCTATTTTCGTGATTTTTTTAGAGGATTTTATAAAAGATATGAATATAAAAGTTGTTGGGCTTGATAAATAGTCTTGAAATACATTTAAAAAAATTTAATTAATTTTTATTCATTTTTAAGTGCAAAAACGTAACGCCTCAAAAATAGGTGGGCTAGGTAGCTCCAAGCACAACTCGGCAACGGCTTGTCTGAAACAAAAAAATCAAAGTCCATTGGATTCAGTATGACACCAGCTACAAAATGACCCTCGGATTTAAAGTTTTTTCACAAAATAAAAAAATGGCAGATGATAAACGAAAAATGTTTTTAAAAACGCGTTTTTTCGCAGTTTTTTTGCAAAAAAAGAGTTGAAATCAAAATTTTAAAACTATCGAGGGTCATCTTGTTGCGAATCATGTTTACAATATGTGGTTCAAATTTCAATAGAATCGGTGTATTAGTTTTAGAGATACGATGGAGCTAGATTTTGAAAACGTTGTTTCGAGAGAAACGTGTTTGAAGTTTATACTATGAAAAACTCTTACCTAAACTCAATCGGCAATTCCTGCACCGTACAATATCCCTTCTGATTGCTCATCATCGTCGATTTCTTCAAGTCTTGCTTGCTTTCGATTTTTTGAAATTTTCAAAGTGCACTGGCTCCTAGAGGGAGGACACCACTATGATGGGCTGAAAAAGGTCGTTTTTTTCGGTTTTTTGTCCACTGGAGTAATTATTTGGGATTCGAAAAAAAGGTATATCGTTGAGCATATGTTGAACTTATTTAGTATAAATTTTTATTTAAAAAAAAATAAAAATTCACAACGTTATCAAAATGTAATAGAGCCTCTGTATAAAAAAGGTGGTCCAACGGCCGGATCGATAACTTGAGAACGATTGGTCTGAAAATAACAAAGTTTTATAATCTATATAAAGGTAGTTCTCGTTGTACGTAGCCGTTTTGGGAACAAACAAAAAATCACAAAATGGCAGGTGTTAAAAAAGTGTAATTTCGGCAAAATTTTTACTCATATTCGGGGGCTTAAAAAACACTAAAATAAAAAAAAACGGTTACGTAAGATGATAGCTAATGCAATTACGGATTTTTTTTTTTTTTAATTGGACATTGGACAATTATAGCTAGAGTTATGATTCCATCCGGGTCGAGAAAAGTCGTTTCGAGAGAAACGCGATTGAAAGTTTCAGCGATTAAATCGTCTGTTACTCGGTCGATTTTCAATATTTTAATCTGAAATTTTTTCCACATATTCTTCAATATGTATACTTTAAGGGGGGATTGTCTTTTTTTTCGCAAAATTTACCGCTTTTTGGGAATTTTTTTGTGAAGAAAGTATACAACGGAAAACTTGTGAAACTTGGCATATAGTTTTATTGATCTGTTTACTACATACAAAAAAATTTTTAAACAATTTCATCAAAAAATCCGCCTCCCACCCCCCTCGACGCGCGATGGTCCTTATTTGATGGTGTGCATGATTACAGCCTTCACGTTCATCCTGCAACAAAAACACAAAAAGCATTTTACTTTAGACACATATAGCTATCGTTCGATGAAGAGAAAAAAAAATTGACGATTTGGTGACATTTTGAACTTGAAGTATCGATTTTTCGAAAAAAATTGATCGATTTTTTGTTATAAATAAAAAACTATTAAACGTATTGCTTTTTTGCTTTATCAAACGATAAAAGGATGTCAGCTGAGCATTCTGTCCAAATTTGAAGGCAATCGGTTGAATAGTTTTTGAGAAATCGTGCATACCATCAAAAAAGGACCATCGCGCGTCGAGGGGGGTGGGAGGCGGATTTTTTAATGAAATTGTTTAAAAATTTTTTTGTATGTAGTAAACAGATCAATAAAACTATATGCCAAGTTTCACAAGTTTTCCGTTGTATACTTTCTTCACAAAAAAATTCCCAAAAAGCGGTAAATTTTGCGAAAAAAAAAGACAATCCCCCCTTAAGAAAATGCGAAACAATCAATTTCTTTGATGCGTCACAGTGGTGTACCGCCTTAAAGGGCTTGACGAAAAAAATTGCCCAAAGCCACCGTTGATAACTAGATATCTTTCTTGTCCTCTTTTTTTTTAATTATTCCTCCGGTCTTCGCTCTTCCTCTCCCACTCCCTCAATTGCTTATTGCAAATTCTTTTGCAGAGAAATAAAGATTAAAGTAATAAAAAAAAAGAAAATTGCATGTCGCTCTCGAACAAACGAAAGAGAACACAATAAAATAATAAACTCTCGGATTTCCGCTTCGGATGTCGCGCATAAAATATTGCCTGTGCGCTAAAAAGAACCGCTCCGTCAAAGATAGAAAGGGTAAAACAAAAAAAAATGTAAAATACAGGGATAACTAGAAAGTTGAGAGGCTGAAAGTACCTTTCGTCCCTTTTTTCGTGGATGCAGTCCACATATACATGTAGATCCACCTCGTTGCTTTGACGTGTACTATTACGTGACTTGTGAGTTGCAAAAAACGTCTTGTTATCCCTGATGTGTACGCTTTTGTGAAGCATCTTTCTCCGGCGAGAACTTTTTTTGCCCGTTATCCCGATAAAAGTTTTTGCGCTGGATGTTTTTCCGAGAGATACGATAGAATCTCGGTTGAATGAGAAGTTCGAGAATTCGCGACTTGTCGGCATGACGTCGCACTGCGAGTTCTCTTTGTCCAAAATCACGAGGCCCCACCAAAGTATTCGAAGATATTTCGTCAATTGTTCGATATGGAAAAAAATCAATGAAATTTCAAACATAAACACGATAAATCAGACGAAAATCAAGCCAAACGAGTGACATTGCACTTTACGTATGTGTTCGCATATTTTATAAGTTTCGAGTGCATTCGTGAATCTGGATAATTCGTAAAAAGTTACGGGTCGTATGTTAATTAGCAGCAAGGACGGACAGGAATAAGGCATCAGCCACGAGCGAAAAGTATGCGGGAAAAGAAAAGAAATAAAATTCACGAAAAGCAATAAGATTCGTTCCGAAATGAGGACTAGACAATCGCAACGACTTTGTGTATACGAAAATTTACCATGAATGTGCAGTCGCCGGTGGTTTTTTTTTCTCGTCGTGGCCGTATATGCGTCGGGCTACGTACGGACTCGCCGAACTTTTATGTGCCTCCGGTGACATAACTTTAACGCCTGGAAAACGACACGCTCAATTGTCTGGCGTATACTCGGAGCTAGGCGATCCTGATGAATAATACAGACCAGGCCTACGTAATGGTGCTATACAGTCTGGCAGGTCAGACGACGCGTAAAACTCCAGATAACGCGACTCGAATGCGAAGGACGAGAGATTCGAGACCTGGCGATGATAAGGGAAGGTGGAAAAAAAAACGAAATTCTATCAGGGACCTCATCGTACCCGTCAAAGCTCTCACGATCGTCGTATTTTTTAGAATCTCTAGACTCTCTTTCTTCAAAGTTGTACTTGAGATAAAATCGGATTTAATCGTGGCACGGGTAAGAGAATGCGATATTTTTCAAACTCGGAAGAAGAAATAGCCACGGAAGGAGAAGTTAATTGAAAGTTCCCTGGAATTTATAGCGTAGAAAATACGGCTGAGGCTGCTGTCAGATGGCATTTATTTCGTTTCTTTAAACATTATTCATTATATTTGGCGTGACGTGAGCAAACTACGAATTAATTACACAAGTAATTAAGGGGTTAGGCCACTCTAGAATTTTCGAAAAATCGTTTTTTTTTAATGGTCCCCTTGGACCTCAAAAACGATGTCCCAAAAGATTATGGCCGCGAAACATTTCATAGTACTCGGTTTTCGAATTTTAGTACAAGGCCGCCTGGTCCGCAGCGAGCTCATTTTGAACTTCAAAAGCGTTTATCTCAAAACTGGTTTTTAAGGTGGCTGGTAACATAACTCAGACAATTTTCAACCAATTCACTTGAAATGTTGAATATATCTTGAAAAATACATTGTCTAAGGAAAAACGTAGGATTTTTTCTTCATATTGCATAGTTCATTTGTTATTAATAAGTACCTGACGATTTTTTAGGCAAAATTTTCACTTTCCACTTAGAAGTGCGCCATTTGGCCAAAAATCAATATATCGAAAAAATCCTACGTACTTCTATAGCAGTTATGATATATAATTTTAAAAAATCATTAGCTCATTACGATTAAAAAATTACAGGAGCTGTTTGTCCGGCCGTGGAGCCTGGAAAAACGGAGACGTCATCCAAAAACGCTCCACAGCCGCCATTTTGAAATTAATCGTTTAAAAAAAATTATTGTATACAGTCACTGATATCGATAAACACCCTTTTTTGTAAATTTCCGTTGTGTATCTCATACTAAGTCAAGTTATAAAAGCTTGTAAAAAAAGAAAATTGATAAACTGCAAATGTTTCCAAAAAAAAAAATCCCCTTTTCTCCGGCTATGAGCTAGGTGTAGTGCTTTAAGGTAGTACTAGCGCGCGCTCTTGATTGCTATGGATTTTGTTAAAATTTTAACGAGCCATTGCTAATATCATCATGCATGCTTGAGTGAAATTTCAGAACAGTCAAAAATTTAGATTGGAAGATAGTCGGTTTTTAAATTGCGACTTTTAACACTGCAGGGTCTGCATTGAAATTTAAACAATAATTTTCCGTAGAAAATATTTCACGCCTATAATAAGACATATTTAAAATAACATTGCAACAAAATTTTTTATTTCGAAGTAATTTTTAATCGAACAAAGATTTTAATTAGTTATGAATGAACGGACACTTTTATTTGTTAATGAAGATAACATAATCAATATAAAATATTAATATTTATAATGCAAATATTTTTTTACGATAAAATTTTTTAACTCTAGGAACACGATAATTTTTTTTTTAATATTGAACAATACTGTTCTGCGGTGATGCCATATGTCTTCTTGTTATAGGGGACAAATATTTTTTACGAAGAATTATTCTGTCTTTACCGAACGTTTTTAGCAAAACTGAATAGTAAAGGCGATCCATATTTGTTCACTCTTTCCCTGACTAGTTTCCTATCTAAACATAATTTTTTTGTCAAATTTATAAAAACAATAGCAGTCAATGCAGACACTGCAGTGTTAAAAGTTGCAATTTAAAAACCCGTTATCGCCCTATCTAAATAGTCGACAGTTCTGAAATTTCGCTTAAACATGCATAATTATATGAACAATGTCTGGTTAAAATTAGAATAAAATCTATAGAAATCAAGAGCGCGCGCTCGTTCTACCTTAAAAGAAACAACGTTAAGCATCAGTTGAAAAATATTTTTGTAAAATATTATTTCCCGAGTTCCAGCGTACACCCTTGCAGATTTTTACGTATTACTCTTGCTGCCATCGACATCGGTGATTTTTGCAAAATATATTATACGATATTTCCTTGTTCGAGCATAATTTTTTTTCCCTCGGAAGTTTTAGTCTGCAAATCCACCGCAATTCGATACTACAGCTAAGGAAGATGAAGAACAGGATAAACCGCGAAAACGAAAAAAAACTCCATTAGGGATGATCGCGTTAATGGACGAGCCACGTGATTTCGAGATTCTATGACCGTCAAGTTGTGAAGTACGAAAACTTACCATTCCACTCGCGTTTTTGTCCCGTAAAACAACGAGACAGCGGATTCTCTTGGCATTCCACTATTTTGTCTGTCAACATTCTTCATATTTTCCAGTACCATGCAGAGCCTTCTGTTACCGCAAAAGAAAATAAGCTCATGCATTCACCGAGGAGAGTAAATTTATTGAATTGGGTCGCTCGTTATTTTTCACCGAATGAGATACAGCGTCAAGCTTTCTGAAATCCTGCAGAGTCGAAGATGAGCGTCGCCTTAGAGTCGGGCTCCGTAATCTTGCGAATCTCGGGACACCGTACGAAGCGTGGGCTTTGAGTCCCGCGACTGATGCGAAATCTTTATTTTCCGTCGAAAGGAATCACCCTTTTATTTTTTCAACCCTCTCACCTGAAAATACGCCCTCGTAGTTACGCATGAATCGAAAGTACGTTGCCAAGTCATCGATTCCACGATACCATTCTTCATGAGAATTTACATTTTACTCCCGTCCTCGAAGTACGATAGTTTCGACGGTTTGTCAAAATGCCGTTTCGATGAAACTCAAATTGTTTAAATCTGCATGAAATTGGATTGAAATTTTTTCCTTCCACCTTTTCTGCACATGCGTAGTAAAAAAAACTCTTTTTTGCGTGTACATGGGTTCAATGGGGTGAATTCGTAGCGTGTACGAATGGTGTGCGGTCTTTTTCCACTTGGCCAGGCGTCGAGGGGTGCGAAACGGCTCTTCGAAAATATTAATCTCCCCTGGGCATTAAGGCTTTTCGCGATCGTATACACGCATACACAGAAATATATACAGAATAACAAAACTTTGTAATTTCGGGCCTTTCGTTAGCTTCTAAGTTTCGCAGCATCAATGCTGTGAAACTTTAAGCAATGGGAAAGGTGACTTGGCCAGGAACCTGTCCTCCGTAAGCAAGAAATTGAATCAAAGTTTGAAAACTCGGTTGGACCGTCTTTACGAGTCCATTAAAATCTGTATTTGTTTCAAGGTATATACATGACACAATCGTTGATAAGAAGTCGTGAAAAATAAGCCGTTGGTCCGTGAGGCTAGTCACGAACAAGTCTGTCATTTATGTGACTCGAATCTCGTTGGGTCTCTGCCGACCCTCCTCGACTTATCCAATGCTTCCATCAAATGATCCGTTAAGATGGTTCGAAGCACCGTAGGGTAAGAGACGGATATCGACATTACCAGTGCCGATGGAGCTAGAGACATATACCTACGAGTCGAATGAATGATGTCACAACATCTTAAAATAATATTGCCACAGTTCGCCGGCCGTAGGGAAAGACTGAGGATTCGTATTTTTGTTCAGAAGGGCGGAACGTAATGAATATACGACTACCTCGCGTCTGATCCTTTTTTCGTAATTCTTCGTGTCACATTTAATTGCGAAATTATGATACGGGCCATCTGCTCAGCTGTAAGTGGATTATGAGGGAAATCTCTGCTCCCCTCTCTCGAAGCATTAAGACCGTGCCAATTAGAAATCAACTTATCAATTTTTCTTAATTTGCCCTTTACCGCCTAGCGCCCTCTCCTCGTGCGGAAAAAAAGGTTACGTCACTTCCTCCTGGGGGAGGATATTAACGAACGAATATTTCAATGAAATTACCCGGGCAATTTATAATCCGTAATGTTCCGTTGCTCATATTACGATCGCTGATTCGAAGTTCTAGTTTGCTGCGTGTTTATTCGCTAACATTCATTACTCAATGCCTGCTAATAGCATTTTCAATCATATTGGATGATGTGGAAATTCCGCAAGACCCGTGCAGAATTTTGTTGGGGAGCTCTTACCACATCCCTATAGGGATTTCACAGGGACACCGGACGTATTGATTAAATAGCCACCACATTGTTAATTTTCATCTAAAAAAAATCAGTTTCAAAAAAATCAATCTAAAGAAAAACAGTTTTCATACTGATAATCTTTTTGGTTTTTTCTTCCAGACAATTTTTGGAGGAGTAGGTCTACCCACCGTCAGGCGCAATTTTCTTTAGGCATCATTCTGAAGTAGCCAAACAAATTATATAAAAAATAAAACTACAACATTAAAAAATATCTGTATGTACAACATAATTCATTTGAATAAACGACGATAACATTGGACTGATTATCGATTTTTTTTACTTATGAAAATCAGCAATTTTCAAGCCAGTCACATTGGAATGGTCCCTTAAGATACACTTTTTAAATCGATTTATACTTTTTCAAGATGAGATTCATACTTCTTTAAGATCCACTCTGTATATCTATATATTTTGTTTAGAAAATTCAACGTACAGAATGCAATGGGATCAATGAAGAATCGTATCAGATTCTGTTCGAAAATGTGGAAATCCTTTAGAATTGGAATTGGATTTGTACATTGGATTCTGATGGGGAATCCCGATTAGAATCCAATGTGCGAGCGTGACGTTTTAGTGTAGGGATCCAATGCGATGACCCATTAGATCCCTATCAGGAAGTAGGGACAAGTATGAGAATCCAATTGGATCCCTACAACAACTCCGACGCGGTAACCCGAATGTCCATCTTTGAAGACGGGCAAATTCATCGGGAAATCTTGATCTAATAACAAAGTTAGAAAACAGTGATCCCCTAGTATTTTTGCCATCCGATTTGGCTACATTATTTATTCTCCGTTGACCTTTGGAATATTTTGTGAGAAAATATTGCGCTCGCTTCGGTTGGATTTTTTATCCTTTTTGCGAACGAACTTTTGATCTTTTTTTCGTTCATCTTCCTTCTTCCTTGAATGCCAAGTATCTTCAATGATAGCTGTATCGTAAGGGTATACATATATCGAAAATAATCCAAGCACATCGATCCGCTGCCAGTTCATTTTTTTTCGCACAACTTTCCGTTCAGGAATATCAAGGGCAAAGCGAATAAAAAAGTTTGCGGAACAAGCGAAGAATGATGTTGCTTGCGAGAGAAGAAAGTATGTTGATCACGTATTGTCATGAGAAAATGATACGAAAGTTTCCGAGCCCCGAGGGGGATATAGGTGGCGAGAGTCTGTATGGATCTAAAAGACGGGAGATAAAATGCAAATCGAAAAGACTGAAGCGATACAGTCGGGTATGTCTGTAGAGGTCTTGACACCATACGGCGAAGCTCTCTGGCTTAATGGAGTTTTTTTTTCGAATGTAAAGTATCGAGTGGATATTGCAGTAAGCTGGGTTGGCTTTGCTCCGCAGGGGCAAAGAGCATATCTATGCATTGCTGCGGTACACGAAAGTCCTGCGGTATAAGTGAACTCCCCGTGTATCCAGTCTGCATACTGGCTACCACCCCTGCTGCGGAACACATCCCCGCCATATCGGACATTGAATTCTCTTATGTGCGTCACGTAAAAGCCAATAAATGGAAAAATTTGTCCCGACTCGCCGTGCTTCCGGTGCCGAGCGAACCGACTGATTATAATTAAAGTTAGACATCAAACAAAATTAAACAAAGTATACCTGTGATTATTCAACGTATGGACAAAAAATTAACAAAGCAATCAGTAGCCTTGCCATTGTTTTATGAATGTGCAGAGTATTTATCGCGCCCGCGGATAACACGAAAAAGGAATTCGACACCGAGTCGAAAGTTTTGAGCTTCATCATAAAGGAATCTTGGTTTTTTTTCGACAAAATAAAGATTTTAATGGATTTGAAGTGCGTTTGGATTTTTTAAATTAGCATGAAAGGACAATGGTAATATTTCTTCATGAAGAAATATTTTAGATGTAATTGTACAGAATGAAATTGTGCAATTTAGAAACTTGATGATTGTTGTCTCATTAAAGGGTTATGCCTAGTTGTGAAAGTTGTAAAATCACTTTTTTTCAAACCAATACATTTTGACAGTATATCAACTTATAAATTTTTCCTGAAAACTTTAAGGTGATTGGATTAAAATTGGCAGATTTATAGGCCCATTTATGCTGATGCCCATAGGAACGCTCGCGCTCGGTACATCGTTGGAAGTTTTAAACGCTTTTTTTCGAAAGTACGTTTTCAGTCGGTGAGCAAAATACCTCAAAAACTACTGCATCGATATTTCTAAAAAAATTAGGGCTTTTTCTAGATGTAAAAATATAGTATTTGACCAATGGATTTTTTTCGATGTATACTTTTGATTTGACGAAGTTAAAATGCCAATTTTTCCGCAAAAATCAAGGTTATCTCTTTAAACACGCGTCATTTTTTAAAATTTGACATTTCGGAAATTCCTTCGCGTCATCATAGGACAAACTAATATACTAACAAGATCTGAATGGTGTTGAAGTCGTCGTTGGAACGCAACGAAAATTCTGCTTTATTTTTTCATTTCTCGATTTTCCTTACCGAAAACCTTTTGTTGCAGGTTTTGATTATGATTTTGAAATAATGATTCTCAAGAATGTTCCAATGATTTTCGTAGCCTAAATATGCCAAAAAAGTCGAGGAATACGATAGAAGTATATTTTCGTTGTATTCCAATGATGCAACTTCAACACCATAAATCTGTTCGATTTTTTAATATTGGATAACCTGATTCAGAAGGGCATTGCTCACCGCAAAATACGTTTTCGAGAGGTGCTTCGCGGACATGGGCTGTAAATCGATTATAATTAAATATTATGACACAAAAAATTACAGAATGTTCTTCAGATGATATTTCTCCAAATACCTAATTGTTGGAGACATGTATCATCATGATTTTCTATTAAAAAGTCCTAAAAATTCGCTGTTTTCGACTGCTACAACTAGGCATAACCCATTCATTTATTTCGCTCGTAAAGTTGACCACACGAGGGAGTTTCTTTCTTGCATGAAGCTTTCTCCATAAGGAGGCTAAAATAAAAAATCAGATGTCCCCATGGTCCTGATGTCCTGACAATTGTAATTCAGAATTACGATTACAATTCAAACGTAAATTTGAATCATGAAACTTTTTTTCTTATTATTTCGGTAAAATATGCTCAACGGCGCTGCTTTTTCATCATGGTTCCATAAACATCACTAGACAGAAGTCTCGACAAGGGACTTACGGCTGGTTGAGAGTAAAATTATTCCGTCGCGAGAAAAAAAACACAAATATCAAGTCCAGTCGTGTACAAAAGTGGAAATATATTTTCAAGTAGCAGCTTCGTGGCAAAGTGCAGCCGGACGTCGCGCTTCCTTTGATGTGTCGGGATCTGTGGTAGCGAACTTACCGCAGACGACGTAAAGACCGATGCCGCACATAACTGTGGTGCAGAGGCATTCTCATCTGGATGCAAGTCTCGAGCAAGAAATATTCCATGCGTCCGCGCGTGGAACAATTTGACGACAAGACACACACACGTACCCACCCACTACAGCTGATGCACTCGATTTGTCCCAGAGCAGCGCGTGTGCTTCAGCTGCGAAGGGAACTTTGAAATCCCAAACGAAAGCTCACCATCGCCCGCCCCCCTGCCCTTCCCAGCCAGCACTTCCATCCCCGTGAAAACAGCTGTCAGTATCGATATGAAAAACGCGTCCGATCCGTTGAACTTTTCGAGAACGTGCCGTTTTTTTCATCGGTCGCGCTTTGGACAATGTGGTATTGATAAGAGACCGATAAACGGGCTTTTCGTGTTGCTGGAACACGAAGGTACAGTAGAAACTCGCTAACATATACGCCGAGAATGGATCCGGAATTTTTACTCAATCGTATAGACGTTCTACGTCCAAATTCTTGTGACAAGGAACATCACTTAAGTGTCCGCCTTCGATTTTGTTGAAACTCATAAATGTGATAAAGCATTGAAAACTATTAGACACGTATTTCTTTTTATCTGCGCGAAAACAGTTTTAAGGAGGGAAACGACCTCTCAAAGAAAGGCGTGTCACCCCTTAATATCATTTTTTTCAATTATTCTATAATGGATTTTTCATCCCTTAACATTAGAAGAATTGTGGTTTTTGTTTCATTCAGATCGGTGGACTGCTTGTGAAACTGCAAAACCACCCCTCGACACGCCTTTCTTTGAGGGGTGGTTTCGCCCCTTAAAACCGTTCTTCTGCAGATAAAAAAACATACGTGTCTGATAGTTTTCAATGCTTCATCACATACATAAATTTCAACTAAATCGATGGCGGATACTCAGGGCCATTTTTAGGCCACTCTAGAGGCCGAAAAATAGGCATTTTGGGGATTTTTTTCTTCAGAAAAACTACAAAATTAATCGAGATTACAAAAAAGGGTAATTATCATACATATCAGTGACTGTTACAATAATTTTTTTGAAGCGATTAATTTCAAATTGGCGGCTGTGCAATTTTTGGAAAGTGAAAAATTTGCCTAAAAAATCGTCAGATAATTGTCGTCTTATATTGCATAGTTAATTGCACATTAACTATGCAATATAAGAAAAAAATCCTACGTACTTCCATAGACGATGTATTTTTCACGATATATTCAACATTTCAAGTGAATCGGTTGAAAATTGTCTGGGTTATGGTTCCGGCCAACTTAAAAAATTCAGTTTTGAGATAAACGCTGCACAGTCGCCATTTTGAAATTAATCGCTTCAAAAAAAGTATTGTATACAGTCACAGATATTTATGATAAAAACTCTTTTTTGTAATCTCGATTTATTTTGCAGTAACTCCTTAAGTGTTGTTCCTTGTCAATGACGTTTTCAATAATTTTTTTGTTTCTACGTTTTGCTGCAAAATATTTATAATCTATTAAGTAATTTTAAAAAGTAATAAAAATAACGAACGTTTTTTTCAACAAATTACTCTCGTTACTTATTGCAAAAAGAAAAAAAAAGGTAACGTCCATCGTTGTAGATATTTTGAAATCATTTTGTGCAAATATTCCACTCGGTGGGCACTGTGGGAGCACCCGATGCTCGCGTTATAACGTTCTTAATGGGGTCCGAGAGTAAAATGGATTCAGCTGTGCTTATAAAATAAACAAAAACATTGTACTCGTACAGCTACGTTCAATAGGATTGTACTATAGTGAAAAGTCATCCACCCTTATATAGGGAGAGTGTGTATGTATTCGTGTTGCAGTTGCACAACGCCCATACACATTGGGACGTATACTGTCAGGATGCATAATCGAACGTATCCATCAAAAAGCTTCCAAAGCTGAAACATGCGGGTGAACTCGATTTGCTACTATACGGAAATGAATTTTTTGGAAATTGTCCATCTCGGCTTTTGAAACTCTTCGTATGTTATGATATGACCGAATGGTATCGTATATTGTATATATGCAGTTGAAAAAGTTAAGAAGCGTTGTGCATGGCCGATACTTGGAGCGGTGACCGTTTAGCCGTGCACCGGTTGGGACATCAACCAGTGAGAGGAAGGTCAATACTTCTGAGACTTTGGTGTAGATACTTAAGTAAAACGTCTGTGCACCATAAAATCGGAAGAATATGGGGCCGTCTATACAAATACGGGTTTTTCACAGTTTCCCCGTACCCGCGGCAAATGCGGTAAACTTCATCCTTCGTTGACACACCTATATTTGGCTACGATTTTGACACACTGGGTCAGTTTAACCCGGACTTCATCCACCTTCATCCACCTGCCATTAAATGATCCTTCGTTCGATTTTTATAAAAAAAATCAGGGATATACTTTAACCTTTTCTTAAGGGGGTACACCAATGTGGACGCTGAAAATTTGGGTGATTTTCGAGAATTTTTTGGAAGAAAAGTACTCAGTTAAATGTTTCGGAAAATTAAGAATATATTTGGATATATTTGACTTATATTACACATTTTTTTAATAAAAAAATATTGAGATCCAAGCGACTGATGCGCTGCCTTCGGAGGCGCCAAAAGAAAAAAATTCCTCCACTGCTGACACGATTTCGGCTGATTGAGTAGCTGAAGGGGTTACCCCGACTTGCGATTTTGAAAAAATCGATTTTTTTATTGCATTTTTTTGAAGTATAAGTATCCGAGAATATGTCCTGAAAATTTCAAGTCGATCCGAACAAAATTGACTGAGATATGAGCGTTGAAAGAGAAGAATCCGCGTTGAAAGAGCGTTGAAAGAGAAACTTTAAACGCGTTTTTCTCAAAATGGCTTTTCTGAAGTCGGTGACCAAGATTACGCGAACACTAATGAACCGATCTTCTTGAAATTTTGCAGGCTTATTTAATACATAAAAATGTAGTCTTTAATCGTTCGATTTTTTTTCGAAAAAAATGGCCGTTTTATAGCCAAAAAACGGCCGTTTTTTTTCGTTAAAATCGAACCATTAACTTTGACTATCCGCCATTTTGTGAAAAATGAATATTTTTCAAAATCCTTCGATTAAAGACTAGTTTATACTTATATTTGACTAAATACATCCGCATTTTTTTTCAGATGATCCACTTCGCCGCAATGTTGGTCACCGCAAACCGTGTAGATAAAAACATTATTTCATTGACGGCCATTTGCCACTAAACAATGTAATATTTTTCAATAAAAAACATTACTGAAAGTTCTTCAAGATGTGTTCTTTAAGATGGTATATTGATCGATTAAAAAAGTTTTGTAGTTTTCTTTAAAAAAATTCATGAAAAAGGCCTTTTTTTGCGCTACAATTGGGGGTAACGCCTGAAACCGAAAAAGGAAAAAATGTCGTTAAGCTCGAAGGTATTTCCTATACAATGACGTAGAATTTTCAAAAAATATCGAAATCTAACAAAATGGCGTGGTTATGAAAAAAAGTCTGTTTTCTTGCCTATAAAATGGTTTTTTTTTCAATACCACCGTCAATCTACATCCAATCAAAAATATCCTACGTCATTGTAGAGTAAATATATTTAAGAGTACTCAGTTCAAATTTCAAGTCAATCGGATAATTGCTCTTTGAGTTACAATGTCAGCAAATTTGAAAAATCTCATTTCATATTCTTGTAAGTATAAAAATCTTGAAAGTATAAAAATCTCATATCATATTCTTGAAAGTATAAACTGACAAAAAAGGCACGAAATCATCGATTTTTGGAAAGTGACACACTTGTATAGCCCCTTAATATGTCTGCATAATTGAAATTCGGAAAGTATAAAATTGAAGTGGTGTAAAAAATTATTTAAAACTTTCAATTTTGGGAAAGTGGGCATTTTATTTCAAATTCGTCCGGGTCAAAATACTCCACTGTGTCCGAATAAAGTTAAGACGTTACATCTATGTGGCTCACCGAAAAAAGAGATTTTTTTCAGAATACTAAAAAAGCGATCAAAATGAGGTTTGGAGGGTTTGTTCTCCATGTGTTGACGTGTGCATGACATTTTGTTTAAGAAAAAAAACTGGGTCTGCTTTTTTAGGTGCTCTGTGGGAGGACACAGAACTTTTATGGATCAGCACCGAAAAGTACACACGGTTATTAAAAAGTATTTTTTTTTTGCATATCGGCATCATTCCGGAAACATTTTTTTCGCTAAAAAAATCTGCTGTAATCCGTTTAGAAAAATGAGAAGTTGATGAATCGTAAAAGTGGTGTGTACTTCTTTAGAGAATCTATCTACGGCGCGACGGTGGAAACTTCAAGTCAATCGGATAAAAACTGCCCGAATTATGCGTTCTCTCGATTAAAAAATGCATTTTCGAGAATAACCCATTTGAAGCTTCAAAACTGATTTGGAAATAGAACTGGAGCTATGCCTACACGACGGAATTGAAGCTTTAATTTGAATTTTGCGTGTACCCCGCAAGGCATTTTGATAGTGAGTCTTCAGCTGTTGGGTCATGGTTGTTTTTTCTACAACGTCTGGACTAAACGACTCCAAATTGCTACTTTTACCGTCAAGGCTGTTTTGTGCGTTTCGGGGCGCTCGAGGGCGCTTCGGAAAATGAGCTACAAAAGTTTTTTAGATTTTTTTTTAGATAGTTTTTTAGATAATGTTTATACATCATTTGAGCCACTAAAAAAACGGTCGAAAATTTTGTTTTCCACTCGTCCGTAACGCCTTTAGACGTGGGCGCAACGGAAGTTATGTTGGAACAGTAAAGTGTGGCCAGGCAGTAATGAGAAAGGGTTCAATTGAGGAGGATAATACGTAAAAACCCGAAACGGTAATACGTTGCAACACAGGAATTGAATATATATATATATATACATATATATATATATATACACACACTATAAATATATAGACATAAATATATAAATATATATAATGGAATACATATTATATCAAATGCAAGTGCAAATTTCAACTCGTGATATACGAAAAGCACTATGTATCTGTGCGTATCAACCACGTATCATTTTATTTTAATTAATGAACAATTAAACTTTACCAGTGTGGCTACACTTCAGCGCCAAGAAGGCTTGTTAGAGACTGATTAGTGTTTATTCTTGTACAATCCATCTTCAAACTTGAGACTGCGTACATATGCAAGTGTACGTCTTGCCGCGACATCCTCGTGTCCATGTTAGCAACTTTAGTCTTCTTAGGGTCCCGCAAAACTTTGGCGAAACACACAGTGTACGCCTGAAATATCATATATAAACATACATATAGGAGGAAAGGATATTTTCAATCCATTATATCTATGTAACGTTGGCTATCGGCACGGCCTGCTACTTGGAAGACGGTCCTCAAAGTCTAACGTCTTCAAAATCTTTTTTTGCATACATTAGGGTGGCCCAAATTTAAGCTCTATTTTTTTCCTTTTTCTCACCATCCAGTTATCTTCTTTAGCGAAAAAAATTCTCGGGAAAGCTGCGAGCAGTCAAAAAGTATTAAGAGGTGGCTCAAGCCTTCCAAAAATTCAAATTTTCATTGAAAAAACAATTTTTTTTTTCGTATACTTCTTACCCATTAATTTAACGCGTTATAATTTTAAAATTAAACTCGTTTGGAAGACTTTGCCGATGATCCTCAACGACTTGAAGTAAGAATTGTTTCTGTTCTTCGTCAATGGTTATTAACAAACTAGACCATTAACCATTGACCAAATACTATTAACCAATTAGACCACTAACCAACCAACTAATTAGTTATTAACCATCGACGAAGAACAGAAACAATTCTTACTCCAAGTCGTTGGGGATCATCGACAAAGACTTCCAAACCCGAGTAAAACTATCGCTGTACAAAATTTGTCGAAGACTTCAAATAGAAAATAAGACCTATAATACATACTAATACGTATCGTCTGATTGGTCTTTATTACAAATGATTATAATAAATTATTCAGAAAATGTAACACTTCGCTGTTTATTTTGTTTTTATGATACAAGGTATTATAGTGCATGCGAGATTCAATTTTTGGCGGAAATTCTGTATTTCGAATACCTTGAGCGATCAATAAATATTCATTGGCCAGCTAGAGCTTTTGTTGAGCTAGAGTCTACTTGTAAAATTATAACGCGTGAAATGAATGGGTCAAAAGTGGGCAAAAAAAAATCGATTTTTTTTAATGAAACTGAATTTTTGGGAGGCTTGAGCATCCTCTAAATATTTTTTTCCCTCTCGCAGCTTTCGCGACAATTTTTTTTTTCTAAAGAAGATAATTGGATGGTGCGAAAAAGGGGAAAAAATAGAGCTCAAATTTGGGTCACCCTAATACAAATACAGATTCACATTTATAAAAACATATGTGCATGCACATTTCATTGGCTTTAATTGATAAAATGAAACAGATTTATTTGTCGATGACTTGAGATGATGCTTGCGCAGAGGAACTTGCCCGAGACTTTTTCTCCACGTAGTTTATGAGCACCCGCAGTATTTCGCAATGAAGAAGAGGTGGCGCCTCTCCGTTTCTAGGGTGACGCGCTCAAAAGTATACCCTATTATGCACACCTAAACAAAACCACGTCACACCCCTGTATCAATTAGCCCGATTTTTTTCTTTTTTTTTTCTTTAATGGCTGACCGAGCAGCCTCTCGTACCGAGGTGCGCTTCGAGGGCGCTTATCCCATTATGTTAAACAAAAGGGGAACGAGCCTCGTGATGAGGAGCCGCTCCAAATACGCCCTCCCACTTAAAGCGAAGAAAAGCTGATGTTGGAAAAAAGAAATTACGCCATAGACACGCCGAGG
This sequence comes from Ophion ellenae, assembly GCA_963210295.1. Classification (NCBI taxonomy): domain Eukaryota; kingdom Metazoa; phylum Arthropoda; class Insecta; order Hymenoptera; family Ichneumonidae; genus Ophion; species Ophion ellenae. The sequence goes on along the minus strand of OY723391.1, from coordinate 37,411,446 downwards.
GTAGCACATACCCGACACGATTCGCTGAATCTCAATTTTATTTAAATACTTCCGTGTACGTAATTCGTATCTTCTCGTGCCACATTTTGCGGATTATATTCAAATAAAATCGGAAACGTTGACACGTTGCTTGGTCTCTAATTGATTTGGATGACGTTGCTACTTGTGGCATTGTTACTTTAGTTCTATATTTAATTGATTTCACAATTATCTTGATCTTGTCTCGATTATTGAGGTTATTGGGACATTCTCGACTTTGGGTTAAGGGAGGACATCACTGTGACGAGCCGAAAAAGGACGTTTTTTTCCGATTTTTTTGTCTATTAGTTTACTTATTTGGGATTCGGGAAAAAGGGATGTTTATTAAGCATACATAGAACTTATTTCATGTACATTTTTATTTGAAAACATTGAAAATTAACAAATTTATTGTAGCATAATACAGCCTCTGCATTAAAAATGTGGTCCAACGGCCGGATCGATAACTTACAGTGGTTGGTCTGAAAAAGAATTTTTTTTTAAATAATCTACATTAATCTTTTCATAATCTACATATCTTGAATGAATGTCAAAATGGCGGGTGTTGAAAAGTTTTACTTATGTTCGGGGGTTTAAAAGATACTGGATTTAAAAAAAACGGCTACGTACATCGATAGTTGCGGCAATTACGAAAATGTTGGTATTTTTAAATTGACAATGGGACAATTATAGCTAGTTATTATTTCGGCTAGGTCGAGAAAAGTGGATTCGAGAAAAACGCCATTGAAAGTTTTGGTATACGTAAATCGTTGCACTACCCACTCTCACTAAAACATTCGTAACTTGGTAAACTTTCCATACGTCAACTTAATTTTTTTCTCATATATCGTTGAATATGTTTACTTTAAGAACATCCAACAAAAAAAAATATTTTTTTCACCCGTCACATTGGTGTTCCCCCTTAATGCTCGTAACAATCTTAACAGCTACGTCATCCTTTAGCGCAATGAAAGCACCGACCAGGCTCTTCTGTGGGATCATTTTTCATAGTCCATAGCGAGACTGGGCTGAAAATACAGCCTTGGTCAAAAGTATTAGACACCCTGTAAGTTTTCGATCCGGACAAAAAATTGAATATCTCGGCGAAAAAAATCTTAAACCAATTTACCAAACGGGGTTTTGAAGTAGACAAAGCCAGCTTCATTTTACCTTTTTATTATTATGTTTGCAATTTCCTTTGTATTCGGTATGTCATTTTGAACATACAGGTTTCTCACGATTTTTGCATTTTGCAAAATCGCGTGCTGGACTTTGAAAAATAGTAATCTCACTATTTAGTGATAAGATCTTTGAAGAGGGCACCATTATCTTTAGTTTCGTTTTTGAAAAAAAAAAACGTTTGCGATTGCTTTCGCAGAGTTGTTAGTTTTTCCTTGAAAAAAACGGCAGGTTTCGCAAAAGCCGGCGTCGTGCGGCGTAACTTGAAAACCATGAGGTTTGGAATATTTGGTCCAAGGAGTAAAAAGTTGTATGTTGTTATTACGGAATATTAATATAATATACGGAATAATAATATTCGATATTTACACCTCTTCCACGATGGGTTTTAAAATCGTGAAAAACCGACATGTTAAAAATCACTTGCCGGCTACAAAAAAAATCGCAAAAATAAAAACAAAAGAGCAAAACAAAGCTGGCTTTGGCCGCTTCAAAACCCCGTCTGGTAAATTGGTTTACAATTTTTCCCGGATCTTCGATTTTTTGTCCGGATAGAAAACTTACAGGGTGCCTAATATTTTTAATGAAAGCTGTATATTTTTATTCGACTCTGGGCATTTACTAAAAAAATATGTAATTGCATGCTCGCGTGCGTTTGAATATCGAACAGAACAAAGAAAAGATGTCTATCGTCGTTTGACGAGGCGCATCTGTAGTTCGTAAAATGCCCGGGGGAGGAAGATAACTCGCGGTTTTACGCGCGTTCTCCGATTTTTTAATTTACTTCAGCTGCGAATAACGATCATGATGTTCTAAATATGAGCTTTATACCCCAGATGGCGCATGTCTGAGATGAGATGCAAACGGACGTCGCCGTGGGTCGTAAAAACTTGTGTAGTGCTATAAAAAATCGTGATAGTGATTTTCGCGTTTTGTACATCCGGGCGAAAGAAAATCTCTCGATTCTACTATCCGGAGATAAAGCGCTTCACTTCGTATGTTGCGATACTCGTTTACCGATAGTTCGTACAATTGTGCATGCAGGTAAAGAAATTCGTGTCAAATAAACAGCCCATGGCTTCAAAATCGTCGATCACGGCATAGCAATGAAATCGATGATGTTCAAGAATTAATTGTTCTGCTCAAAGTTTTTACGCATTTTTTTTTACATGGATGAAATGTCTCCTGATTATTTTTTTAATGCATTTATTTGTATGACGTTGAAGATTGCATCGTTGGAATGCAACGATTTCGTTTTCCATTTTTTGATTCCTTTATTTTCCTCATTATCCAAAGACTTTTTTTTTGCAAATTACGGTCGCAGATCTCTAATAAAAATATGTAAAAACGTTCGAGTGATTTTCGTCGTCTAGATCGGCAAAAGAACACTTTCGAGCAACTCAAAAGAATTGACTTCCGTTGCATTCCAACGATGCAAACTTCAACGTCGTTAGTTTATTCGAGTCAATTATTAATTTCTCTTTTTCAGTGATAAAAGTGAATAATTCGAGCAGATTCGTTGCAGAATTAAAGCGATAAGTTTCGGTGTTTGCCAGGCAAATTGATCGTATTACGAACAAGTAAAAAGGTTAGTGGCTGGCGTATATCCAAACCGTCATTTTTATTTCGTGGTATAAGTTTCCTTCATCTTTCACGGATACACGGAGAGCCCGTTCCCCAGGGTTCTGAATACTCCGAAGAATTGATTACCAGCAGGAGCCAGCGCGCTTGATTTTGGCTTGGGTCCAAACTTCCCCTCGAAATCGAATGAAACAATGTGAGGCAAGATCGGGCTATTAAGCGACGTTTTACTCTTTCCCTCGCGCTTTTCCCAAGACACTCAACATTTTCCCATTTCAATCTACATATATGCATATCTCCGGAAAAACACACACACATACACCTCTGCGGAGCCGGAAGGTTGGACGAATGAGATACGATTCCGTGGCAGGGAGTTTCGCCGGATATAATAAATATAAACGATCTCCGGCATAAGCAATTATAATTGGAATATATGTTGGGTAATTCGCAGATCGTGCACCCTCTACCGTATATAACTATCCATGGTGGAGAAACATATTGTCGTAGGAATCCAATTGGATTCTCATAATTGTCACTACTTCCTGATAGGGATCCAATGGGTCATTGTAATTGGATCCCTGGCAGCTCCGTGCGCAACATCAGCGCTGCCCAGCATTCGCAGCTTTGAGGGCTCTGACTTTTCTGACAAAACATCGTGCTAGGCTGAAAAAATCGAAATTGAACGTGGATTGCATTAAATTCAATTCAGCTGCATCACTTTGTGTGGGCTGAGACTGAAAAAAGCGTTAATTTTCAGTAAAATGAAAAAGTCAAGTAAAATTCACCTGAAACGTATCTTTCAGTTAGGGCGTCTTAGTTTATGTCTTCGTTCAGGTTTTGTTTCAAAACAAGGTCGAGAAAGCTACACCGAAGCGCGTTTATTTGAATCAGATGAACAGTTGTTGTTGCTGTACCCCGGATAATAAATAAAATTTTGTTTTTAGATCAAACTGAGTATACTTATTAGGACCGGCTCTGTAAGTGTGACTCACAACATGACATTTCGACCTCAAACTCGAGTAAAAGGGAAACTATTGGTATCAGCTCAACATGTCAGTGACGTGGAAGGATTAAAGGCACAACTCGACCAAAGTTCAATAATTCAAGCTTAGGTCATAAGACAAACATTTATGGTGGCTCATTTTTTATTCATTTCCGAAACTGACAATGTTCACATGGATTTTTTGACAGAATAGATACGGAGAGCCCACCAAAGAGAATTTTAGAGCTCGCTTTGTTGTATATTTTATTCAACTGCGGGCGCTTTGAACGATTTCGTTACCCCCACCCTATACTCTGGGGAGAGTGGATGCTAAAACGTCACGCTCGTACATTGGATTCTGATCGGGATTCCCTATTGGAATCCAAAGTGCGGATCCAATTTGAATCCTAAAGGATTCCCACATTATCGAACAAAATACGATACGATTCTTGATGGACCCGATCGCATTCTGTACGTTGAATTTTCGAAATAAAATATATTCTAATTCTAAACAAAATAATACACGAAATAAGTGGATCTTCAAAAAGTATAAATCCTGTCTTAAAAAAGTTGTAACGTTGCGTTACGAATATCGAGACTATCCGAGAAAGGTGAGGTAAGCGAGCTGGCGTAGCTCAGTGGGCAGAGCAGTCGACCGGCAATCGAAAGGTCCCGGGTTCGAATCCCAGTCCAGAAGCGCACCGAGTTTTTTTCTCACATAGTTCTCTTGGAGTTTTTTCGCGGTTACAAATGGCGCCCAACAACGGCCCACGGCCAAATCAAGAATATACAGAACCAGAATTATCCTTTATTGTCGTAGAAAAGAATTCCCTTCCTGAGATACGAGTCTCATTGAGCTAGCCCACCTCCCTCCCCCTCAGGCCAGGACGATCTGTAGTCCCCCTCTCCCTTCCGTTTGGGCAAATTTCGAGTCGACCCTCCAGAGTCAGATCGACTCTAGCAGGGGAAATTGTAACGTTGCGTTACGAATATCGAGACTATCCGAGAAAGGTGAGGTAAGCGGGCTTGCGTAGCTCAGTAGTCGGAGCAGTCGACCAGCAATCGAAGGGTCCCGGGTTCGAATCTCGGCCCAGAAGCGCACCGCATTTTTTTCTCGGATAGTTCTCTTGGAGTCTTTTCCGGGGGTATACAAAGTATACATCGCTTGACAAAGTATATCTTGAAAATCGATTTGAATCACATTGCTGAAAATGCACTGTAATGACAGTTTTTCATTTATTTTACTGCACTTTGACATAATATTACCACACACGTACACGCCCTCAAAGCGTGCAGGTTACGTTTCAACACGCTAAATTTTTCTCATAACATTTGACATATTTTCGATTCGAACGTGGTAAGACTTCTCAAACGGCGTTCATCGGGGAACAGTGCAAAATCGAATTAGATTCCAGCGAGGATTTCCCATGTGTTGTGTCCCTAATAAATCCCTATCGAGATGTAGGTGCATCTTGGGATTCCCCAACAAATTTGTGCACAGGATCAGGAAAGGATATATTTTTTTTGGAAAATCGAACCAAGTTCGGTTGAAAATTACAAATAAATAATTCTCAAACAACGTGAATCGGAAAATAGCGTGAAATTCACTTGGATTCCGCGATGTGATAGGATCTGGAGACTCCCCAACCAATTTGTGCTCGGCATCATGGAAGAATTTTTTTTGGGAAATCCAACAATTTCCGGTTGAAAGTTACAAATAAATAATTCTCAAACGACGTAAATAAGAAAATAGCGCGGTATTCACTTGTATTCCAATGCAGACTCCCCAAGAAATTTTAGCGCGGGTTTCGGAGAACTTTTTAATAATCACAACGCAATTACTGCACGATATAGAAACGGAGCGATGGAACAATAAGACCTCCTGGTCGACGTCGGACTTCGTGAAGCATCGATCAATCTCCAAGTGCATGTACTTCCTGCAATTATTTGAGCACGTACACCTATATACGTATACTTTATGGAAACCCCACGAACACGCGAGCTCGTTGTAATTCATCCTGGAACGCAGGAATAAACTTCTTAATAAATGCTTTTCGCATCCTTAAAAGAAGCATACGATTTTTTTTTTGGGCTACGTCCGATGCGACCATGATGGCAATTCGTGAAGACTGAAGCCGGTTATAACGTTGATTGGGTAATGTACAGCGAGTCTTTTTTTGGGGATTAATACGACGTCCAGGGTATTTATATAAGGATAACAAACGATGGTGCGCTCGTGACACGCTCTACTTGAACTCTAATCACGATAATATTTCGTTGTTAATGACTGAGGCGGCTAATACCGCAGATATCGCGGACGGAGGTTGCGGGGAGGGTCACCAATTAATTATACCGACGAAAAGCCGCTTTAAATATTCACCGTAAAGCTTCCTCATTCACGCGTTCCTCTTCGCCGTCGCCTTCTAACTAATAACTGTGTTATGACTGTGCGAAACCGCAATTTCAAAAACTTATCCTTGGTTTTATCGCTGAAATTCTTCACCATCGTTAATGTCGCGAAGATATAAATGACGCGTTGGCTTTTCCACCTAGCGACCACCGGTCGAGAATTTTTTCTTGGTCCGCTGCCACATTTGATATTAATGCAATGAACGAAACTTGATGACGATGATGATGATAATTACGATAGCGTCGGTGGGAGTTTTGTCGATGCTGAAAACCATGATAATTAACTCTTAATAATTTATCAATTATTAATATTTTATATATATATAATATTATATCATAATACATGTAATAAAATAATGCAATTTTGATCGTAGATGTGTGTGACTTGAAATTAATTACGAAGGAAGAGGGGATCGTAATCGAATATCGCGGTATGATAGAAATTCGTTCTAATGAAAATATCACCTAATAATAAATATTGTAATATCTAATAATAGTAAAAAATCCTAATAACAAAAAATAATTCTAATAAAAATCATGAAAATTAAAATGAAAAATCGCACTTCGCAATAATAACGTTGTATTAAAAATTGTTGGGCGACGTGTACCATTAAACCAAAAGAGATTCTGAATTTTGGGGATGAAAACGAATAGTAAGTTCCAACGGTTGGCATGCCGCTAAAAATAAAATAAAAAATAGTTGCGCGGTAAATTGTTCTGTATATTGTATTTTAACAATCCGTTCACGTGCTGCGTTCAATTTGCTGGACCGCACGAGAACGTTGGCATTGCGAACCATGTCTGCGAGGAACATGTCTGGAGCCGAGCACAACGACGCTCCGAGACTCTGAATTTTTACGAAAAAATTGCTGTGCATACCCTAAGGCAAGGTGAAAGCTGCTCAGTCGGTAAACTTGTCGTTGTGTACTTTTCTTCGCGACAATTCGAGTTTCGGTGAAAAGAAGCGCTTCAGTTTATTCTCCTTTCAATAGGTTGCAAAATGAGAATTTTCTATTTTCGCGAAATGCCAGTCGGAGGAATGTGAGAACCCGATTTTTGGTTATTTCTCCTAAACTCTTAGGTCACCTGGTACATTTATCATTTTGCCTCGATGTATACATTTTCAGAAAAAAAAATAATATTGAAACCACATAATCGAGATAAAGATTCTTGAAATTTGAGATAAAAGAGCTTGGAATTTGAGATAAAATTTTTCTAAATTTGAGATAAAAATTTCCGAAATTTGACATAGAAATTTCCTAAATGTGACAAAAAAATTCCGAAATTTGAGATAAAAAATTCCTGAAATTTGAGATCATAATTTCCAAAATTCGCTATGAAAATTCTCGAAATTCGACATTAAAAGTCCCGTAGTATATAGAAGACGTAGTCTTACACGCGATAACGCGGAACAATCGTTAGGCTGGATAAACAAAGGTTCATAAAAACCGCGAGAAAGAAGAGATGTTTTTTTCCTGTTGTAATGAGGTGAGTAGTTAGCGCACGATGGAGATGGGAAAATTCGAAGGAAATCGAGAAGCTAAATAATAACGATTGTAGAATAAAATCGGAACGAGAAAGAAACCAAACGTGCCCTACTGTTCGACAGAATTTTTTCCCGAAATTCAAAAGCTCTCTTTATATGTATCGCGTCTCGTATTCGCCATCGCAGCTTATGTACATTTTTAGATGGAATTTAAATTCCAATTCACAATCCCTAAAAATCACTCGGGGTTCAAGTTGCAAAGTTGAAAAAAATGGATGTCCGACGAAGGAAAATTGCGCATTGTAGGGGCCTGGAAAAAAATGTTTCGCGGTGAAAATATCGACTGATGTTTTTACCAACCACTCATATACAGGCTACCAGTTTCCCTCGTATTGGTCGCTATTCTCACTCGCGTTGCGTATGGATTCTCTCGCATCCAGCGGATTCTCGACTCGGATGATAAGGTTGCTCAGCTAGTCGCTCGATACACCACACTTTCGTGCTGTGGCTACCGTACGCGCGAAAGTCGAGAAACCCGGATTTACCGACCTGATCGTTGCCTCGGTAGAGCTCTTCGTTCGGCTATAAACATACGCGTACACGTATCGATTTGGGTTTTATCGAGGGTATTGCCGCATCAGTTTCATCGATACGTTACACGCTTCGCACAATTGGACATTGTACATGCAGGGTAAGTCCGTGGTAGTTGGCCACAGTTTTTTCAAGGATCCGTCAAAATAAAAGTACGTACGTTTCTTAACCTATGTTCATTTGTAATTAAACTTTGAACATTTAACTTTGAGATAATTTACGAAATTAAAACAAATTCCTATCAGATCAACCTTAAAATTACAATTAAAAAAAAATCACGATTGGCTATCTCTCCCGGAGTATCCGGGTGTGATGGCCATAGGAGTGGAGGTGAGTTATCCAGCATTATGCTCTCGGTTTTCTCGTTGGTTTTATGTTTCGTTTCTCATTTTTTTTTTCTTTTCGCCACATCTAGAACACATATAATCGAAATCAGTATAATTTTTGTGTACCCAAAGTTGACATACTACCCACTGAAGCCAGTCTTCGATGAGACGAGGTTCATAATAATTTCCTCCGCAACAGTTCTTGTCATTGTTCTTATATTGTCTTTTTAAGGTCTTCCTAGGTATTCAGGAGGTCTTAGGAGCCGCAAGAACCGACAATTCATCATTTTTTACACCACTAGTAGCTGCTTTTAATGATTCTTGAGTTCAGTTCCCTCGTAGAGCAATTGCTTTTCTCTTGTACTTATTAGGCATCAAAAAGGAATGCAGGAAAAAATGAATTCCTTGAACATATCGCAACCAATACTATGGCCATCACACAAAGACTGTACGTGGCCATCTCTTCTAATCTCCCGGGAGAGACGGCCATATCTAAGATGTAAACAAATAGAAACAACACATGCGAAATCTTGAGGTTATAACAAGCACTGGTCGTGACCTGTTCAAGAAATACAAAAGTAACCATTACTTTTATAAAATTACTTCACTACAATGTAAAACATGAAACCTTTGAAAAATGTAGCTGTAGACAGAATAATTAACGAGGATTTTACTTACTTAAAATTTTTTTTGTCAACCTTTTGCTCGTAAACTTACACCTGCGCACGACGCGATGAAAATTAAGCAGTAACAGGTGAAATCTAGTGCGCGGTTCTATGAAATATTTCAATTGGCCATCTCTCGTTTATAGGGAGGTACCTAAGTAAACGGCGAAAAAAACAGGTAAACTTCGGGAATTTTTATCTCAAAAACTAATGTTTCGATTAGATCCGGGTTTTTTTATTGGGAAATATGTACATTGAGGTATGTTTACCTCGAGTGGTTTTTGAATTATAGTGCTCATCGACTTGGAAAACATAGTTTCGAGAAAAACGCGGTTAAAGTTTTTCGATGTGGACACGGTGTGGATGTTCGTAAAAATTTGAGCTCGATGGATGAAGCTAAACTTTTTTCATGTATTTTGATCTGCTGAATCCGAACATCACAATTTTTTTGCCGAAAAGTCGAGCATTCGATTGCTTATAGCCAATTGTTAAAACAATTTTTGAAGAAATTGAAGTTTTTCGGGATGCATTATTTTTTTAAAAACATTTTGGGCAATTTTAAAGCAAAAGTAATCTTTATAAAATTTTGCTGAAGTTCATAGTTTTTTAGTAATACATTTTTAAAAATTTCTGAAAGAGATTTCCAATTTTACACTTGATTTATGTATAAAAATATTAATTACAAAATTACTTACATCAAATCATCAATTCCTGGCCCATAAAAAAGGGCTTCCACCGATGCGAAAGATTTATAAATATCAATTTGTTGTCTTCGAAGGATTCTGCCTTCCCGGGTACTATTTTTTGCGCATTTGTTAGCGACGTCTATATGTTGAGAATAGACGTGGCCCCTTCACTAATTGTGGGATATCCCGGAAACTATTCATCAGATTGACTTGAATTTTCAGGGAATATTTTCGAAACATCATACATAAATCTACTGCTCAGTCGGAGGAAACAAAGGAAAATCATTTCTGTTTTCCTCTCACATAATTCTGGAGTTTTATGTACTTTTTATGAAAGTTCGGTTATTAGTACCGATTTTTTTTTCTATATCGGGGGGACGACTTAAAGAATTTACTCGTGTGTACTGTTGTGCATATATGTCTCATAAGGAAATATTGGAGAGATATTTAACAGAAGCCCTGCGGGGGCAACCGGAACTCCAAAAAAAAAATTATTTTTCCAAAAGAAAAAATTGTGCCCACTCAAAGCATTTCATCGCGCCATCAATCTACTGCTCAGTCGAAGGAAAAAATAAGGAAATCCGTCCTGATTACCTCTCACATCGTTCTGGGGTTCTATGTATTTTTTATCGATAGTTCAAATATTAATGATGATTTTTTTTTCTTTTGGGGGGCAACTTCACAAATTTCACTCGAGTTCACTGTTCTAAATATTTATCTGATGAGGAAAAGTTGGAAAGATATTTAACAGAACTCTTGCGGGGGCAGCCGGAACTCCCAATAAAAATTCATTTTTCCAAAAAAAAAAATGTTGGTCCACTCAAAGCATTTCATCGCGCCTTCAATCTACTGCTTAGTCGGAGAGGCAAAACGGAAATCAGTTCTGGCTGCCTCTCACATAGTTCTAGAGTTCTATGTACTTTTTAGTTATAGTTCCGTTGTCAGTACCGATTTTTTTTCGTTAGGGGGGGCCAACTCTGCAAAATTTACTCGAGGCCAACGTTGTAAATATTTGTCTGATGAGGCAAAGTTGAGAAAATATTTAACAGGACGTTCGAGGGGGCAACCAGAACAAAAAAAATCATTTTTCCAAATAAAACATTTGGGTCCAATGCATTCCATTGCTCCATCAATCTACTGCTCACTCGGAGGAAAAGCAAGAAAATCTGTTCTGGTTGCCTCTTACATAGTTCTGGAGTTCTGTGTACTTTTTATTGAAAGTTCGGTTGTTAGTACCGATTTTTTTCCGTCAGGGGGGCCAACTTTACAAAATTTTCTCGAGTGTACCGTTGTAAATCTTTGTCTGATGAGGATCAGTTGTAAAAATGTTTAACAGAACTCTTCCGGGGGCAACCAGAACTGCAAAAAATAGTTAATTTTTCCGAAAAAAAATGTGGGTTCACTCAAAGCATTCCTTTGCGCCATCATCCTACTGCTTAGTCGGAGGAAAAAAAATTAAATTCAGTTCTGGTTGCCTCTCACATAGTTCTGGAGTTCTTTGTACTTTTTATTCATAGTTTAGTCGATTGTAACGTTTTTTTTTTCGTTAGGGGTGGCCTACTCCACAAAAATCACTCGAGCGTACCGTTGTAATAATTTATCTCATGAGCAAAAGTTGTAAAGATACTCAACAGAAGTCTTACGGGGCCAACCAGAACACCAAAGAAATTTTATTTTTTTAATTTTTTTAAAATTGTTTCCCCTCAAAGCATTCTGTCGCGCCATCAATCTGCTGCTCAGTCGGAGAAAAAAAGCAAATCAGTGATGGTTGCCTCTCACATGTATCTGGAGTTTTATGTTCTTTTTATTGACAGTTTTGTTGTTAGTAACGATTTTTTTTTTCGCCAAGGCGTGCCAACTCCACAAAATTTACTCGAGTGTACCGTTGTCAATATTTGTTTGATCAAGAAAAGTTGTAAAGATATTTAATAGAACTCATGCGGGGGCAACCAGAACTCCAAAAAAATATTAATTTTTCCGAAAAAAAATTATGTTTCACTCACACCATTCCATCGCGCCATCAATCGACTGCTCAGTCGAAGGGACAAGAAATCAGTTTTGGTTGCCCCTTACATATTTCTCGAGTTCTATGTACTTTTTATTGATAGTTCTGTTGTTAGTAACGATTCTTTTTCGTCAGGGGGGGGCGAACTCCACAACGTTTACTCGAGTGTTACGCCGTAAATATTTGTCTGATGAGGAAACCTTGTGAAGATATTTAACAGAACTCTTTCGGGGGCAACAGGAACTCCATATAAAGATTTATTTAAAAAATAATTTGCTTTTAGTTAAAGCATTCCATCGCACCATAAATCTTCTGTTCAGTCGGAGGAAAGAATACAAAATCAGTTCTGGTTGCCTTTCACATAGTTTTGGAGTTCCATGTACTTTTCATTGATAGTTCTATTGCCAGTAACGTTTTTTTTTGTCAGGAGGTGCTAACTTCACAAAATTTAGTCGATTGTAACGTTGTAAATATTTGTTTCCTGAGGAAAAGTTGTGAAGATATTTATGGCCACCTCCCCCGGGATTATCCTAAATACGTTCAGGATGTATGGGAATCTTACTGAAATGTTACTTTGGTGATAAAAGTAGAATGCATTATCACTCCATTTGTTCTCAGCCTGTAAATAAAATTCAGGTTCGATCCAATGAGGCTTCGAACAATTGTTTTACCTCCGGACTTGATTTTAATACAGCATAGCGAAATAAGGGCACAGCAAGCTTGGTGGGTGGGTAATTTACGAATGACTGCATTTTTATTGAAAATGTCATAACCATTCAATACATAATTGTCATATAATGTATATAGAAATGAATAAATATGATGAAAAATAAATGTCACATAATAAATGTAAATAAGAATAAAAATAAAAGTCGTTTAATACATATCTGTCATATAATGAATGGTAACGAATGGAAATTATGCTTATTTTCTTGTTTGGTTCTCGTACCCATCCTAATCAAACTGTAAGACACTTCTGCATTGTAGGCTGGTTTCTTCTAGTAGGAAAATTAACGTTCTACAAATCAACTTTCTAAGCAGAGCGGTTCGAAAATTGTGGCAGTCATGAGGCGCGGCATATTCACTCTTGGGAGTTGCTCTAATAAAGTTAGATATTAACCAATAAAGGTGCACTACTAATTGAAAGCAAGGCACGTTTAACTGTAAATTTAAGGCTCGGTCACGTGTCATGCCACTCTCGACTGATCTACTTAACATATCAACAAACACGCCAATATCATCAATTTTGTAGTGGTCGCCAACTTTTATTATCGGCAATGTAAAAACCGACTCCAGTGGACAGGTCGATGGGAAAGTCGATTTCAGCTCCGGAGGTACTTCGAGTTGAGCATCTTTGTGTACGGCCGATACTGGAGCGGTCGCCGCTTAGCCGTGCACCGGCTGGCGCATCAACCAGTCAGCGGTAGGTCGATACTTCTGAAACCTTGGAATAGATACTTGAGTGAAACGTCTGTACCAGAGAATCATAAAAATATCCGTCTATACTGATACGAGTTTTCCACAGTTTCCCCCTACCCTCGGCAAATGCGGTATAGTGTAGCTTGAGACGACTGTGGACGCAATGGAAGTTGAGTTGGATTAGCGAAGAGCGGGTAGGGAGTGATATTAAAGGGTTCAGTTGAGAAGGGTAATACGTAAGAACTCGTAACGGTATACGTTGAAAGTCAGGAAATCTGTAACAATATAATAATATACAGGGTGTCCCATTTTAATCTTACACCTGAATTTTCTCGAAAAATATTGCTCGGACGAACTATTGTGTGGAACAAAACTTCTAGGGATTGAAGGGGGACGTTTGAAAAAAAATTATTTGAGGAGCCAAAATTCAAAATGGCGGCGTTACAAAGGCTGACGTTTTTTTCAAACGGAAACATAACTTTTTTTATTGCCAAGAAATTTGTCAGCTGAAAACTAAAAACTTTTGTTGAAAAAATTTTTTGATAAAGTTCATAGTTTTCAAGTGAGAACATCATTTTCAATTATTTCAGATGTATCCAGGATTTGTGTATATGCTATTGAAGTTTGCATCGTTGGAATGCAACGAATATATATATTTTTCGTATTCCCCTACATTTTTGGCATATGTAAGCTACGCAAGTAGAAAACTGCAAAAAAGACTTTTGATAGGAGGCCTAAATGAATGAGAACATTAAGAAAAATGTTCGTTGCGTTCCCACGATGCAAACTTCAACACCATTAATATATAACAACACTAACTTCCGCCCGCGGCTTCGCCCGCGTTGATACACGAAAGGAATACAATTTTCCACACAAACTTTTACATCCCATTTCACCCCCTTAAAAGTTGATTTTCGGAAAATCCTCTCTTAGTGCACCTCTACACCCTTAACGAACATATTTTCCAAATTCCATGGTTCTATCTTCGGCTGTTTAGGCTGTGCGTTGTCTATATGTCATTTGGTCAGTTAATCAGTCAGTCAGTCACGGAACTTTTTTATATGGATAAATAATCCCCCCAAAGTATATTCGAGCGTGACGTCAAAAGCCTTCAACCCATGGTTGTTAAAACATCCAATACCGCGTTTAGTTTTCATCCGGTATTATATCGAACACTTCCAAGCAACGTTTCGAATAAAACTTTCACTAGTTGGATAGTTGGAACTACTCTCCGGTAGAACAATAATAACGATAATAATGAACGAGATTAAATAAATTCGCTCTAGTCATTAAGCCCTCTCGGTATGGTCCATCGTTGATGGTCTCTTTGCCCCAAAGGGGGAAAGTTCAGATAGGGACTACGCAGACACTGAAAATACAGTCCGAGAACGCCATGATAAGGCCTATCACGTACATACATATATACATGTGTGTGTGTGTGTGTGTGTGTGTGTGTGTGAAATTGAATATATACACAATTTGGTGGGCCCACCTCCTGCCTCTTTTCTCCAGCTGTTTTCCCAAAGAAGATGCTCTCGAGGAGAAGCAGCTACGGTTATTCTTCGGTGCTCTCTTCGTCCGTGGCATTTACTTATCGTTGAGAAAAGGCTCATTAAGGCGGGCGAAGTGAGTTGGTAACCGGGTTAGTCACTTTTAATGCTCCAGTTGTTCGACCCTCCGTTGCTCTACAAAATGACTCCGAGCACACCGATGTTCTCTCTATCCTTATTATTCATGCCGGCCTGCGTATTTTATACATATTTCAGCTGTTTATAGAAATATTAAGCGATGGTGTTTAAATCCGACGGTCCTGCTGTTTTCACCAAACTTCGGTACACACGCAAAAACTTGGCTAATGACGTTGCAGTAATTGCCGCAAAGTCTTCAAGAAATCGACGATTCTTTGTCATCGCAAATTAATTACGCAAATGAAATAACTTTGACCGGATATTGTGTGGAAAACATTACGGATAACGAAGTTGAATGCAGATTGCCATGTAGTTCTCTCAAACTATGCTTGGGGTTAGTGCTGCCGTGGGCATATGATTGGGAAAAAGAAACACATTTTCTCGACGCCTCTAGACAAATTTCTCTGTCGATTTTTATTTTTATAGTTGGGTAGACTGGGTGCGGTTGTAACGATGTACGGTTGAAACAAGGAGAATAACGCGCGATCTAGTAGCCGTAGTGTAGGGAGTGCAAGAAGCGGCTTGTGCGTCCAAACGTGTTTTCGCGTGTTGTCCCGGTGATAGCACGTTGTAGCTGTGTATGAATAGCCCTATTGTGTTTTGGCAAGAAAAAGTAAGAATTTTTTTTCCCAATTACTTTCTCGATATTGAATGTAGAGTATGAAGTTTCTTTTTCATACTAATCAGTGCGACCTTAAAAGTTGAAAGCACGTGATTAGTATTGGTGTAACATAGTCGGCTTCGACACTGCGAATTAGTTTCGACTAAAATGGGCGGTTCTATTGATTAGATTTTATATCTCAACTTGTTCTAGCAGTGGTTCATTTCATGTTAATAACTTCTCTTTGTCATAAAAAAAGGTTTGTTTGATCTAAGTCGTTTTTGTTCCCATGTTTGGTTCGGTGCTGGTTAGGAGAGAGCTTAAATGGCGTGTTAGTTAGTAGTTTATTGTTGACTGATTCTAAAACATAAAAAGTGTGCCATGTTATCCATAAAATGATAAACGTTTTTTTCTGCTATTTAAGTGTGATAAAACTAGATTACACTACATTTTGTCTTTGACTTTTTGTGTCTGTTACAATTGACCCCCGTAGCATGGTCGGTTGTAACAGAGGCAGACTTGTTTCGCAATGAATCTTGTTGGGTAACTATTGCACCTGGACTTTGAATTGTAGTACTCATTTGAAGACAGATGAACCCCCTTTTGTTCGTGTGTTTCCTTGAAAGCTTGGTCGTATAACGGCGATGCTACGTACCATAGAAGCAGAATTGTTACAACCGTACCCAGTCTACCCTCATTATAGGTATTCTGTCGAACTTGGTGCTGTGTGTGCATTTATATCTATATGGCGAACGTTTCCGCTGTCCAGTTATGCTTTTGGCTGAAAGGACATTGCATTACCAACGAGTAATTGAATGTCGATCCGCGGTTGTGTATTTTCTTCTTATCCTTCATTTCGGCCAATATATTCTCGATGTTCAAACACGAAGGAGCGTCAATTGCTTGTTCGGACGTCGAAGCACTCAGGCTCTGAGGCTCTCGCCCTCCTTCTCTCGTTTTCTTGATACATTGTCGTGCCTCTCAACGTTAATGAACGGGAAAATTGGAGTATTTATTTTCAACGGATCCCGCAAGGGCTTCGAACTCTGGCATTCGCTCGTTTTTTTTTCTCGCTCGCTCAACTTTTTGGCTCGACACTGCATTTATTACTGACTCACATCCTGGTTGAGATTATTTTTGTTTCGCCGAGCTGAAGCGCTTATAATATTTAGCAGCAAGGGCAGTGATAAATACATTAATATTTATCACTGCTATGTTTAGGTTTAAAACTTGGAGAGTTTGAAGCAGAATTTTGCATAGATGGATGAAATTAATGGAAAATTGATCATTCATTTTTTCAAAATATACATAGAGGTGCATGGACTTTCTAGAGATTCGTTTTAACCTGAAATGGCGGGACCCTAGTCTGTGCGGAGTCACCTTTTTAATTGAAGTGCTCGGCAGTGGAATTTTTTTCATTTTTTAGAATTTAGCCCTACTAAAGCGTGGGAAAATATTGGGAAAATAAAGAATTGATTTCCCTACGCTTTTTTGTGTTTATTTCAGAGAACCGATTGTACATTTCCAATCCAATTTCTTACCCTAAAACGGGGCTACTTTGAACAGGTTTTGGAAGTTTTTTGTAGGTATTTTTTCTTAACACCCTGGATACCAACTTTTCTTGCTCCACTAGAACAGTGTGTCCTTTGGCTATCAAATCTATAAGAAAGTCAAGCCACCCCCTTAAAATTTGATATATACATTTCTTCAAGTGTCAAAGTAGCCCCGAGTGTGGGGCTTCTTTGACAGGGCATTGAAATTAAACTTATGACAAAGATTAAGGATTACTTTGGAATCATTTTGATAAAAAATGTAATATTTCATGCATTATACATGGAAGTAATGAAAAACAACGATTTTTTATAACCAAATTGTCATCGTTATTAAGGCAGCACAACTCGACCAATTTCGTCCAATCGACTTGAAATTTCAACTGTAGCTTCATAGATTGCTTTAACAGTCAAGTACGAGCACTTTTTTCGATGAATCAAAAATTGTAAAAAATATATCACTTTTGAAATGAAAATTATGGTCGAAAAACGAACTTTTTTTCAAACTCGTCTCTTTTATTCTATTAATTATTTTTTAATTCCCCCCGTACTTGACTGCTAAAAATAATATAATTAACGAAAAAATTTCACTCTTAGTTTCGGGATCAAATGTACAACAGTTCTACTGCGTGCCGCGGAGAGGGTCGGCTGAAAAACAGTAGTGCTATAGTGACTCGTGCGCCGCCATTTTGTATACTTTTGACAAATAATTTTTTTTTACATACTTCAATACATACGTTATCAAACCTAAAAGCTCTTTTGACCATGTATTTTATTCCTTTAAAAAAAAAAAAATCCAAAGACAACGGTCGAAAATTGGCAGTTACAGTAGTGCCCTTCCTTAAGGAAACATTTTACATAAAAATATCAAGTACCTGAGGTGCTATTATAGGCACCTAATGAGTTTTATAATTGTCATTGAGATAAAATTCAACTTGAGCAACATTATAATAAAGTTGAACGACAAATTGTTGTCGTTCACATTTTAAAACGTATTTTAAACGCACACACACATTTAAAACGTATTTTAGCGCTCTGTCAAAGTGGCCCCGAAAACTGTCAAAGTTACCCTGAATGTCAAAGTAGCCCTGTTTTACTATACTTTTTCTTGAGGCGACTTCAAAGTTCTCACATCAGTTTTTGGCCTACCATGGCGATGTTACACCTCAATGCGATAGATTTTCGTGTGATTGTATCTTTGGTCCAAAACAGCTGCAGAAAATATTTCATCTTTCGTCAATTTTAGGGGCTCACTCACAGTATGCTTATAAATGGTTGACACTTCACGAAATGTCAAAATCACTGCTATCTCTCTCTCTCTCTCTCTCTCTCTCTCTCTCTCTCTCTCTCTCTCTCTCTCTCTCTCTCTTTCTCTGTCTCGCGTAAATATGTGTTTCTTTAATCACCTTCACCTTAATGAGTAGCTGGTTGATGTTGTCAGCGCGCATTCCACCATCGGAAGCGGCTAATCAATTTTGCGGTCGAATTGTGTCCCTCCGTTGTAGCGTTGATCGTTATAACGTTATCGGAAGTATACTTCCATCCGTTGACACATAACCACACTCGCCGTATGATGGAAAACTGAATATTCATACCGACGGACTCATAAACATGCCTTTGCCGTCTGCCGATGTGCGTCAGATACATACACAGAATGGATAAAATATAACACAGCTTGCCATGTCGTCATGAGGCTTGGCTTTGCCGTGCATATGTTCGCTTGCGCTTGCACCGCCCTGTTTCATTATTAAAGGTCTTTCGTTAGTGGCATTCTATTTAATACTTTGAGAACGCGAGCGTAACGAGAAAGAGAGAGAGAGAGATAGAAAGGGCAAGAGAGAGAGTCTTTCCTGCAGACAACGAGGTGAAGCTTTCACTCTCGTGACAGGCGCTTTTAACCCTCTCATTCTGGAGAGAAAAATACTTGCGGAAAAAAAGTGTCTCGCTTCTCTGGCCTCTGACACTAATGAGAAGCAGGTAAAACAAATGTTTAACCACCAGAAGAAAAATGGGTACTCGCGCTTGACGCTTTTTCAATTATACAGATTACTTCCCATTCGCAATTGAATGGTAGATCCATTTTAAATACTGAGCTGTTGAGAGGTCATCGTCTGCAAAAGCGAGAACAGACGCCCGAAGTAAACTCGAGTCAGGAGTGGAATGGCAAAGGTACCAAACCTCATTCGTGAAACTCTTTGTTCGACGTGGCTGAATAAAATATGCAATTTCCTTTCGTTCGTTCCCCAAGATACGGCAAGTAACATAAACACATATATATATTTAGCGTAGTGCAAAAACGTGGCAGAGAAATAAAGGAAGTGGATTAGATCTGTCGTCTTTTCATCGGAATTTACGATATCAATTTGCGAAGATCTATTGGGGAATGATGTCATTCCCATGCTCTCATATCTGATCCCATACCTTAAGACTTTTTTCCTCCGGTTCTTGCACGGTGTAACCTTTCCTAGTCTAACGTATATAATAATACTGATGAATAAACTGAATAGGAGGTGCTTTTCACACTGGAGGTGTTTATTTCGATTACTCATTCCATTACGGTGCGACGTTTTTGCAGCCGCGAACTATTCGATTTTGAAAACGACTTTGGGCATTTCTTAAAATTGGATAAAATTTCATTTTGTTAATGCTTTGTAAATCAATTTTTGAACTGAGAATTGGATTTTTCATTTCATTTATGACCGGCCCGACTTTTACACAATCTCTGTACTTCCTGTCGAAAGTTTGAAACTGACTAATATAAAAATGCATGGTGTTGATTCTCTTATGGCAGTAGTCTAGTCTAGAAATTTGGAAAAATCGATTTTTTTTTGCATTTCTAAAAAGTATTGACTCTAAAAATACAGCCTTTGAAGGAAATTTCGAAATTCGTAATATTTACGCCAACGATCGAGACCAGAATAGGATCGAATGATTGAACGGATTGAACGATCGGAGCTACGATCTTCAGACGGTTCTGAAGAAGCTAAATCTGCTCGCAGGGCAGAACGAGCTTCAGACAATCATCATTTGGAAGTCGAGGATAGCACACTTTACGCGGCAGGAATGGCCGATTAAGGCACCACACCACGGTAAAAAAAAATAATTGTCATTTTTTTTCATTTCCTGAAAAATGCATTTGTTAAGAATGCTCTCACCAAATTTTCAAAAGAAATTTGTAAAATTGGTGGAGACACAGCATTTTATGTGAAACCGTTCGATGCGCACTACCGCGCCGAGCGGCAGATGTGCGACTTTGAACGTGTTTTTCTCGACACTACGTTTTTCAACTTGGTTGACAAAATATTTAAAAAACTGTTCATCCGATTTGCATGCGCCAAGTCTTAAACTGTTCGGAAATCCAGTCTCTATGGCACCAAGTAGGGATTTCTTTTGTAACCGCCACCCTGCTATTTTTTCATTTTTATGAACGATAAAAATTTTCTTCGAAAATCGGATATAAAATTTGCTGATCCGCCATTTTTTTAGATATCGAAATTCCCCTACGTGATGCTGTAAACCTATATATCTATTTTCTAAATATATTTTTATTGTATTTTTCAAATGAACCGTATGGCTTAATCGCTGTCAACCGCCGAGCAACAATTTCGTCGGAGTGTCCTCTTGGAAGCGTCGTACACCGCAAACTATTCTTTGGATTGGAGTACATAAATTTGTATACAGTCTTCTATATGTATATATTGACTATGAGTTTTAGTAAAAAAAAATTCCATTCATTGTTTGCTTGAAAATAATTACGAAAAATACACCCTCGTATCGGGCACGAACCGTGGTGTGGTGCCTTAATATAACGTAAGTAGGTATAACATGCCATTATACCACTTAGATGGTAGCAGTTGTCTGAAATTGTACTCAAAGCATTAAACGGGTTTTTCTCGAAACTACTTTTCTCAAATTTTGTTTTTCATCCGAATGATTTCAAATTTGGTACGGACCTTCTGTCGTCCCTACCTCGGGCATGGCGAAATTATTATTCTTACTATTTTTTAAAAACAATAAACTGAAAAAAATTGGGCGGAGAATTAACTTTTTTTCCCACAGTCGCCATTACATTTGTTTTCTCTTTTGTACCCGCTATAATAACATTCTTATTGATCATGAAAATTGGTTTTATTTTTTTTTCAGATGAATGGGAGTTTTGGAATAATGTCAACCGCCTCAACACTTTTTTTCACGGCCATATTTAGAGGCCTATAAATTTCTCAACTAAATTTTTTTTTCTTTATTAAACATCATTTAAAAAACTGTGAAAAGTGGATGGTAAAAATATTTTTTGTTGTTTTTAATCAACCCCGAAAAAAACACCGACATCTTTAGTCATCTAGACTGGAATACTACCTTAATTAAAATAATCGACAATTATTATTCGTATCAGATCCTCAAGCAATTGAAGGGTACAGCTGTCGACATACGGACATGGTCTTCGCTAAACAAGTAACCATTTAAGTAGACATTTTTCTCTGTAGAATTGGCCTTAGGTCGCTCTCAACGGACCTCTTCACCAGTAACATTCCGCGCACACATCCATTTTTCTGCACGCGCTTACGTGTGCTTTTCTAGAACACAATTTCCAGTCTCGTCACGTCTTCGTTTATTGCACAAAAGTTAGAGCGTCTGGGTGACTCGTACAAATATTAATGGAAGCTTTTTAGAGACTAAAACATATAAAGCGAGGTAAAATGAGAGGAGTAGGAGAAAAAAACGACGACGATGAGAACTTGAACGAGGAGAAAAATTAGTTTTCCACGAGAGGATAAGAGACTGGGAATTTCTATATATATATATATATATATATATATATATATATGTAGGTAGACATAAGTATATTTGCCAAAGGTTTCCTTGGTCGTTGAATTTTATCGTCGGAAATACCTATATGTCAATTACGTATGGTTAGCCTGTACAGTTTCATTCAAAAATTATTTTTAAAAACTTTAGTGCTAATCCGTAATTAGAGCTGAAACAAACGCCGAGACCATTTACTGGTTTGATCTGCTGAAAACTGTCAGGATCGTACGGTTCCAATCTAAAATGAAATTATTTTGAAAATATTTACATGCGCCCAACGAGATCGATAAAATTCGGCATACTCAGCAACAAAACCTCGTATTTCTGTATTACTTTAAAAACATCACAGATGTGAATAATCTGACAAGGAACATCATTCAAGTGCTCCCCTTCGATTTTATGGAAACTCATTTATGTGATAAAGCATTGAAAACTATTAGACACTTTTTTTCATTCGCGGAAAACCGGTTTTAAAGAGGGAAACCACCCCTCAAGAAAACGCATGTCGAGGGGTGATTTTGCAGTTTCACCCGTAAACAGTTCACCGATCTGAATGAAACAAAAACCAAACATTTTCTAATATCAAACGATGAAAAATCCACTATATAAGTATCATATTATTGTGATTCGTATCAGCTAGTATCCGGACGAATAACATATATGAGGGATTCTCCGTCAATTCAGCCACTTTTTTTCGACCATCTCAGATCTGCCCCATAATTGGTTATATCAAAGTACTACTAAAAGGCATTCTATGTGAATTTTTTTAGATTTTTTAATTCGACATTTTAGAAAATGCCGTTTTTTTTCAAATGAATACATCTCGGAAACTAGAAGTAACTGAAAAAAAATGTCCGTACACAAAAGTTGTAGTTTTGTGTTAACTTTCGAGCGGACGACTTATAATTATTTTTTACGTTCCTATAACGCTGATTTTTTACGAAAAAAGGGGGAAATAATTTTTTAATTCAAAAACGGCCATTTTTTTTCTAAAAAATTAGAGTCTTCCAGTATATCTGACGATATCGCAAAAAAATCGCCAGAGTGGCACGGAGCGAGGTTCCGGTATAAAAAAATTAATTTGTGTGGTTTCATTTTTTTTACCCTAGAACCTCGATCCGTGCCACTCTGGTGATTTTTTTGCGATATCGTCAGACATACCGGAAGACTCTGTAATTTTTTCAGCCAAAAAAAGTCGTTTTCAATTAAAAAATAATTTCCTCCTTTTTTTGGTAAAAAATCAGCGGTATCGGAACGTAAAATTAAACGATCAAACGAACTTACCTGTAAGTGATGTTCGATCGAAATTATCTGTAGAGTCTCGTTCGAGGCGATTACTAGGTAGTATAGCTACTTGCACTAGATGTTGCCACAAGTTTTTAGAGTCATAGGATAGAAAAAAACAAAAGAGGACCTCTCCGCTGGGGTCTCCTTGGTGCCAGTCCGCTTCTCGCGCTCATATCGTTTAAAGTTCAGGAAATAAATAAAAAATAAATACGATAAATTGCATAAGTCCCATTTTTCACGTGATTCAAGGGCGGGATAATTTTCCACAAGCAAATTGGGTAGGGAGTAATCGCCTCGAACGAGACTCTACAGATAATTTCGATCGAACATCACTTACAGGTAAGTTCGTTTGATCGTTTAATTATCTTACGAGTCTCGTTCTCGCGATTACTAGGTAGATGTTAAGAGATTTTGTATTTATTTTGTATTTATTTATTTTTTAATACATATTTATAACAATAATAATAAGAGTTATTATTATTATTTAAATTTCAATCTTGCAGTAACATCATCTTACAATAATATCGCTGAAGCGAAATCTTTGCGGTTTGCCTTGATCGGCCTATTATAAAATTTGGCAAATACTAACGAATCTTTTGACCAACCGGCCGTACTTTTAATTACGCTAATATCAACGCCTCTCTTGAGGGCTGCCGATGTTGACGCATGCCTTGTGCTATGCGCTGAATAATTGGAGCTGAGTCCACTTCGGACGAGAGTTGCTTTTATCCATCGACTTATTGTCGAAGATGTGGCCGCTTTATAAGGCTTCGTTGTTGTAATAAAGAGGGTTTCACATTTTCCTCGCAATGGTTCTGTGACTTTTATGTATCTTTCCAATGTGCTTGCGATACACACTTCCGGTTTTTCTTTGAAAAAAGGTATTATAAGCAGGGGCTGACACGCTCCCGACCTTGACGTCTTTATAAGATCCGGCACTCTTACTTCCAAACTTCCAACTGTTTTCGTAATATTGACTAATTTAATTAGCGAAAAGGTTTGTACTCGATGCGCCGTCCCTATGGCCAATAATGTTACTAACTTGTTCGTTAGGTCAGGTAAACTAAGATATGTGAGAGGATACATTTTTGCAACTGTATTAAGCACCGTGCTCACGTCCCACGTCTCATCGTACTTAGGTTTTGAAGGTCTTTGCCTATACACACCCTTCAAGAACCGGCTAACCAATGGATCACTTGTGACTTTTCCTTCAGAGATCAACGATATCGCTGCTCTAGTAGAATTTAGTGTTCCATACGAGGCTCCTGCTTCGAAACGCTCGGACAAAAATTCTACGACCGACTCAGCATTTGGCTCATACGGGTCTCCCTTGACGCGTCTACAATACTTTATCCAACATTTTAAAGGGCTGCTGTACTGTTTTATGGTTCCCTCTGCTAAAGACGCCGTCAGAATTCCTATTGCAGATTCCGAGAGATTTTTCCTCCGATACGCCTTGCCGATAATTTGCCGGCAATTAGGCTCAGATTCTTCGCCAGAGGATGCCGCTGCGTCCTACAAGGAGACAATAGTAGATTGTCTGAGGGTGCGAATCGAATAGTTTCTCCTATTGTAAGGGATAAGAACAGGGGATACCAAGGTTGCGCGGGCCAGTAAGGGACGACAACAATTCCACAACCCCGATCCAGAATAATTTTTCTTAAAGTTTTTAGAATTAGTGCAAATGGAGGAAAGGCATAAAAAGACAAGGAAAACCAATTTTGCGTGAAAGCATCAACCGCAGCTGCTTCTGGATCCCTGTGCCAAGAGAAGAAACTTTGACATTTTGTATTGCACCTCGACGCGAACA
Source organism: Ophion ellenae (assembly GCA_963210295.1). NCBI lineage: Eukaryota > Metazoa > Arthropoda > Insecta > Hymenoptera > Ichneumonidae > Ophion > Ophion ellenae. Next base: position 37,386,357 of record OY723391.1, on the reverse strand, counting down.
AATCTATCTCAGCTGCACCGAATTTTTGTACAATTTTTTCGAAGGCAAAATTCGCAAGTTCCCACTCGGTGTCTATGTTTTGAACTCGCGATTCCTCATCAGCTTCTATGTTGGCTTTAGAAGGGATGTACGACGCGAATAACCAGATTCTTCTGGCCTCGCACCACTGCCATATCTCTCGGGCTATCTCGTTCAATCGCGGGTATTGAACGCCCCCCATACGATTTATATAGGAAATAGCAGTGGTATTGTCAACCCGCAATAAAATTTCACAGTGCGCTAAGTCGTCGGCAAAACATCGAAGCCCCATGAAGATTGCTAGTAACTCTAAGTAATTTATGTGAAAAGGTTTTTCTGATTCTTTCCAAAAACCACGAGCTCGGTGATCACCACAAAACGCTCCCCATCCAGATAGCGATGCGTCTGTAAATATCTCACGCCGAAAGTGCAACTCTGATACTGGGTTTATGGCCTTTAGTATATTGTTTTCCCACCAGACGAAATCCTCTTGGAGGGACTCGGGTAAAAACATCGTTGCCTCGTAATCATCATTATTGAGACTCAGCGCAAGATATTTTTCTCTTTCGAACTTTTTCGTATATATCCAGCCATATTGAATAGCTTGACAACTTGATGTTATATTACCTATGAATTGAGCAAATTCTCGAATGGTACACGATTTTTTAGAACCATAACGTTTGACCCAATCTAATACATTCCGCCTCTTCTTATCCGGTAATTCCAAAGTCATATTTTCTGAATCCAAAATCAATCCCAGATAGGCACACTTTTTACTCGGGGAAATGTTGCTTTTTGTATAATTGATAATAAACCCCAGAGAAGTGAAAGTCTCGATTGTTATTTCAACGTTACGAGAACATGACGCTGCGTCGTCTCCAAAGCATAACATATCGTCGAGATATATGACGGATGACAAACCCCGATGTCTCAAATGGTACACGATTGGTTTCAAAACTTTTGTAAATATTAGAGGCGCTGTGCATAGCCCAAATGGCAAGCAAACAAATTCAAAAAGCTTGCCCTGGAATTGAAATCGTAAGTATTTTCTACTTTTCTTATCCACCGGAATGAGAAAATAAGCGTCTTGCAAATCTAAATTGCACATATACGAATCTCTGAACATGAGCTTTGATGCTGTTCGAATGTCCTCAAGTTTGAAATGGGAGGCACACATAAATCTATTCAGTTTTTTAAGATTTAAGACAATTCTGTGACTACCATCTTGTTTCTGCACCAAGAAATAGCTCGATATGAATTGATTTTCACACCGTACACATTCTCGAATAGCTCCCAAGTCTAAAAGCCGATCTAACGCAACTTGATAATCGTTACTTACTTGAGGGCATTGAAACGTTGGAGACAATGGAATACTATTCTGGTAAGGAGGATTATCAAACGAAATACGATATCCTTTCACACAACTCAAGACAAACTTGTCGCTTGTAATCGATTCCCATGCAGCATAAAAGTGGCGTAAACGGCCTGCCACTTGTGTCACCTTTACTGTCTCTGACGAGGTAGAAGCTTTTGATGTTGTCCCGTTTGATTCTGCGTTGTTGGACGCGCACTGCTTGGGACTTGCTGATATTGGTGCGATTGAAGTCTGACGTTCCTCTGGAAATTTCTCTGTTTGTGGCCCCACTTGTAATTGTTCCGAAACTTTACAGTAGGGCCCTTCCAGTTTTCCGAGTTCGTCGATGCAGATGAACGTAATGGTATCGACTTTGCGGCTGTCTGAGGTATCAAATCAAGCCCAACTTTCTCGATTGACTTAGCTGCTTTGATCTTATCGCCCAAATCTGCCCCGAAGAGAAACTCATCTGAATTTTGGCCCTCCAATATAGTTTTTACCTTCTTGTCAAAACTTGGATAAATGCAGTGTTTTCTGGCCACTAGCTCTTGATTGTGTGCAATCGTTAATAATTTTCCGGCGTCTCCCAAAAACTCCAACAGCTGTCGCTTATCGACTCCATTCTCGTTCTCAGCCACAAGAAGAGAAATTCCTGCTCCGAGCGCTGACAGAGCTGAGCCTAAAAGATTTTGCGAATAAGCAAAGTGTTTGTCCCTTTTAATCGACGTTTCGAACAGCGAGGCCACTATTTCCGGATTTAGCTTCGGAGCTTCCAAAGGGCAATTCCCGGTGCGGGGATATTTTTCAAGCAGCTCTGCTTTAATTTCTTTTTTCATGCCCACTTTAATCCAACTGCTCCACTGTGCTGCCAGTGGAGATGTCATGTCGACTTCCTTGCCCTGCGGAGACGATGCTTCGATGCCAACAGCTTCGAGCAATTCTTCGTCAACACGCGGTATTTCTGATATGGGGGGATTCATTTCTCGAGATTCTTGCGCAGTCTTACCAGTGCCTATTATTTCAAGGGTCACTGGTTGTTCCAAATTATTTACTTGGTCTGCCAAGTCTGCCATTGAATCTACGAGAACGAACATAATTTTTAAGTTATGTCGCCCCAAAGATAGCTGGAATAGTCTATCTTTCGCACGGTTTTTCCCACCGCCGAAGGGAATGAAACGAGAAACGAAAAGTTCTCTCATAACATATAAATACTCCTTTACCTATGTTTAATAGTGGTGAAAGAGGATCGACTAAATTTCCTTTTTCCGCAACGCTCTCAGCGGCAGAGACGCCGTTTTCCGAGACGCGCTGGATCTTTTTCTCCAGTTTTTTCAATTTTCGTAGGAGATCTTCCGTGGTAGTTTCACCCTTTCTCTTTCCCATGATTATATCTACTATGATGATCTAAATCAATAATAACTTCGTTAAATACAAATTATTACGGAGAATGACTCTAAAGCGATGTGACTTCGTCGCGCACAAGAAACAAAATGAGCGCGAGAAGCGGACTGGCACCAAGGAGACCCCAGCGGAGAGGTCCTCTTTTGTTTTTTTCTATCCTATGACTCTAAAAACTTGTGGCAACATCTAGTGCAAGTAGCTATACTACCTAGTAATCGCGAGAACGAGACTCGTAAGATAAATAATGTCAAGTCGCCCGCTCGAAAGCTAACACAAAACTACAACTTTTATGTACGGACATTTTTTTTCAGTTACTTCTAGCTTCCGAGATATATTCATTTGGAAAAAACGGCATTTTCTTAAATGTTGAATTAAAAATCTGAAAAAATTCACATAGAATGCCTTTTAGTAGTACTTTGATATAACCAATTATGGGGAAAATCTGAGACGGTCGAAAAAAAAGTGGCCGAATTGACGGACAATCCCTCATATATAATCGTCCGGACAGAATGTGTGAAATTGTTGAACAAACTATCCGGACGAATAATTTACACGTATTCGTCGGAATAAATTCTTTATAATTTTGTTTGGATTGGGTTGGTTGGGATTTTTTGGGTTTGTTTGTATAGGTTTGGGTGTGTATGTTTGGATTTGTTTGTTTGCGTGTGTTTGTTTGGGTTGTTCGTTTAGGCTTGTTTGTTTGGGGCGTTTCAGCGTGAACTGCCCGAACTGGTCCGCTATCCGGACGAATAATATACGCTGATTCGACAAAAAAACTAAAGGGGTGACACGCCTTTCTTTGAGAGGTGTTTTCCCTCCTTGAACCCGTTCTTGCGCCGATAAAAAAGTGTCTATTAGTTTTCAGTGCTTCAACAAATATACGAGTTTCAACAAAATCGAAGGCGGACACTTTAGCGATGTTCTTTGTGAGTGGTTTACAACGCCGTTAATTAGACCTAGAATGTTTCGTACAAGTGAAGTTTGATCGTCATAGGAACAACAAGTGGAACATGGTGGGAATGTGATACTGGGGAAGATCCTGTACAATGAAAATTACGATGAAAAAAATTAATAAATAGTAGTTTGATCGTTATATATTTCGCGAATGTCGGTGGTGAACGTATCGTGACCCAATTCTTCCTGTCGCAGCTGCTGTACTTTCCAAGAGTAAAAGGTTCGTTGATAATGAAGAAAAACGCAACTTTTCCTTCGGCAAACATCCCAGCATAAGAAGAACGTACGGTGGGGTAATTGATATTCCAGCCGGTAAGGAGCAATTTGCGGATATGAATATCAAATTAATCGACCGTGGAAATGCCGTAATTTATCATGTTCCCGCGAACATATCGAATCAAGCGGGTCGTCCGGCGGTCTAAGAAAATAATTGGAGCTCATTTTCACACGAAACTCAAATGTTTTTCATCCCAATTGCTGTTTTCGTGGCACGATGTGATGTAAAAGTTATTGAAATGTGAGAGTAAATTTGTGATTTGAAAAATGGATGATGTAAAAAAAAGTCCTGCGAGTCTACGCTGATTAATTTATTCTCTGAACGAAGATGACCGCCAACGGATAGCCTGGACAGAGACGGGTGTGTGACTGGCTGACTATCGCGTATCATAACCACTTGCCCGATGATCTGTTCACGCTGTTTTTCGGCATGACCGAACTTTTATCCCTCTTTTATCTATCTTCTCTTCTTTATGGTTTTATAGAGATTTATAGAGTCTTCAATTAACTTTATCTTATGCTTCCTTTGATTACCGCCTGCCCTAGACTCTCCCCTTTAATGGCGAACTCCTAAGACCTCGTTCGTCAATTTTGTATCTCTATTCATGTTGTCCGTGGACCCCTTGGGACATGCCCGTGGACCCCAGGTTGGGCAACCCTGCACTAGATAATTTCATGCAAAAACTGAAGGGGTCTTCTCACTTAGACGCTAACAAAAAATATATTTTCATGATTTTTCTTGATAGGTTCTATGATAGATTTTGATATAAAAGTTGTTACACTTAATAAATACACTTTCGAAATACATTTTTATTAAATGATTTATTTATTTCAGTCACTATTTATAGACCAAAATGGTAGTTAAAAAATGTCCTAAAAATTGTAGGTCTGCGCTGTTAATGAAATCTCGGAGATGGATCATCCGGAACAAAAAATTCAACGGTTTAAGATTCAGTATGTTACTGGCTATAGCGCATATCATACGATTTTTAATATATGCAAAAATAACAAAATGGCGGACATTTTTCGAAAAAAAAACAAAAAAAACGTGTTTTATACCGTTTTTGGCAAAAAATAGTAAATATTAAGATTTGAAAAAATCCTTGATATGCGCTATAGCTATAGTTGTAATAAATATGTGGTTAAAATTTCATAAGGATCGGTTCAGTAGTTTCGAAGATTTGATCAGCAAGCCGTCGAAAAACGTTGTTTCGAGCAAAACGCGTTTAAAGTTTGTTTGGCTTACATAAGTACATAACATTTTTTTGAATTGTATTTTGACAGTGTATTTATTAAGTGTAGCAAAGTTTATATAAATATCTATAATATAAACCTATCAAAAAAATTCATGAAAATAGCCTTTTTAGCGTCTAAAATGAGAAGACCCCTGAATGCGTTTGATTTTTTTCATTTCGGATGATTTCTTTCCGACCAGCAGTGGTCACCGCGAAGAACGTTTCTCGAACAGCGGTCTGCCCAAACCATTGTCCGTACCACATTTAAAAATATTTTTCAATGCAAAAATTGTAAAAGATTCTCAAAACCATACTCTTTAATATAAAAAAAATGTTAAACCTGTCCACGTTTTTGTAGAAAAAAAAAACGGATTCAAATGTAATCAGATAAGCAACAATAGTAATTGTTGTAAACCAATTTTTCTCCCACTAGACTTCGAAATAGGATGCATTTTTTGTGAATTCTGCGTCCGTTTATTCGGATCGCATAATTTCGTATCGCGAATTTGACATACAAAAACTTGCGAATAAATTGTTCATAAATTCGATTTTCTCATCAGCAAGTAGTAGTTTGACGTTTTCTCGAACATCAGCGCCTGCAGTAATTGGTACGTTCACGTTGCATGTGGACGACATCCAGGAACATCGAGCGATGTGCTTCAACGGATACAAACATTCTTGAATGTATATTTTCGTACATGTAAAAAAATAGTTTATACAGAAGCAATAGCAGCAGGACACATCCAATCTAGGTGAGGTTGCCTCAAAGAGGTTTTTGCGTTAGGGATACGAAAGTTTCCTTTACATACGATGTATAAGCTTGAAGCTTCGGGGCGCACACGCGAAATACGATAAAACTACGCTCTCGTAAAGGGTAATAGAATATGCTTTCAAATCACGTTTTATAATCTACGAAAAGTAAGGACGTCGAGAGCGGTAGTAAAGAAGAAGAAGCAGACGAAAAAAAAACCAAAAAATTGGACGACGAGCGAGTTTTACCGAGAGATTGCTTACGGCACTTTCGCGTTAAGGTACCGAGCTCATGATTGGAAGAGTGCCGGTATTCATAAGAGAGGGATCGAGAGCGAGAGGCAGAAAGAGTCAAAGACAGAGTGATAGCGGAGCCTCTCATCATGGTGGAGCCTCGTCTACAAGATAACGTTACGGCGACGGTACAAATACATTTACGTTTATTTCTACTATTATTCAAAGTTAGCTCCACCTTAAATCTCAACTACGCGCTGGACGGCAGTTTTTTCATTTCGAACTCTCCATACTTCTGATTTTCACATAAACAATATCACATTTTGAGTATCAATAGTAAAAAGTCTGTACTGTGTGCAACTATGCTGATGGGGACACTCTCCCGCAACTTGATCAATTCGTAATTGTGTACTACAGCCTCATTAGTTAGCAATTCGTTCACTATTGGTAATTAAAAATATGATTTGCTAATATTCCTGAATCAGTCACTCACGAGACATTCTACCTAAGTCACCTTCCAACATCTAGCGATGATGATGATGACTAATGAAGATTGATTGGATGACATCATGAATGTCTTGAGATGAACGACCTAGGTCGATGGTCTTTGAAAATTGACGATGGATGTAACAATAAATGTTAAGCGCTCCTATATTTATTTATCCCAATGTTGTCCACGTGGCATAAATCTTGAGTATTGTCAGCAAAGTTACTACTATTAGCACGAGCCACTTACTCGCCTTGTAGCCCAACAATACGTCTTTAACTCGATGGCTTGCAAGTTAAAGTATACCATCTCTCCGCTAAAACGTGCGGTTCAAGATCTTCCAAGCTGATGACTTTCGAGGATGCCTCTCTCTCTCTCTCTCTCTCTTGTTACGTGTACTTTCACCGATCTTGAGCATCCCTTCATCAAATCTTTCCTGATTACGGAGTAGGCCGGGCGCGAGAAGACGCCCTTTCGCGATGAACAACCCTCGGCTTATATCGCTTCGGTATTTACGAGAGTACAACACGCGAATGTCACAAATTCAGCTCCAGGACTTTCTCCTCCTTTACCAAGTTACTTTACCTCATGAATTTTCCGAATGGTTTCGGAGGTTCAACGAATCGTGGAAATTGAAAGTAGCCGGATGAAATTTTACCCCTTAAAATGTATTCAAGGGGTAAAAATCGATTTTTTTTGCTTGAAAGATTCTTCAGGGTCTCGAAAACTAGAAACAACAGGTTTTATAAGTCCGGAGAATTTCAAAGAGGTCGTTTTCATAAGTTTTGTCAAGGCCCGCTGCGTGCATTGATGCAAAAGCTGGAGAAGCTGCTCGACAATCTTTGAAATCGACGAGAAAAGTAGAGGAAGAGGATAAAGTTGATCTAAAACGCCAAATATATGGTTCTGGCATTGTCGATTAAAAGTACATCTACTAAGTAATCTATTAAAGGTAGGTTAAAATAAATTGCTGAATGTTAGTTCCAATTTTAAACGCGTTTTTTTCGAAATCATGTTTTTTAATCTGGCCGGAAACGTAACGCAGCTAAATATGAACCGAATCACTTGGAATTTTAAACATATCTTCTGGTCATTAACTCTTTCTTTATAAAGCATAAATAATATGATTTTTTTTGCTAAAAATAAACTTTTGGAGTCAAATCGACATTACTTTTTTTAAAGGTATTTTATAATTTTCGGAGTCTCATAGCTTTTTCGATATATTCTAGAGATTTTTGTGATTCTTAGAGGTACTCTGCGGTCTTGGACTCTAGCGATGCATTTTCAATTGAAAAAATTACAAAAAAAATGTCTAACATTTTAATCTATGTATAATAAAGTTGTCCGATTCAATTTTTTACTACTCTTTTTGTACTGATTAGAAAAATTCGTCAAATTAACTGTTTTTCGAAGAGCTGGAGTGGTTTTCCGCCTTGACCGTATACAGCTGGAATTTGGAAATATTTGGAATATTTTGAGAGGGAAGATACGGTGTGAATGTATGTATATAAAATCAGATTGCGAGGGAGCGAAAAGGAATCCACTTTACTGGAGTTAACATTCACTTTACTGGAGCGAAGGACGTGTGTGTGTGTATATGTATATATATATATATATGTGTGTGTGTGTGTGTGTGTGTGCGTGTGTGTGCGTGTGTGTGTGTGTGTGTGTGTGTGTGCGCGTGCGTGCGTGTGTGTGTGTGTGTGTGTGTGTGTGTGTGTGTGTGTGTGTGTGTGTGTGTGTGTGTGTGTGTGTGTGTGTGTGTGTGTGTGTGTGTGTGTGTGTGTGTGTGTGTGTGTGTGTGTGTAATATACACTCACACAATAGACAATATTCCACTTGCGGGTGCTCGGGAAATATGAACCCTCGCGGCCTCAGTACTCACCACGATCCCATTGTCTCTTTCGACGAGATGTGGCCGGTCGTGATTCAAGACGTCTGTTAGAGTTGTGCGAGCCAACGTGCAAATGAGCTAAGGAGGAGATAGAATTGGAGCGAAGCTGAAAAAGATACCGATGAAGAAGAAAAGGCAAGGGCGCTGGACGGAAAATGCGGCAGCATAAGAAATGGGAACCATGTTAAAGCGAAGACATATTATTTTTATACAAGTCAGATATGCGGGTGTTCTTTTGCAAAAAATAATTACTCGTTAATTTTCTCTTGTATAATGTCCACTGATCTTAATAAATGAACAATTACGTATTGTTCAGTGGAAAAAAGTACGGTTCGCTGTTATCTGTAAAGTAAAAACATGACTCTGAATTATATTCACTTCGAAATGATCCACAAATGAAACTCCGCGAAAAATTTATTTACATTAATTAAGACGGGACACCGCGGTGACGGGTAAAAAAATCGCTTTTTTTGCTTTTTCTAAAAATAAACACACTCAAGAATATGTGAAAAAATGTTCAAGTTGAAATATTGAAAATTGACCAAGTTACAGACGATTTTGTGAGAGCAGGTAGCCCAACGATTTACGTATCCTAAAACGTTCAATTGCGTTTTTCACGAAACGACTTTTGTCGACCTGGCCGGAATCATAAGTCTGGCTATGATTGTCGCTTTTAAAAAACCACCATTTCCGTAATTGATGTAGCTACCGTTGAACGTAGCCATTTTTCTTTATTCAACATTTTTCAAGCCTCCGAATAAACTATTGCTTATTTGACAACTTTGACAATTTTTTCCGAAACGGTTACGTACAACGAGGACTACATTTATATAGATTCTATAACTCTTTTATTTTCTTTTTTCAGACCAACCACAGTCAAGTTATCGATTCGGCATTTGAACGACATTTTTTATATACAGAGGCTTTGTTGTATCAGAATAAAGTTGTAATTTTTTAATTTTTATAAATATAAATTTACACGACATGAGCGCATTGTATACTCAATAAAATACCTTTTTTCCAAATCACAAATAAATAGTCTAGTAGACAACAAAAATCGGAAAAACGACCTTTTGTCGGCCCGCCACAGTGGTGCCCTCCTTTAAAGATGATGTACATAAAATTACTAAATAGAATAAATATATATTTTTCCGAATGAGTTTTTTTCCGCGCAGAGTTGGCAAATTGCGACGCTCTCTCGCCCTTATTTCGTTGGCCTCCGAAACAAAACACTTAATTTTTCGTAATTTTTATTATTTCATCAAACTCAACGACTTATAGATACAGCGTATCTGGTGAGTATCGTCCCACTGACGCACCAGATTTAACATATATTTATTTGCTCTTATATATATATATATATAGACTATGTCATCGCGTGTTTCATCTCACTTTCATCCAAGTAGAATCTCTCTTTCTCGGGGTCCTACGGTTTTCGTCAATTTTTTATACGCCACTATAATAATGCGACTACTTAAAGCAGACTACGTACAGGTTTCGGGTTCCCTTTTGCCCTCGTTTTTTTAATCTTAATGTTTGCAAACAATTCCGTCAGCCCGAGCTCTTTTACGCGCTAGATATTTTCTTTTATACTAATTTTTGATGGAATTTTATTCATCTCACACCCAACTATCGACTCGAAACAACGTTGACGTCTCTCGCGATTTTATTTACCTCGTACAAATATTTCTTTATTTATATCGTTTGGTGTATTTGATTTTTATAGTATATACTTGTGCGGTTACGCCCATAAAATGTCCGTACCGCGAGTCGTTCGACGTATCATTTTGACGACAATCAGATAATTATTTTCGATCAGTACTTTAAGCCATCAAGATGTTACTTTATCGGAAAAGATTTCTTTAAATCTACATCGAAACATATCTAATGCGCAACGACGATCTTTTTTTTACCCCCTAAACAACATGTTTTATAAATCGTATTTTGCTTATTTCGTCATATAAAATTACACCCACACCTACCCACTCACTCTCTTTGATATTCGTACATACTTGCAAGCGAGGCCTAACCGCCTGGCTAATTGCCAACCCCGTATACCCGAATATGTGTATCATCGCCGTTCATATGGATCCATTAATCCTGAACAAACTATTTCGAAAACTTGTCTCGTGCGATTTTTTTTCAAATTAGCAACGATATTTTGGCTACTGCACTCTTTATTGCACTCATCCTCGGCGATGATATTTAACGTTAAAATTATTCGCTTGACATTGCCGCATTGGACCCGTACAAAATTTAATCGAAGTCCGGAGTACATCACTCCGCGGGATTGGAAACTAAATAACATTACTATTTTTTTGTTTCTCTCTTCGTTTAACTATAATTCGAGGATACCAAGCTCCGCGAAAAAGACGCTGACATTTAATCATTTATAAAAAAATAATTATGAATTAGTATTCATCAGTAGAACAAACGAATCCGAAAATAAGAAAAGAAGTTTTCATTTGTGCTTATCATATTCGCTCTTATTCATAATTATACTTAATCATTTTCGAAAACGATACATCGTTCACTCGCTAAAATTTGATATACCTCATTATCGCGCTGTATCGTTTTTCTCCAGTCTCGTGTCAATTTCTAGGCGAACTCGCATCAATTATACAGATATTTGCAAGTCCTTCATTCGTCGTCAGTCGCATCTGATACGCTTTGATGAAAAGATCCATTCGCAGGTTCTCAAGTACGGAGTACGGTTGGAAAAGCTTTGGGTCTTCAGAAAAACTTTTTGAAGTCATCTCTACTCTTCAACGTTCGATTTCACTGAATTGAAAATAAATAAAAATACTAGTCATCTCATTACTCGTAGCGTGGGGCTGATATGAATTAAATATTTTACCCACAGTTCGGGAGATGTTTGAAAAAATATTTATCAACACTCTCGAATAATCCACCACTCGCGATGAACGTTAAGCGAGTCGTTTGCCCCTCGTATCTTATCACGTAATCTCTTATTAATCTCTAGAGCTCCATGCACACTACACCAGTCAGTGAATATACATGTACACCTCGTTTTCTTAACAGAACAAGCACCAATTTTCAGCTTTTCGTTTGTTGCTTGACAGTACGTATTACGAGAATTTCCTAAGGTCTTACGTGTACATAGGAGTTCGGTTTTACATGCTAAAGAGACGAGGGTGTTAAGGGGCAATCTAGTTGTAAAAGTCGAAAAATAACCTTTTTCAAAATCAATATATTTTCGCAGTAAATCCTTTCATAAATGTTCCCTGAAAATTTCAACGTGATCGGATCAAAATTGACAGATTTATAGGCTGGTATGTTGACGCCCGTCGGAACGCTCGGAGCGTCGTTCGACACTTTAGGGGGCTATACCAGTGTGACACTTTCAAAAAATCGATTTTTTTTGCCTTTTTCGACTGTAAAAAATTCAAGACCGTATCTCTAATCATTTTATCCTGCAAAAATCGATAGTTAAATCTTCAAACGCGTTTTCCTCGAAATGAGATTTTTCAAATTTGCTGACATTGTAACTCAAAGAGCAATTATCCGATTGACTTGAAATTTGAACTGCGTACTCTTGAATATATTTACTCTACAATAACGTAGGATATTTTTTATTGGATGAAAATTGACGATTTGTCATTGAAAAAAACGACCATTTTATAGGCAACAAAACAGACTTTTTTCATAACTATGCCATTTTGTTAGATTTTGATATTTTTCGAAAATCCTACGTCATTGTACAGGAAATACCTTCCAGTTTAACGACATTTTTTCTTTTTTAGGTTTCAGCTACTTAATCGGCCGGAATCATGTCAGCCGTGGAGGAACTTTTTTTTTTGGCGCCTCCGAAGGCAGCGCATAAGTCGCTTGGATCTCAATATTTTTCGATGAAGAAATAATGTAATATAGGTCGAATATAGCCAAATATATTCTTAATTTTCCGAAACATTTAATTGAGTACTTTTCTTCCAAAAAAATTCCCGAAAATCACCCAATTTTTTAGCCTTCACACTGGTATAGCCCCTTAAACGCTTTTTTCTCGAAAGTACGTTTTCAAAGTCATTGAGCAAAATATCTCAAAAACTACTGCATCGATCTTACTGAAATTTTTAAGGCTTTTTTCAGATGTCAAAATATAGTATTTGATCGAAGGACTTTGTTTCCGATGAATACTTTCGATTTGATTAACGAAAAAAGCCCATTTTTCGCAATAATCAAGACTCACTGTGAACACGCGCCATTTTTTTAATTTGATATTTTGTAAATTCCTTCGATTAATCGTAGGATCAACTAATTTAGTAACGAAATCTGATTGATTTTTTAATATTAGATTACCTGGCTCAGAAGGGCTCACCGCAAAATACGTTTTCGAGAGGTGGTTCCCGGACGTCGTTTGTAAATCGATTATAATTACATAGTTTACCTACATAGTACGAAAAAAATTACACAGTATTTTTCAGACGATACTTTTTCAAATAGCAAATTTTTGTACAAATTTATCATCACGACTTTCTAAGAAAAAATCCCAAAAATGAGCTGTTTTTCGACTGTTACAACTAGGCATAACCCATTACGGATATATTCATACTTCGTAAATAGGTATAAATTCTATGTGCCCGCGGGGAAAAAAAAACACGCGGGTCGGAAGAATGCACCCCACTATTTTTTAGGCAGGGGTCGTGGATACTTGTTTTTAGCACTCTCCGAATAGTATCGAAGATAATGAGACTTTCACCAAGGGTACAAGAGCGTACACTTTTTTCCATTCCCAATATTCATTATCCGGTCACGTAATCATTTTTCTCTGCGTCGTGCCACCTCACGTAAGTTTCCAATTTCGAAGCACTCCGACGCAGATGAAAATGAATGAGAATCGCGCAAAAATATACTTCTGTTTTGTATTTCTGACACATGTAGCTCGTTGGAAAATTGGATGAAGGGAGTTTACGAGAAAATAAGGAGAAAAAAGACGCGAGTGCTCAGACGGATGAGGCAGAGGAAAAAAAAGGGTTTGCTTTATTTCGCAACGCTTTTTTCACTCATAGTAGCGAAAAAGTGGAGCGGCGGGTAAAAATTACGAGCGAGGACGAGGGAGTTCTGCGAGCCGTGAAAAATCGTAAATGATGATGGGTGCCTCGCAGGATAGCGTATGAGGAGAGAGACACAGAAAGTGAGGGGGGATCGCGGAAACTTCGGGGCAACAGCTTAAGGAAAGCTTTAGAGGCAAGCAGACAAGGTCTCTTTTCACTCTCGGCCGATCCTGTCCCTCGCCCTTTTCGCTCACAGTGTGCCCTTCTGGACTAAATCTCATTCGCATCCTCGCACGTTGCTGGACTAATCCATGGTGAATATTCACTTTGCTCTTCCGATGCTTTTTTTCCTCACAATTCTCTCTCGTCTTCTCTAGTTTGTCCAATTTCGTTCTCTATTTTCTTTTCGCGCCACTCTCATGCGTCTTAGGCTCTCGAACAACACTTCGGTCCGATATTTATCACGTAATATTTGGAAGCAGTTTTTTTCTATTAGAAATGTTGTTTTTCCATTTTTTAATAATGGTGATCTTGTGGACAAGAGTGCGATATCCGGGGCGCCAAGATTTGTCGGTGAATTTGGGATTATCGAGTAGAAATAAAGAAAATATGATGAGTGGTAAAAGTTAATATTTCGCGTATTTTGCGTTAAAATTAGAATTTTTCGTTAGTTATGGAAAATGACGATTTTTTCGAATTTGAAAATTTCAAGGAACATCAGGCAAGGTAACTTGGAAATATATGGTTTAAGGGTTCTGGCCACTCTGGAGGCCGAAAAAATAGGCTTTTTGGGGATTTTTTTTCTTCAGAAAAACTCCAAAATAAATCGAGATTACAAAAACGGTGTTTATCAGACATATCAGTGACTGTATACAAACATTTTTTTGAAGCGATTAATTTCAAAATTGCGGCTGAGCAGCGTTTATCTCAAAACTGAATTTTTTAAGGTGGCCGGAAACATAACTTAGACAATTTTCAATCGATTCACTTGAAATGTTAAATATATCTTGAAAAATACATTGTCTATGGAAATACGTAGGATTTTTTTTTTATTGCATAGTGCATTTATTATTGTCAATTATCTGATGAAATTTTTCACTTTCCAAACATTTGCCTAAAAAATCGTCAGATAATTGTTAATAACGAATGAACTATGCAATATAAAAAAGAAATCCTACGTACTTCCACAGACAAGATATTTCAAGATTTATTTTTCAAGATATATTCAACATTTCAAGTGAATCGGTTGAAAATTGTCTGAGTCATGTTTCCGACGAACTTAAAAAATGCAGTTTTGAGATAAACGCTGCACAGCCGCTATTTTGAAATTAATCGCTTCAAAAAAATTATTGTATACAGTCACTGATATTTATGATGAACACCCTTTTTTGTAATCTCAATTTATTTTGTAGTTTTTCTGAAAAAAAAAAATCCCCAAAAAGCCTATTTTTTCGGCCTCTAGAGTGGCCTAAGGCCTTAAACAGTGTCTCAGAAGCCAAAAATGTATTTTAAATACCACTACCATATTTTCCTCGCTTATAGACGCGAGGAAACTTTTGGGGAAGACCCAAACAAATGCAGAGAGTAAAGTAGTACTTTTAATCGCTAGGAGTACGAGAAGGGTTTAAAAGTATGCGGTTCATACCTCTTCGGACTTGCGAAGCTCCCACCCAAACAAACCCAAACAAGAGCACACAAATACTTTTTAAAGCTCGCCCGGTCAATTTCCAGTATTGTGGTCGAATAAAGATATTGTACCCATGAGCCAACAACAGTCGTTGAACTTTGACGTATTTCAAATTGCCGCTCAAAGCGCTCATAATTTCTTGAGGAAGCCGAAACGGCAATTTTTTTATTCTCGAAATTCTCACCATTTTGGTGCAAATATCAAGTATCAACGGCCAAAACTTGGCGCTCCGAATATCGTACTACCCCATCTTGGAGATAAGAAATGAATCCCAATATTTCAAGTGACGCGACACTTCCTACCAAGATAGGAAGGGAAAATGACAACAGTCAGACTGGGGAGAGCCTCGAAGCGTTTCGTGGACAACAATGTTGTCCTCGAAATATCTGACGCACGTACGACTTACCGGAATGTTCGAAAATTGCGTGGGACAAGCACAAGTAGGTGAAACGTCACGCGTACATTCGCCACTCGGCTCGCCCATTCAACTATTTATTCAGCCTTCTCAAGTATTCTACGCGAAGCTCGGATCCTTCCAGATCACAGGATTCGTCGCGATCAAGGTTTCTCGCAAGTACGTGCATAAGGTATTCCATGCCAAGTCGATCAACGTTACACGACTGCCACTAATCCTCGAGAATCATCGTGAAGAAATTAAAAAGCGGTTCCTCCATTTTATCGAATCACGGAACAGCTTTTTTTCTCAGAAAAATTTAATTTGCACTTTGTTTGCATTGCTTGGAAAATAAAATTCTTGGAAGAGAATTCGAAATAGAAAATGAATGGATTTTACCTAGGTTACTTCGTATATTTCTACATGCTTTGTTCGCAACGCTATCGTATCCTAAGCGAAATACGTACCTTCGCAGCGAGAAGAAAAGTCCTGTGAGCTTAATGCGACTTGGCGCGGCTGGCTTTTGATTCCTCATTTATTTAACTGAGAAGGAACGACGAGGGCCGGACGATCGCATTTTTTTTATACAGCTATGTATATTTATGCCGTACTTACGACCATCTTTTAGCTAACGGTGCTTCTTGCGCCTTCATCGTGTGTGCTAGCTGTTAATCCCTCTGCTGGTGTTTACGGTTCCAGCCTTGGAGGAACGAATAGCTACATACTTTAGACATTGCTCGACGTTTCTACTTGGAAAATGGCCATTCCACATTGAGCCGACTGGCTTAGCGTGACATTTTCTATTCCATATGCACCGTTATTCATATCATTCACTTTATTGTAAACGCTTAGAACGCGATGAATTTCTTTAAGGCGGGATACCACTGTGACAGGTAAAAAAAAACGCACAGGGTGTCCCTCTTATCTCTGCCACCCAAAATAACTGGGTAATTATCGACGTCACAAAAAAATGTTCCAGACAAAAGTTGTACAGTGTGAAGGGGGCCATCAAATGCGATCAATTTTTTTTTCATTTCCGTAGAGGCGCTGACGTACAGTGAAGGTCACTGTTTTTTTGATGGTATGGTACATTTTTTTCAACCGTCTTGTGGAGCACCTCAAGCCGCATAAAAACATTCGGGGGTCAAAATCGTTCAAGGTCATTCAAGGTCAGCATCGATGATACACATCTAAATATCTCAGATCACTATCAAATATTTGGTAGTAATCCGAGATATTTAGATTTGTATTTCATTTTAATACGCGACCTTGAATGACCTTGAACGACTTTGACCCTCTAATATTTTTTATGCGGCTTGAGGTACTCCACAAGATGGCTGAAAAAATGTACAATTCCATTGAAAAAAAGTGTAGATGACATTCACCGTGCGTCAGCGCCTCCATAGCCCCCTTGACACCGTACAACTTTTGTCTGGAACATTTTTTTGTGACGTCGATAATTGTCGAGTAATTTTGGGTGGCAGAGATAAGAGGGACACTCTGTATATTCAAGGATATCTGAAAAATTTATCAAGGTAAAATATTGAAAATTGACCGAGTTACAGACGAATTAGTGAGAGCAGGTAACGCAACGATTTACCGGGGCCGGGTTGAAATTGCGAACTCTGAATGCTCCGACGGTTTGAAATTCCTAATTTTAATATTCCGAAATTACGACAAATAAAAAATTAACGTAAAATCACTTAAAGTGTAAAAAAATACTTAAATAATTCGTCGATTTATTGACAAATTTTGAAACTTTTAAAACTTCCACAGCCGAATTATTTTGGCGATGTTCAGATTTTCGGAGTTTCGTTCTTTCGGGTAAAATTCTTTCGGAGTTTTGATCTTTCAGGGTAGTATTCTCTCGGAGATTTGAGCGTTCTGATCATTCAAAGTTCGGAATATCAACCCGGCCCCGATTTACCTATACTAAAACTTTCAATCGCGTTTTTCTTTAAACGACTTTTATCGGCCTGGCCGAAATCATAACTCTAGCTATAATTCTTCTATCTTCAATTTTGAAAACGAAAATTACCGCGTTTGCAGTAGCCGTATTTTTTAAGCCACCGAATAGACGCATGAAGTTTGCTGAAATTGCACTTTTTTTGAACACCCGCTATTGCGTGATTTTTTTTTCGGAAAACGTCTTCGTACAACGGCAACTACATTTATATAGACTCTAAGTCGTCAGATTATCGATTGGGCCGTTGAACCATATTTTCTATACAGAGGCTCTATAATACCCCAATGACGTTGTTAATTTTCAATGTTTTTTTTTGTCATAATAATTTACAAGAAATAAGTTCAATGTATGCTCAGTAGAATCCCTTCCCCCCAAATGTCAAATAAATAATCTATTGGACAAAAAAGAATCGGAAAGACGACCTTTTTTCGGCCCGTCCCAGCGGTGTCCTCCCTCAAAGCTGGCTCGCACTGCGTCCACTTTGAAAAGTGCGATATTTCGCGTAGAATTCAATTGGGATATCTTACAAGTGATGAGCCATTCATGCAAAAGTTACCTGGCCAAACAAGAGCCTCTCGTAGTATTTGGTACGTGGCTGTAGTTTTGTCGGAGCTTGCTCGATGTGGGTCTGAGGATATACGAGTGTTTAGTTTTATACATAGATTAGAGCCATCGTCAGCGTGGACCAGCACGCGCACTTCCGCACAGCATTCGTTTGAAGGCTTGGCGAAATTCGGGCGAGAAAATGGTGTATATTACGGGATTGAGGGTACTGTTGAAGTAGCCAAGCCAGAGGAATACACTGGCGACAAGATCGGGTGGTTCGCAAGTACGGCATATCGCCTGTAGAAGGGCAACAACAAAAAATGGCAGCCAACAGGCTACGAAGGCACCGGTGATTATCGCTAGGGTCTTCGCTGCTTTACGCTCCCTTTTTGCCTCGATGGACTCGCGGCTTTTTTTCATCGTCATTGCAGTAGCCTGTTGACCCGACGTTATGATCGTCGTAGTCATCGTTGTCATCGATGACGTAGTAGTAGTCGTCGTCGTCGATGTCGTCATCGCCGTTGATTGAATCGTTTGTGGCGCTTGCGTCACCGCTGTCTTTGTCGATGCCAATGACGTCGTCTGCTGGCTCGTTGCGTTAGCGCCGTTATTCAACGACGACGATTTCTCGGGCGAGTTCGACGAGTGATCGGGAGTCGAACGGGTTATGGTGAATGCCGTTGATTCCTCGCGGGGCCTGTATTTGTAGAGAAAATAATCGAGATCACAGCTACGAAAATATTAGACAACGCTCCGCAGTCAGTTTCCCTGTGCAGTCGCAAGGGCGACTGGAGACGTTACGATCCTTTTTGTGCATGATCAATGTATACGTACACTGAGAAAAAAAACCAATTGAATCAAAAAAATATATTGGTTGATCCAAATAAATGTGCTGTTGCGGAGTGCCACCGATATATGAGATATTTACAATACTATAAAATATTGGAAAATGTGATTGATTTGAATAACATATTATTTTATTTGAAAAAGCTCTTCTGTTCTCTGAACATCTACATTATCCTTGAAATAAAATTCTATTCTATTGAAATCATTCTATATACAATCCGTAGATGTATGGATGAAATAATTAAGCGGTTGCTACAACATTTTTTATTTCGTACAAAAATGAAATCGATAGAATTAATTATTTCTTTACTGCATCGACACGAATATGCCATGGGACGTAAGTTTTTCAATTTGTTTGAAATCTTAAATAAAAAGTGAGCATTACAATGATCATCCACGATAATAGTGGAGAGAATATCGGATATCCAATGAAATATCCATGGAGAGAATATCAGATATTCAACTGATAAGAACAGATACTACACTTTGATCTTAGCCACAGGCCAAGAAGCGATACTCTTTAGAGTTTTTCCGGCGTTTAAGTAGATTTTCGGTTCGCGCTACGCTTACGAGAAACGAGCGCGCGTGCGGCTTCTAGCGGTTACTCCGAGAACTACGAGTTTCCTCATACCTATAATTTCGGTGACGCTTGGCCATGATTTAGTTGAATTTTTTCAACCAAAAGCGCAAGAAACAAATTTTACTGTCGCATAATTTTTTAACCAATTCAGACATTTGCTTAATATTTTTCAATCAAAATGAAATATTAATATTTTAACGAATAATGTGCTTGGAAATCAATATCGGGTATGGTGAAAAAAATAAAATAACATATTTACTCAATAGAAACTTTATCTGAATCAAACGAGCGAAATTCAATTTTTCTTGTGTACTCGAATCAACAATATTCGTGTTATGAATTGAAACGCTTTTTTTTCGTTGCAGAAAATGCATCCAAAACTATATGATTTGTTCGCGATAATTTTTTAGATAGTTTCAATAATATATTGTTCTCAGCTGACAATATATATATGACTGAATGAAAACTTTTAATTTTATCATGTTATTAAAGTCAATAGCGTTTTGTTTGGACTAATAAATCCGATAATTTACACCAACAATTTTACCATTAAATAAACGAAATTTCATTCAATAACACCAATGATATTGGATCAATGATTTTTTTCTCAGTGTAGGAAGACAGAAATTTGGTCGAGAGATGACGACTATTTGTACATTGGTTGAGTTCATCAGGCACTGTTACAAAAATGTTATTTCAGGTTGATCGGTACTCTGCTTGTACCATTGCAATGTGCAAAACTAGTGTTCAAATTGCCCTCAGTCTTCCTTACGTATGTGTGTGCATACGTCTGTATGTGTTTATAGATGTGCACCCTCTCTGGGGATTGCGTAAATGTTCTCCTACTCTTTTAGACCCTTTTGATCCCATCCCCGAGTTGGAAAGTTCCGTTGGCTCTTTTGATCAACGACATCCCGAGGGCAAATTTCCTTTTCTCTTCCCTCGGACTATTATCGAGGAATGTTTCCACCCCATGATTTTTCAGCGCCAACCAGCGCAACCCCAGAATTCCGACAATGGAAAAAATGAATTTATTTGCTTTGGTCTGATGGAATTTGATCCGGAAATTGTAGTTCGATTTTAGGCTAATAGCTGATAGTGCAAGTCGCCATTCGTCATACGGACTGCTGATTGAGGCAGGAAGTATCTCAAGCCTCGTATGTGTATCTGTGTTGTATTTCGAAAAACATGTGTGTTTTTTGAATAATTGATTTTATAATAACGTGAACAATTTTTATTAACCGTCGTTGAACGAATTTTAGAATTCCTCTTCTCTCCCGCTTCGGCTGAACAGTCGCTCGAGGTTTCTTGTGAATCCTTCTGCGGGCCTCCTGGAATATCCTCCAGTACAAAAATAGGATGAACAAGAGTGGAAGGTAGAAGGTCGCGCACGTGGCAAATATCTGTTTCGAGATAACAAATGAAAGACAAGTGTCCGATGTTATTAAGAATTCTCGCATGATTAAAAATAAGAACTGACCCAGATCAAGGAAATAAGTTTTCGTTGGAAATTAAGGGGTGAGGTTAGGTGAGGTAACGATTTGCTGATTTTCATGATTTTTTTTTCCACAAAGATTTCTTCATTTTTTGAGACTTAGAGTATGTTTTATTACTACTTTTCGCTGTTACATGATATTTTTTAAATTAATCTTTCAAAATCGCCAAGGTATGGCATTGTCTTTGGGAATGCATTTTCAAAACTGGCGTGACGTATGCTAAAATACTAATCGACCGATTCTGATGAAATTTAGTATGAATCTTTCCAACCTTATTGTCTAAAACACGACCCTGAATGTTTTTGAAAAAAAAAGTATTTTTTATTGCACAATACAGTCATTCTTCGGAAAACTCAATCTCTTTGTTTCAGAGCGCACCACTTTATCGTTTTTCGACATTTCTCTCTTTTCCGTGGTTTACATTCTGCGTATGAGTAGATATGAAAACAAATCTTCCTCGGTTTCTTTTTCAGATTAATCTCACCGACGCTACGTGTCACGCCGTCTGGCAACATCCACCGCAACCCGTATAGAAGACCATTCCATACCCATCATTTTTTAGAGATCAATAAAAAAATACCATCTAACAGCCAAAAGTAATAATAGACCATCCCCTAAGTCTCAAAAACGGCAAAGAAATCTTTCCTAAAAAAAAAAATCATGAAAATCAGCAGTTTTTTCCTCGCGTAAAGTATCTCCCCCCTTAATAGCAGTTCACCCGCGGTGTGGCGTATCGGATGTTCTGATAATTAGTACACTAATGTAGTGTATCGTTACGAATAATCTCATCTATTACCCATTAATGTCGTGGATATCATACGACCACGGTGGCTGTGAAAACATAATTTCCGGATCTAGCGCATCGAGGTGTGCCAGGACAGTGGCTTATGGTGTTAGAGCTCGTTCGGAGAGTGCATTGAGCAACTTTGGCGTCTTAAAGCGACGACATCGTCGCTCTCCACGTCAATAATAAGGGAAGGAGGAGAGAAAGAGAGAGGAAAAGCTTAGGTGAGAGCAAGTTCCCGCTAGCTAAGATACCCGCTAAACTCTCTCTCTCTCTCTCCTTCTCTTTCTCTTCCTTTGGTGTAGCCACTCAGCCCCTCTCCGCCAGTCTCTCATCTCATCTATACGGACTGTTAAACTCGATTCCGAATGCATCAAACAAAAATCCAATTTAGCTCTGCTCTCTAGCCAGTTGGATGGCACAGAGGGAATCAAGGAGTGCATAGAATAGAAGGAAGAGGAGTTTTACCCTTTGCCGAGCCACTGCCTCGGCTACACTTAACTCTTCCCCTAGGCCGATATATATAAAGGTGTACGTGATTCGGATAAGGCCACAGGCAAGGAGATCGAGACAGGCGTATACGTGGAAGAAGTGAGAGAGGAATCGAGGATAATTTGATAAGGTCTTACACTAACATTCAATACGTTGAATTATCCGACACCGTATGTCTCTGGCAAAGATGACTCGCAACTTCCATCGTCGCCGAGCCACACTATTCCCAATACACCAGGGAGACGTGAGAGTGCGCCAACTTTTATTTTTCATTCCTCCACCTTCTTACTTTTTCTTTACTTTTATTTCGCCTAAAGCTTGCACTCCGATGGCGTTTTCCCTTGCCTCCCAGAAGTATCGTATACTCGAGTAATTTATGTTCGATGCCCACCACGTTTTCACCCTTCGATACGTGCTCCCAGGGTATTATGAGATTTCGCATAGAATCCACGTAGGAGAACATTTTCTTTGGCGAATAAGACAGCCATTTTATTCCCGCATTTATGCTTCTTTGAGGAAAAAGAAACTCGGGATTATCCGAGGCGAGAGTGACGTTGAATGTTTTTCCCGAGGAAAAGAGGAGGATGGCGAAGGGATTGGTATAGAATAAAAAGGGACCATCATCCGACCGAACGTTGCGCTATGACGAGATGAGAATGAGATATTTTTCACGCACGTAGGTGGTAACGATATCTCATCTCTTTGACATCAGCCGACGAACAACAATACGTCGAGAGTTCACACGCAACAATAGCGCTCGCGGGGTTAGAGAGTGAAAGAAGATAAAACCTTGCAAATCTATGGACACACTCACCTGATAGCCAGGATCCTGGGATGGCAAACACTTTCCCTCGGCAATGCGATCCAAATAGCCAGGATCTTTCCAACCGAGTTGCGGCGCCAATGATATTCCGAGTGACACGACCCACACGGCAAACACCAGGATACCAATCCTCCTTGGATTTCTCGCCTAAAAGCATAAAAATAAATGAAAAAGAAAAATATATATATTCCATTGATTTTCTTGCTTCGGAATTTTCTCGTATGGGTGAAAGTGTCAGGGTAAGCCCACGTAGTAACACACTCGCAGGGACATGTGCGTTCGGAGACTTGCACGTACGGAGAAAAAAAAACAACCCACGTAGAATCACCGCGATATCCTCGAGGGGGAAAAAAAAACCCGAATCTTTTGTCTTGGCTTTTTGATATAGCTTCTATATCCCTTCGTTGTAATTCAAAGGGACAAAGTGGAAGATGAGAGAGAGAGTGAGGCAGAGGACAATGAGGAGACGAAGAAAATCGAGCGTCACTCACTTCATCCCTGGTCTTTTCTTTTGGGCTATGTGTGTGTGCGCGTATAATGAGGAATCACTCCGTTGTAGAATTTTCCTCAAGTCCCCGGAGGACCCGGAGCAATTAGACTCGAGGCTCCCGAGCTGTCCTGCGAGCTTGCGATCCGGCACATTACTATATATTCCGCAGCGTCACTATAGTCCCCTCAGATATATACCGAACTGGTCTGGCTATATGGAGGTATGTATTATTTCTGTCCCTATCTACCGCCCTCCGCGATACACCCAAGTCCAACTGCATTGGCCTAGCAAGAAGACGGTTGAGGCTCTATAACTTCGGAATTGAAGGGGAGGTGCATTCTGTTCGTGCGCTCTCGAATACCTTTCGTCGTTCCTCAGACGTAATTTCGATCTGGCTTTATTGCTTCTTTCGCCCCCCGCGCCCGTACATCCGACAGCATTCAAGCCCAGTTTCCCTCACCTCATCGCAGCCTGATGTAATAATACCGGAAGTTCTTACGTACTTCGATTATATTCGAATTTTTTTCATTCGTCGAATCAATCCTCCCTTTCGGATGCCTCGCTCGCCAACAGTGGAATTATAACGTGCTCCATTGTACTCCGTATACACGAGACTGATCGAATCCATTGTTCTCTCGGGGCTATGATGAGCCAGTGATTTAGTAATGAACCAACGTTTGCCTGAATTGATTAATTTTTTCCCTCGTCTTCGATAAATCTTCTACCGAAAGACTTTAAGGGGTCTTCTCACTTTAGACGCTAAAAAAGGCTATTTTCGTGAATTTTTCGATATGTTTATTTTATAGATATTGATATAAAGGTTGTGTCACTTGATAAAAACATTAAAATTTTTTTTTTTATTTAAGTCACTATTTATAGACGAAAATGGTAGTTAAAAGAATGTCCTAAAAATTGCAGGTCTGCGCTGTTGATGAAGTCTCGGAGATGGATCAGCCGAAACAAAAAAATCAAACGGTTTTAGATTCAGTATGTTAATGGCTATAGCGCATATCATACGATTTTTTATATATGCAAAAATAAGAAAATGGACATTTTTCGAAAAAACAAAAAAAGCGTTTTTCTTTCACTGTTTATGGCAAAGAAAAAATAGTAAATATAAAAAAAAATCCTTGATATGCGCTATAGCTATAGTTGTAAAGAATATGTGGTTAAAATTTCATATCAATCGGTTCAGTAGTTTCGAAGATTTTATCAACAAGGCGTCGAAAAACGTTGTATCGAGAAAAACGCATTTAAAGTCTGTTTGGGTTACATAAATACATAAAAAAAATGTTTTATGCATTTCGAAAGAGTATTTATTAAGTGTAACAACTTTTATATCAATATCTATAATATAAACCTATAAAAAAAGATCATGAAAATAGCCTTTTTAGCATCCAAAGTGAGAAGACCCCTTAAGCCTGGCTAATGGAATATTAAAATACGTCTTGAAAGATCGATAATCATTTTCGCACAATGATCGGCCGGAATTCTTTTCATTTGGGCAACCAAGTTTTCGTTTCTTCTGTCCGGGATAATTACGGACAGTAGCATGAAATAATTTAGAACAATTTTAAATTGTTGTCCTGAAAGGGACACGAGAATTTATTCACAGCCCAAAGCAACCGCAGTCAGACGAGGGATTAATATTTAAACGAAGTTTATCTGCCGAAACAACGGGGGAAGTACATACTGTATATGCATCTGTAAAACGCGTACACTCGCCATCATCCGACACCGGTGGAAGGAAATTAGTCCCTTTGTCCTTTGCGGAAGTTAATTTTGCGTCCCTGACATTTTCGACCCATACTGGGTGTGGACTGTGAATTCCGGAGGATGCGGGAACTTCAAATATTAATGTGTTGCGCGAAGAACAAATATCCTCGGACTGTACGACTGGGCGCAAATTATAGCTGAAACAGAATCACTGAGAGATATTTCATACGAGTCCTCACTTTGTGGTTTTCATTATACGTATGGTCAACAATACTTTATGGAATATTTAAGGTTGGTATGGGGTCTAGCTGATGGGGGTGAAGCACGAAGGGAGTAGTGCCCTATCCTTATGCCGATTGACTGTTACCAACTGTTGGCTATAAAAAAATCGTCACATTAAGGAGAGATATACACCTAGATGGTTGAGCTCGAGGATTTAGAAGCTATGAACATTCCGTCGACCGTAGAAGACCTACACTATGGGCCTGGTATCGGTGATTCCATGTAAGTTGACAAATTTCATGATTTATTCATTCCCAAATTATCAAACGCGTTTTTCTCAAAACCACGTTTTTCAAATCGGTACCCAACATTTCTCGAAAACCAATGAACCGATTGCCTTGAGGTTTTTTGTGGTTATTATGTACACCATTATCTCGTACTTGTCATAGGATTTTTTTTCCGTTACTTAGTTTTTGTTTTATAGGCAAAATAATAACTAATTTTTGGCCCAAAAATCAATATTTATGTTCAAACGTCCGCCATTTTGTCATAAATCGTTATTTTCAAAATCGGCTACGACAAGTACTAGATTATAGTATCTAATTTAATAAGCTTTTTGGTTTTTTTTCAGATGATTTTTGAAGAAACGCCAGTGGGTATCGTAAACGCAGATTTTTTACGACGCTCCAAGGATCATACAATATCCTTGTATATTTTTGATATTTTTAAATAAAGAAAATTAAACATATTTTTGAATGTATATACTTTTAGATAATTAAAACCCCAATCAGAAATTTCAAATAGTTTTCCTTGAAAAATTTCATAAAAATGACTTTTTTCCGGCTCCTAGGTGTATATCTCCCCTTAAAAGGAGTTTCGGGACGATTGACGATATGTTACCATTTCATTCAAATTTATACAGTAAATTCCTTGTCATATACTGAATACACCCTCCAAATTTTGAATCGATCGTCTAAACCGTTTCTGTAAAATGTACAATTGAAGAAACACTTTTTAACATAGGGTGATGCCTATACTATCATAATGTCATAATGTAAAGGGAGACGAAATTCTTATAATGTATATAACATTTTAAACATTATTTCCACTATCTCGTGTGTAAAACTGCCATTCAGCGATGAGCCTAGACTCATCTCTCTACGTTCAAAAGTATTTCTTCAATTGTAAATGAAATTCAATTGAAAATCAATTGACAAATATGACAAAGAATTAACTGTAGAAATTTGAATCAAATGGTAACATATCGCCAATTGTCCCCAAACTCCTTAAAAGTACGTTTTCAAACAACATTTTTACACCCACTCATAAATATACGCATTTTTGAACATTCGATGATTACATGAAACGTTTTTACTACTTTATATAATTATTTCGTATAATTTTTTTCTCGCTCAATTAACGCGAGACGAATTGGCAACGTCGTTAATCGGGGTACATGATAATGCTCAGATTGGCAGCAGCGTCGCGAAGTTAAAAACACTGCTAAAGATACCCGCCCCGTTCATAACCTTAAAATCGGCTACAGAAGCTGTTAACTATGAAGATCGGTCTGAGAAAAAAAAATCGCTGGAACGGAAAAGTGCACATTGAAGTTGTCTATGAATTTAAAAAAAAAATAAAGAAAATTTAACCATTCTCCGATGTTGGAAAAATAAAATTTTATGTTTAAAAAAAATCCGCTCTATTTTGTATTTTCCTAGGAATTTCTGGAAACTTATAATTTCTGAACATAGATCTCAAATTAATATTGAGCAATTATTAATAATTAAGGGATTAAGAACAAATAAGGTTCTCCGTTAATTATGATGAGGTAAGCATTTATGCCGTCTACGACGTTGTCATGTTTGCATATCCCAACATTCTGCGTGCTTGATTTTCGCAAGAATTCGCGATTAAAAGCATTAATAATTTTATGACGGTACTGTGAATTTAGATTTCCACGGTGTCGAACGTTAGTCCAAAGATCAGTCGAACCGTGCCTATTTTTTCAGTTCTGTGGTAGCATTTATCCAGCAGATATAAATAATGTACTAAAAAATTATCGGGAGGTCTGCACAAGCGTAATGTGATCAGTTCACGAAATGTGTGGAGTTCCCGATTTTTTAAAATAAAAAACGGTACTCTGGATTGTACCCAAATTGCACAGGATGATCAACAAAGAGGTTATATACTCTCAGAAAAAAAAATCATCTCGATGATAGTATTTTAACCGGACCCCATAACAACCTTAAGGTTTTACATCGAAATAGGTGTACAATTTTTTTTTTAAATCGCGTAATGCATTCACTTTTTCAACGTACAACTGAATTCATCCTCCACACTGCCCAAAACGTCAGCTACCATGTGCGAACGAAGCAGGACCATCGCATGTTTATGATTTATCAATTCCTCATAAACTCATTTGCTCACGAAATTTCCTTGAGTAGCAATTTTTTATTCCTGCAGTTTCCATGCACAGCAAAAAATTGCAACAACGATCAGCTTTCACAGAACTTGGGCCGTGACAAATATTCCATCATAAATCGAATGTATATAGAGATTATATATAGTATAGACGAAGCAACCGAGAAAAGTGAGCAATAATTCACCTGTATGTAATTGAGATCGGTGACTGCCCAATACCGGTCGACCGCAATAGCCACTAGATGCAATATCGAGGCGGTGCAGCACAGTACGTCACTACTCGTCCACATGTCGCAAAATGTCGGTCCAAGCGGCCAACTGGAGTTTATCTGCAATAAAAAAAGCATTTTTTTTCCTGTGACAGAATTCGGCCACATGTAAGATAGTCCCAGGGAGTAGTTGCATGGAAACACATTCATCACCTTGTCCCCCAAAGTGAAAAACAGTACACAGTTTTTTAAAGTTTTTTTAAAGGCCGCGGTCTGAATAGAAGATCCAAAAAATTGTTTTTTTTTTAAATAGCTTAAATCGATAGATAAACTTTCCAAGAATATATCAACAAAGTCACAGAGGCCAATTGTAATTATTTTTGAACATACAAGGCCAAAAGCAGAGAAGTAATTGATATTTAATATTGATATTTCCGCCTATTGAAAACTTTGAAGCGCGTTTTCTCCAGTTTTCATTTACACGATTTTTCCAAATTGACGGGCGTGATAGCAAAAAACTAAACGACTTATTGAATCAAACCAAAGTTTATTTTCTTCGGTATGAAAATCTCTTCTAAGTGAATTTAAAAAGTCGATGAAAAAGTCTGTTTGAATAATTTTTATAGCACGTAAAATTTTTTGTATTTTTGGGTCTGAGAAAAGTTATAATTTCACGATTTTTTAAGCTTTTTCTTAATTCACCCGGAAGAAAAATATATGACAATTGAACATTTTATTGGTTTTTTTTGTTTCGGTCAAGAATTACGAACTGCATCTTTCCCGCCGATTGGGAACTGCAGTGGCAAGACGCACATGAACTGCATAAATCTGCAGTCATTGATTGTTACATGTTGAAACTTTTCTTTTTATACATTTAAAATATACATGAAAATATACCTCAATGTTTACCGGGCTCACTTGTTTTTTTCCCTTTTAAAAAAATTCCCGAAAAAACGCTTTTTTGGACCTTCTCACTCAGGCTTCCGCCTTAAGGCTCCGTTAGGGATTCCCACGTCAACATTTTTTTACATTATTCCTCTCTAGTGGCATATCAGGAGCTTGCAGCTCATGCTGTAGAGCAAAGGAGGCCGACAAAGTCACGACCTATTAGGAAAGGGAGGAAAAAAAGAAACGTGGAGAGCTTTACGGGGCGAAAAAAGCTTCAGGATCCGTGACAAATTTCCTGACAGAGTTCATCCTCGAAATCCAGAGAATGCCTCCGCGTTCGCACTCGTAATTTATAATTATACACGTTCGGGATTAGCATTTATCATTCGAGCCTACAGCATGGAGATTTCATGGGCCAAGGGGGATCGAGCGCAACACAGAGGTGTGTGCATGCTTCGCGATAGAGCCACCCTGCGTTCTCCTCTTTCGAGTTCGGTGAGCGAGAATATTGGATCGTCACGAGATCTCCCGGACGGTGGGACACGGCCACGTGAAAGTGATATATGCGAACGAGAAAAGCCGATTGCTCACTTTTGGATTTTTCACTTACTTATTTCACAGTGATTTGTGGAATCGATCAATTGCCATATATGCATCCCTGATATATGGCCACGAAAAAAGAATCGCGGACTCTCAATCAACCCGTCTACCTACGGATTTTCATATGACTTTGACAAATTTGCAAAATTCACGCGACTTTTTTTTTTCACTGGTTCTTTTCGCATGATGTTGACCGCAGATCCCTCGTTGATGTTTTCCATTTTTTTTCATGTCAATTGATCCTCCAATTATTCGGTCAGCCAATTATCTTTTTTTTCGACATTCGCGGCCTCGGTGTATCATTAAAGATTGTAAAAGCGGAGGTCACGAGTATGAAGAGGTCGTCGGAGATATAAAGGCTCTCTATTCCTCCCCCTTTTTTTTCTCGTCTCTCTCTAGCAACTTTTTCCTTTTTTTGGGCTTCCTCTGATGCTTGAAGAGTTGACGCTCTGAAGATTGCGTATACGTGGAAGGCTTTTCGGAGAGCAACTCTTGGCGATTCTCCGAGATCAACCAGGCTTTCGGAGTCAAACATCGCGAACGAATTAAAACTCTCCGGTACGCGTGAGTCTCCGACAGCTTAATGTAAACTCTCGAATAGTTTGGCGCGCGATTTACCGTCAATGCAAGAACGCACGGGTGAGGTACATTGAATGGAAAATATGTGTTTCCATAAAAAGTTTTTAGTACTTTCACAGCTCGTTAAAGCTGCGTATATATCTATCTAATTATTTCCAAATGACGAAAGTTTGGAATTTCGTTCGTGTTTGCATTGAATTTTTGAGCTTCTTCCATCTATACTGTATATATCGTGGTCGATGAAATAAATAATGTGCGTTAAGGGGTTAGGCTACCGTGCCAACCCGAAAATCGGGGTTATTGAAAAAAAAATTTGGAGGAATAAGTAAGATTGAAAAATCGTTTTGACATTTGTGTGCATGTAAATTAAGCCACTTTAGACGCTAAAAAAGGCTACTTTTATGAATTTTCATAAAAGAAATTCAAAAAAAGAAAGAAATTCATAAAAGTTGTTACAATTAAGGCGTTACCCCCACATGTAGCGCAAAAAAGGCCTTTTTTATGAATTTTTTTAAAGAAAACTACAAAACTTTTTTAATCGATCAATATACCATCTTAAAGGACACATCTTGAAGAACTTTCAGTAATTTTTTTATTGAAAAATATTACATTGTTTAGTGGCAAATGGCCGTCAATGAAATAATGTTTTTATATACACGGTTTGCGGTGACCAACATTGAGGCGAAGTGGATCATCTGAAAAAAAAATGCGGATGGATTTAGTCAAATATAAGTATAAACTAGTCTTTAATCGAAGGATTTTAAAAAATATTCATTTTTCACAAAATGGCGGACAGTCAAAGTTAATGGTTCGATTTTAACGAAAAAAAAACGGCCGTTTTTTGGATATAAAACGGCCATTTTTTTTCGAAAAAAAAAATCGAACGATTAAAGACTACATTTTTATGTATTAAATAAGCCTGCAAAATTTCAAGACGATCGGTTCATTAGTTTTCGAGTAATCTTGGTCACCGACTTCAGAAATGCCATTTTGAGAAAAACGCGTTTAAAGTTTCTCTTTCAACGCTCTTTCAACGCGGATTCTTCTCTTTCAACGCTCATATCTCAGTCAATTTTGTTCGGATCGACTTGAAATTTTCAGGACATATTCTCAGATACTTATACTTCAAAAAAATGCAATAAAAAAAAACCGATTTTTTCAAAATCGCAAGTGGGGTAACCCCTTAAAAAATACACTTTCGAAATAAATAATAAAAAAAATTATTTGTTTGTCGCTATTTATAGACGAAAATGGTAGTGAAAAAATTGTAGGTCTGCGCTGTTGATGAAATCTCGAAGAAGGATCATCCGAAACAAACAAATCAAACGGTTTTAGATTCAGTATGTTATTGACTATAGCGCATATCATACGATTTTTTATATATACAAAAATAACAAAATAGCGGACAATTTACGAAAAAACAACAAAAAAACGTGTTTTTTCACCGTTTTTGGCAAAAAAAAGTAAATATCAAAATTTAAAAAATCCGTGATATGCGCTATAGCTATAGTTGTAAATAGTATGGAGTTAAAATTTCATAAGGATCGGTTCAATAGTTTCGAAGATTTTATCGACAAGCCGACAAAAAATGTTGTTTCCAGAAAAACGCGTTTAAAGTTTGTTTGGGTTATAAAAATACTTGACATAAAACAAAAAAAAGTATTTCGAAAGTGCATTTATTAAGTGCAACAACTTCTATATCAATATCTATAATATGAACCTATCGAAAAAATTCATGAAAATCGCCTTTTTTAGCGTCTAAAGTGAGAAGACCCCTTAACAAAGTTGTGTACCAAATTTAATTAAAAAATCTTGATAATTAAAGAAGTTATGAACAATCTCGTAAAGGTATACTTGACTTTGGCCATCCGGTTGATCCAAAGAAAACAAAAAATAAGTTTTTCTCTTAAAATAGACAATATTCTAAGACTTGGCCGAGCTTTTTTCATTAACGTGTGTCAATCATCGAAAAAACAAACGTTCGGATTTTTTTCTCGATTTTTCGAGGCAAAATGACATCATTATTGTTAATAACTAATGAAAAAATTATAAAAAGAAAAACGTCGGTCAAGACGTCTACCATTACACTAATAAGTGTAGCCAATGTCAAGTCAATCCGTTCGTTAGATGTCGAGAAATCATTCCGCGATTGTTGCACCATATGTTGGATCTTCCTCTTCAATTTGAGCTGTCTCGTGCGACGAACGAGAGTTTTGAAATTGCCACAGTAGCCCAACGCCTTAATATACATATTCGAAGGTCAGTCAACATTAAAAACCTGATGCTTCATGGTAATCAACTGATCAATACATTGCGAAGAAAAAACTAATTTTTCCGATCCTCATTGTCAAGGGAACAAATGCATCAATTGTATCAATTAAATTGATCCACATGTTCGCCGATCGCCAGTTGCTTCACAGTGTAATTGACTCACCGGTATAGAATTAGCCCTCTGGAATTCAACTTTCATTCGTACCGTGCGAGAGAACTAAACGAAAAGAAGTTAAATTCCCAAAGGCTTGCACGAATCGTGGTTTTCGTGATCAAGCTCACCCTTTTCCTCTGCCCCTTTTTCTCGCTCGCTTTTTCTCAGCTCTGGGGAGTTGTATCCACTGTACAGGAATTAAAGGGTAAATGCAGGAAATGGAATAAAAAAAGAGAGAAGAAAATGGAAACGCGAGAACTCTGGTGTTTAAAAAAAAAAAGAAGTTGTTCCAATTTAAATTCCAAGAGGGTTCGGTAGTATTTGGACAGGGAAACCGGGTATTGATATGGAAAATTAAAGTTACGGAACTTCTCGACGCGATTGAGGTTACCCGGAGGGAAATTTCGTTATGCAAAATTGAAGCCAGTACCACATGTTCATTCGTGTATGAATGTGGTGGTGCTTTTTGCCGTGTGTGTGCAATGATGGTACAAAACTTTCTTAGCTGCGTTTTTGCCTACGGCAATACGTTCGCCTTATCTTCATACGACTTTTAGCACTTTGCTGTACATATCGCATTGATTTTCGCCTCGATACACTCTCCGTGAAACTTTATAACGATCACTTTTCAACTTCCTCGCCCTGAGAGCCTCGAGTCACTGTCTTCCAAGACACAGTTCGCTTATGTACCTGCACGTTATGAATTTTCTCCCGAAATATTCAAGACTCTTTCACTTTCTTTGAAATAAAAAAATATAGGCTCACCTAAGTAACAGCAAAAATGACCCAAGAATATCGTTCCCATGCAAATATATGAGGAAACATGCAGCAGTAAGCTCGATGTATCGAAGTCAAGTGAATTTCGTCATAACGGAAGTGACCACACGCTCGAGAGCAGCAAGACGAGACTCTCGAGCAACACGTGAGGCTAGCGGGAAGCGAAAAATAAATCCATTGGGAGTAAAGTTGGAAGACGAAGTTTTACAAACGCAACACGTGTCGAGAATTCACCGATTCGTATAGAAAGGTCTCGAGTCCCTGGAAGGCGCAGGATGTGAAAAGAAACTATCCTGAGAAACAACCAAAAGTCCGAGCGGTAACAAAGTTTCGTGAATTTTTCGCTTCGATTGCACGCGGGACGTATAAAGGATAACACGAAAATTCTTCGGTGAGAGAAGAAATATATATTCTTGGCGACCTTTCATTTTATCGAGCTCGTTCTGATTCTCCTCGTATCAGGGTTCCAATGAATTTCGCAACTTTTTTTCTGCCAGCAGTGAAGCACAGCAATGGGACGAAATATGTTGGAGATTTTACAACACGCTTTGATAACGAGCCTATGAAAAGTTGCTCGTTCAAGCTTGCCTCGAGGTACGTTTGATAATAGGATCGAGTCACGCATCTGTTTGAGCATTACTTTGATGCTATCAGCGTCGTCATCATCATCATCGTATACCGTTCCAATTAGACAGAAGTCCCGTTATATCATACGGCATCGAGATCGCGAGCTTGAAAGAGCCCACTGCTCAGTCCTGACAATGATAGAATCGATTATTCGCGTTGGACACGCGAATACCTGTAGCTCTCTCGTTATATACAACCAGCGGCAATAAAAGACCCATACGTATTTCGTGCACGATAACAGCCGGACATACTGTGCCGTGTATAGAGCCATTAAGCTCCGATTCCATCGACGATTCCAACTTGATGTAGGCTTGCTCTAACAGCTGTAAATCGTAATGAATTGCCTTCTCAACTGAATCTGCGTGTGCTGAGGAAACGGCATTGATGTTGGGGAGAACAGCTGGGGAAATGCCTGCTATTGTTGCTCATCCTAACTCCATGCATTTGATAATCTGACCAAGAAGTCCCCGTGTACATGCCCGATGTGGCATTTCTGGGCAAGCGATGGAGGTCATTGATATCGGTATGACGGTAATAGCGATGAGCTCGATGATGATCGGGAATCAAAACACTGTCGTGGGATATCGCAGCTTGATTGAGTTCTCTCGCCTACAGCCATAGTCGATTGTATCAACATTTGCAGCGCGGACTACGCTTCAAGGGTGTGGCGGATGCAAATATGCATGTAAATATGATACTCGACCCGATCCGGTTCAGAATCATGGTATATCTAGATTTTGGAACAACCGAGAGGAATGGATAAAACTGGTGTAGTCCAAGATGTAACTTGGTTATATGTATGCGGTGGCAGCAGGATTCTTGATCCCACGATGATCATGTTCGGATATTTCGCTCGGTTGATCCGGGGATCCTAAAGATTGGGAAACTTGCGGGCATTCTCTTTCTCTCTCCCTCTCGCTCCATCACGGCTCAGCTTGAACGGAATATACGTAATCTACATGGAGTGTAGAAAGGCTGGGCGTTGAATACAGAATATGCGAACCATCATCTTCGTAGATATATGCCCAAAAATACTAGCGTAGTGTCCTGCATATAGACAGGCACAGACAAACGTATATGTCCATTGCCGATGTATAGATATATCTTCGGCATTTGTCG
Organism: Ophion ellenae; assembly: GCA_963210295.1. Taxonomy (NCBI): domain Eukaryota; kingdom Metazoa; phylum Arthropoda; class Insecta; order Hymenoptera; family Ichneumonidae; genus Ophion; species Ophion ellenae. Next base: position 37,351,052 of record OY723391.1, on the reverse strand, counting down.
TTTCACAAGCAACGATCGATTAGCAGTGCGAAGGGTGTGGCTGTCGATAGCAGGCACACAGGCAAATGCACACGCACACACGTCTCGTTTGCTGCGACGTCGTCGCCGTAAATTCGCCGGGATTTTATTCGCTAAAAAGAATACTGAAAAGGGAACGAGCCGCGACGCGGATGGGACGAGAGGAACGGGATTAATGCCTTTGGTGGTTTTAATACATTTTCCTATCACGCGACATTTAAATATTTCATCATATTTACATCGGCGACAGTTTTTCTGCTGCTTCCCGTGCATTTTTGTAGGGATCCAATTGGATTCCCATACTTGTCCCTACGTCCTGATGGGCACCGGAATCGGTTATCACATTGAATCCCTATACTAAAACGTCATGCTGGTACATTGGATTTTTAATCGGGATTCGCCATTGGAATCCTAGGTACGAATCCAATTCGAAACCTACAGGGTTCCCACATTATCGATCAGAATCCGATAAGTATCTTGATGGATCCCATTGCATTCTGTACGTTGAATTTTCTTCAACGTCACATCACTTGAACTGCCTCTAATTATCATTTGTTATTTATTTTACTGCACTTCGACATAATATCACCACACACGTACATGCTCACGAAACGCGCAGGCTATTTTCCAACACGCTGAGTTTTTTCTCGTGACTTTTCACGAATTTTCGAATTTCGAATTTTCGATTCGAACATGCCAAGAATTCTCAAATGGCGTTCATCGGGGAGTAGTGCAGAATCTAATTGGATCCCAATGAAGACTCCCTATGTGCGGGGTTCCTAACAAATCCCTGTAGAGATGTGGGTGCATCTTGAGACACCTCAACAAATTTGGCACGGGATCACGAAAGGTTATTTTTTTGGGAATCCAACAATTTTCGGCTGAGAATCGCAAATAGAAAATGGCGCGGAATCCACTTGGATTCCAATGTGGACTCCCTACGTGTCCCGTCCCTATCAAATCCCTATATTGATTTCGGACGATCTGGGAAGTTCCTAACAGATATCTGCACTGGTTTATTTTGTAGTATATACAGGATAGATAATTTTGGGTCCAGTCAATTTTTGAAAATGTTGGCTTTAATCACGACGAGATGAGTATCTGGAAATGGTTTTTTCAGAGGCAAGATTTGTCGGCCTTTGTTCCTTTTTGGTTCGCATGCAATATTCACCGGTCGCGATAGCTGCAGCATGGCCGTACAAACGATGGACCATCTGAAAATGTGTTTTCGGAAAATAGCGGAATTAAAACTTTAATAACAGGCAGTTTTCCCCCATGAAAATTTATGTATGTAAAATATATGCAGAAAATATATGCTACATATATATATATATATCGGTCGCATATATAGTGACGAAAAATAGAATAATACGTATATATTCAGTATATATGCACCAAATATATGACGCATATATGACCCATATATTTTCGATATATTTTTCTGACCAAAACATATATGCTACCTATAAACACTATAGATGATGCATAAATGAGGCATATACGACGCATATATTTTCGATATATTTTCAATCTATTTTTTTGTCAGAAAAATATATAAAAAATGTACGTGTCATATATGACTCACATATGTGTCATTTATGGCACATATATGCAACATATATTTTCAATATATGGCATACATTTCACATATATTACAATTATTAATAAAATAAATTTGCAGTATATTTTTGCGTATATAAATTTCCATGGGGGTGTGGTTATCGATTTCAGTTAATTGAAAAGTACTCCAGCGCGCATCACTGCACGAACCCGAAATTCTTTTTTGGTTCATCCTGCATAGGCCTTTAAGGGGTTACCCCCACTTGCGATTTTGAAAAAATCGATTTTTTTTATTGCATTTTTTTGAAGTATAAGTATCTGAGAATATGTCCTGAAAATTTCAAGTCGATCCGAGAATTGACTGAGATATGAGCGTTGAAAGAGGAGAATCCGCGTTGAAAGAGCGTTGAAAGAGAAACTTTAAACGCGTTTTTCTCAAAATGGCATTTCTGAAGTCGGTGACCAAGATTACTCGAACACTAATGAACCGATCTTCTTGAAATTTTGCAGGCTTATTTAATACATAAAAATGTAGTCTTTGATCGTTCGATTTTTTTTCGGAAAAAATGGCCGTTTTATAGCCAAAAAACGGCCCTTTTTTCGTTAAAATCGATCCATTAACTTTGACTGTCCGCAATTTTGTGAAAAATGAATATTTTTTGAAATCCTTCGATTAAAGACTAGTTTATACTTATATTTGACTAAATCCATCCGCATTTTTTTTTCAGATGATCCACTTCGCCGCAATGTTGGTCACCGCAAACCGTGCATATAAAAACATTATTTCATCGGCGGCCATTTGCCACTAAACAATGTAATATTTTTCAATAAAAAAATTACTGAAAGTTCTTCAAGATGTGTTCTTTAAGATGGTATATTGATCGATTAAAAAAGGTTTGTAGTTTTCTTTAAAAAAATTCATGAAAAAGGCCTTTTTTGCGCTACAAGTGGGGGTAACGCCTTAAGTTCTAAGAGTGCGCAATGCTTTTACGCTCATCTTCGAAAATGTACTCGCAGAAAAATTATCCGACTTCCGTGAAAATAGCCTTTGCGCGTAAACAGTATTACCATATGCATGCTGCATCATTACCATACATATGATATTTCTACATAGATCCGAGTCCAAAGTCGGTCTCGCATTATATTCTTCCGTGAAGGCACAGCGAGTCCTCCGTGTCTGCGTTTGGCGTGTAGGTAGTACACGTCCGCCTGCGTTTCACGTATTCGTGGAGATACGCCTTAGGGAACAATTTACTATGCAGCGAGGAAATAGGCAAAACATCGCCAAGCAATATGGCACGAGTCGAAGTCTCGTAATTGGCCGGGCTAGTGAATTTGCAGCTTGGTATTCCAACCCAACATGCATCAGCCTGATGATTCTCGTTCATACCTTTGCAAACCTCATTTGCGAGCTCAAAGGCAATCAAAGACGGATCCCAACATTGCACTGACTGATTCGCAATGATACCCATGGACCACATATCCTCCAATTAGTCACACTCCGAAGGAAATTCGGATTTCTGATGCAAAGTGATATTTCAATGATTTTCAAGCGAGCCATCACGGATCGTGATCAAACGTTTTCCAGCTTTTTCCTTCCGGAAGTAAACGATTCACGAAGACGAAATTTTTTTTTACGGAGCAGCAGGTAAAAGCTGATTGGTCAATGATATTGAAGTGGAAAGGTTAGAGTTGGCAGGGGTATGTTGAGCAAGTTTGGAATGATCGCACTGTAATTCCTTGACAGTCTGCTGCACAAAAATGAAATCTTTTCTGGTCAATAGGAAATTTATCTGGGACAAAAAGTCTGTAGACGAAATTCCTGTTATCCTTTTTGTTTCACGGATAGTGGGGTAAGTTGAGCGTGGGTATGGGGTAGGTTGATCAAGGTAAGAATTGCATTAAAAAATCAGATGTATGCAATGAGGACAGTTACATTAGTGTTAAAATACGTATTAAATCTCGACAGACACTTAAATTTACTAATAAGGAACTTCCCTCGGGTGTCGTCCTTCGATTTTGTTGAAACTTATATGGGTTATGAAGCATTGAAAACTGAGCGATGCGTATTTTTTTTATCGGCGTAAAAACAGTTTTAAGGCTACAGTAACGGGTATAAAATCATGTGCGAATTCAACAACTTTTTTTTCGTATGAAAAAGTGATTCACTTATAAAATTAATTACACATCTATTTAGTATGAATATCAAGCTGTTAGAAAATATATTTTTTTTTTTCGATGTACAAAATGGCCGAATACGAATATTTTCTTTTATCTTTTTTTAGGCGCTCCGCGGCGTGACATTTAGCATCCACAATTTTTTACCTAGAACAAAAAACAAAAGTTCTCGTCAATCTACATTAGAATACCGAGAGAAGTACGTACGGAATTTAAAAAAATATTGTTTTATTCTAAAGTTGTAGGTATTTGAACTGAAGAAATTAATTTTCAGTGAAAAATTCCGTTATAACTGCTCATAAACTGCTCATAAAATGAAAAGTTTTGCATTAATCAGAAATTCCGTACGTACTTCTCTGCGAAATCCAATTAGGAACATTACTTTTAAATTTGAAGTAAATCGAGTAAAAATTGTTGAAGTTATTTGTCACGCCAATTGGAAAAAAGCTGTTTCGAGAAGTTTCGAGTAGTCGGCCAATTTTTACGGCGAAAAAAAAAATGCTAACAGCTTGATATTCATACTAATAGATGTGTAATTAATTTTATGAGTGAATCACTTTTTTTATGGAAAAAATTTGTTAAATTCGCACATGAGTTTATACTCGTTACTGTGGCCTAAGGCCTTAAGGAGTAAAATCAGCCCTCGAAGAAAGGCATGTCAAGGGGTATTATTGCAGTTTCCCCCACAAGCAGCCGAACGAAAATTCTTCTGATCCGAAGCGATGAAAAATCCACTAGAGAGTTATCGCAAACAAATAATTAAGAGGTGAATCACCCCTATTCGAGCGTTGGTTTCACTCCTTAAAACCGTTTTTCCGCTGATAAAAAAAAATACATGTGGTTTAGTTTTCAATGCTTCATAACATATGTAAGTTTCAGCAAAATTGAAGGACAACACCGGCGGGATGTTCCTTGTAAGTACCAATGCTCATCTGGTTGCTGTACTCGTTGCTCGTACAATAGGAGAAGAAAAACTTTCAATCCCGTTTTTTTACTTCTAAGTACAAAAATAATGGAAGTCCCGTGTTACCGTCTCGTGCGCCGCATGGCAACCGGCGATGTCGTGATGAGTTCCCCTCCCCCATATCTCCCTTTCCACCATTTGATGCATCCGCGTGCGGTGCTTAGTTTTCCAGATATTTCGATTGCCCAACTTACCCGACTGCTCAACAAGCCGCTGCCTACCCTACTTCACAAACAGAGATTCTCTGCTAATACAAATGTGCGACTAGGTTCAGAAGCCATTCTTCAAGTAGGTCATTCCTCGATCCCGAAATTGTGCTTTTTTTCATTTTTACATGCCTGTAGGTTATGCAATTGAATTCGGTGAAAGGAATCGGCAATTTACGATTAATGAATTCGCATCGATTCCATGTTCCATACAATCTCGCGCAATAGTTCGTTTCTATTTTTTGTCGGCCCGTTTTTTCGTCAATTCGAAAAATTCGATTCCGCATCGCTTTGAAATTCTCATCAGGGCGGCAAAAAACGGATTAGTCGCTCATGTAAAAGCGGGAAAACGAATCTATATCGGAATATTCGTGCGCGTATTTGTATGCAGACTGCGTCAATAGACACGATTGCATTTAGCTTTTTCGTCACGACATATGCGGACGCCATTGAGTGCTTACTGTTAAAAAGAAGCAATTTCGCTCGCGATTCGGGTAACAAAAAAAATAACTCTGTTTCTTGCGCTTACCCGTAACAAATACCACTAATTGAGTGCAAATCCGATACGAGCGAGGCGGATTAAACAATTTTTTTGGAAAATCGCATTATACCTGTCACAAAACGTCAATTCCCCTACACCCCGCATATTTTTCATCAAATTCGATTTACCATGCAACTTAAGGAGGTTGGAGTGTTAGCCACAATCCAAGGTTGAATTTCATTGAAAAATAAATACATGTTATTGTTTACACTATACTGAGTCTTTACGAATTTTTTGAATTTTTTTCACCACCAAACACCAGAGATAAAAAATAGTTTAATGTGTGCGATTTAACGTGTGGTAGATGGGCAAAACTTTCAGACTAAAGGTTATGTAATTTTTCTTGTTATTTAGCACCAAGATAAACCATTTCTCACAACGGATTGACGCAAACTAAACCTTTGTAACCATTTAGAAAGAAAATCCTCATCTTGCCAATCGCACAGCATGGGCCAATAATCTCGTGACGTAAATATGAATAGGCATAATTATAAATTACTCAAAAATTCATCGTGAATTGTATAAAACATTCGTTGTCGTAGTTTTTTAATAATAATCATCGCTAATGTCATACTTGTTCAAGTTGGTAGTAACACAAAAGTTTTTCTATGTTACGCAATAAAAATATTAAAATACACAATTCTGCCCTTTAATTATATATTTTGACAACCATAACAAGAAGACTAAAAAGTACAAACCCCTGGACCTGCGGAAACGTTTTCGTGCTGAATAAATAAGGCAACCAAACAATAAAAAAAAACGAACAAAAAAAGAACCAACGAAACTATTCGTTGTTATCTCACATAACAGATTGTAGTTGATTAAAAATGAATCGAATAAAAAAAAATTATATATACAGCAAAAATTAACATACACAGAATAAATGTCGCAATATGCATAATTTTGCCCTTTAATTATATATTTTGACAACCATAACAAGAAGACTAAAAAAGTACAAATCCCTGGACCTGCGACAACGTTTTCGTGCTGAATAAATAACGCAACCAAACAATTAAAAAAAAACAAAAACAAACACGAACAAAACAAACACAAACAGAAACAAAAACATAGGTTACGCCCTCTACATACCAATATTGTTTCAATTATCACTATAACCAACGAAACTATTCATTGTTATCTCACATAACAGATTGTAGTTGATTAAAAATGTATCGAATAAAAAATTATGAATATAAAAAAAATTATAAATATAAAAAAAATTAACATATACAGAATAAATCTGTACCGCGTATGCATTTTTTTGAGGTTCATTGAAAAAAAAAATGAATAAACCCCCATTTGACTCAACTGAATCGCTCCAATCTCCTTAAAAAGAAAAACGATTTTCTTTCCCGTGCCATGCGAATTGGGACTTGGCAAAATAAATTTCCCGCACATCATTCGAATATTCTTCGATCCAAGTGATTTCCTCCCTCAAACCAAATGAATTTCCCGCTCCCTGTGGAGCAACTGACGAGTTCGCCGTACACCGAAGATTCGGATTCGCGCCCGTCTTATTTATCGAGCACGCTCGATCGCTCCAAGTGCGGTTTTCTAAAGTCGGGCAAATTTATCGGAGTATTCGTGGGCATTGGTGGTGAGAGGCTAACACTTGAGCGGAAGAGCGTCCGGGACGTGTGCGCTCGACAAAATCGATGGATTCGCAATAGGAAAGAGAGAAAATGCAACACACGCACGGCCCAACTATCGACGGAGAGAGGAGACTTTTGCGACGAGACAAGCGTAGCTTGGTACAGCGCAAACGTCGGCGGAGGTTCAAGCGGGGACGGAGGAAAAAGCGCGGCAAGATTCCAATACCGCGAATGGACTTTCAAGCAGGCATACATCAGCTCGTCGAGCACATCATTCGGACCGACTCCTTTCTACCTTCTTCTGTTCGCGTCCCCTCTATATACTTCTCTTCCCTCTCTCGTATATACTTTCATATATACCCATGTAAGTATATACATAGATATAGCAAACCGGAGCAGTGTGCCTTTGGCTTTTAACCCCAACAGCTTATCAGCCGACCACTTTTTTTTTCGCTCCGCCGAAAGAGCTGATGCTTGCAGCACATACCCGTAGACATATATTGTTTATACAGAACACCTACGGGCTATTCCGCACGAAACAGGACTCGTTTTTTTTTTTGACGAGGGGCACTGTGGCGGTCCATTCGGCTGGCGAACGAGTCCAGCAGGTGTAGGAGACACAATCGCAATTAAGGGGTACCACTATGAGACACTTTCAAAAAATCGATTTTTTGTTGCATTTTTCGATGGTCTATACCTTCAAGTATACCATACTGTACCATACTTTACCTTATACTTTTATCGATTTATGACAATGAATATTTTTATCTTTCAATGTTTTTATCTTTCAACGCATTTTTCCCAAAACGACATTCTTTTAATTTGCTGCAGTTTTAACTCGAACACACATTATCCGATCGACTTGAATCTTGTTTTAGCGCATTTAGTATTTGTTTTTCCATCAGTTTTTCGATTGGATAAAAAATGTCAATTCGCCATGCAAAAAACCATCAGATTTTTAAGCGTAATTTGGAAGTTTTTTTTAAACTCCGGCATTTTGTTGGATTTTAATTTGCGTTCACAATCCTGGGTCACTTTACAGGCAATACCGTCTAGTTTGCGATTTTTTTTCCTTTAGACGCTGAAAAAGGCTATTTTCATGATTTTTTTTTATAGGTTTATATTATGGACATTGATATAAAAATTGTTACACTTAATAAATACACTTTCGAAATACATGTAAAAAAATTATTTATTCAAGTCACTATTTATAGACGAAAATGGTAGTTAAAAAGATGTCCTAAAAAATTGTAGGTCTGCGCTGTTGATGAAATCTCGGAGATGGATCATCCGAAACAAAAAAAAATCAAGCAGTTTTAGATTCAGTATGTTAATGGCTATAGCGCATATTATACGATTTTTGAAAAAAAACAAGAAAAAACGTGTTTTCTTCACCGTTTTTGGCAAAAAAAGTAAATATCAAAATTAAAAAAAAACTTGATATGCGCCATATTTATGAGTGTAAAGAATATGTGGTTGAAATTTCAGAAGGATCGGTTCAGTAGTTTCAGCAACAAGCCGTCGAAAAACGTTGTTTCGAGAAAAACGCGTTTAATGTTTGTTTGGGTTACATAAATACATGATTTAAAAAAAAATGTTTTTCGAAAGTATATTTATTAAGTGTAACAACTTTTATATCAATATCTATAATATAAACCTATCAAAATTAAATCATGAAAATAGCTTTTTAGCGTCTAAACTGAGAAGACCCCTTAACGGACGTTTTATATTTTGGTTTCGGGCACTCTGAAGGTGCAATCACTGCAGCAGTGGAAGAACTTTTTTTTTGGCGACTCGGGAGATGGCGCATAGGTCGCTGAAAAATGAATATTTTTATACTAAAAAATTACTGTATATACATAATTGATATACAAATATATCCTCGAAATTTCAAAACATTCGAGGCAATACTTTTCTTTCAATAAATTCCCGAAAATCGCCGTTTTTAGGCAGTCACGCTAGTGGTATCCCTCAAGGATCAATTTAAAGGACATTTGTGGTGATATCGCGATAAGACATTTTTGCAGCGCTTACACCTAATTAAAGTATTTAAGAATATCCATTTTTCACGTAGACAGATTCTCAAAAATGTATAACATTTCGAAAATATAGATTCCGCGAACCCGTGAATTTTGAAGCCTTTTTCGAAATCAGTGACCATGATATCTAAAAAATCGCTACGATCAACTGCAAATTGTGCAAGCTTTTTTTACATATCAAAAAGCAGTGCTGAACGAAGATTTTTTTTTTTCGATGCTTAGATTTTTTTAATCAACGAAAACAGAGCATTTTCATCACAAAAAATCCATACTTCCATTTTAGACACCGGCTATTTTTTTCAAAAATAAATATTTTAGTAAATCCTCCATCCAAGGATAAGGATCGACACTAGATCACTTCATGCGGAACCTAAATGCGTTTGACATTTTATTTCAGATGATTTTTTGCCGAGCCAATTCTATCTGCCACGTTTATACATATTTTTCAATACAAAAACTGTGAACAATACTCAAAACCATACTCTGTAATGTTAAAAATAAATGTTTAAACCTGCATACGTTTTCCCAAAATAAAATCACGAAAATTCCGCTTTTTTCCCGTCAAATGAAGTGTATTCAGTATGTATTGGGATCGTTCAATACATTTTAGCAGTTCATCAATATTCATTCAATAGAATCAATAAGTTCTAATAGAAAATTCATTCATAACAAAGCACCGCTTTAGCGAGAAAAAAAAAGATTTTTTGAAAATTCCACTGTGGCCTTACCCCTTAAGGAACTTTTTAATATAAAAGTGAGAATAATTTCTGTTTCGTATTTCGGAGGAACTATTACTTTCTGCGGTCGAATTGTTGATATTTTGGAGCAACAATGTTCGTTCAATTTGTCTACCTGTAAGTCTTGATTGTTCTAATTTGAAAACTCTGCTCGACGATATTCGAAACGGATAATTCCTTTCCTCTTGAAAATTCCTTCTGTAAAGAAGCAGCGACATTGATGTTGCAACCTTCTCTAAGCGAAATGACAGACGACTCGTTTTGGTAACTTTGTCTTGCAGCCCCTTTGATGAATACTGTTACCCTAAAAGATTGCGTCTGCTGAAAAATGTCCTAATCCACGTGAAATATGGATGAGTGATATACATATATGGATGCATGTGTGTGGATGGGTATGGCGGTGTGGACCATAGAAGCACGAAAAATCCCATATTCTCGCTCTCTTATTTCAGTCTCGCGTCTACACTCATCCAGGCTTATTCACCTCACGCACACGCCACGAGAGTAATACAGCATGCCCCGAAGCTGTCTTTCTCGCCCTTTATAGTTCCCGCCACAGATGGACCGACATTCACCCTCGACCGAGCTGTCCTCGGCAGCTTCCCTGTGTGACTCGCTGCGTTATACATATGTAACAGGGTCGGTGCAAATTTGGAATGTTATTCGGGTTTCCCTATACATTTTTCTGCAAAGAAACTGACAACAAGTAGCCAAGTCCAATTTGTCGAGAGTAATATAGCTGTAATTTGATATTTAATTTTTTATCGCGTTTGTCCTTGTTTTATATTTGAGGACAGAGATACGTTTAGGCGAGGAAAACATTGGCTGACTTTCTTGATTTTTTTTAAAGAAAAGATTTCTTTACAATTTTTGAGACTTAGGCCATGTTTTATTTAAACTTTTGGCTGTTACATGGTGGGTTTTTTGTTCGTTAATTATTTAAATGGCGGAGGTATGGCACGGTCTTTTAAACTGTATTTTCAAAACTGGCGTGACGTAAAGCTCCAAAACTGATCGAACGATTCTGATGAAATTTGGTATGAATCTTTGTAACCTCATTATCTGAAACATGACCCTAAATGTTTTTGAAAATAAAAAAGTATTATTTTATTGTAAAATGTAGCTCCTTTTTTTGCAAAATTCAATCTTTTCGTTTCAACGCGTAGCATTTCATCGATTTTAAATATTTCTAACTTTTTCACGGTTTATATTCTGCGTTGAAGCGTTAACGGGTTATACGCAGTTAGAAATTTCAAAAAATCGATTTTTTTATTTCATTTTCGGAATCTACAAATATGTGAGTATATTCCCTGAAAATTTTAAATCGATCCAGCGAATATTCTGGAAAATACACACATATTTGTAAGGACGCTCGGAGCGCTACAAAGTTGACTGTTGAAACTTTAAACGCGTTTTTCTCAAAACGATGTTTTCAAAGTCGGTGGGCACGATTTCTCAAAAACGGCTCAACCGATCGGTCTACAATTTTAATGCAACCTTGTCAGATATATTCTTCAGGTATTGATCGAAGGAATAAGATTTCCGATAATTATTTCTATTTTTTTCAACGATTTAACGAAAAAAATTTGGTCGAAAATCGAAATTGTTTCTTTCCGCAGCCACTATTTTGTCAAAAATTAAAATTTCGACTATTCCTTCGATCAATACCTGAATTCATCTATCCCCTAAAAGGATGTTTTTTGTTTTTCATTTTAGATAATCCAAACCGGAGATACTTTGCTCACCGCCGGACACTTTTTTTTGGGGACCTCCGGGAGACTTCCTACAGAAGCAATGTTAATGAATATTTTTGAAAATAAAAAATGCGAATCTAAAGCTAAAAGATGCCATTACACTGTCTAATACTTTTCGTTTTGCCCTAATGAAATCCTTTTCCAGAAAAAAATCGTGAAAAAAATGACTTTTTTGGCCTTGCGTTTTTGCGTATAACGCGATTTCAGATCAATCCCGCCCACGCTACGTGTCACGCCGTCTGATAACATCCGCCGCAACCCGTTTAGAAGATCGAGCCATACCTCTGTCATTTTAAAAAATTAATTAAAAAAAAATACCATCCTACAGCCAAAAGTAGTAATAAAACGTACCCTTAGATAATGGTGAAGGAATCTTTCCTTTAACCCTCCGCTGTCACCTGGGGTCAAAATGACCCCAAGCGCAACTTCAAGCCCAAATTACTTAAACTATTTCCCACTATGGAACTATTTTTGCCCTTAAACTACCATATCTCAAGAGTATCGCCCTAATATTTTATGAAAAAAAAAAATTAAAAATTACACGATTTATGATTTTTTAAATAGTAACAATGAGCTTTTTTACGCATTGACCCTTGCTGATTTTTTTCCGCCCTTTTAAAATACGATAAAAATATAATACCGAAAATGCCACATTCTAGAAGGTTCAAACTAATATCCTGAATTTTTATGAGTCATTCGGAACGATACGGTCAACGCGGCAATCGTTTGAAACATGGGGGTCATTGCGACCCCCTGTGACCAGCGTGTTATAGCCAGAACGTGTGTCCACAAAGGGGATACAACAAGTATCGAAAACAGCAATTTTTTCCGCGCCTAAAGGTATACCCCCTCCCTTAATCTTCTGATCGCGCTCGTCTCATTTTTAGATGTAATTTTTTTCCGGCGTTTTTTTTCCGCAAACATTTTTGATGGATTTACGATGACGTCAATAGAAAAAAATTGGAGCGTGGACGTGAGTCGCTTTACGAATTGCGGGATTTGAATTTACGACTCGGTTCGAATTTGCACGAAGTCTTTTGCACGCATACGTTTTTATACATATCCATGAGACAACGTGAGTCAGACGAACGGCAGCAACTCGGAGGCTCCTCGTGGCAATCTATGCGCAATCTTCAACACTCCAATCAACGTGAGCCGAACAAAGAGGATGTTCCGAGGGGTTTCCCGGTGGTCACTGCTGTGCGAACAGAGCCATGTACCACCGCGGAGAATTTTATCCGAGAGTCACAGCCCGAGTATAGCCTCTACTGTACATAGTACAGTAGAAGTAGTACAGATCGACGGACCTGCAGGCTAATGTATTTTCTATATATTTAGAGGACGAATTGCGAGTCGAGTATGCCCGTGTACAAGCGTCAGTCCCCGTCCTCTTGCCATCTCAAGTTGGTCCCTCTCGACAACACCGTGAAACTCGAGAGAATGCAATCTCCACCGCGACGAAAGTAAAAAAAAAAACGACGCGAGAATGTTGAAGCGAAATAAAAATACAAAAATCGTGAAATATACGAGCGATCGTCGAGACGGGAATTCGTTTATTGTTATTGATAGTTATTGTTACTGTCATTGATTTAATTTAATTTAACTCAACTTACGTTCAGTCAATCTAATTTAGTTTAATTTTACTTAAGGCGGAACACCAAGGTCAAAAAATTGATTTTTTTTTCATTTTCTCAAAGTATACATGTTCTCGAATATGTGAAAAAAAAATCGAGTTAAGATATTGAAAATTGACCACGTTACAGATCATTTAGTGAGAGCAAGTAGCGCAACGATTTACGTGTAAAAAACTTTCAATCGCGGTTTTCTCGAAACGACTTTTCTCGACCTTGTCGGAAGCATAACTCTCGCTATAATTGTGCGATTTTCAATTTTGAAAAAAAAAAACCAAAATTTTCGTAATTGCAGTAGCTAACGTTATATGTAGCAGTTTTCATTCATTTAGTATTTTTTAAGCCCCTGAAGATGAGTAAAAATGTCGCCGAAATTACACTTTTTTGAACACCCGTTATTTGGTAAAGGTTTTTTTTTCGAAAAACCGCTATGTATAACGAGAACTACATTTATATAGACTATAAAAAAAAATTATTTTTAATTTTTCAGACCAACTATCGTCAAGTCATCGATCGCACCGTTGGCCCACATTTTCAGACAGAGCCTCTATTACACCGGAAAAAGGTGCGATTTTTGAAGTTAAAAATAGAATTTACACGAAATAAGTTCAATGTATGCTTAATACCATACCTTTTTTCCAAACCCCAAATGAAAAAACTAGTAGACCAAAAAATCGTAAAAATCGACCTTTTTGGCCCGTCATAGTAGTGCCCTCCCTTAGTTCAATTTAATTGAATTTAACTTGATTTTACTATTAACAATAGATTATTGCTATTAGTTGGTCTCACCAGCCAGTAAATAATTATTAGTGAAATCGACGATTAGCACTTTGTTCAAAACGATCTAAGACGTTCGTGCACATTGAAAATGGCAAGAATTTAATTATTCCCGCAATCCTTCGATCGAAACTCTTCAAATAAACGTAAAAAAACTTTTTTTAAAAGAAGCTTCTATTTAAAAGGTCCTGTACTAAAAAGTAAAAAATAATGTTCAGTAAAATTGAAAATCAAAACAGTATAACTACAAAAAAGTCCCTTCCTTGGTCACTCATCATAGGTGCAAGTACTTAAAAGGTAGACAAACGATGATATTTTTCAAATATAAAATATACATTTTCAAAGTTTAAGGCTTTATTCAAATTTTTTTTAGTCGTATTAGTACTTCTGATGTTTGACGCCTCAAGCTTTTGAAATTTATATTTCATATTTTGAAAATATCCTCGTTTATGTACCTTTAGAGTACTTTCATCTATGACGAGTGACCAAGAAACGGGACTTTTTTGTAGTTATACTCTTTTGATTTTAAATTTTACTAAAGATTTTTTACTTTTTAGTACAGTACCTTTTAAAAAAAGCGTGTTTTTTAAAAGTTTTTGTACGTTTATTTCACTTTATACTTTCTAGTATTAGAATTTGTTTATTTATTTTTCATGCCAGACCCCCATGATAATCAGACATCGGCGTAATGGAAAACCTTGCCTTATGTTATAAAGGTTTCGCGAGAAACTTTATAATAGTGTAATTATAAATCGTGCTCGAGTCAACAAAGTTAATAAGCCCAAACTCGATTGTCCTACCATTTGCCATTAGGAAATTTCAGTTCCCACCTCCCATCACCATTATCAGACTCTCGTTATCATGTGTAATGAAAAGTGCTCATGATAAAAAAACAAATGAGCACAAACTCGACTGTCGTAGTATGTGCTATTAAGGAGTTGCATTGCCCACCTTCCACCTCCATCATCGGACCAGCTCCTGGTGGCAGCCAAAACGTCGAATGACCAAATATAGAACGACAAAGATTTCTAGAACGAAATCTACAAAGATTCTACAAAGAAATATAGGACGACAGAATTATGAACTCTCAAAATAACGAAGGTAAAATTATTCGAAATTTTATTCTTTGACCGATGACGAAACCGAATAACTTTACACCAAAGGATTATTTATTCGAGAGCTCATTTATTCGAGAACATATATTCAGATAGTCTGTAGTTTGAGTCATACAAAATACCGATTCGAACAACCTACAACATTGATATCTCCGAAATAGAAAAAAGTGAGTATCTAATATTCGTAATACCGTCCATAGCAAACAGCCATATATTGAGACTATAACCTTCGAATGTGTAGATCTTAGAATCGTAAATGATCGATGGTCCGAAATGGCGAATACCTAAATGGCGAACATGGCATGGCTGCCTGACCCGACTGACCACTAACGTCATCTGCCATCTTCATTCCGAAGCGCAAGTAGTATTGCTCGATTCCAAGTTTTCGCTATCCGGACCGTTCGCCATTTTGACCCATCGCTATTTTAACTGATCGACTTTTTGGTCCTTCGCTTTAATGAATTCGAAATAGTGAACTGTCGTAATATTTACAATTCGACGGTTTGACGTCTCGAATTGTTTGGTGTATATATACAGGCGAATCGATATTATATCTCTCATTATTTTGTTAAATCTATTTGTTTTCGCTATCAATCGACTTCGAGATTTTTGCATTCACAATTTCGATCAACTATTTCGCAGACTATCATAAGAGTGATCCATCTACATTGGAACGTTCGTCATTGCTAAATTCGAAATTTCGGTCCTTCTGAATATTGATCGTTCAAACTTCCGATCCCCACCTCCAGCTCCATGGTACCATATTCTTGCATTATTACCGAAGTCACATAGGTATGCCAAATTTCAGCTCAATCGGATGCCAGCAAGTGCTTGAAAAATGGGTCACAAATTTTGAACCGGAAAGACAGACATACGAACGAAGCAAGTTAAATATCATCTTGTAAAAATACTTTTCATTTGGATGAACCTCGCGTTCGCTTTGCAATATTAATCAACCTGTGACATACACCTACGACTCGTGTTATGTTAAGTTGGCTAGTTAGAGGATGAAAAATATCGAACGATGACACTTGTACCGAAATATCGTTAGGTTATCGTCGCAATCATACTGGAAATAGCGGACGAGAGTCGTGCGAGGATACGACGAGTCCCTCGCTCTTCGAAAGTGGCAAAATTTACGGAAAGACACATCGGTACTGCAGCATTTACTCTTGTTCTATAATACCATTTCTGCACGGTTGCTTCGGACGTTCTCTCAACCCCGCCCGATTTGTTTCCCGTTTCTACCCTCGTCGCAATCACGAGGGAGAGTTTTATCTCTCTGGCTTGCGGAATTTCCTGGGCGACATAAATTTACGGTCCAACCGGTAGTACAGAATCACACGTTTTGCTTAATACCGGCACACATGGCGAGCCATGAACGCGTGAGCTCCAGTATGAATAGTACGAAAAAATCTTTCCTCGTGAATCGGCCATTCTCTCTTCTCACTGTCATTTCACTTTTGAGCTCGCACACTTGTTCTCTGCAATCCATTCAGCATTTCAGACGCTGCATAATAATAATAATAATGATGATGAGAGTAATAACAATGCATATGCGAGACATTCCTTGTTAAGATATTTCGAAATCCAAACCAACCCATAAATTTAGGGGTTCTGCCTAGATGTAAAAGCAGAAAAATCACGTTTTTCAAAACCAATATGTTTTGGCTATCATCTTATAAATGTTCGCTGAAAATTTCAAGGTTTTCGGATCAAAATCTCAATCAGTCAAAAAAAAATTCTCCGTTTTTTTCTCGACAGTACGTTTTCAAAGTGGGTGAGCAAAATATCACAAAAACTACTGCATTGATCGTTTTAGAAATTTTGTGGGCTTTTTCTAGATGAAAAATATCTAGATGCAAAGTATCCAGATGTAAAATATCTAGATGCAAAGTATCCAGATGTAAAATATCTAGATGTAAAATTTCTAGATGTAAAATATCTAGATGTAAAATATCTAGATGTAAAATAGCTAGATGTAAAATTTTTTCACAAAAATCAAGACTCTCACTTTGAACAAGCGTCATATATTTTTTATTTGATATTTGAGACATTCGATTAATCATAGAATAAACTAATATACAGACGAAATCGGTTTGATTTTTTTATATTACATAAGCTGGTTCAGAGGGGTATGCTCACTGCAAAAGACGTTTTCGAGAAGTGTTTTACGGACATCGGCTGTAAATCGATAATAATTAAATATTTTACGCAAAAAAATTACGGAGTATTCTTCAGGTGATACTTATATAAATATCTAATTTTGGTAGAAATTTATCATCACGAAAGACTATTTAAAAAATCCTAAAATGGAGTTGTTTTTGACTGTTGCAACTGGACATAACCCGTTGCTAAATTAAAATAGTGTTACGAAAAATTGATCGAAACTTTCTCAATAAAGAATGTTATACTTTATCGTCCTCTGTCATCTGCTGAATTCTCGAAACTCACATGGCTGTACAGAAAACAACGATTTGGCAAAATGAAGAGCAAGAGTTACATTTAATATTTCCGGTGACGAAGATGCTCAAATCATCTTTAAAAGCTTGCACAACGGATTGATTTATCATTCTACATTTGCGACTACCATTATTTATCAAAACTATGAGTTATTGTGTAGTTCAGAGTAAAACAACTCGGTACGGAATGTCTCGTGCGTATATTCGAAATTAATGCACACTGGACGGTAGTGTACAACTGGAACGTGGAGTTCTAAAATCCTTCTGGCCATATTTCTGTTTCAACGCTTGTGAATCCGCGGAGCACAGTTGGTCGAAAACAGTCGCACAGCGTGCTGCTGGTGGCCGCATAATTAACGCGTTCGAACGTGTGGTCACGGTGAGCGCTATGTAGACCAAAAAATAGTGCGCAAGAGAGACCGAGAAAGAAAGTGTGGAAAAACAAAGTGCGGTAAAGTGCGGAGGCGAAAAAATGGCCAAAAATGGAACGAGCTGCAGGATACGAACTTCCCAACACATCCAAAAATTTCATTCGAGACACTTTTAAACGCCTGCTATTGAATTTTGTGCTTCTCAAACGGCAGTTTTCGTCTCTTGGACAAATAAATAAAAATAAACAATAATACAGTAGCGGGCTTGCATGTACAGGAATCCTGTAGGGCTTATAGTACGAGGAGTGGCGTTTAATTCGGCACGCTGAGAGGTACATCGATTTTTTGTGTCGAAAGGTAGGTTGACTCCGCCATCTTCCGGAATTTCCGCGAACAAGGATCCTGGAATTTCCTCCTGTTGCACAAAACGCAGGCTATTTTATCTTATCATCTATGTAACGTCGCTCAACCGCCGCTGCATATATAATATACATTCCGTACAATATGAAAATACCACACTCATGTATCTATGTATACACACATATGTATATATATATATATATATATATATATATATATACATATACATATGTGTGTATACATAGATACATGATTGTGGTATTTTCATATTGTACGAAATATATATTATAATTATAATTATCGATGTGAATGTTCATACATGTTTGATACATTCTTTATTAAACTATAATTTTAATACATCTATACTTTTGAGTGATTTTTAACTTTTCTTAAAAAAAGATTGTCTATATATATATATATATATATATATATATATATATATATATATATATATATATATATATATATATATATATATATATATATGGGACAGTTGACTTTGGAAATATTTGGCGTGGAGGATCGTCATCATAGTCCATTGCCTTCCATTGAATATTTTTATTAAACGTATACAATCTTTTTTTAAGAAAAGTTAAAAATCACTCAAAAGTAGAGATGTATTAAAATTATAGTTTAATAAAGAATGTATCAAACATGTATGAACATTCACATCGAAATCGATTCTTTTTCGCATTTTCTCAATGTATACATTTTGAAGAATATGTGAAAATAAATTCAAGTTCAAATGCTGAAAATTGACCAACCCACAAATGATTTAGTGAAAGCAGGTGGGGCAACGATTTACGTATACTAAAACTTTCAATCGCGTTTTTCTACAAGCGACTTTTCTTGACCTGGCCGGAATCATAACTCTAGCTATAATTATGCGAATTTTTTATTTAAAAAAAATCTGTAATTGCTGTAGCTATTGTTGTACGTCGCTGTTACTAATATTTTTTTTATTTTGTATTTTTAAGCCTGCGAATATAAGTAAAAATTCCGCCAAAATGAATTTTTTTTCTTAAAGACTCGCCAATTCGTGTTTTTTTTGTTTTGAAACTGGTACAAGAACCACATTTATATAGATTATCAATGTTTTTATTTTCTTTTTTCAGACCAACCATTGTCAAGTTGCCGATCCGGCCGTCAGATCATATTTTTTATACAGGGGCTCTATTATACCTCACTAACGTTAGGTTTTAATTGTTTTAAATATAAATTTACACGAAATAAGCCCAACGTATGCTTCACAGCATACCTTTTTTTCAAATCCCAAATAAATAATCTAGTAGACCAAAAAATATTGTCATTCCTCAAAAGTCAGCATATTTATTAAACATGAACATATAAAAATGTAAACATATTTATGCAAAGGACACTTGAAAAACCGCTTCCATCCTCTAAACCAACGATACGTTTGAAGAAAATTTAAGTACCGTTTTCAAAATTCCCAGATTTGCCGATGGGCGATGTTACACTGAGAAAACAGTTTATTTATAGTAAAAAATACAGTTAGTTGACACTTTTATTCAAATATTCATTAACTAGTACAAAATTAGTCGTTAAGAAATATTCGTGTGCTCGTGACAAAATTTCATAGCCATAGTACTCCTTTGAAAATAATGATTTATTTGGTCACTTTTATTTCTCTTAACTCACAAGGAAAATCCCTCAGGTGACACCCTTCGATTTTGTTGAAATTTGGATATGTTATAAAGCACCGAAAAGTAAGCGATACGTATTTTTTTTATCGGCGGAAAAACGGTTTCAAGGGTCCCTCGAAAATAGGGGTGTTTTTCGTTTTTTATCGATAACGTTATCGTTCTCATCTCCAATTTATAGTGCACAAAAAAATAAACATTGTTGCAAGATTACATTTTTTCATATCTCGTACCGTTAAAACGTTATCGACGAAAAACGAAAAACATCCTCATTTTTGAGGGTGCGTTTCAGCCCTTAAAACCGTTTTTCCGCTGATAAAAAAAATACGTATCGCTTACTTTTCGGTGCTTTATAACATATCCAAATTTCAACAAAATCAAAGGGTGTCACCTGAGGGGTGTTCCTTGTCAATAGATGGTTATCGAATAACGAGTTGAAATTGTGATATGATAATACAGTTCAAAGGAGTAGAGATTTGTTCAAAATTAATATATTCAGATTTGGGGTCTTTAACGTATAGTTGCCGCAACTATCCCGGTTTTAATGTAAATGAACATGTCACAATTAACTGGTCTTCGTTCAAAAGGACTATCTCCGCTGCATTTGATCCAAGAGGCACACAGTTAACGCGACAACTTATCTATTAAACACATATAAGGATTTATGAACTATTAATGAATCTGTATTTAAGATGTTCGCCCAGTAGTTCTTTGAGATAAAAGTCGTACGCTTATTACTTATTACTTATGAATATTTGGTAATAATTAAAAAATCTCCAGTTCAATCAAATATAGCCCTGTTAATAGTTAGAAAATAACTGTTGAAAAATGGACGACTCGTCTCAAATAATGATTTGTTTATAGTTACCAAATCTGTACTTGAGATAAGTATCGTACATTTGGCAAGACGGTTTACTTTTCACGCTACCATGGCCCTTTGTCGCACAAGTTCGTCCGTGCACAGACGCGACGTAGATACCATTGAGGTACACGGGAGATTGTGCGTGACCGCATGTCCACTTACCTAGAGGACATCAGCTTGTGACCGTGAAAACGTGAATTTATTCTCTACGCCGATGGCATCAATTATCGATTTGCTTGTTTTGTGGGACCTGCCAAATCTTTAAGAAACTTTCGAAAGTAATATAGAGAATATTAAATAAAGTAGAAGACAAATCGTCGTCCAACGATTTGTCCTCTACAAGTAGCAAGGAACAACTCTCCGTTTCCATGAGAGTTGTTCCTTGTACACTTGCCCACTAGCACAATAGTGCTACATTGATTCAACTGCACATTCACCTGCCAACAATCAATGAATGACTTTGTCCAAATATTCATTTCGTAACTATACACGAATCGCTTGTGCGAATATAAAATATCATTCACTCAACTATCATTTACATCAGGAACAACTTTTTCACTGATCTCATTTAAGGAGAGATATACATCTAGATGGTCGAGGTCGAGGATTTAGAAGTTATGAACATTCCGTCGACCGTAGAAGACACACTATGGGCCTGGTATCGATGATTCCATGTAAGTTGACAAATTTCATGTTTTATTCATTCCCAAATTTTCAAACGCGTTTTTCTCAAAACCACGTTTTTCAAATCGGTACCCAACATTTCTCGAAAACCAATGAACCGATTGCCTTGAGGTTTTTTTTGGTTATTCTATACACTCCAGTGGTTGTCATTTGGTTATTCTATACAATCATTGCCATTTGGTTATTCTATACAATCCAGTGGTTGTCATTTGGTTATTCTATACAATCATTGCCATTTGGTTATTCTATACAATCCAGTACTTGTCATAGGATTTCTTTTCCGTTACTTAGTTGTTGTTTTATAGGAAAAATAATAACTAATTTTTGGCCCAAACATCACTATTTATGTTCAAACGTCCGCCATTTTGTCATAAATCGATATTTTCAAAATTGGCTATGACAAGTACTAGATTATAGTATCTAATTTAATAATCTTTTTGGTTTTTTTTTTTCAGATGATTTTTGAAGAAACGCCAGTGGGTACCGTATACGCAGATTTTTATACGACGCTCCAAGGATCATACAATAACCATGTATATTTTTGATATTTTTAAATAAAGAAAATTAAACATATTTTTGAATGTATATACTTTTAGATCATGAAAACCCCAATCCGAAATTTCGAATAGTTTTCCTTGAAAAAATTCACAAAAATGACCTTTTTTCCGGCTCCTAAGTGTATATCTCCCCTTAATAAGCTCCTTAGTTATAGGAAACAAGTATTGTTAGTATATTAATACAACGCACTGGGTTAGATCAACTGTATATCCATTGGCTGTTAAGAACGAGTATGTTCCAAGTACCCATTTCTGAACCATTACCAAATTCTTATTGGTGACAATTCAGAAGCTCAAATGAATGATTTATTAACTGTAAGAAGATGTTTATTTCGCCATATCCAACTTTACCACTTGTTAATAGTTGACAAATCCTGGTACATAGAATTATATTGTCTTCTCAGTGTACCTAGCTATGACAGGTTGACAATATCCTTTGCCTATTCACACATGCATGTATGTACACAAGGCAGATGTGTGACCAGTGGTAATAATTATCAACCCAGAGAAGTTAAACGTAATTGTTGCAGCGAGCAGTACCGAACAACGGTGCAAACAAAGAGACGAGGTAGTCATTGAATTTTGGGTGAAACGAGAGCAAGCTGTAGGGAAAAGAAAAAAAGGGAGCACCGAAACGGCGATGCGGTTGATCCTTTGATCCCGGAGACGGTCAAATGCCTTCGTACTGCGAATACACAGAGACCGGAGATAAAAGGGATTTATATATATGTTTACACGGAGAGAGTGCACGATAATTGCGGTGGCGGTACCTTTGTGACAGTGGATGGCCGCGCTCGATGTTAATCACATTTTAATGTGTATTAGCGTGCGAGGTTCGCCAGGCTTGAACCATCGAGCCTCGTCCCTATAGGATTCTAACTCTTTCGACGCTACTCTGAATCCCTCATCGTTTCACGCTCTCTGCGCCATGTAGCCTGACCTAGCCTCGTTCCTCCGTGAATTTTGTGTTCGAATTCCACCGTACTTTCCGTTCTCGTGCTTTCGTTGAAATTGCTCTTTCGCTCGCGGTCCTTCACGCCCAACGGGGAAGAAACTTAATTTAACAGCCTCTATAACTGAATGAAAGGGAAACTGTCAGGAGAGATGAATTTAGAGTGTTCGCAATGAAATTTGAACGGCTTGAAACAACGGAACGCCGTCTGGTGGTCCGGCGATGGGACTAATTGATGAGACAACGTATATGGCGAAATATTTACGAGTATATACAACCTCGTTGTATTGTTCATTACTTTCAGCTGTTTTGACGCTTCAGCCCATAAACCAAAGTCTGTGAATTGGCCCCAGTATATTTTCCTAAACTTTCGCTCGGCATTGGCCACGGTGAGAAAGCTTTATACGGAATGAGGAGTAAATGAAATTCAGTTTGATGAGGCACTGAGTTCTCGAACAGACAGCAGTACTGCATCAGATGGTGGTGATGTTTGCATCGTTGGGATGCAACGAAAATTCTCTTTTTTAAACATTTATTTAGTCTTATTATTATCTAAAATGTTTTTTTGGCAGTTTTAGGTTATACATCCCGAATATAAAGATTCTTAAAAACGTTTCAGTGATTAACGTAGCCTACATGGGGGGAAGAATGTTCGTTGGATTCCAACGATGCAAGCTTTAATGGCATTGCATCAAATGCATGTCAGCAATGAAAAGATAAAAGAGGTGGCTTGGCGGACAGTTGTTCACAATGTTTGCATTTAAGGCCTTAGGCCACAGTAACGGGTAGAAAATCATGTGCGAATTTAACCACTTTTATTATATGAAAAAGTGATTCACTCGTAATTAATTACACATCTATGAATATCAAGCTGTTAGAAAAAATATATATATATTTTTTTATGTACAAAATGGCCAACTACTCGAAACTTCTCGAATCAGCTTTTTTCCAATTGGCGTGACAAATAACGTCAATTTTCACGCGATTTACTTTATAAAAAAATCTAACAGCTTGATATTCATGCTAAATAGATGTGTAATTAATTTTACGAGTGAATCACTTCATACGAAAAAAATTGTTAAATTCGCACATGATTTTATCCCCGTTACTGTGGCCTAAGACCTCAACTTCACGCTTGCACAGATTATTATACCGGAATGATATTTTTTGCGATAGTGATAGGGTGAACCGACCAATCAATGGACGGGAACCAGTGAATGGATGAAAGTTGATTTATATTTGAAACAAGTAAGGAATATGAATTGTCGATAAAAACTCGAAACACTATACTTTAGCAAAAAAAATGTCTCAGTTTAATATCGAATTTTGACGCCACATGGAATTGTTCTAGTTTGTGGTACTTGCATACCGTGCAACTTAGTTACGATGCGGCTGTGCACAGTAGGTGTTCTAAAAGCGAAAAATAGGTTTTATGAGTTTTGAGGGTAAATATTACTTTGATCACTTAAGATAGAATCAATCTTTGATTTTTGGCAATTTTTAAAAATACTTTCATAAAAATAGGTCAGAATTACACAGGTTTATTCACTGGTGCTGTATTTTAACTTTTTTCCAGTGAATGGATATATGCGCTCTGTTCTGATCATTTTCAAATCAGAGTTGAAAATTCGGCTCATCTGCGAAAAATTGCAAAATTAATTGCTCTTGAAGGATGACAATGTACATTTCATTAAATGTTGTCATAAAATCATTCGGTTTTTAAATTTGTACAAAATTTCGTTTTCTATTTCTCTGTCGAAACAAACTTTGGCAGGTTTTGTGAACGTCACGTTAAGATGCAAAAAACCTTTTTGTATTTTCTGCGAAATCGTACTAACAAATATAATACTCATATGTATAAGAATAAAATAATTTTTGTACAACACAGTGATCTCCAAATTTAGTGAAATGTCCATTTGGCGGTAATTACGTCCATTCACTGACGATTTAGTCGCTACTCATTTATCAATTCCTACAACTTATTTGTTGCAATTCGTTCAAATATTTTTTTTCTACCATCCGATTCATATTTTTTGTTAGGTGCATCAATTAAAAAATGAGTTTCCAAAACATTTTCGTTGTACAGTCCATCTGAATCTTGAAGTGTCGTTACTCGTCCATTGACTGGACGTTTTATTCTACTTGAGAATGTTGGTGTCAGTTATCCACTGGAATGCAGACTATATGTGTCACAGTCTTTTCATAATTGGTTGTGCAAATTTTCCATTCCACTTTGTACACTGTTGCAATCGCATTTTTGTATTACGCGCATGTCATTCATCGGCGTTTCGAAGTTTGGTATTGGCCTCCAAGTAACATTGAATAATATGCATTTTCACCTTCAACTGTACAGCCTCAGTCCGAGGAAAAATTATTTTCACATCCACAATTGTTATTCTTGGCTCAGGCATTGTTTTCTCAGGGCTGAGGAAGTATGAGAACGGAAGAGGCATGGTTAGGAAGTCTTACGTCTGCTCTGTGTTTCACTGCTATAACGTCAGTCGAAGAGAGAGAGAGGGAGAGAGAGAGAGAGAGAGAGAGAGAAGCTGGAGGAGCTAGAGGAGGAAGAAAAAGAGACAGAGAGAGAAAAACAATGCACCACGTCGATTTCTGCCTTTCTCATTCTCTGGCACTCGAGAAAATAAGAAAGGAAAAGAAGTGGAGACGCGAGGAGAAGAAAGGAAAGAGAGAAAATCAAGAAGAAAAAAGGGTTAGTCCGTGGAAATATACGAAGGGCAATAAGAAAGTGGTCTTCCCTCGGGAATCGAGAAAAGAACCGGTCCCCGCGCACACGATCTTACATTCTCGTATAAACTTTTTCTTCTATCGTTCCCTATCGTGGTTTTGTTATCAACGATTTTTTTTTGCTCATTCGGACAAATTCGGTACAATTTTTATTGACAATTCGCAACACAAATTGTGACTACAGTCGTTTCGTCCTTGTGAGCTTTTTCTATTTGCAAGTCCAAGCCTTACTGCGAGCTTTTTTTCACCTCGTAAAGGCCAGACAGCTGCGGATTGCTGAACTATTTTTTTCATCCTTTCTTCACCATCGCATATTCCGACCACGTCACATTCACCGCTGTCCGTTTGCAATACCCACAAATACAATCGCAAAAACACGTGATACCCTCGTTTCTTGTGGTTACGCTTTATTTATTTATTTTTTCGCGCACAATTCAACAGGAATAACGCGAACGTCGATATTCCAGCTGAGGAGGGCAGGAAAAAAAACATTTATTGTCGGCTGGTTGATATTGGATTTGGACCGAGAACATTTACGTCCGCCGGGCTCCCTCTCTCTCTCTCCCGTTGTGCAATTGTGATTGGAGAGCCCTGGCATAGCGAGCAATTTTTTCTTCTTGAATACTTCGGTCTTTTTACTTGTATATACATTATTTTTTTTTCGTCTAATGGAGAATCTTTTTTTCTTCGGACGGCCGGTTTTTCAGCTCTTTCTTTTCGAGCTCACCCTTCGAAACGCAAAAAAGCACAGCTTGACAGATACATATTTACATTTCTCTCGCAACACAATGAGAAAGCGTTATCTTTGCATCGCGATACAATATCGGTGACCTTGACGGCCGAATTTCTCGTACACAATGGAACTGGATTCTTGAGGGCTTTTTTCCGAGTGTTCGGACAAGCCCGTAGCTCGTCAATAGACGACCGCATAATGGAGATCGAATTTGGGCACTGCATCATACACGGTTTGTCCGGTCAACTGGATTCAAATGGGTATCACGGTCAGGGCGGAATTACAATGACGCAGGCGCAACTATTTTGCTTTGTAATTAGCCCCGTATACAGCGGCCTCAAGCGTTGGATAATATTACACACGAGAATTAATGGAGCACTGTTACTCATGCAAAATTAATTTCGAAAACGATCAACGGTTCACGCAAAACTGAGTAATAATTATTTTGCAGCGGGTCGATTGTTCGATTCGCTATAGACTGTTTAAGGTATTCCTTTCACGAACCCAAATATTTTACACTTGACTGATCTTCGTCTGTAATGAAGTAAAAATGCATCCCAGTATACTGGTAACGTTTCAAGCCAAGTTACCGAACCTTTAACGAAAAATTACGGCCGTAAAAATCTTATTTATACGGCGCTTTATAGACATGTCACACTGGCCACATTTTCCTCTAATAATTTATACACTAAATAACTCTAGATGCCTGGTATAAACTGCTCGCAGGTGTGAAAAAGTGTAAAGATTCCGTAACGACGATAAAAACAGAGGGTCACCGAACGTTTAAAGGAAATATTAATGTTAAAACTTGGAAAAATGTGACTAGCAGAAGAATTTTCGTAGCCGTGACGTTTCAAATAAATGCAAAAATGTCTCAATCTACTAAATTTGTACGAAATTTTTTATTTTCCTTTATCGTTGTGTATAATAGTCCATTGTAACTTATTTTTTTATTAAGCGCAATTGTAATTTACCGACGATTCAGAAAGCCCTGCTTATGCCCCCACAAAATACGGCCCTCCGCAAAAGGAATACCTTAAGGGATAACACCACTCTTGGGTTTTGGAAAAATCGTTTTTTTTTTGCTTAAAAAATTCTGTGGAGTCATAGAAAAAAAAAGTCTAGGCCAGTCTAGAATTTTCGAAAAATCGATTTTTTTAATGGTCCCCTACGACCTCAAAAATGATGTCCCAAACGATTATGGCTGGGAAAAATCTCTAAGTACTCGGTTTTCGAATTTTAGTACAAGGCCGCCTGGTTCGCAGCGAGACTACTCAAAACTTCAAACGCATTACTCAAAACTACATTTTTTAAGTTGGCCGGAAACATAACTCAGACAATTTTCAACCGATTCACTTGCAATGGTGAATATATATTGAAAAATACATTGTCTATGGGAGTACGTAGAATTTTTTTTATATTGCATAGTTCATTCGTTATTAACAATTATCTGACGATTTTTTAGGCCAATTTTCCACTTTAGAAGAAAAATCAATATATGGAAAAAATCTTACGTACTTCTATAGCAGTTATTATATATAGTCGAAAAAAATTCATTGGCTCATTATAATTAAAAAATTACAGGAGCCGCTTGTCCGGCCGTGGACCCTGGAGAAACGGAGACGTCATCGCAAAAACGCTGCACGGACGCCATTTTGAAATTAATCGCTTCAACAAAAATATCGTATACAGTCACTGCTATGTATGACAAACACTCTTTTTTGTAATCTCGATTTATTTTGTAGTTTTTCTGAAAAAAAAATCCGCAAAAAGCCTATTTTTCGGCCTCTAAAGTGGCCTAAGATCTTAAACGCGTTTTTCTCGAAATCACTTTTTTGAAACTGGGAGGACGCATTACTCGAAAGCCTTTGCATAGATCGATTTGAAATTTTGATAGTCGCTTCACAATTACATCCTCTATGGGAGTACGTATCTGTTTTTTCATTAAATGTAAACTTTTTTTTATAAACAATTAACTGCTTATTTTTTGGGCAAAAGATCGATTTATTTCTTTCGAAGTGCGCCATTTTTTCAAAATTTGTTTAAATAAATCCCTACGTAGTCCCATAGCTAATAATGGTAGCATGTCATAATATTACGCGACAAAATATCACGAACAAACATCACCGACAAAATATCACGACCATAAAATATCACAATCCGATTATTCTCCCCACGCGAGAGTGGGTTTGTTTGGGTTTGTTTTGTCGTGTGATATTTTGTCGTGGTGATATGTTGTCCAGGATATTTTGTCATGTGATCAGGTGACGTGGAATCCTAATAATATGTATGATATAATTTTTTTTGGTTTTTGTTACAGGTCTTATACTTTACGAGAAAACCGTCCTCCCGTGAAGCTATTTGTAAAAAAACACGTTTTCAAGATAAGCTCTGTCGCCGCCATTTTGTATGAAAATTATAGTACATTTTTTTTATACTTCAATAGGTGTTAAATAAACCCCTTAAAAAGAAATCTTATTCTTTTTTTTTTCATATTCCCAAAAATAAATTGTCAAAGTTAGGCCTTATTGTCTACCGCTAGAGTGGTGTTATCCCTTAATAGAATCGCCGTATACAAAAATGGTTGCTGCTTGTCAGCGACATTTCGTTGCAGCGAATATGTCCTCAATGGAAGTTTCGAAAAAATACGTCACTGTTCACAACTTTCTAGTGACCTGTGCCGTACTCGCGAGACCAATTTCCGAGACGAAATGAGTCATTTGCTGAAATGCTTTCCCGTGAGACTTTGCGCATGGACGTGACAGCTTGTAATTCGTTAAAAAGACGACCACTTGATGCTCCTAGTGGGACAATCAACGGAATTGATGAATGCACTTATAGAGTGAAACTGTTGGCGACCGGACGGTTCTCGTCAATGCACCGGCGACGCTCGGACGCGATGAAAAACTTTCCAAACTTTTGCAGCATCCTGTCTCGAAAGGGATGCTTCATTCTCAGGATTAGGGACCCTCCCTTCCTGACCGTCTCCGTCACGGAAAGTTGGATTCACTCAAATTGTTCGATACCTCGTAATCAAGGGCGCGGTTGCATTAAGGGGCCAGGCCACTTTGAAAAATTCAAAAAATCGAAAGCAAGCAAGGCTTGAAGAAATCGACGATGATGAGCAATCAGAAGGGATTTTGCACGGTGTAGGAATTGCCGATTGAGTTTAGGTAAGAGCTTTTCATAGTATAAACTTCAAACGCGTTTTTCTCGAAACGTTTTCAAAATCTAGCTCCATCGTATCTCTAAAACTAATAAAACGATTCTCTTGAAATTTGAACCACATATTGTCAACATAATTTGCAACAAGAAGACTATTAATGGTTTGAAATTTTTTATTTTTAATCTTTTCTTTTGCGAAAAACTGCGAAAAACGCGTTTTTTTTACTTTTTTCGTTTTTCATCTGCCATTTTTTTTACTTTTTGAGAAAACTTCATATCCGAGGGTCATTTTGTAGCTGGTGTCATACTGAATCTAATGGACTTTGATTTTCTTGTTTCAGACAAGCCGTTTCCGAGTTGTGATGGAGCTACCTAGCCCACCTATTTTTGAGGCGTCACGTTAAACTATAGTTTTTGTACTTAAAAATGAATAAAAATGAATTAAAACAATTTTTTATGTATTTCAAGACTTTATTTATCAAGTCCAACAACTTTTATATTCATATCTTTTATAAAATCATTAAAAAATCGCGAAAATAGCCCTCTTTCGTGGCTCCAAAGTGGACTGGCTCCTTAAGGGGGTATCTCTCTCTGGAAACTTAAAAAAATCGTTTTTTTTTTTGCATATTTGTATAGTGTGAACTTTCGAGAATATTTGAAGACCAACTGGACCCTGAAATTCTAAAAATTGACGAGGTTACACCTATTTTGGAGGAACAGTGTGCGTCGGGTTTACCGCGATCCGTCGAATTTGAACGCGATTATCTCGAAACTACATATCTTGATACGGCGGTATTGACATCTTGAGTTCCTTCCGCACTATTGGCTTGAGTTTGCACAGTTAGCGTTCAAACAGTGGTCATTTTCGGTTCACGATCGCATTTTTAATTGGATGAACCATTTGTTATTAACAATGACTTCAGCATGCTGCTTTTTGAGAGAAAAATGAGGTTTTCTTTGGAGAAGCTGTCATTTTTCGTATTTTTCGAAATTTCGAAAAGTGGATCGTGAACCCATAGCCAGTTGGATATATTTAAAGAATTTTTTTGTTGTTTTCGTTTTAAATTACATTTGAGCCTGTTAGAGATCCCGCCGTTTCGCATTTTCTTCCGAAAAAATTACATTGTAACCACAAACATGTGTACAACATGCTGGTAAAAAAAAATTATTTATTCCAACCAATGTGTTACTAGAAAAAAAAATGCATCATTCTGGCCCTTCACCTTGGGCTTCCAGAGAGGGATACCCCGTTAAATGTTCACTTCAAAACAGATCAAGAGGACAGAGCGAAAGAGAGAGAGAGAGAGAGGTGGAGAGTACGGAGAATTTTCACGACCGACGAAACCGAGCGCAATATGAACCCTCATGTGTGTTCAGATCATTAATCAATTTATCCCTATAGGTTCGTCGGATCCGTAATTCCCTGACTTCCGTCAAGGACCTTCGGCATAATTAATTAACTGCAGCGGAGCGATACACCGGTCTCGCATTACCAATAAATTCAGTAGCACAAATCCGTTATAGTCAGACCTGACGGAGGCAAATATTCCCGAGGATATACTCGGCTGCCCTGTCGTGACTCGAATCACTCGTACTTGAAAAGAAACCCCACTTGGTGATCCACTTTCGGCAGGCGGACTCGATAATCACAATCACATTTAAAGCAGTGCGAAATAAACGCAACATTTCGAAGACCGAGTACTTCGGTCGTCGAGTGAAACGAGCAAGTTTTAGTCAGGCTCAGCGGACCAGTAGATCTCTACAAGGCATTTCCCGAGAAACGCAAAACCACAGGAAGTAGAATTGCCCCGTGACATTTTGATATATAGGTGATGAACGCTTGAAAATCATTGGCTCCATCGCGCTCCACGTACGAGCCCGCGGTTGTGAGATTTATAGTGGTACAACGACGTTTCAGTCAGACCGGGCGAACGTAAATTTTCCCGGAGCGTTTCGAAGCGCGGGCGATGGAAATTCCGGACAGTTTACCGTAATACGCGTCACGTTTATTCCGCAGTACCGAGATTTTCAGTAGTGAAAAATCGTTTTAGTCAGACCGAAGGCCAAATTACCTCATATGTCGCGATAAAAGCAACAGGCTTACCATCACCGAAGAATTATAGACGTGAGCGTTGTAATTTTTTGAATTTCGCAATTGGGTAGACATACGAATGTTTTAAACAGTTGAAAATATATTGCGGGTTGATTAATGGACTCTGGCATCGTGTGAAGCCGGCGAGTGTTTTATGTGTGCACGGCTCTACAAAGAGAAATAAATAAAATGATAATAACGCCACCGGTAGCCTCGTATCAGTCACGCTAACGATAATCGGTATCCCGGCCATTTTCCATTTTATCGCCCCTCGCTTCGCTGCTTATCGTTGTGTATGAACTGGTAATATCGTACTTTTTTAATCGCTGGGTCGCGCGATACGCCACCGAATCGTATTTTACAGTGGAAAAACTGTGGATCGCGCGGTTATTAAATTGATTTCGGTAAGCTGGCTATCGCTGTAAAACAATACAGCCCGAATTACAAGGAAAGTTTCATACATCATCGTGGTATCTAGCCTTTGTATCCGGGCGCGGAAAATAATAACGAAATGCCCCGTGCAAACGGGTTTACCTTGTGCGATTGGAATATATTAGCGATCTCCCGTGTATATTTGATGCAAATTTTGCGAATAGATTGTTGAATAATATTGCAAGGGCGTCGAAATCGAAGTGCGAAGGGTAAAAAGAAGCGTTTAACGCGAATTTTGAAATTAATTCATGCATGCACACACGAGGCTTCATTTCGATCTCGTTGCACTTGGGAAAGTGCGAGGTTTTTGCCATTTGTGGTCGACGTATTTATGAATATAAAGGTCGTCTCAAAATGCCCTGGCATTTTTATTTATCAATAAAACGTATTATTTATTTGAAAAGTACGAATGTTTTTATTTTAATATAAGGCACGACGCATTTATGAATATGAAGGGTGTCTCAAAATGCCCTGGCATTTTTATTTATTAATAAAACGTATGATTTGTTTGAAAAGTTCGAATATTTTCTATTTTAATATGAGGTACAAACATCGAGGTTATGTGTGGAACACAATATCCGATAAATTGATATTGAAAATTTCGTCAAAAGAGTGAACGTTTGCAAACAGGGGCGAGGCGGCCATTTATCGGATATTGTGTTCCACACATAACCTCCATGTTTGTACCTTATATAAGAATAAAAATGTTCGTGCTTTTTAAATGAATAATACGTTTTATTAATAAATAAAAATGTCAGAGAATTCTGAGACACCCTTCATATTCGTAAATGCGTCATACCTTATTTTAAAATAGAGATATTCGTACTTCTCAAATAAATAACACGTTTTATTAATAAATAAACATTTCAGGTCATTTCGAGACACCCTATACATCGAAGATGTCGAATTGCAATGCGCTGGATGAAATTAGAAAATTGCCGTGTTATGTTTCATTTATACGAGGCGCTCAATAAACATCGCGATGGTACTCACTTCGTAAACAGCTCCCAGGGGCATCACGAGACACGCGACCATGAGATCCGCAACGGCGAGGCTCACGATCAAGTAATTCGCCACCGATTGCAAATTTCTCTCCGAAAGAATTGCCGCTATGACGAATACGTTCCCTGCAATATAAAATCACGAGTACGTCTTCAATAAATACGAGTTACCAGTATTATTATAATTATTCTTCATCTCCTTTTTTTGTGACGTTGGGGTTGGGAAAGTTATCGTTATATTGTTGATCACGCCCGGGAATGTTCTCTCCGAATATAAGAGACAAATCATCAAGGAGGAAGACACCTTTGGGCGAGGAAAAAATTTGCTTATTTTCATGATTTTTTTTAAAGGAAAGATTTCTTCACTATTTTCGAGACTTAGGATATGTTTTATTACTACTTTTATTTATTATTTATTTTATTACTTTTTCATTATTTATTTATTACTTTTTTATATTAATACTTTTGCCTGTTACGTGGTATTTTTTTTTTATTAATCTTTAAAAACAGCGGAGGTATGGCACGGTATTCTAAACTGCATTGTCAAAACCTTCGTAGCGTATAGGTAAAGCTAACTAATCGACCGATTCTGATGAAATTTCGTGAAAATCTTTATAACCTCATTGTCTAAAACATGACTCTAAATGTTCGTGAAAATAAAAATAAAAAGTTTTTTTTTTGCAAATGTGGCCATTTTTTCGAAAAATTCAATCTTTTTCTTTCAAAACGTGCCATTTCATCGATTTTTAACATTTCTCACTTTTTCTTGGTTCATATTCTGCGTATGAATATTAATAGAAGAACAATCTTCGTTGGTTTTTTTTCAGATGAATCTCGCTGACGCACGAGTTTGAAGTTTTCATCGTTGGAATGCAACGAAATTCTTTTCATTACTATCCAAAATCGTACTTTGCAAATTTAAATTGTAGATCGCAAATTAAGAATCGTACAAAATGTTTGCGTGCTTTTCGTAGCTCAAATCTTGCCTAAGGAAAATTGGGGAATTAAAAAAAGAAAAAATTCCTTGCATCTCAACGATGCAAACTTCAACGTCATGTCGACGCTACGTGTCACGCCGTCCGACAACATTCGCTGTCACCCGTTTAGAAGACCGTGACATACCTCCGCCATTTTTTTAGATTAAAAAAACCATGCATTAGCCAAAAGTAGTAATAAAACTAAGTTTCCAAAATGGTGAAGAAATCTTTCTTTAAAAAAAAATCATGAAAATCAGCAATTTTCTCCTCGCCTAAAGATATCGCTCCCCTTGAACGGTATAATTTTTTTTAACTATCGCCAAGCGTTTACAAAATCGTGAAAAAAAAATTCAGCGGATCAAAGTACGTAAAGCGTTACGGGAACAAGCACGAGAATTTGTTTCGATGGACATTCGCAAAGCCCACAAGCGTCGCTGGATGCATTTTCTGTGCATAGAATTCTGCATGGAAAGTCTTTTACAATGTAGGCTATTCTCCGCGAGATTCTGTCTTTTCGACCAGTATTGAATTCTATATAATGAATGGCTTCGAAATCTTTTCTTCTTCCGTTGTTTATCATCGTTGCTGTAGGGCGTTTTTTTCTCACCAATATCGGCAAAACTGTACACATTGTTAGCTGACGTCTGTCATAGATAAAATATCACGTAACTATTTTTAATCGCTCATATTCCGCAATCGTTGCGAGAAGGTGAATAAACAATTTTTTGCCCATGACATTTGTCCCCATATGTGGAGATTGTCATTGAAGTTTTCACGCTCTCACAAAGTCCTTCGCCATTGAGCTGCCCATAAAACGATTACGATATTCTTTAAATATCGCTCAACTTTCGTCTCGTGTATCTCCCAAAGGATTTTCATAGCGTGCTGTCCATAGTGAACATTTTCCACAATTACGAAACAAGTGCGGGCAAAGGCAAATTTTCGGCCAAACCGGCAACTCATATCTTTGGAACCCTCGCAATCCCCTTGTGCAAATATCTTCGCGAATGTCCGTCGTCTATACGTATTTGCCATCCATCAGGTACGCCATAAACGAGCAACTGCTGTTTGATGTTCACGGCTTTGCGGTACGACGAATTCGCAAATACCGCACTGTATACAGTCGGAACAAAGTACCAAAATGGCAACAAAAAAAGTCACGGAGAAACGAGCGTTAAAGAACGCCAACGAAAAATGCAGGATAAAGCTCTTTGCGAAGTAAAAAAAAAATGAAAAAGGAAGGATCTGTTATACGTTTTACGAGTTAGCACTCAATGATGCCGAGCTTCCCGCTGGATTTGTCGGGAAAGGATTCCGGGCGGGTGCGGGGAGGTCGAACGGTGAAACTGAGCGAAGTAACGAACGAAGGAACAGTTCTCTCGCGAGGCAAAAAGGACAAGGGGAGTGACGAGAAACTAAACGACCAGGGTCCGAGAAAACCCGAGGGACGGTTGCTACGTATGTGTACCGAGAGCGATAGGACGGATATTGCGCGGAGATTCGCACGAGTCGAGATCCACAAGTGTGATAGGATGAGATCAAGTAAAGCTTGCAAGTATACGGAGTTGTATAGGAGATGGAGATAGTGAGTGAGAGAGAGGGAGAGAGAGGGGGGGGGGGGCAGGAAAGCAATAGGGGGCCTGGATTGTCGAGTGGGATCAGTATTGGTGACATCAACGAGAGAAAAAGTACGCTGCACTATCATCCTTCACTATAAGATACATCAGGGTTAACAGAGCTATATTCTAACGTTGATTTCATACACGTTTACGTATATTTGTGTGTGTGTGTGTGTGTGTGTGTGTGTGTGTGTGTGTGTGTGTGTGTGTGTGTGTGTGTGTGTGTGTGTCTTTGTTTGTGTGTGTGCAACTAAGATAAAACTCGCTCTCACTCCCTCCTAGGATAAGGGACAATTCCTGATATCCACTTATGCACGAAGCACGATCAATTGCGGTATCAAACATCGTTGATCGTCGCTATATACAGAGGCAAATAGACCGCCACATACACAGGCAAAAGAACCTCAGTAACAAGAAGCATCACTTGAGTGTCCGCCTTCGATTTTGTTGAATCTCATATATGTAATGAAGCTTTGAAAACTATTAGACACCTTTTTCATCGGAAAAAACGCTTTTCAGGGGGGGGGGGCACCCCCTCAAAGAAAGGCGTGTCGAGGGGTGATATTGCAGTTTCACCCACTAGCAGTCCACCGATTTGAATGAAAAAATACCAACATCCGTTTAGTGTAAAGCGATGATGAAAAGTCCACTATAGAAAGATTGAGAAAAACATTGAGGGGAGGCATACGTAGACGGCATAAGAAAAATACGTGTCTAATAGTTTTCAACGTCTCATCACCAGGGTTGCGAAATTTGTAATGAAAAAGTAATGCATTATTCATTACTTTTTTAAAAAGTAATGAAAAAATATTTCACTACCCATTACATTATATTTCGTAATGTAAAAAATTTCCATTACCCATTACATTATATTTTGTAATGTAAAAAATTTCCGTTACTCATTACATTTGATTTTGTAATGTAAAAAATTTCCATTACCCATTACTTTACATTTTGTAATGTAAAAAAATTCCATTACTCATTACATTGGATTTTGTAATGTGAAAAATTTCACTTACCCATTACATTGGATTTTGTAATGTAAAAAATTCCATTAACCATTACATTGGATTTTGTAATGTAAACAATTTCCATTACCCATTACTTTACATTTTGTAATGTAAAAAAATTCCATTACTCATTACATTGGATTTTGTAATGTAAAAAATTTCCATTACTCATTACTTTATATTTTGTAATGTAAAAACATTCCATTATCCATTACATTGTAATGGGCAATGGATTTTTTTTCATTACAAAATCGAATGTAATGGGTAATGAAAATTTTTTACATTACAAAATATAAAGTAATGGGTAATGGAATTTTTTACATTACAAAATCCAATGTATTGAGCAATGGAAATTTTTTACATTACAAAATCCAATGTAATGAGTAATGGAATTTTTTTACATTACAAAATGTAAAGTAATGGGTAATGGAAATTTTCTACATTACAAAATCCAATGTAATGGGTAATGGAAATTTTTTACATTACAAAATATAAAGTAATGGGTAATGGAATTTTTTACATTACAAAATCCAATGTAATGGGTAATGGAAATTTTTTACATTACAAAATCCAATGTAATGAGTAATGGAAATTTTTTACATTACAAAATGTAAAGTAATGGGTAATGGAAATTTTTTACATTACAAAATCCAATGTAATGGGTAATGGAATTTTTTTACATTACAAAATCCAATGTAATGAGTAATGGAATTTTTTTACATTACAAAATGTAAAGTAATGGATAATGAAAACGGTAATGCATTACAAAAAGTAATGCATTATTTGCAACCCTGCTCATCACATATATGAGTTTGAAAGAAATTGAAGGAGGACATTCGAGTGATGTTCATTGTAAGTTCCATTACATCATTACGTGTTACAAGCCACCCAGCGTCAGAGGCAAACAAAGACCGAGAGGTCGAGTCCGTACTGGACAAAAATAAAATCCAACCACGTCCGTTCTCACCACCTACGTCTGTGTACCTCGCCTATTGTTCTTGCTGCGAAGAGATCGGGAGATGGAGGGAGTTGAACAATAATCCACCAGGCAGGTCGGTTAACAAGAGGACCCTTGTAACTTGCGAGTCCTGAGCAAACTTGCGAGCAGCGAGTAATTCGAAAATTAACGAACTTTAGAACTACGACTACGTGTACTTTGATGATATTCAGCCGGTATTTTCAGATTCGTTGATGTGCGCTATGGAACGTTGAAACCGTGAGTAAGAATAATCACTTCGTAACGAATAGAGCAGAATCTCATTAATGCGATAAAAAGTTAAACTGTAATGTTTGCAGAATTGTTCTTAATGGCGTTATAATAGCTTGAATTTATTTTCCGGCTTCGTTCGTACGACTCCAGTAATCCGGGGAATCCAATAATCCGACCGTAGCTGCTTTTCTATAATGCCAGATTAATGAGATTCTACGTCATCAAGTATACCCTGTGCCGAGTATAATGTGCGCCCAAACGGAGCTCCCAATTGTGGCGTAGTTTCGGTACATTCTGGCGAAACTTCGGCGGCTACGCTAAATTATCCGTTCAAAGCTCATCACCGTCCGTTCTAACAGGTCGTCGAGTGGCGGGGAGGCACTTATACGCGAATTCGTCGTTACAGAATTGTAGACGCGCGGGGTATACTCGACTCACAATCTCAATGTGTCTTTCAATCTCCCCTTTAGTGTCTTTGTTGTCCGTTGCTGCCAGATTTTGCCCGCAGCAATAAATAGATGACACGTAGTCGAAACACGAATGCCAAAGCTGATGCCAATTATTTTTAATATTATTTCATCGCACCTCCGGGATTGTCATTGCAAAAATACTATTATCGATGTACACGATTGTAGAGCGCATGATTTGCCTCTTAACGAGCTACTACACATCTAGCTTGTGGCGAAAAAAAGAGAATTTTTCGTGATTTTATTGTATCAAAGAGCATGGATTTCAGTATCTCTTACAATTGTTGGATTGAAAAATATGTATAAATGTGGTAGATACAACGCTTTGTGCATACTGCTGTTTGAAAAACGTTCTTTGCGATGACCAATGATGCTCCGAAAACATCATCAAAGAAAAATCAAACGCATTTCGTTTATGCATGAAATTATCCAGTGGTTGGACGAAGGATTTAATAAAATATTGATTTTTGAAATAAATAGCCGCATTCCAAAGTGAATGTATCAATTTTCGGTGGAAAAATTTTCTATTCTCACTGATAAAAAAGTATGCATCGAAAAAAAAAATTTCGTTCAAGCACTGCTTTTTGATATGTGAAAGAAGATCGCAGAATTTGAAGTTTATCGGTGCAGTGATTTTTGAAAAATCGCGGTCACCGATTAAGAAAAAGTCATTTTGAGAAAAGCGCGTGTAAGGCACTGTTTCAGTGTCAATTTTTTTGAAAATCTTTTTTTTTTTGTATTAGCCAAGAATATGGACTAAAATATAGATAAGCACACTGTGAGGGGGCTCTACCAGTATGTCACTTTCAAAAAGTTAAATCGTTAGTTAAATCGTTAAACCGGTTTTTCTTGAAATGAGATTTTTCAAATTTGCTGACATTGGAACTCAAAGAGCAATTATTAAATTGACTTGAAATTGGAACTGAGTATTCTTGAATATATTTATTCTACAATGACGTAGGATATTTTTGATTGGATGAAAATTGAAGATTTGGCATTGAAAAAAACAATCATTTTATAGGCAAGAAAACAGACTATTTTTTATAACTAGGGCTTTTTCTTAGATTTTGATATTTTTCGAAAATTCTACGTCATTGTACAGGAAATACCTTCCAGTTTAACGACATTTTTTCCTTTTTCGGTTTCAGCTACTCAATCGGCCGGAATCATGTCAGCAGTGGAGGAACTTTTTTTTTGGCGCCTCCGAAGGCAGCTTGGATCTCAATATTTTTCTATGAAAAAAATATGTAATATAGGTCAAATATAGCCAAATATATTCTTAATTTTCCGAAACATTTAATTGAGTAATTTTCTTCGAAAAATGCCCGAAGATCATCCAAATTTTCAGCGTTCACACTGGTGTAGCGCCTTAAATTCTGGTCGTGAAATTCGAGTTATTCCGGTCGCTACAGCCTTCCTTAGAAAAAAGGAATTCTTAGAAAAAACGTCGTTTTTTCAAAACAACGTTTGAAGAAAAAAAGACGTCTGAAAAAAAAACGTCCGTA
Organism: Ophion ellenae; assembly: GCA_963210295.1. NCBI lineage: Eukaryota > Metazoa > Arthropoda > Insecta > Hymenoptera > Ichneumonidae > Ophion > Ophion ellenae. Next base: position 37,311,075 of record OY723391.1, on the reverse strand, counting down.
TGCTTCTACAGTTTTTCACACTGATGAATAATCTGTTTGGTTTTTTCCTTTCAGACAATTTTTAGAGGAGTAGGAGTTTCCAACGTCAGCCGCAATTTGTTCAGGCATAATTTTGCAGTGACCAAAATGATTATATAAAAAATATAAATAAAACGTTCAAAAATATTTTCTGCACAACATAAGTCATTTGAAAAGGCGAGAAAAAAAATCGGGCTGACTATTGCATTTTATTTGATTAAAATTCATGAAAATCAGCGATTTTCAAGCCAGCCACACTGGAATGGTCCCTCAAAGTTCGCCGGTTCGCGCAGTCTACCTATAAATGCCCATAACTCCCTCAATTTTCAACGGATCGACTTGAAATTTCCAGAGAATATTTTTTAAATGTTATATTTCAGAATCCGTCAAAAACCAAAACCCATATTTTCAAACATTTCAACTAGGCGTAAGCCCTTAAAATGGCTCGTGTCAAGGAATTTGCTCGGAAAACTGGGTCGAACCTAAGTAAACTTCAATCACCAAAGATGGCATATCATAATGAAGATTTCAACAAGCATTAAAACTTGCCGGAATTTACATTGCAAGCGTGACCAGCGTTGAGACTTTTTTCGTCTTAATTATTCACGAACTTCGTCTTCGATACTCATAGCCACATCACCAGAATGCACTCAAATGATAGAGAATTGTGAATATCAAGAAAAAGCTACAACGAGAATTTCACGAAAAAAGTATACCAGCGAAAGAAAAGCGTTTCCAATCTCTCCGCAAGCCTTCCGACCCTTCCGCCTCTTGTGGCACAATAATAGGAATGAAATCACTTGAATATACTATAAGCCCAAACACACACATAAATATCTAATGCATGTAAGAAAAGGGGCATCCTGATGCTTGGGTAATGCCTGTCGCGCACGGTTTTGTTCCGTGACCCGAATGTATCCAACGGAAAATGGATATGAGCATCGCGAAGAAACGAGTGAAAACTGGTACACGGGGAGAACACGGCGATAATACGGGAATTCCTGCCTCCGAGCAGGAGCAATGGAAGCTTCAGAAGGGAGAAAAGAAGAGGAAAAAATGAGGGAGAAAAAAAGAAAGAAACGGGAGGTACTTACCGAGAATGGTGGTGAGAATAAGGATACCGAGAACCACAGCCGAGAGTATCGCTGTAACGTCCTCGAAGGGCGACGATGAGGCATCCCCGGATGTAATATTTCCGCCAACGGGACTGACACTGGTTACATTGTCGGTGTCCATCTTGTTCGTGCTTCTTTGCAGTTGGCTTGATCCCTCCGGTGACCCGGGATTCCAGTCTCGCTATCTCTGCTTCCTGCTGCTCGTTAACGACGACGCAGCCGGTGACGAGTCACAAAAGCGCCTCCATATACATCTCTTTACGCATACGTACATATACGTACAGCATAGATCCGAGATTCGCTGTCCTACGCGTTTCCTGATGGGCTAATACATACGGGCAATGAGATATCAGCACACGTGTAATATCCAAGTCGGAAAATCCACTGAACTGCATTCATTGAAAGTCCGATCACGTCATGATGTGGACAACGTTGGAGATTTTGTCACGGCATTGCCGTACTCGACGATGTAACGGGCACCAATAGCGACAGCATTGTCGACTGATTACCAGCAAGGAAGTTGCCCCATTTGTCCACGGTGTGCGATGCTCGCGGCACTTTGCGTAGCCAGTTGATATCGTTCGCTTGGTCGTTAGCATCGGTGAAGTGTTACTTTTGGGCATTCGTAAACCTGGCGAGAACGCTGGTCAAGCTGACATCGAAAACAGGCATCAGTCCATGGGCCCGTGAAGCACTTAGGAGGTCCTCATTGCCCCGTGATACGAGGCAATGAGAGTAACAACGAAAGAGCGTAATCGCCGTAACTCCATTCTTGCTCTCATTGAGGTTTGCCGATTTTTTTTTTTCAGCATCTGGAATCGACCAACCTTCACGCCAATTGTTCGCCGGTTGCTAGTTTCTGTGTCAACCGCGCGTAAAGAGAATGGCAAAAAAACGACTTTCTCCAATTTTGTCTACACTGCTGAATACAGCCTTCTTGACTTCGGCCTCGTCCAGGCAGTTGTACGGCAATGAAAACCTTCGGCAACCGCTTGCCCTGAGGCGAGGGAGAACCGAGATGAGCTATGCGTGTGTGTTTGTCCTTATGTAGATGTATATATATTTATATGTATATATATATATACTCGACCCCTCGTTTGGGGGAAACGTAGAAGACGATGAAGAAGAAAAAGGACTCCAGTGATGACGAAGAAGACCCACGCCTACAAGATGCTCCGCGACGTTGGTTAAAGTCGTTGGCATAACCGTGCTGATAGTCGATAAAGGTCCCTCCACGGCTGAATTCGTTTCACTAGACTCCGTTGCCCTTCATCCCACGACCTTTTCCTCGGCTTCCCGTTTTTTTCCCTCCGAGCATTCGTCTCCACCTCCGGAGTTGATCTGAAAAATGGCAATTTCTACTTTTAGCCCCTGTCGTGCTTTACAAATATAGAGGAGAGTTGCTTTTTCAGCATTGAAGCATATATACGTAGATGTATGTGTGTGCTCGCTCGTACGAGCGAGAATTTTTCTCCGTAATACCCACGCAGGCTCCGTAATTTATCGAATTTTCTGCCAGACGCTATTGTGTAAGTCAACTTTTTGCCTTTTAACTGACAAAATTCCGGGTCCTCTTTATTCAAGGGTCTCTTGATAAGCGAGGCTCTGCCTTTGATAGAGCCGAGTAAGCTACGTTGACGAATGAATAATAAACTCGTAATTCGCGCTGAAAAAAAAAACCACGTCTCGCACCATCGCATCTTTCATACTTTTCGCTAAAAAGCAAGCATTCCATAATGTGTTTGATTCGAGTCGCGAGTACTGGGTCTCGCCTGCGGAGTAAAAGATCTCAACACTTTCTTACGTACAAAAGTGAGGCTATTTTTCACGCCGGTGCCATGCGGAAAATACGAATCGTCCGGGCAAATCCCGGCTCGTGAACGATCGTGGCACAAGTGTTAAGGACGGAGTATTGAAGTGGAGGTGCGAGAAGTTGCGTCAACTCGAGAAAATCGTGAAGGCATCATTGGAGGTGCGACTTTGGAAGGAGAGAAGAAAAAGTGAAAGAGGAATAAAGTAAGGGCAACGGGGAATGGTGCAGGAGAGTTATCGAGACGTGTCTTCCATTCAAGATATTCGAAGCGTTCGATCAATGTCAAAGGAAGTGCATCAATTATTTTCCATCACGAGAAAACCATGATCAGATACTCTTCTCCTCGTTGCCTCTGTACCTTGTCATATCAGTCTCTCGTGCCATCTTCCTCTCGCTCCCTATCCTTTTCCTCCAACGATCCGATGCTCCAGCTTGCAAAAGTCCGATCTGCCGTCATTTACGTTTATGAGGGTTGTCGTTTGCGCTGGAGATACGAAATTCTTCGTATATCCAAGTTGGCCGAAGATAAAGACTTCGATCGGAGCAAGCAACAGAGCGAGATGAGCGTTATCGAAGGACCGAAGGGCGCCCGCGAAATGCGAACGATCAGTTATTCGTTATCCTGTCAGCGTGCATCATGCCCGATGCTACCGTCTTGATTTCTCGCCAATTTCTTGCCCCAAACGACATGATAAATGGGACTTTCGATTCCGCTGAAGGAGCAACGCAAGCCTTTGGGCAAAATATGTATATGACAGGCTATAAACGCATCGTTGATTCTTATCATTTTCACCTCCAACGACTATAAATCGTTAGAGGATGTATACGTATACAGGGGCAATCCGGAATGACCCCGTATCCGCGAAAATAATGAATGGTATGGTAATCAAATGATGGCAATCAAATTATGCAGATGCCGGAATATTTCCTGATATACGAGAGTAATCGATGGTAGAACTGCGCTAACTGAGCTTGGAACGAAATATTTAAATGGATTCTCATCCCCCGCAAACTTAAATCCAATTAACCTTTTTAGACGATAAGTCAACAGGATACCCGCAATTCTGCTTCGGCCTGCGAATTCCCGCGTTCCATAAAGATGGCCCGGTAATGGTTAAATTAGACTTCTCCCCTCTGCCTCCGCTTTTGTATCAATTTGCGTAATAGGTTCTTCCCTAATGATACAAAAACTTGACGCAATTTAACGACGGGGCACTTTCGAGATAGCACGATAAAATATCAGAAGTTTTAATGGTTATTCAAACGGCCTCAATAATTTAGCGGAGAGGTAGACTTTAGGTAAGAATCTTGACCCACCCGTGCAGAAATTGACGTAGGGATCGTAATTGGGCTCTCATACTTGTCTCTGCTTTCTGATAGGAATCCAATGGGTCATCGTATTTGTTTACTAAAACGTCATGCTCGTACATTGTATTCTAATCGGGATTCCCCATTGGCATCCAATGGACGAATCCAATTTGAATCCCAAAGGACTTCCACATTATCGAGCAGAATCGGAGACGATTCTTGATGGAACCCATACCATTTCTAAACAAAATATATAGATGGACAATAATATAGATGGACGAAACAAGGGGTCTTAAAAGAGTATAAATCTATCTTTAAAAAGTATAAATCACTTAGAAAGTAAATTTAAAAAATCGATTTGAATCACATCACTGAAGATCCACTGTAACTATCGTTTTTTAAAAGTTATTTTAGTGCACTTTAACATACTATTAGCACACACGTAAACGCTCATGAAGTGTGCAGGTTATCTTTCAACACACCGAGCTTTTTTTCGTGACTTTTCACATATTTTCGATTCGAACGTGGTAAAACGGCATTCATCGGGGAACAGTGCAGGATCTAACTGGATCCCAATGAGGATTCTCTATGTCTGGTGTCCCGACAAAATCCCTATAGAGATGTGGGTGCATCTTGGGACTTCCCAACAAATTTGTGCACAGGCCCACAAAAGGATTTTTTTTTTTTGAGAGATCCAACAAATTCCGATTGAGACATTCAAATAAAAAATTCTCAAGCGACGTCGACTAGAAAAACGTGGGGAATCCACTTGTTCCAATGTGGACTTCGTACGTGCGACATCTCTATCAAATCCCTATAGGAATGTGGTAGGATCCGGGGACTCGCCAACAAATGCCTGCGCGGGCACCAGCTCCAAACAATTAGATCGGTGCATTTAATAGAGTAGTGCTGCTCTAAGCTGTATTGCAATTCCAATACCATTGTCCCGGTTCGAGCATTGATACGATTGAGTTTCTCGCGGTTTCGTCGGATCTGCAACTTGGGGTGTTTCGTTCCATAAACATGACTCGCCGATCATGCAGAGTCGACTGTCGTCTCAATTTAATCGACCGCACACTTGGAAACATCGATCCCAGCGTGCCCGAAACGTCAAAGTAGCATTCCCATAACGAGTCGACGAGACGACTAAAGTTAAAAGTTCATCATCACTGCTCCTCGATAAATCCGCGAAGAGGTAGACGCAGCGAGGTTTCCGAAACCAATCTACTTTAGGGTATAACGGCGTTGCCATTGGCGCTGCCGAAGCTGTTCGATGCCGGGCTATCCTTCGTGCCCTTTCAGTATCATCGGGTCCAGAAGTGCCATTAGATTATTCACCGCAGCGAATTAACCGAGTGGCCAGTGTCTCGTCTATCCGTGTAGGACGGTGTGGAGGAAGAGGAAGCGCGAGGGATAGAATGAAATGAGCGAGTAAGGGAAGGATTGAGCAGAGTACACTCGACCGCTATGTATTAGCTGCGCGGCCCCACCGTCCCTCACGTCTCACGAGGTTTCCATCGGACTCGGTGACACCAGAGCCTATATAATATCCCTAACGCCCAGGACCGTTGGTTCTGCGGGCCTCGCGCACTCGAAACTCTCCGTTCCATCCACGTATGTGCACTCTGTACACTCGCTTTAGCACTTGTCCTCATACACCGACTGTCGAGCTGGGCGCACTTAGAGACATACCTCCACCGGTGCGCCACAATGTTCCAGCCTCTGTGATACAGCAGCTGCGATCCTTCTCCCCAGATAACGATTTAGCACGGTTCGGCTGTCCGATGAATCGTGGCTTGCGCGGAACTATCGCGTGTACCACCGCTATATATGCGGCGCTTTGGAGGAGCATCGCGTCCACCAACGAATTCCCCTCGTTCGCCAACAGGGATGGAACACTTGTTGGCTGTGGCGTTTTGCCAACCACGGGAAGGAGCGAGAAAAGCCAGAGGGCTCTCAACCGACCATGTATACTCCAGCCAGATTTTACCAGCTCACGCATCGCCCACTTCCGATTAAGGATACAGGATACGCGGATATAGGATGTCCGACTGGAATTATGCGGGGCGCCAAAGTATCTTTGGATCAGGAGTAGTGACGAACTTTTTAGAGACCTTGTTGAATTAATAAACGAAATACACGCATGGCGGGCAATTGATATGGAACAGCAGAAGTCGCGTGTGAGTGCTCAATGGAAACGATGAAGGTAGCTAAGGATGTAGGATGAAGAAAAAGGATAGTCCGGAGTGTATCAAGAAACATTGATCCTCCAACTTTTCGAATATCCGTTCGGTAGGCTCTAGGGGGATATCGTAATAGAAAAAAACTTTGATCCTTATATATACTCCGCTGAAATAAATCACATCGAACGATCTGTTGCACCGTATAGGAAAGGGTTCACGCGACGCTTGCTGTTCAGCAGCATGTGCCGTAAATACGTTGCACTTGTAACAGCGTCTACCGTTAGGTACACTCGGATCATGTGGTGTTTAGACATATATGGTGCTAAAACTCGTACGAGAGAGTTTGCTGAACTGTCCAAGCAGACACGTACCGGTTGGGGTTGCGTGGAAAATGGGAGAACGAGATTGTTCGACAGCCGGCTAACACACCGTGTTACCCAACGTTACATTTTCTTTTGCGTTCCATTACTCGTCCAGCATTCGATGCTACTTGTGTAAGAATGTCGATACCAGGCAAAGGCAGGATGTTATGCTTCTAGCAGAGCTTTTTGTGAAAATATGACATCTATATCTGAAGTAGGGTAGGGTTGAAACAAGGAGAACAATGCGCGACCTAGTAGCCGTAGTGAGAGGAATGCAAGAGGGAAAAGGAGCGGCTTGGCCGTCCAAACGTGTTTCCCTGTGTAGTCCCGGTGACAGCGCGTTGTAGCTGTGTATAGATGGCCCTATTGTGTTTTAGCAAGAAAAAGTAAGTATTTTTGGTCGGAGTTTTTTTTCCCAGCTACTCTGTTGATATTAAATGTAGAGTATTGATTTTTTTTTCATGCTAGTTAATGGGACCTCAAAAGTTTACAGAACGTGATTAGTATTGGTGTAAGATAGTTGGCTTCAAAATCGTGAATTTTTTTCGACTAAAAGGGCTGTTGATACGGTTGAAATAATTTTTGTAGGTACGGTTGTAATATTATATTATTTTTTTGTTTGATTTTCTAGATGATTAAAGACTAAAACAGATACCAAGAAGAAGATCAACATTCCACCCTAATCATCAGAAAAAGAGGAGTATCACTGCCTTGTTTGTGTAGCATCTCATATAGGAACCCGTCCTAGAGACAAATGGATACAATACACAAGCTGCTAACTTCGGGCTCACGAAGAATGCACAGACAATATTTCAAACTGCTAATGCCATTACTGTTACTCAGATTCATCCTTCCTGTACCCCAGTCCAACAAATTTTAATTTCAAAACTGTTTATTTTTTCTTTTAACTGTGAAGATGCTCTAAGTTCTATTGATTACATTCTATTTCTCAATCTATTCTAGCAGTGGTGCTTTGCTTCATGTTGATAACATGTCTTGGCATAAAAAAGTTTTATTTTATCTAAGAAAAGGTTGCGCGGTGGATCTCTCCGATTTCGATGAAATTTGGCATGTTTGTAGAATGGGTAAAAATAGGCGACACGTATTTTTTATATCCGCCGAACCCGATTTTTAAGGGGTGCAACACACCCTCGAAAATAGGGGTGTTTTTCGATTTTCGTCGATACGTTGTCGTTTTCATCTCCAATGTATGGTACACGTATATACGTACACGTGTACTATACACATGCGTATATACGTATAGCACGTGTATACGTATATAGTACGCGTACACTATAGTACACAATGTATCGTAGTACACAATGTATAGTGCACGAAAAATGAAAACCACCCCAATTTTTGAGGGTACGTTTCAACCCTTAAAAGTCGGGTTCCGCCGATATAAAAAAATACGTGTCGCCTATTTTCACCCATTCAACAAGCATGCCAAATTTCATCGAAATCGGAGACATCGACCACGCAACCTTTCCTTGTAAGTCGGTTTTATTTGCATGCTGGGTTCGTTTCTGGTTAGGAGAGGTCTCAAAAATTGTGTTAGCTACATATTTATTGTTGACAGGTTCTAAAACATTACAAACAGTGTACCATGTCAGCCCTGAAATGATAATATGCCTTTTTTCTCTAATTTAAGTGTAATGAAACTATAGTAAAAACTTTTCAAGTTTGACTTTTTATGTCTGTTGCCACTGACCCCCGTACCAGGTTCGGCTGTAAAAAAGGCATACTTGTTTCGAAATTAATTTTGTTGGATAATTGCTGCGACTGGAATTTAAATTGTAGTACTCATTTGAAGATAGATAATCACCCTTTCGTGTATTTCCTTCAAAGCTTGGTCATCTAATGACCAAGCTTTACAGACCATAGGAGCATAATTGTTACAACGGTACCCAGTCTACCCTACCACTGGAGTAAAGATTGCGTTATTTGTCTCTCGGAGAAATAAGTATGAAAAGTTGTTCCCCTATACGGTATGGCGGAGGCCGCTAGAAAGACAGGGTTGAGGCAGCGGAAAACTTTCGTAACCTTTCCCTCATCGATTCATCAGACTACGAGAAGGCTATGAATAATGTCTAGTGGAGATTAAAGCTTCCGGTGGCACGGAAATATCCAGGCAGTTCCGTGAAGGAAACGAGGGAGTTTGGGACTCGACAGATGAACGAGTTATAGCGTTAACCATGAGGCAGAAGCAGGGAGGGATAGATGGAGATGAGAGATTCGGGTCTCTTCGAGATCAGCGCCAGCTGAGCCAATCCTTCCCTCGCTTCTCTGCCGTAACCCCTTTGCTCGTAACTCGAGATGTCGACACCATATCTCCCAACCATTAGGAGGAGACAGTGATCCTTTCTTTACGATCCAAACTTTACTGTACTGCATCGAACAGGTGTTAGGCTCTTTTTGTATTCTGCAAATGCTGATCGCCGGTTCACTCAATGGTCTGTTCAACCGGATGAACGATTTCCTCTGCGGTGATTCCTTCGTAGACATCGCTTACCCGAGTGGAAAACGTAGCTCATCACCGCCTAGCTACAAGCTACTAAAGTGATGTTTTGAATCGCTATTAGCTAGCCGTCTTAGCGATTAACTACCCAGCCTTGTAACGCTTTGGTCCTCTAGTGACTGAATACAAAAAATTAGATAATGACTAGATAGAAAGAAATATCCCACGGCTGTATTGTATTTCTGACCTTGCCATGACCGAGTTTCTTCAGCTAGCGACTGGGAACAAAAAATTATGTGGCGATTAGAATTAAAAAAAAATGTCGGCTATATATGTATATTTTCGTGATTTTTTTGCACATTATTTACATCATTGGACCCTTTTACGATATTCTTCGTTGTTCATTAATTATCTTTATGATATTCGCGCTGTAAACATATTAATGGTTCAATTTTAAATTATCTCAGATAAACGCTTACGCCGTAACGTGGTTTCGATCCCGGGACCTCTAGGTGATGAGTTGTGACGTTGTCCACTGAGCCAGTTCTACTTGTTTAATTTCTGAATTTTTTTATCGGCTACATATGTTACACTACACAATATCAGATCATTAAAAAATGGGTGGATTAACAAATGTAAATAACATTATCGAATCAATGACTCAATTGCGTTCGCATTGAGAGGGATAATCGCATATAATTACATAACCTTAAATTGTATTTGTCCGATCATTTATTCCGGCCAGTGCGGCCGCAGTTGGTAAGTGTTGGCTAGGTCTTCGCTAGATACCGACTTGAGGATTTTAATCATTCGCAACGTGATCTGTAACTCAAGTTGCTTAACCAACCATGAGCCAGTCGCTCGATGGAACTACACGTATTCACATAACCACACTTTGTCATTTGTGACCAAGATCGGCTGGACAGTGACTAGCCAAGGGGTGCACAGCCGCATAGCTGGCTAGGTCATGGCGAGATACCTACTTGCAAGTAGGTATCTCGCCACGAGAATGCTTGCACTCGCAACGCCATCTGTAACTCAAGTTGCTTAGCCAGCCATGAGCCAATCGCTCGATGGAACTACATGTAGTCACATAACCACACTTTATGATTTGTGACCAAGATCGGCTGGGCAGTGACTAGCCAAGGGGCGCATAGCCGCAGTTAGCTAGTGTTGGCTAGGTCATGGCGTCATGCCCACTTGAGAATTTTTTTCCTTTGGAAAGCCATCTGAAACTCAAGTAAGCTAGCCAGCCATGAGTAATTCGTTCGATGGAACTACACGTAGACACATAACCTTATACTTTGTCATTTGTGACCAAGATCAGCTGGGCAGTTACTAGACAAGGGCTAGATAACAAAACATTCACAATATTAGTAGCTCATAGCGAGCCAACCATTGGTCAGTTCGTATGAGCTGAATTGGGTGAGCCAGTTAGTAGGTTGTAACTCAGACAGGCTTGAACAATTTCTACGCGGGAATTTATACTCGGGTAATCATTAGCAGTTTACGACTATGCTAACGAGCACATGTCCGAACATTTGATGAGTCGTATCAATTAATGAATTAAGAAGCTTACCTTTCGACTTGATGAAATGGATACTTCATCGCATATTCGCATGAATCCACAAATGAAATATGTATGAATTTCTATGTCCACAGTGGAATAGGCTGTATATATATATATATATCATGTGTCTTGGCGTATTGCACACACACGCAAGTACAAGTCGAGAACCATCTTACAGGCGAAAACGAAGAATATAGTCCGTAGTCGGTGACTATTCCGGCTCTTGTTCGTTCGTTCACATCCCTCATTTGCTCATTCGATCGTGCGGATCAGACCGCACACACGAATGAGCATATGGTCCTATAACAGCAATACGTGCTGGTGGCATGAGTGACTTTAGTGGTAGTCCATCCGAAGTGCATATACGAGTATTTCGCTCGTAGAACTTTTCACTCCGCGTTAATACTCGGATATTACTATAATCCTCGGTAATGCGAGTTATATGAGCTATTCGAACGGATACTTTCCTTCTAATTCTCCCTCTCCATATGCGCGTTATGATACTCCGTAATATCGCCCAACCTATTAGCTGTTCTTTCGTTTCGAGATTATCGCCCGAATCCTCAACTGTACCGGAATTGTATTTACAATGATTATTTTTTACTTCCAGCGTTTCCTCGTACGCTCCTGCTTTTGCGATAGCATCCCTCTCGTATGCTGCTGTATAGCGCTGGCAGGAGGGCACTCGGAAATCGTGGAAAATCTGTGCCAATACAGGCGGCTGTATTTTACTGATGAGGAACATCACTTTAGTGTCCGCCTTTGATTTCGTTGAAACTCATGTATATGGTAGAGCGTTAAAAAATATTAAATACGTATTTATTTTTAATCGGCGGAAAATAGATTTAAGGCAGTATTCGTGTCTAGAAATTTGAAGCAAAAACGATCTTTTTTCAATTTTCTTAGGAATAGACTCTTCAAAATATGACCTGTAAAGGAAATTTCGTAATTCCCTCTATTTACGACGATAAACGAGGCCAGAGTAGAATCGGTTGATCGGAGTTAGGAATTTCAGAAGCTTCTAATGAAGCTACAATAATTTGCAGGGAAGAATAAGCTTCAGAAAATCATCATTTCGAAGTCGAAGCAGGAACACTTTACTAGGTAGGACTGGCCGATTAATATAACGTAAGTATAACATGCCATTATATCACTTAGATCGTTGTGGTTGCCTGAAATTGTATTCAAAACTTTAAACGCATTGTCCTCGAAAATACTTTTTTCGACCTGTTGACATAAAATCTCGTGTTCATTTAACCAATTGTCTTCAAATGTGGTATGGACCTTCAGTATATATCCCTCTATCGTCCCTACCTCGGGCATTGCGAAATTATTATTATTACTGTTTTGAAAAAATAGGGAGAAGAATTACCTTTTTTTCGGACATTCGCTATTTCATTTTTCTTTTCTCTCTTTGGTACTTGACATACTGGCATTCTTATTGGTCAATAAAATTGTTTTTATTTCTGTTTCACATGAATGGGAGCTTTGGAAATCATGTCAACCGACTCAACTTTTTTTTTCACGGCCATATTTAGAGGTCCATAATTTGATCAATTTTCTATTCTATTTGCACAATATTTGTTTTGTAAGTTCTTCAAACATCAATAAAAAGATTGTAAAAAATGGATGGTAAAAATATTTTTCGTTTTTTTTTATCAAACCCGAAAAACGCGGGATATTTAGGTAATGCCCCTTACCGTGGTATTGTAGTCTATGTCGCCCCTTCTAGTCTATACCCCCCCTCAGAGTAAAGCATGTCAAGGGTTGATTTTGCAGTTTCACCCGCAAGCAGTCCACCGATTTCAGTGAAGCAAAAACGAAAATTCTTGTCATGCAAAACGTTCAGAAATCCACTATAAGTACATTGAGAAAATACAAATTAAGCGATGAACCACCCCTTTATTTTTCTCTCTCACTCCACATTCAAAAGGGGCACCTTAATTCGAATGAAACGGTTAACACTTTGAAAGAGGAACAAAATTAAAGTTCACGTATTTTTGCCTTTTTGCCGGATACAAACTCTAGGTAATGTTGACGAAAAAGGGCAACCTTGCCATTTGACGCTGTGAATTCCTGTAAAGTTTAAGGGCTTACGTGAGTCAGAAGATTTAAAAAAATCCATTTTTTTAAATTTGTTTATCTAATAGCACAGTATGTCTAGAATATTATCCCAAAGTTTTCAGTCAATCGTAGTAAAAGTCTTAGGAGAAAGAGCCTTTGGGAATTCCCCCCGGTGGAAGAGAGCGGCCGGGAGCGACGCAGGTATATCGCATTTTTCTCAAAACACTATTTTCAAAATCGGTGAACACAATTTCTCAAAAACTAATGCACCGATCTTATTGAAATTTTGCGCACTTTTTCAAAATAGCATTGACTAGTGATTGGACTAAGGTTTTTTTTTCGATTACAACTAATTTTACAAGGCTATACGTAGTGTACACTGTACCAAAAATTGAACTATTTTGCATACAACTCTGCAGGAAAATTCAAATTTCAATTTTTAAAAAATCCGTCGATCAATCACGATCTTCACTTATCTACTAACAGAAAAAAATTGGTTTTTAATTTCAGTTAAAGCTATCATGAATTATCCTGACCACCACGAGGATACTTTTTTTCAGGGGTTTCCGGAAACCAGGTCCCACCGGCTAAATTTCCTAAATTTTTGGATACATTTTTTAAATTTAATATTGTTGAAATGTTGCTCTTTTATGTGCTTAACATTTTTCATAAAATAATTTATATATTATATTTTCTTTAATAGAGAAAATATTCTTTTTTGGTTTCGAAACTAACGTAATTCTTTAATATTATTCGAAATACGTACAAATAGCAGTAAGGCGGAAAGAGGTTCGTAAAATATCTACTAATAGCACTCCAGCTCACCTATACGCGTCGGCGTTGTCCTTTCGCTGGTAGAGTCAGCCATTCGATATCATTCATTCAGAACGTTGCCCTTGGGCGAAATTGGTTCATTTTGTAAAATACGGGCGCGACGATACGTTAGAAGTGAGTGGAGGGATTTCAAGAGGGTTTATATTTGAGGGATGATGGTGTCGGTGATGGCGCGCTCCAATATTTCCCTCCAGTCCCAATCACCTGGCCTGTAAAGTTCGAAGGCTTGATCGAATTGACCTGAATACCGGTCGCTTCCTCAAGACACCGCCACCCTCACCTCTTTCACGATTATTCGATTTCGCTCCCTTCTTTTGTTCGCGTATATGCCTCAAAAACCGCGAGAGAAAAGAGCCCTCACGTGAGAACACAGAGGTGAAAGAAGAATATTTTTAGCCCCAGTTGTACATAACGTAAAACGTATGAAAAAAAAGTGCAAGTACAGAAAAATTGCTCTTTCCCTGCGCTCCCTGCTGGCGCACTTCGGTGAACTGCACGCAGGCTTGAGACGTTGAAACACCGTTTATTTAACTCACCCCATGAGAGCCTGGGGGATGTCTAACAGCCTGATATATTACGGTATATAGCGTGTCCGGGACATGGATATATAAATATTTCATTTCATGAAATATATACCCATTTCATGGAGTGCGGAAAACGAATTTGTATCCTTCTCCCCGCGGATCTAAAATAAAAGTCACGTTCTGCCAGTCCTTCCGAATGTCTTCCATTAGATAGTCTATCGTAATAATGCGAGACCGCATTTCGCGCGGAACGATTATGCGTTTAGTAAATAATGTATCGCCGGATTTTCCGAGTCCTGACTGCCCAGGCGTACCCTGCCCTGCGAGGGAAAGCTGCCCTTTTTACTTACGCGAATAAAAAAATTACTCACTCGACTCGTCCGAATAGGGAAGTTCCTTCCGAACAAAGAGCGGCAGAAAGGGAAATAGGTCAACCCTGTACACGCATCTGGTGCGTGGCTGACCGGAAAATAAAAGGATGCCAGATTTAGGTATGTATTTGTATAGATTTGTAAATGTATTTATATTAAAGTCTCATATACCTTTGGAAAAAATGTATCGTTTTTTTATTGGTTTTAATTATGTATAAACATTCGAAGAATAATATCGTCCGAACACAAATGGGTTTAAAACTTTAGACGCGATTTCTTGAAACTCCCAGGTTCTACAATTTTCAACCAATCGACTCCAAATTTTAACTGTGGCTTCTCAGATAGATTTTCCAGCGCACCCGTTTTTTCACGATTGATTAACAATGACGATTTTTTAAAAACAAATTAAGGTCGTTTTTTTAGTTGAAAATGCGACTTCTTCAAAATGATGTCAAATTTTGAAAAACCAATATTTTGTAATAATTGTTTGTACTTCGCTAGCAAAACTCATGTAGATTACGAAAAAAAAATGGTAATTATGCAGAAGTGGAGCTTCACCTCAATGTCAATGCCAAACTTTTGTTTTTGCATGAACGCCTTTATTATGTCACCACTAGTGATATTTTAGTGATATTATTTCCATAAGTTATGGGGTTTTAAGGGGTTACCCCCACTTGCGATTAAAAAAAAAACGATTTTTTTTAATCGCTTTTTTTAAGTATAAGTATCTGGGAATATGTCCTGAAAATTTCAAGTCGATCCGAACAAAATTGACTGAGATATGAGCGTTGAAAGAAAAGAATCCGCGTTGAAAGAGAAACTTTAAACGCGTTTTTCTCAAAATGGCATTTCTGAAGACGGTGACCAAGATTACTCGAACACTAATGAACCGATCTTCTTGAAATTTTGCAGGCTTATTTAATACATAAAAATGTAGTCTTTAATCGATCGATTTTTTTTTTCGAAAAAAATGGCCGTTTTATAGCCAAAAAAAAAGCCGTTTTTTTCGTTAAAATCAAACCATTAACTTTGACTGTCCGCCATTTTGTGAAAAATGGATATTTTTTAAAATCCTTCGATTAAAGACTAGTTTATACTTATATTTGACTAAATCCATCCGCATTTTTTTTCAGATGATCCACTTCGCCGCATTGTTGGTCACCGCAAACCGTGTATATAAAAACATTATTTCATTGACGGCCATTTGCCACTAAACAATGTAATATTTTTCAATAAAAAAATTACTGAAAGTTCTTCAAGATGTGTTCTTTAAGATGGTATATTGATCGATTAAAAAAGTTTTGTAGTTTTCTTTAAAAAAATTCATGAAAAAGGCCTTTTTTGCGCTACAAGTGGGGGTAACGCCTTAAAGTTTGGCGAAACCCGCGATAAAATAAGGCATTTTCGTGCTTTTCAACGCCGAAACTGGACGTGAGGAGTGGGGGGATTTATCACATAAGCCTTTCAGAATATACTACCGATGTAAAATTGCAAGTCACTCCCCCTGCCCCCGTTGAAAGTTCGTAAAAATACACGATTCCAAAAACGAGATTGGAAATCAATGAAAATGGTAAGCGTGTGAAATTGTTTGGGTTTGTTTGGGTGTGTGTATGAAAAGTATGTAAAAAAACGAGTAAATAAGAAACTTATAAAAAATTATGAGGTTAGAACACTCTAATTTGTAACAAAATATTTTTTTAAATTTATTATAAACATAATAAATGTAATCACACATATAGAACATAATTGAAGCGAGATCGTCATAAAACTTTAGAAGTATGAAAAAATCACGTTGTCACTGATACGGAAGTGAAGTGTCTTGAGTGTGGCAAATTAGTGATAATTTACCACACTAAGTGATAACCACACTACCACAGCACGTCACGCGTTCTGTTCACGCGTTCAAGTGTGTTTCTATCACAGGTGATCTTGTGATAATGTCTGTATGAAAACTTATTTTTCTTTGACCTTCAAAACCCCATAACTTATGGAAATAATTAAAAATGTCAGCCTCCGCAGGCTGAATATCATTAGTGGTGACTAATTGAAGCAATTTATGGAGAAAAAAAATCCCGCCAAAATTGGAGTGGAACCCCACTTCTGCATAATTACCGAAAATATTTTTTGCTCTCGACGCGTGTGTGCGTCTCCAACGAATCCGCCCGTGGAGGGCCTCAAAAAAGGCTTTCTGTTTTTACCGGCCACTAATCCGCCATTTTGTATATTTTTGAAAAATGAACAATTGGTTCGAGTACCTAGAGGTATGTAAAATGGACCCTCCGAACCTCATTTCGATTGCTTTGTTGGTATCTTCAAAAAGTAGCATATGACAGACAACCATATGACAGATGGTTGAAATAAATGCTCCCGGGCGATGAGTTCAATCTTGCTAAAGTGAAAAGCGGGACTGCAACCGACCGGGTCTCAGAAGTATTCTACAAGGCAAAAAACTGATAATAATAAATAATAAAAAACCGATTAAGGGAAAAGTCCTAGCTGGGTGCTCTTTCCGGCGAAAAAGAAAACAATTTTGACAGGCTTGAAGACACATCATGATCGATTGTTCATGAGTAAAACTACTTAACGCTGCCTGTCACCCTCGCCTTTGAAGCACCGAAACGACGACTTTCATCCATCGCCCGTGTGTATCCACGCACATATGACTGTCCATATATCTATACAACGGGTGAACATTCTCGTCACGCGGGAAGTGTATGAGCGTGAGATGAGAAGTGCGACCGACCGCCCCTTTGTCTTTGCGAATCGTGAGTGTTGGGCGTCTGAAGAGTGCTCCGGGGGCGAATTGATTGAGTGGAAGTTTGGGTCACTGTGTCGAGGATGGAAGTCGCGGGGAGGGGAAAGAATTTCAAGAGATCGCACTGGAGGGGCTGCTGCGAACAACCCGAGCTTATACACAGCTCGATGTGATGAAAAACAAGTGAAGGGGAGCGAATTTCGAAACTCGCTAGTTGATGAATCCGGAATTGGGAATCTTTTATAACGGGAAAGAAACGTGCGGTCCCTGATCTTGTTACACGTGCACAAGAAAATTTCTAAACTTATAAAATATGAATGTGAAATATAAATATAAATATAAAATAAAAACATAAAAATAAATATAAAATAAAAATATGAATATATAAAAAAACAAATGTAACCCTAACCTCCAAAAAAAGATTGCTACAATACGTATGTAGACGGATGTACGTATTTACCAACTTGTGCGCTGTTACTTTTTATGGCATTGAAGTTTGCATCGTTAGACTGCAACGAAAATATATTTTCCTCATATTACCGATTTTTTAAAGCTCCTTTAGACTACGAAAACCACTGTAACACTTCCGAGGATCCTTTTTAAAAACTATAATCAAAACCTGCAAATAAAGATTGCAGGCAATCAAAGTAAACAAACGAAGGAAATGATAATGAATTTTCGTTGCATTCCAACGATGCAAACTTCAACACCATTACTTTTTTACAATTTGGCGGGAATTGTAATTTCATTGCTTACATTTTTCCAACCAGTATACAAAAAATGAAATGTTGAGAACAAAAAATAACCCTCACCCTCAAAAAATCTCAAAAAGTATCGCAGAAAAAAGATTGCTTCGATACGTAAGTAAAAATCTGCCAAATTGTGAACTGGTTTTTTCATAATTTGAAGAAAAAAAACAAAATATTGAGAACAAAACCGAAGAGAACTCCAAAAAACGTGACTCTAACCTTACATCTAATTAAAAAAGGTCTCAACCCGGATCATTAATTTCCCTAAGCATGGCTGCAATTCTCATGTTACACTGAAGACCATACACTGGATGAGAAATCTTCCGGTCCCGTGAAACTTTCCATTCCACGAACGTAGTAGCTGGAGGAGATGTGTCCCCTGCTCGGGAACAGTACACCTGTCCCTAAGTATTCTACTTTACCGTGTATCGTAAGACGGTCCTGGTTTGTATGTGTTAGCGTGTGAAGATCGGGTTTGACGATGCACAGGGGTGGACAGTTAATCTTGCTCCGATGTAAATGGACCGAAACATGAATACGATGCAACAACATCCTTGGTTATTTTTTTTCTACCTCAAGTGCCACTGGAGAACGTAACGTGGTGC
Organism: Ophion ellenae; assembly: GCA_963210295.1. Lineage (NCBI taxonomy): Eukaryota > Metazoa > Arthropoda > Insecta > Hymenoptera > Ichneumonidae > Ophion > Ophion ellenae. The sequence continues at coordinate 37,292,346 of OY723391.1, read as the reverse complement.
GCACAAAGTGCAGTTGGATATTTTAACGTCTTCAGCATGCAGTGGACCTCAGTTATCCGAGCTTCTTTCGGTACTTCCGCAAGAGTGGAAGTTTCCACAAGCAAGTACTTTTTCGCATGCGATATCGTATACAAGAAGCCTTACAAACTTTTTATAGTCTCGTGATATAAAACTCCGCTAAAGGAAAAATAGTTACTGTTCTACGTGTATCATACCCACGTGAGTTATTTTAGTACTTGATTCGTACACAGGCGAAATGGAATAAAATTACAACACCTGACCTTTATCTTCCCCTATCGCTTTTATAAATAGTTTTCGCTCTGTGTGTCCACATTTTTATTCCTGCAAGGACACAGAGTGTTGTTGGCTCTGTATCCTTGCAGGAAAAAAACCCAAACATAGAGCCAAACAGCACCACCAATCCTTTGTTTCAATTTCGAGAGCTTTATTCGTTCGACCGACTAGAGGGAGATCACTTACAAGGAACATCCCTCAGGTGACACCCTTCTATTTTGTTGAAATTTGGATATGTTATAAAGCACCGAAAAGTAAGCGATACGTATCTTTTTGTATCGGCGGAAAAATGCTTTTAAGGGGTGAAACTACCCCTCGGAAAAGGCATCTCTCGGGGTAATATAGCAGTTTCACACACAAGGAGTCCACCGATTTTAATGAAACAAAAACGAAAATTCTTCTAATCCGAAGCAATGAAAAATCCACTATAGTGACATTGCAAAAAAAATTAAGGGGTGAACCACACCTTCATTAGGGGGTGGTTTCACCCCTTAGAACCGTTTTTCCGCCGATAAAAAAAAATACGTATCGCTTACTTTTCGGTTCTTTATAACATATCCAAATTTCAACAAAATCAAAGGGTGTCACCTGAAGGATGTTCCTTGTTAGTATTTATGTACATGTGTAAATGTGAAATTGTCTATAACGCCCTATGTGTATTCATTTTTGATATCGTTCTCGGTGATGAGGTCAAGATGATGAAAACACATATGTTTTCATGAGACGGGACTGCCCGAATCTGTAGGGAATATTGTGCTTTAACGTCGTTCCATCGATCTACGAGAATTAATTACGCAGGAAAGCTCCTCGAAACAGGCCGAATGGGCGAACTTCCCTCGATGTTAATATGCTACATGGGAGATCGCGAGGGGATCAGCTACCGAAGATTGCGGAGGGATCGGGTTTGGGGAAATCGAACACTTATTTGAATATCATGTTAAGCCGGGATTTTGACCCGTCAGTACAGGGAGGGGGAAAAAATCGATTTTTTGCAGTTTTTCAACGTATACGTATTCAAGAACGTGTGAAAAAACGTCCAAGTAAAAAGATTTAAAATTCACCAAGTTTCGGACGATTTAGTGAGAGTCGGTAATGCAACGATTTACCTATACTAAAACCGTCAATCCTGATTTTCATGAAACGACTTTTCTCGGCCTGGCCGGAATCACAACTAACTATAATCGTCCGATAAAAAAAATGATCCGTAATTGCGATAGCTATCGTTCCAGATAGACAGTCCTGATTATTACGCCGTGCATACAATTGATAAATCAAATTTTACAGCATATTGACTACATGATGTCATGCAAAGCCATGAACTCATTTAGTATCATGAATCTATAAACTATTTTGATCGCAATATGTCGTTTACAAATGCATCGTACGTTTAGAGCACGTCAAACTCATATCGCTGTGCTCAAGTGTCCGCAATTAATATCCGCAAATGTTACGTCATATTGAAGTCACGTGTAGACATTTTGGCGTGTATTCACTATGGTACCATTAATTGTTCTCATGAATTATACTTGAGGGGTTAGGCCACTCTAGAGGCCGAAAAAATTGGCTTTTTGGGGATTTTTTTTTCAGAAAAACTACAAAATAAATCGAGATTTCAAAACGGGTGTTTATCATACATATCAGTGACTGTATACAATAATTTTTTTGAAGTGATTATTTTGAAAATGGCGGCTGTGCAGCGCTTATCTCAAAACTGCATTTTTTAAGTTGGCCGGAAACACGACTCAGACAATTTTCAACCGATTCACTTGAAGAGTATCTAAAACTAAGAGACAAGTTTTTTTTTATTGGCGGAAAAGCGGGTTCGAGGGGTGAAACGCACCCTACAAAATGGGGTTGTTTTTTGTTTTTCGTCGATAACGTTTTAACGGTACGAGATATAAACCAATTTCAAATTGCAACAATGTTTATTTTTTTGTGTACTATACATTGCAAATGAGAACGATAACGTTATCGACAAAAAATAAAAAACACCCCTATTTTCGAGGGTCATTTCACCCGTTAGAACCGTTTTTCCGCCGATTAAAAAAAAAGACGTGTCTCTTAGTTTTTGATACACTTCCATATAAAAAAGTTTCAATAAAATCGGAGGAGGACACCAAAGTGATGTTCCTTGTAAGTAGGTAGCCCGCTCATCTCTAGGATTAGAAGACGTAGGTTCAAATCCCGAGGGTAGGTGAAAACTTTAACGAGGCAGGATACGTTTTAATCCAATTTTCATATAGGCAGGGACATAAATAAAGCATATGGAAACGAAAATACTAGCAGATTTTTCTTATTCAACATCACTGGATTTTTTAATTTCTCACACCACGACACTCATATGAGCTCCATATGAGCATAACATAGTCACGTCACGCCATGCTGCCAATATGAGCTCCTTAGGATCACTACAATTTCTTCTTAGATATTCGTGAGCCGATTTTGCTAGTGCTGACGAATTCACTGCATGCATAGTCGCGTGAGAACAACTTTGCGTCATTTAGATTTGTTATTGTGAACCGTCATGTGATGCAAATATGACTTGAAGGGGAGCACTCATGAGGGACACATAGGTGTGTGATTTTCTATGCCTCATAGTAGATTTACATATGGTGCCAATATGAGCTACATGTGTCGATCTGCGGTCTTACGTAGCCGTTTTTTATTTATTTAGTATTTATTAAGACCTCAAGCCACAGTAACGGGTATAAAATCATGTGCGAATTAAAAATTTTTTTTTCGTATGAAAAAGTGATTCACTCATAAAATTAATTACACATGTATTTAGTATGAAAATCAAGCTGTTAGAAAAAATATATTTTTTTTTTCGAAATTTCTGATTAATCGAAAACTTTTCATTTTATGAGCAGTTATAGTCATATTTTTCACTGAAAATTCATTTCTTAAGTTCAAATCCCTACAACTTTTGAATGAAACAATATTTTTTAAATTCCGTACGTACTTCTCTAAATATTCTAATGTAGATTGACGAGAATTTTTGTTTTTTGTTCTAGGTAGAAATTTATGGATGCTAAATGTCACGCCGCGGAGCGCCTGGAAGAAGATAACAAAAGAAAACATTAGTAGTCGGCCATTTTGTACATCGAAAAAAAAATATATATTTTCTAACAGCTTGATATTCATACCAAATAGATGTGTAATTAATTTTATGAGTGAATCACTTTTTCATACGAAAAAAAATTGTAAAATTCGCACTTGATTTTATACCCGTTACTGTGACCTAAGGTCTTAAGCTCCCGAATATAAGTAAAAATGTTGCTAAAATTACACTTTTCTTTATGAACACCCGTCGTTTCGGGATTTTTTTCGAGGAACGGCTATGTACAACGAGAACGACATTTGTATATATTATAAAACTTTTTAATTTTTAATTTCTAGGCCAACCATTGTTTATACCACATTTTTATATCGAGGCTTTATTATACCCCAATAACTTTCTTGATTTTTCATTCTTTTAAATGAATAATTACGCGCAATAAGTTCAATGCATCCTTAATAAAACATCTTTTTTTCCAAATCCCAAATGAATAATGTAGTAGGCAAAAAATGGGAAAAACCGACCATTTTTGACGTGGTCAAATGGGTTTTCATCGTGGTGTCCTCCCTTAATGGGCGATAAATCAATAAAATCGATAAACAGAATATCGAACGCTTGGGATGGGTTTCAACTTCGTCACTTTGGGGTCTATGAATGGCTTCTTCGGTGACAATTAAAACGACCCTGATTCAGTTCTTACGAGCTTACACTTTAATTAATGCTATGACGGAGAAATGAGTTGCGAGTAAAACGAAACCTCAAATGTTGACTTTAATATTTCCTGTGATGTTATTTTATAAACGGCCTGCAATTCACATGGAAAGTTTGCCCCTCTCATTCCCACTCCCGACGGACAAACCTGCAATATTTATTTATTTTCGTTCATACAATAACATTTTCTCCACTTTCATTTGAACGAAAGCGTTCCTTTGTTTTGGAAAAGAGGAAAAACAATTCCGCGAGTGATCGCAGAGCAAATTTTTCGAGCGTGGCACGTCAACGTACGGACGCAGTTGGCAACTTAAATCCGAACAAACAAAGAAGGATATAAAAAAAATACGCAAGCTCAGACGCAACGCGGTAAACTTCGTGGGTGCGGAAAATTTTCAAACTTTTTCTCAGCACTCGACGCATGGTTCCCAAGAGGAAAAATATTACGGAATATTTTTTTCCCCCAGCGTATTTCAAGTTGGTGGTTGATCCTGTGGCAGGACATATTGACTGAACGCTACGTGTGATGAATGCAAATATGTGGGTTGGACGAAAAGTTTAAACTTGTTTACGATGGGAGAAATTCGCCCCTCGTTGTGAAGACAAATATAGCCTGCATGTAGCCTATTTATATATACATTTCGCTCGAGGCGTGTGAAGACGCGAGAAACTTTATTCACCCTTCTCGCGTCTCTTTAATGAGGTGAAAATTCCATAGCCACAATGAGCATAAAATGTTTAAAGGGCTCACACCTAGTTGTAAAAGTTGAAAAATCACTTTTTTGAAAATCAATATATTTTGACAGTATACCATCTTATAAACGTTCCCTGAAAATTTCAAGATAATGGGATCAAAATTGACAGATTTATAGGCTGTTATGTTGACGCCCAACGGAACGCTCGGAGCGTCGTTCGAAACTTTCAACGCTTTTTTTTCGAAAGTACGTTTTCAAAGACGGTGAGCAAAATATCTCATAAACAACTGCATCGATTTTTCTGAAATTTTTTGGGCCTTTTCTAGATGTAAAAATATAGTATTCGATCGGAGGATTTTTTTACGATTTATACTTTGGATTTGATGAACGAAAAATGCCAATTTTTTTCGCAAAAATCAAGACTCACTTTGGGCACGCGTCATTTTGTTTAGATTGATGTTTCGGAAATTCCTTCGATTAACCAAAGGATAAACTAATATACCAACGAAATAAATATAATTAAATATTTTGACACAAGATAATAACAGAGCGATGTTCAGATGATACTTTTTCAAATACCTAATTTTTGTAGAAATTGATCATGACGATTTTCTTTTATAAAATCCCAAAAATAAGCTGTTTTCGACTGTTACAACTAGCCATAACCCATTAAATCGAGTAATGGCGCATTTATCTATTTATTTCCTGAGTGCCAACACATAAGGTACCTGCGGGTAATAAGGCCTGTCGGCTAATAAGGCCTATCGAACGAAAATCGTATTTCGAATCAGCGCTTTCGCTCAAGGCTACACACGCTGGCGCATAACGCACGAAGATGTCGCCACCAGCTGGCGCATGCGCGATAACCCGCTCCCCGCTGCCAAAGTTATAGGTCGTGTTCGTTGGGTCTCATCTTTTGGATACGAACAAGTGCGCATGCGCATAATTATGCGCAGTTGCGCATTGCGCATCATTATGCCCATGCGCACTTGTTCGTATCAAAATGATGAGACCCAACGAACACGACCACATTCAAACATTGTGAGGGACCACCGCGCGGCGCGAATTATAAAAATCGTTCCGGATCAATCGTAAGTATTTCTCGGAATATTACACTTAGCTATATAAATTTGCTGTCCATTTCTCTATTATTTCATGTTTCTATGATATTAAATATTTGAATGAGCTATCGTGGTCTGAATATTTTTCATTTTGATTGTTCTACAGACGTAGTCCACGGGTATTAAGGCCTACCAAATTTCACCATAGGCCTTATTATCCTCTCTCTTCTTGTAACAAGGTTGGTTGGTTTTTAGTGGACCTGTCATTACTCTTCAGATGCTACAAGTGTAAATAAGTTGTGAATTTGGTTCCTAATTGGTTAATATCTATTTTTAGTGCCTACGGGAAGCTTTTACTGTATGGTTCACGGTAGTTCGAGTTCGGACGACGATGAAGACAATGTGCCGCTCACTCGGCTCGTAGCGGCGTTTCGTCAACTTATGCCCTCACCAGTAAAAGTTACAAAAAAAACCTATGGTTAGGCGAAAAGCTATAAATTACAGAGGAACTCCAGTCACCAAAGCTATGTTCAATAAAAATAATGAAGATAAGGAAAAAAAATAAGAAGACCTCCACCATCAAAAGCAACCGCGGTTCACAGAAGCAAGCGAGTTGGTACTGTCATGGCTGTGAAGAGGACAGGACAGCTGACATGATACAGTGCACAAAATGCGAAAAGTGGTACCATGAAGAATGCATCGGTTTGTCGCTTGCAGATACTTTAAGTGCCCTGATGGCTGTTAAATGTGCAAATGTATAGTTTATGTACGTTTCTGAAATGTAATTTGTGCGTTTCTATGATTGTTGATCGGAAATACCAAATGTATAACATCCAGATTAATTATTTAAGAATGTTAAAACCGTAGGCCTTATAACCCTACCATAGTAAAATAAGGCCTATTGGCGAAGTTTTAAAAAATATTTGTTTGCTTTTGTTTATGGTGGAAGTTGCGATTTTTGTTTATATATTATAATCATTGATACAAAAGTTCGATTATCATTCAAAACCCCTCGATTAATTTAAATATTTTTCATTTTATCGCAAATCTTGCTTAGGGAGGCCTTATTACCCGCAGGTACCTAACTCTTGCGGATTTTTACCTGTTACCCTTTCCAATTGAAGACGATGGCCACCTTGAGCTACAGTATACCGCATTTGCCGAGGGTACAGGGAAATTGTGGAAAACCTGTAAAGCTACAGACGTTTTACTCAAGCATCTACACCAAGGTGTCAAAAGTATTGGCCTTCCGCTGACTGGTTGATGCGCCAGCCACTGCACAGCTAAGCGGTCACCGCTCCGAGTATCGGCCATGTACAACACTACTTAAGGGGTTAGGCCACTCTAGAATTTCCGAAAAATCGATTTTTTTAATGGTCCCCTAGGACCTCAAAAATGATGTCCCAGAAGATTATGGTCGGGAAAAATCTCTAAGTACTCGGTTTTCGAATTTTCGCACAAGGCCGCCTGGTCGGCAGCTCACTACCCAAAACTTCAAACGCGTTTATCTCAGAACTGCATTTTTTAAGTTGGCCGGAAACATAACTCAGACAACTTTCAACCGATTCACTTGAAATGTTGAATGTATCTTGAAAAATACATTGTCTATGGAAGTACGTAGGATTTTTTTTTATATTGCACAGTTAATTTGTTGTTAACAATTATCTGACGATTTTTTAGGCAAATTTTTCACTATCCACTTTGAAGTGCGCCATTTGGCAAAAAATCAATATATTGAAAAAAAATCCTACGTACTTCTATAGCAGTTATATATAATCGAAAGAGATGTACCAGCTCATTATAATTAAAAAATGACAGGAGCTGTTTGGCCTGCCGTGGACCCTGGAAAAGCGGAGACGTCATCGCAAAAACGCTGTACAGCCGCCATGTTGAAATCACTCACTTAAAAAAAATTGTTGTATACAGTCGCTTTTATGTATGATAAACACCCTTTTTTGTAATCTCGATTTATTTTGTAGTTTTTCTGAAAACAAAAATCCCCAAAAAGCCTATTTTTCGGCCTCTAGAGTGGCCTAAGGCCTTAACTCGAAGTACCGCCGGAGCGGGACCCCGACCGCCCATCCACCATCGTCGATAGAGTAATTGAGTAAGTTTATAAATAAAATGAAATGTAATATCCGCTCTGGGAAGGCCGATATTTTTTTTCTCCGCTTGTCGATAAACTTTTTTTACGCTTTTACGAAGGAAAAATTAATTTCCGGATAATAGCGGTACTCCAATTTTTTTCCATGCGAAAAGAGACAATTTTTGCATTACTTTCCGGTGGTATCTTCGCGGCTCTTACATCGAGTAAATGACTTACATATCTATCTATAATGAAGACGGAAGGGAACAAATTTACGACGAAAATACCTTCCTGAGTCCTGATTGAAAAAAAAGTCACTCGACTCTCCGTGATTCCGAACCCACAGTAAGACCACTTTTTTCCGTTACTTTGCGTCGTCGTCATCGTGGCCCATTGTTCGGTCGGATTGCTCTCCGGTCTATGCATAATGAAGGTCGAGAATATGCATTTTTTTAAAGGAGCAGAGAATTGTACGACATCTGGGCCGGAAAAACAAGATATTTCTGATGTTTGCCGCGTTAAGACTGTTCTGAACTGGTTACCTCTTATCGTTATTTTCACCCAATGTCTTCAGGATTCATCCGCCGATTCAAACGAAAGCATCTCGTTCACTTTTCATTAACGGGTTATGTCTAGTTGTACCAATCGAAAAAAGCTAATTTTTTTATTTAAAAAAACCACCGCAATGGCAAATTAGGTATTTGAAAAAGTATCACCTAAAGAACAGTCTGTCATTTTTGTGTATGAAAATATTTGATAATAATAATAATACAGTCGATGTCCAGAAAGCACCTCTCGAAAACGTTTTTTGCGGAAAGCAATGTCCTTCTTAGGTTATCTAATATAAAATAACTAAACAGATTTCGTTAATATATTAGTTTATCGTATGATTAATCGAAGGCAATTCCGTCAAAAATACAAAAAATCCTAAAATATTGTATCCAAATTGGACAAAATCGGACAAACCGTTTTCGAGATACATCTGGCACCGACTTTGAAAATTATGTTTCGAGATAATCGCGTTTGAATCGCTTCCAGTCAACGAATTTATTTTTGAAAAATCCTAAACATACCTCAATGTACATATTTTCCACTAAAAAAAAACCCGAATGCAATCGAAACATTCATTTTTGAGATAAAAATTCCCGAAGTTTGCCTGTTTTTTTCGCCGTTTACTCAAGTACCTCCCCTTAAAACTGTCAATTTTGATCCGATCACCTTAAAATTTTCAGGGAACTTTCATCTATACATAGTATGCAAGAACATGTCCTGACTTATTCATCACCGTCGAGCCAAACTTCTAAAGCTAATTACATTAAATTTTGACAGTAGGTTGCTTTTGTGACGTACGCATCCACAAAGAAGGCATTTTTTGAAATTCAAACCTTAAGGGGAGAAAAGAGGTGACAACATTTGTATGGAAATAAATACAAATCTGGTCGGATTTACTTGAAATTTGGTATTCGTGCTTCTTGACACAATTAATGAAACACGTATTTCAACGTTTTTAGAAATTCAACCCCTAAGGGGAGAAAGAGGGTGGCAAAGTTCGTATGTAAAATTTAAAAAAAGTGGTCAGAATATTTACTTGAAACTTAATATTATAGCTCTTCAACACAATTAATAAAACACGTATTTCAGCGTTTTTCGAAATTCAACCCCTAAACAAAATGGGCTGGCAAAGTGTGTACGGAAAATTGAAAAAATTGGGTTAAATTTATTCGAAACTTAGTATTGATGCTCTTCAACACAATTCCACGTGTTCCTTAATGAAACATTTCAGGAGCATATTTTATTGAGGAGCATTCAACACAACTCTAGACGGGCGGAAAGCTAGTACGATTATATAGGTGCTGACAAAACATATTGATTCTGAAAAAAACTGATTTTTCGACTTTTATAACTAGGCATAACCCCTTAAAAGGGCGCTTACATCGGCTCGGCCTCTCGAGACTAGAATATGACCCTTATTATTTTTCGTTGATATTAAAGTGACTCGTCGGGTGATCGAATCTCCCAAGAGAGGACACAGTTCAAAAAAACTCTTCCTTAAGTTCGTTTCTATATTTTTATTATTCTTCATTTATTTATATTTTTACTTTTTTCGTTTTTAAACAATTTCTCAAGCTTGTGTCTATATTTTTCACACGCTGTATGGATATTTTCAATAATGGAAAAAATGCCCTCCGTGTGGATGAACGAGACATTAATCGTTGCATGTTCTACGCGGCGAAGGATCCTTAGCGATGTCAACTGGAAAACCGTATTAACAAGTGTCACGGTGAATAAAAAGGTGGAATGCATGTATATAGAGATACGGGTAGCCCGTACGCAGTCAGTTAAAATGGAATTTCTAATGAAACAAAATTATTAATCTTCGAAGTTTACCCGCGAGAGGTAGAGAGAGCAGGCAAGATACTGTAATTCCTCCTAGCCCGTGTGGCTGCCCCAGGGAATGTCTATTCGAGTGCTTTCTCAGCTGCAATTCCTCCGTGAACTTTATTCTCGCCGATCCCGGGGCGCCCACCGTGGCGAAACATACTACATTCTTGATAAGAAAACCGTTGAGAAATAGGAGGCGCGAAGTTCGGTATTGTTTTTTTTCCTCCTCTTTCACCATTGTTCGCATTCTCTTCCGCACGTTTTTTTTTATTCGCCAGCTCGCCCGTTGTATCGCATATCACGAATATTGGGATTATGCTCGAGACGCGACCGATCTTGACTGTAAAATATACACTGCTGGCCAAAAGTTTGGGTACACTAGTCGAAATTTCTTACCGCACTAAAAGTTAGATAGCGGACTCAAAAATAGAGATAATTGAATTCCTCACGTAGCGTTTTGAAGAGGATAAATTTACCTTTATTTTGTTTTTTTTTTTACAAAATTCTCTACGACTTTTTTTCGCCCTGATACGCACTTTCGAACGTGGCCATTTTTCGGCTATTTTTTGGACGTCAAAAATTAACTAAAAAGTTTGTGGAAAATTTTTTTCTTGGTTTTTTCCATGGTAAATTAAAACAGGATATTAAAACCACTATTTTGGTTCTTCAGAAAGTTTCGTACTATTTTTTTCGCCCCAGTATTGCATTTTTAGTTAGAAAAGGCATGTTTTAGAAAAAAGGCGTCATCGAAAAACTATAGGGTGTCAGAGGAAATATCAAGAGAGTAAAAAGTTGCATGGGATCACACTCGAGAGGCTAGAGTTTTTCAGAATCTTTTATGGACATTTTTTTCTACCATTTTCGGTTGGAACTTCATTGAGTGGAGATGCTCCACTTGGAAATTGTGGGGTCCAGGACAATATATTAAAAAATGAAATTTGTTCACATTTTCATTTTTAATCAACTACAATTTTGATAGATTTTTTTTATTTTCGATGGAACTCGGCGAATTTTTCTTCGATGAAAAACTCGTATATAAAGATAAAAGTCTTTTTTGCGTTAAAAAGTAAGTCCAAAAGTTCTAAGTTGTGTGATGCTGGATTTGCGATAAAGGGTCAAAAAGCACCTGGTTCGTTTGAAAAATAAATAACGATAACAATTTTTTTTTAATCTGGAAAAATGTCAGCGAATCTGAAATGAAAAATTACAACTTTTTTTCTTTTAAATATTTTGTCTTAAATCCGATAGTTCTCGAGGCCCAATAACCAACTGTCGACAATTTTCCGATTTCCACCGATTAAAAAAAAAATTTTAATTGTAGTCAATTAAAAATAAAAATGTAAACAAATTTGCTTTCTCAATATATTGGCCTAGACTCCATAATTCCCAAGTGGAGCCTCTCCAGTCATCAAAGTTCTAATCAAAAATGGTAAAAAAATGTAAAAAAAAAATTCTGAAACAATTCTAGCCACCCCAGTGTGAACTCATGCAACTTTTTACTCTTTCGACATTTCCTCTGAAACCCTATAGTTTATTCGATGACCCCTTTAAAAAAAAATATGTTGTTTTGAGCTAAAAATCTAATACTGGAGCGAAAAAAACATCGTACGAGACTTTCTAAAAAAAACAAATATGTAAATGTTGATATACTTTTTAAGTTTACCATGAAAAAAGCCGAAGGAAAAATTTTCCACAAACTTTGCAATTATTTTTCGACGGCACAAAGATAGCCGAAAAATCGCAGAAAAATGACCACGTTCAAAAGTGCGTACCGAGGCGAAACAAAATTTTCTAAAAAAGCAAAATAAAGATAAATTTATCCTCTTTAAAACGCGATTTGAAAAATGTAATTATCTTAATTTTTGAGTCCACTATCTAACTTTTGGTGTGCTAAGAAATTTCGACTAGTGTACCCAAACTTTTGGTCGGGAATGTACATGAGAACAGTCGCCTCGATGTATGCGTCCGTATATGATGAACGGCTGCACTGGGAACCCGTGGAGTCGTTTTTTAGCCTCCAACGAAGTTGCGGTTTTACATTTTTTTTTTTCACTTTTTTTTTTGCCAACCTTCTCACACGCACGGTGTACACTGATTATTCAAAACTAGCCAGAGAAAAAGTGATGGATCATACTTTGCCTGACGGAGGTATTCAATTTCGAAAAAAAAAATTGGGCTACTTTATCAAAGATGCCTCGGGGATGGTGAATTTGGAAAACTCGACGGGTTTGATTACAAATCCGCGTACGGACTAGTCCGTTATGCAAATACGTACAGATTGGAGTACAATGCCAATTTTCCAGATCAGACCGGCTCGAGCACTTTCCGGTCCCGCGACGAAAATCACATTGATCAGCGGATTAATATTCCGTGGGGGTGAATATCACGGTCTTGTGCAGAATATACGGTATCGAGACCAGGTCAGTTTGACAGCCCCGAATAAATGGGCTGTCAAAGTGCCGTTCCAACGGGTCTCGAGTATCGAGAGAAAATCTAGTGCACGAACTTGTGTTTGGATACGACCATCTTGCCCACTCCGTCAGACCTTTTCAGTAAAGTTAGTATGCGTGCGTGCATATTTTCACAATTTTCGTCATCACGACGGCCAATGAGCAAATCCTTTGTGCAATCATGACTCTTTGATCGGGGTTTACACAATGGGGAAGTGACACGCGTGTAACTTGCATCAAAGTTATCGGCAGTTCGTTCAGCCACCCAAGAATGAGCGCAAACCATTATACAATACATTGTAAAGGATGGTCTCAAGACCCCTCGGCTTCAAGTTCCATTAACTGTCAGCTGTTCGATCCAGACAATGCAAATACAATAAGGAAAATAAATGTATGGAAGTAGAACGAATTTTCATAATTGATTGCAGCTGCTAACCAAATTATCATTCATTTGATATTCATACCTCCAATGTTGACAATTTTTAAAAATAATCCCCCCCCCCTCCAAAATAATATAGCCCCCGATAGCTCCTTCAAAGGAATCGCATAGAATGGGGTTTAAAAATGGCTACTTTCGTTACAACGAATTTTCATATGTGAATGCAGCTGCTAATCAAATTAAGTTTAATTGTATTTTATTTTTATACCTCCAATGTTGACTTTAAAATAAAGTTGATTTCACCTCCCAATCATATTGCCCCCCGTAGCTGCTTCGAAGGAATCGTATAGAATGAGGTTTAAAAAAATTGCAACTTTCCATCATTACATCGTTAGGACGAATTTTCATTATAGAATGCAATTTCTAATCAAATTAACTTTCATTGTATTTTATTTTGATACCTTAAATGTTGACTTCGAAAAAATTGTTGATTGTAAACCCCTATAATCTAGCCCCCCATAGCTGCTTTGAAGGAGACGTATAAAATGAGGTTTAAAAAATTGAAACTTTCCATCAATGTATCGTTGGAACGAATTTTCATGATTGATTGCAGTTGCTAATCAAATTAAGCGGCTATACCAGTATGACACTTTAAAAAAATAGATTTTTTGTGCCTTTTTCGACAGTTTATACTTTCAAGAATATCATTATTATTTATATCATTTATATCAATATCATTTTATCTTGCAAAATTCGATAGTTTAATCTTTAAACGCGTTTTTCTCGAAATGAAATTTTTTCAAATTTGCTGACATTGTAACTCAAAAAGCAATTATCCGATTGACTTGAATTTTGAACTGAGAACTCTTGAATATATTTACTCTACAATGACGTAGGATATTTTTGATTGGATAAAAATTGACGATCTGGCATTGAAAAAAACGACCATTTTATAGGCAATAAAACAGACTTTTTTCATAAATACGCCATTTCGTTAAATTTTTATATTTCTCGGAAATCCTCCGTCATTGTACAGGAAATACCTTCCAGTTTATTGACATTTTTTTCTTTTTCGGTTTCACCTACTCAATCAGCCGGAATCATGTCAGCAGTGGAGGAACTTTTTTTTGCGCCTCCGAAGGCAGCGCATAAGTCGCTTGGATCTTAATATTTGTCTGTGAAAAAAATATGTAATATAGGTCAAATATAGCCAATTATATTCTTAATGTTCCGAAACATTTAATTGAGTACTTTTCTTCCAGAAAAATTCCCGAAAATCACCCAAATTTTCAGCGTTCACACTGGTATAGCCCCTTAACTTTCATTGTATTTTATTTTTATCCCTGACCACTTTCTTAAATGTAAATTGCAAATTCCAATAATATAGCCCCCCCCCCCCATAGCTGCTTCAAAGGAATTAGTATATAGGAATTAGTATAGAATGAAGTTTTAAAAAATCGCATCCTTCCGATGATACATCGTTAATTATTTATCGCAAACTTCTAGTTTTACCGATCCTTTTTTTGGACGACCCAAATCCTGCATGTTCTCCAATCGAGCTGTCCACCGGCTCTGGTTGAGGGCCGAAACTTCAAGTCACCGCGAGAAGAAAAAAGTTATCCTGCGCGACGTTGAGCCCTTTAGCGGCATCAGGGCGGGGGCAGGAGAGGAAAGGTGGTAGAGCGAAGTAAACGAAGGACCGGGAAAGATCCTCGTGTAATGAACTTGAAGCTTCGAAGATAAGATTGGTAAATCCTGTGCGCTCGACCGTACACGGCTGTGCGAAGGTACGATGGAACTTCGGGGATTTCAAGAGACCTCGAACTTTCTAGGCGTCTCCTCTCTGGTCGCATACTGCTCTTGTGGTCGAAACTCTCACACCTTTTCACAATGAATACCAGCTGATCACTGATCGTCTATTCAACTATTGATAACCTTCGAATACGCCGGTAAACGTAGAATTAAATTATTAATTTTATCTTTTCGAATAAATGCAGCAGATGGAAAAAGAATTCGCAATAAAAGTTGACGGAAAAAGTTTAAGATTGTGAAGTCCGTTTCTTTCTTCCATCAGTCGGTCTCGACTCACTGATACCATCTGTACGTGACACGATCTCCGAATTTTCATCCGCAGACGGTCCAAAAATGTTTTTCACACGTGGCAATATACTCAGGGTGGAAAACATAAAAAAGACGGATCGTAAGTCCCCTCAGCTCGTCTATACTCTCTTTACCGTTCTCTGAAAGGCCTGGCTGCTTGGAGAAAGCTCCAAAGGCCTCGCGATACAAAGGAGATTGAGGGCCTTTTGAGAGTGAATTAAATCGTAGCCAAAGGAGTTTCAAAGGGACTGAATTAAATGCTTCCATTGGGGCTTGAATAGCTATCGCCGGCTCAAAGATGTTTGCCCCGTGACTTTACGGTTTAGATAAGTTGAATAGGTACTTATTTGCAGTAAAAAAAATACAGTATTCAAGGTCTTTGCGAAGACTTAGACATTTTCGATTTACAACGTGGACGGACAATGTATAGATAGGATCGTAACAACTTTCAATCGTCGAACTATCGATGAATCGGTAAGATCGGAATAATCTTGCACAATCGAACAGTACTTTTTTTACGATGTTGATTGAGAGGTATGCATAATGTTGAATTTAAAAAAACAAATCCATTTTTTTTTCGTCTCAGATATTCGGGTGATAAGGTCGACCTTTCGCACACAGATAGTACATAGTCTTGACATGGAGCCATTTTTTTATTGCAAAATATATATAAATAACGTAATCATTGGCATTTAATGTCAGGACTGTAGCCTCCGCGCGGCCCGGTCGCGTACATGATTCCGGTAACTAAATTCGTCTAAAGTGAAAAATATACTTTTAGTACAATGGTAAAGCTACAAAACCACCGGATACTTTTTCGAAATTTTAAAATTTGCATAAATTGCACTGTTTGGAAAAAAATTCGATTTTCTACAAAAAATAACGACTTTAAACGTTGGTTATTAACAAACGGAGGAACATATGAAAAAATCGTCCGGTCTGTCGATTGAATATGTTATAAAATATGTTCAGTCCAAATTTGATGTAAATCGGACGATTAGATTTTGAGATATGACGTACGCCAAATTGCAAAGTATAGTTTCGAGAGAGCAAGGGAAGAAAACGTACTAAATCCACTTTTTCCCTTGACAATTTTCGTATAAATGTTTGTCTGCTCAATGACTTCGATGGTCCTTTATGGTTTCGGGTACGGGCAATACGAAAAGGACATTTATTTTGTTCTAGAATCGTTTTTTTTCGTTATAAACAATTCAATTGTTATAATGACGATTGTGACGAAAAAGTGGATTTTGTAGAAAAAAGTTTGAAATAAAAGATGTTTTTTTTTATCGACAATAAAAAATGTCTCTCGATTGTTTTTGCTAGCTCCATTAGTGAGGGAGTTATAAACAAGGAATATTTTTATGAGAGAGACGGAACAATGAGTGAAAGGGACGAAACGATGAGTGACGGGTGATACGATTAATTCTCGTCGCTTATATCTCCATTTCTAATGGAGCTAGTAAAAAAATTAAACACCTTTTATTGAAAATTTCTATCTATGAAATGCACTCTTTCGTCCCAATTGTTATTTAAAAAATTTAATTGTAAGAAAGTGCCTTGGTGTATGGACTACTTGCTTAAGACAAAATCACAATTATTTTTTGTACCTTCAATCTGCGATTCCTGCACCGTATAACAATCAAATAGCCTGGTTGGACAAAGTCATATCAATGCCCTTAAAAACCATACAATTCACCGCGCAGCGCCAGAGCCGTAATGTAACGGGACGATCAGACCTGCTCCGCTAAAATCGTCATAACGCCGTCATTTTTGAAATTTTTACAAAATCTTCTAACCAAATCAAAGCTGAGACTCTACACAATAAGAAAATAAAATAAACCAAAACTAGATTATTTGGAATTCCAAGGTTATGCATATCCCTTGAAGTATACGCCTAATAAAAGTAAGTCGCATATAATTATTATACCCAACGATAAACTGAAACGAAAAATTTTGCCCAAATTCAGCGGATTTAGACATTTTTACATTTTCTTAAAATTCTTCTACTAGTCACATTTTTCTAACAAGGAACATCCCTCAGGTGACACCCTTCGTTTTTGTTGAAATTTGGATATGTTATGAAGCACCGAAAAGTAAGCGATACGTATTTTTTTATCGGCGGATAAACGGTTTCAAGGGCTGAAACGCACCCTCAAAAATGGGGATGTTTTTCGATTTTCGTCGATAACGTTTTAACGGTACGAGATATTTAAAAATTTCAAATTGCAACAATGTTTATTTTTTTGTGCACTATACATTGAAGATGAGAACGATAACGTTATCGACGAAAAACGAAAAACACCCCTATTTTCGAGGGTTCGTTTCACCCCTTAAAACCGTTTTTCCGCCGATAAAAAAAAATATGTATCGCTTACTATTCGGTGATTTATAACATATCAAAACTTCAACAAAATCGAAGGGTCACCTGAGGGATGTTCCTTGTAAGTTTTATCGTTAATTTTGTTCTTTAACATCCATTGATCCCCTGTTTTTATGGTCGTTACGGAATCTTCAGAATTTTTCGCAGGCGTGAACAGTTTACATCAGGTATCTAAAGTTATTTAGTGTATAAATAATCAAATAGGAATGTGGCCAGCGTGTCATCTCCATACAGTGCTCCATAAATGAGACAATGTTTAGAGTCGTAATTTTTCGTTAAAAGTTCGGCAAACTTGGCTTGAAATTTTACCAGTATACTGGAACGTATTTTTACTCGACTATAGGCGAAAATCAGTTAATTGTTGAATATTCGGGTTCGTAAAAGGAATACCTTAAGGTTCCACGAGCAAAAAAGATCGCGGCATTGCACAGAATAAAATAGTGAGCAATTCGGATCCTCCCCAACGTCAGGATCCTTTCAAGAACATTACCCAAAAATATAAGTTGGCAGCTTCGTTTATTACACACACAGCCACGTTTATTCCAAAATGGACCATGCACGAACCGAGGATCATCGATTTTTCCATCGCATACGGGAAGGGCCGTGTGAATCAAGCCCATCATCCTGAATCCGACGTTACATAAAAAAAGGAATAAAACAGGAATCTCATCCTCGCGATACTTCAGCAGTATATCGAATTTAGTCCCGGGGTACATGCCACACACTTGTGAGCATTCACGCCTCATAAAATTCTGCGCTCCGGGGGAAAACGTCATAAATCACGAGCAACGATCGTATTACCTATAGATGAATGTACTATCAGATGTACACGTGTATCAAAGTTGGAGTGATGGGTGAAGAGCCGCGCTCCGTGCTCACCGATGCACGAAAAGTGACGCGTAGGCACGACGGAGCCAGAGCGAGGAGAGAAATAGTTCAAGACGATGATCAAGGGATGTGCACGTTCGTGTATTGATGAAAAAAGCAGACGGGAAGTGGCGGACGGAGAGAGGGACAAAAAGCTAGTGTACCTGTGTAGCGCGTATAGAGTTGGGGGTGGAAAAGTATTTTCTGCTTAGTCGTAACACATGTAAGGGATGAAGGAGGTAATATCAGCGCATTGTATATGCGGGTGGTACTACTAGTATAATACGCGGGATTGGCAAACTGCCTGATTGTAGAACGGTATATCCCTCTTCCCGTGTTGATCGTGCCTAATCACTGCCGAGTGCATGTACTAGTCATGTTTGACCGTAATTACCCTATTTACCACGCGTTCCTGTCCTGCTGCTAATCTACTAACCGCGTCTGACTTGTACAGCCACTTTCCACTATCCTATCCCTCGTCGTTCTGTCCAGTACATAGACACGTTGCTCCTGCAGATCCTTTTCTCTCTCTCTCTCTCTCTCTCTCTCTCTCTCTCTCTCCCTCTCTCTCTCTCTCTCTCTCTCTCTCTCTCTCTCTCTCTCTCTCTCTCTCTCGCTCCCTTCCCTCCTTTCTTTCTAGCTTTCTCCCCCCTGCCAATCTCTCGCTGTGCTCGAGAACACACATCCCTCATAACAACGCCTCATAATCCTGAATCGCGCTCAGAATCTATAGAGCAATCGTTAACAACGGACCGAGAGGTAAGGGAATGCTACCCTCGTCGAAATAATGGACACATTGATACGGCATTACAGTGAACATTGACCGCGTTGGAGAACGGAAATTTCTTGAAAATCATGATTTTGGCTTTGTCGATTCGATGCGATGAAAATTACGTTACTCATACCTTTTTCGACAATTTTTTGGTGTGAAAATAAATTGAAGGGTTCTTCAAGGCCTTAGGCCACAGTAACGGGTACAAAATCGTGTGAGAATTTAACATTTTTTTTCGTATGAAAAAGTGTTTGACTCATAAAATTAATTACACATCTATTTAGTACGAATATCAAGCTGTTAAAAAATATGTATTTTTTTTTCGATGTAGAAAATGGCCGACTACTCGAAACTTCTCGAAACAGCTTTTTTCCAATTGGCGTGACAAATAACTTCAACAATTTTCACTCGATTTACTTCAAATTTAAAAGTTATGTTCCTATTTGCATTTCGCAGAGAAGTACGTACGGAATTTCTGATTAATCGAAAACTTTTCGTTTTATGAGCATTTTATGAGCAGTTATAACGAAATTTTCCACTGAAAATTCATTTCTTCAGTTCAAATACATACAACTTTTGAATAAATCCATTTTTTTCAAATTATGTACGTACTTCTCTAGGTATGCTAATGTAGATTGACGTGATTTTTTGTTTTTGTTCTGGGTACAAATTTGTGAATGCTAAATGTCACGCCGCGGAGCGCTTAAAAAAAGATAACAAATGAAAATATTAGCAGTCGGTCATTGTGTACATCGAAAAAAAAATGTCTAACCCCTTGATATTCACAGTAAATAGATGTGTAATTAATTTGATGAGTGAATCACTTTTTCATGCGATTTTTTTTTTAAATTGGAACATGATTTTATACCCGTTACCGTGGCCTAAGGCCTTAAGAACGTTATCAGAGAACTATTATTTATATAAGTAAAAAATATTTTAAAGGTGTTTTTAAATATTTTATGCTTAAAGTAAGAATTTGAAAATGAAAAATTATAATTGTATCATTTTTAATACCACTGAAAATGCGATGAAAATTAAATTGGCTTCATTTTTGGAAATGTTTACTCTATGAAAATAATTTCAACGTTTTTTGAAGATCTTTCTCAGAGAACTACAGTTTATATATGTGAGCAAATATTTTCAAGAGTGCTAAAAGTAAGAATTTTAGAATGAAACAATTAGAATAGTTGTATTCTGTTCAACACCACTTAGAATGCGGTGAAAATTCAAACAACCACACTTTTTTGTAATTTTTACTCTATAAAAATAAGTTAAACGTTTTTTTGAAATCTTTTGAGATTCACTTCAAATAATTGCAAAACATTCGATCACTGGATAATTGCCAAATAATATAATTAATTGAATTTACTATTTGACGAAGATACAATATAGCTCTATATAATGAATTACATTGTTCTCGTATAATTTTGCAATTTTCCAAAGTGATCCAAAGTTTTGCAATTATCTGAAGTGTTCGAAAACTTTTGACCGATAGTGTCTGTATGAAAATACCTCAAGACTGCTAAAAGTGAGAATTAAAAAAAACCAAAGTTGTATTCTTTTCAATGCCACTGATTCTAATATGATGAAAATTAAATGACCCACCATTTTTTAAATATTTTACGCTATGGTAATAATTTAAACGTTTTTTTCTTAAATCCTTATCAGAGAACTACAATTTGTACATGTAAAAAAAATCTTGGAGACTGCTAAAAAAAGAATTTTAAAATGAAAAAAATAAAAATAGGATCGTTTTCAATACCACTGAAAATACGATGAAAATTAAATTACTCACGATTTTTTTTTAATTTCACGCTATGATTCTAGTTCGAACGTTTTTTAAAGATCGTTATCAGAGAACAACAATCTATGCAAAAAAATTGGAAACTGCAAAAAAAATAACAAATTGAAAATGAATAAATTAATATTGTTCTATTCTTTTCAATGACATTATAAATATCGCTACCGAAACATTGCCGCGTAAAAAAAATTTAGCAACGATCGTCATACGAAAGTCATAGCCGTTGATTCTGTTGATTCCATACACCATTGCAGTCATACCGAAATATTAACACGAATATACTATAATCGTCTTTTAATTTTTGAATATTTCGATCTTTTTTCCTTTCATTTAAAATTAAAATGAAAACAATCAAGATCTTAAATCACAACATACCTCACTCGGCCCGAAGTATTCGATGCTCAATCGTCGTTGAATATTGAAGACGTTCGTGGAATTTTTTAAATACTTTTCACACCATCACTATCATCGCCACGAAACTATCTAGCGATCGTTAAACTCGAGCTCTCTCGATATAATGTTCAATCTCGTTCGATATCACTTCGGCCTTCGGCTCATAATTCAGGAATTCAATCTTCCCATCATTAACGCGCACACACAAAAACTCGGAGTATTTTACATCGTAGTTTTTTAACGGTTTTTTTTGCACGGAAAAACTTCCGCTACATCGTCAAACCGCCTTACGCGACTTACTTTTTCGGCCAACATTTGTTCGGGTCTAAAGCCCAATAAAGCCGATGCACCAAAGTACAAACTGCACATCCGCGAATGGTCGGTAATCCACGTACAATCGTTCCACCGATTACGAAGCTGCGAGAAAAGTTTTGTTTTAACGACGTCATTCAACAGGCACGCCTCACTCGGTTTGCCCCGTGCCGGGATTTTATTTTAGTGTTTTTTTTAGCTCAGATGAGAAGCTTTGCCTTTAAAAAATTATAAGATTATTTGATGAAAAATAATAGCCTTGGTATTTTTTTATAATATTATATAAAATTAATATAATATTTGTTATTTATTATATAAAATATTAACAATATCAGAGCTATGGCTTGTTACTTTTGGCGTTTTTACTCAATTGAGAAGCTTTCCCTTTAAAAAAGTATTGGATTACTTGATGAAAAATAACAAAGCTTTGGCTTTGTTATTTTTGTATTTTTGTTATTTTCATTAAATTATTATTGGAATGTCATTCAATAAATCAACAGCAATAAATAAATCATTGAATAAAGCTATAGCTTTGTTATTTTTGCATCTTTGTTATTTTTCATCAGTCATCAAATGGTCATCAAATCCTCGAGAACGTCGCTAGTATTGTTTACGTCTGTGCTGTGGCTGGAACATTGACATTCGTTGGAAGGATTCGAGCATTTGACCTCGACGTTTTATTGAAAAATTCCTTTCGGACGATGAATTTTCGGATCAGCGTTTCCGTGCGTGGTGTAACGGGGATCCTCAAAGTTCTCGTGCTATACGTAATACGCTTGCGGCGACATCTCTCTCTCGCACGTTCCACTTTATCGCCACTCAAACTGGATAGTCAATGGCCAAAGCGTACCGCCAGGGCTCGCTCCTCAGGAATATAATATATACGAGGGGGCGCATGAATAAAGAATCTATATAGTCTACATCTCGGATATATGACGACAAACGAGAGATACGGATTTTATTCACGTTTTTCTGCGGTGGTCGAGGAGTTCAAGGGATATCGTTAAAAGGTTCTTTTATCGTGCTCATTTATGCAGTCTTCGTCTGTACAGATTTTTTTTATCAATAACATCGTGAACGCGATCAATATCCTCGCAACGAATAAATTACCATCTTGTATTGTTTTTTTCGCGACACCTGTCATTGGTTTAAATTCACAAAAAATCTTGGTAATCAATTAATTCCTTTTGATCGAGACAGAAAAAAAACAAATCTTATTCCGATGAGTTATTTTCGGAATAAATTAATGACATCAACGTTTTCATTTCTAAAAGATATTGGTAATCAATTAATTCTATTTGATCGAACAAAAAAAAAATCTTATTCCAATGGGCTCTCATTTTCGCAATAAATTAATGGCAGCTGCCATTTTTATCTTCAACGCATGATTCGTTTGGTCCATGAAGGGACGACACCCTGCCCCAGTCTACAGCAAAATTTATATTCTTCACTCGAAGATAATCCTGATTCCACCATCAATTTTCCACCATCGACACAAGAGGGAAAAAAGTTCAAAACGTCACATTGACAGTCTACACGAGCGATACGTTTTACTTTATCGCTTCTTCTATACAGTCATAAAAAACGGCGCATCACCAACCGTATGCCAACCACAAATATACATTAACTTGATCCTACCGATGATGGAATTAACAAGTACGAAAGCCGATATCAACTTCCACACATAACAATTTAACGACTGTTAGGCAATTTCGTTCTTCCCTTTGGCCTGGTAATTCAGCACCTTCGAATTATTTTGCGCTAACGATGTCAACTATTCAAACGTACCATTGTGGTCAATACTCTCGTCTGTGATAAGATCCTTTTTTTTACTTCATTTTAGCTTCCGGGGCTTGGTTGATACGTTGACAGAGAATTGAGAACTTTTCTATCGACTCGATTCGTTCACACAATGCCTCATTAGTAGATTTCGTTTTTTTTTTCTTCACTGACTGGTTCGAATTTGAAGACAGAAAATTTAAATGCCTTATTATTGCAGTTTGCTTTCCAATATCTATTCATAGATAATAATAACAGTTTTTCTTCTATTTTATTTTCTCCCGGGACAATTTGATATTTCTGTCGATATAACACGATCTGAAGATGAGCTTAGATATCATCTCAGATAACATTTAAGATATTCCTTTCGCGGAGGGCCGTATCTTGTGGGAGCATGAGGTGCCTTCTAAATCATCGGTTTAATTGCGCTGGCGTTTAAGTGGTTACGTGGGTTTGAACATTTTTAAAAATCCATTTTTTAATTTTATTATCTAATAGTACAATATGGGTAGAATATTCTCCCAAAGCTTTTAAGTCGATCGGAGTAAAAGTCTAGGAGAGAGAGCCTTTGGGAATTTCCCCCGTTGGGAAAGATCGGCCGGGAACGACACGGGTAATCGCATTTTTCTCAAAACACTATTTTTGAAGTCGGTGGACACGATTTCGCAAAAACTAAGGCACCGATCTTATTAAAATTTTGCACACTTCGTCAAAATAGCATTGATTAGTGATTGAACGAAGATTTTTTCTATTACAACTAATTGTATTGTATACGTAGTGTAAATTGTACCAAAAATTGAACTATTTTGCATCCAACTCTGCCAAAAATTCAAATTTAAACTTTTTTGAAAATCCTTCGTTAAATCACGAGCTATACTTATCTACCAACAGAAAAAAATTGGTTTTTTAATTTCAGATAAAGCTATCATGAGTTGTCCTGACCAGGACACTTTTTTTAGGGGTCTCCGAAAACCAGGTCCCACCGGCTGAATTTCCCAAATTTTTGGATGAATTTTTTTTCAAATATTTTTGAATTATTCTTTTATGTGCTTAACATTTTGAATAAAATAATTTACATATTATATTTTTTTTTAATAGAGAAAATATGCTTTGTGGCTTAAAAACCCACGTAACCCCTAAATAAAAATAAGTCACAATGAATTATCATACCCATTGATAAATTCGCACAAATTTAGTACATATAGACATTTTTACATTTTCTCTGAAACGTCGCGGCTGCGAAAATTCTTCTGCTAGTCACATTTTTCTAAGTTTTATCATTAATATTTTCTTGAAACATTCGGTGAACCCCAGTTTTATTGTCGCTACGGAATAGTTATTTTTTTTTACACGCGTGAGCAGTTTATATCAGGCATCTAGAGTTATTTAGTGTATAAATTATTAAATAAGGAGCTGGCGAACAAAACCGAACTTATCCACACTACGTTAAATTCCTTTTATTTTCTTATTTTATTATTTTTTGTGCTTGAAAACTGCCTTTTCACTTGAAATTTCAGTTTTTAATAAATTTTGTGATCTTTAGGGTCGGATTTGATTCGAAATATTTCGGTAGCTAATAGAGATGTGCTTGAAGAATACGAAAAATTAAAATAATTTTTTTTACGTAGTTTGGACAAGTCCGGTTTTGTTCGCCAGCTCCTCAGATAGAAATATGGCCAGCGTGTCATCTCCATAAAGCGCGGTATGAATGAGATGATTTTTAGAGTCGTCATTTTTCATTAAAAGTTTGCTTATTTGGCTCGAAATTTTACCAGCATACTAGAACGTATTTTCACTCGATTATATACGAAAATCAGTTAATTGTTAAATACTCGGGTTCGTGAAAGGAATACCTTAAACCTTTTTCGACAAAGCAGGTCTGCAATTTTCATCTTGACGATAATTTCGTTCTTCCGACGAGCAAACGAAGCAAATTAAATTACGCGTAATCCATACGCGAAAATTTGATTCCTCCGACCTAACGAAAGTTGGCAGGAGCATTATCCACAAGATACGCGGCAGGGGAGTCTGACGCTTATCGAAATAATCGAAGAAAAACAAGGCCGAGACATCGCGAAACGATCTACACGAAGAAAAATAAGGAAAAAGAAAGCGCGCCTCAACGAAATTTCACTTTTTATCAGAGAGCGAGAAATAGAAAAATAAATCATTGCCATCAACCGTAATACGATTATCCGAAGAGTGAGAGTGCAGACATCGATTAACGGCGCGATAGTCTCTCGAGATCCTTGCTCTTCGGTGGGCACTTTTTTTTTGTTCCTCGCCTCCCTACATCCTTATCCTGCGGGTATAAAGGAAGCACCAGAGGCGCTTGTGTACAAGGGAAAACACTCGGCCCTCGTGAATCACCCGTTTTATCCGTTAAATACGACAATGATAAGAAGACCAACAACCGCACTTCCCGCGAAGCATTTTCATTCTCCTTACATATTTTCACTCATTACGACGTGACACCCGACGAAAAGTTTCCCTCGCCGCAGCGTCTCAAAAACAAAACAATTAATCCACGGCACAAATTCTCTCCCCACCCCTTGTACTCAAAATCCAGATTCCAAATTTCCCAAAACGAACCAAAGTTCTCGCAAAACCGGCTTTACATCTCTCGCAATTTTCCGGAAAACTTTCGATCGTAAACAGACAATAACTGTGCCAAAAAAATGGCAAAATTCTGGATAAACTCGCAACACCGAATTACCCGATCTCGCTCTCTCGGCATCCCTTCCAAATTGTTACCCGGAGAATCACGTGGAATGAAGCAAAGCGTTAAGCCCGCGGCAATTTGCCGGTGATTCCGAGGCCGCGCGCACTATTTGCCAAATCGTCAAACAGGTACGCGTTGAGCAGGCAATATCGTTGCGCGGACGGAGTTTTACGCCAGCGAACAAATGATAAAAATACATATTAAAAAAGAACAAATCGAAATTTCATCGAACCTGTTGGACCTCCATTCAGATCAATTTCCGTAACAACAGCCGGACGACGAATTGTTCAATTATTCGCACCAAGTGTTCCATAACAAACACGTATTATTCTCATCGCAATACCAATTTAACAAAAACGATTTTACTATTCCGTAATCACCTGTCGTCAGTTTATTCCTCCCACTGACACGTTTTCTCTAATTACTACAAACCAATCAATTAATTATTATTCCGCGTAAGCGGACCGTCGATTATTTATTGATCATGCGTATTTTATCATAGACACCCATTGCTCATCTTATCGTTTATTCGTCAGGATTATTATTACTTTGCTGATTATGATCGTGATTCGATTGAACGGGGAACACGAGACGACGTTACCGCGATGTTCAAATTATCCGCGCGCGATTACGATTCGAAGGGTAACTGCATATGTACCGACGTTCGTGTATGATAATTCGTCAGTGGTTGTTTGTTGATGATGGGTAGGTGGTTTGATGGGTTAGAGCGCTTGGAGAACCGCGGGATCGGAGTACCGTGCCAGTACTGGAACTGAAGTTTGACATGGAGTACTACCATGGCCGAGACGAGAGGGTGGTGGTAACGCCGCTCGCGCGTTGACGAGAGCTAGTGGCTCTCTCGTCTCTGCCAAGGTGGTGGAAAGAGGGAGTGTGTGCAAGAGAAAGAGAATAACAGAGGGAGAGAACGTCGCGCAAGCGCGGCCACCTACTATCAGCACACCCCCTGCCCATATATATACATATATGCATTTATACATATATACATTTATACATATATATGCATATATCGATATATGTGTGTGTGTATATTAAATACGATATATCTCGAGAGCACACACTTCTCCAGGACTATAACCATCGCGTACCATCTCATACGCTTTTCCAGCGGAGGCTGAACGGGGTAGCCATCCTTTGCGGTGTTTTTCCCTGAAACTCCCTCTCCCTTTTCTTTACCTTTATTTATTTCTCTCTCTCTCTCTCTCTCTCTCTCTCTTTTCCGATCCACCCACCCACTACTCTTCCTCCCCCTCGGCCTGACTTTCCCTGGTGTACGTTAGTCACCACGAAGGACTTTCCATTTCCGAGTTTTTCCGACTTTCCTACCCCCCCAAAGCCACCCCCTTCACGCACCCTCTCTTTCACTGCTCCATAACTTCAGACGAGATAAAGGTCCAACCTCTTCGCCTGAAGAGAGGATGCTAGTCTTCGATTTCAAAAGTACCCCCCACCCCGAGCACCCCGCCCGCTCTGTTCGCATCC